>CM061527.1:78353782-78953782 GCA_030068015.2 Neoceratitis asiatica
TTGCAAGTCTATATTCAATTCCAACGCTTTCGTCCTCGTCGCGCACACTGGAAACGTGCGTCAGTCGTGTGCTAAATGCGTTAACCAACCCGCGTGGAGTCTAAAAAAAGAAGGGACATAAGTGGAACCACTCCGATTTCTCTGGTTTAAGCATTCACTAGAGTTCTGTTTTGCAAGGTTTGTTCACCAGAGATGCGACTGCGAGTGGGTCTCGGCCTTAACTCTATGAGTTTCTGATGTGTTCAAAATATAAGCATACACACTTAAGGAGATCCAATGAAAAGCAAAAAAAATCATAGTCTCAGATGAGAGACCCCACTCTTCATGACGACCATTGTAAATGTTTTAAGGCACACCTAGAATGCCCCGTCCTTTAATTGGGAAGGTGCTGTTGTCCAGCTGTTTGATGCGCTCGCTAAATCTAAGGTTGATATCAGCGATGTACAAGAGACGAAATGGACGGAACGGAAAAAATTGGTTTTTCCATATAAAGGAACGAAAGTTTGGTGTTGGATATGTGGTAGGAGAGGGAATCAGTTACCGTAACTGTTATACACCCTGTGGTAGATGAACGTCTATTAACGACCGCTATCAAAGCGACGTTCCTCAAAATATTTCCTGACCCCAAGGGAAGAGAAGGACGATGTGGCTAAAGTTAACTTCTTTGAGCGTTGTCGTCGCAACGAGATATCAAAATCGTGCGTCACGACTTTAGAGCTTAGGTGGGAAGGGAAGGTGTTTTTGATGTAGCAATCGGAAATTTCAGCCTCCATGATGAAACATCCCCAAATGGCTTGTTGCTGACCAGCGGTCGGCTAGCTGTATGTTGTTACATCCAAGACATGCACCCGCCTCTGCGCAGTAAAGAACGTCCCCCAACAAAGAGCCGGAAAACAGGAAACAGGAAACTTAGATAGTGAACCCCAAACCTCAAACCAAGACCCTGATATACCATCACTCGGCCATGGCGAAGTCCAATTACAAATTGCCCATCTCAAAAACAACAAAGCCGCTGGAGTCGATGCTCTACCGGCTGAGCTATTCAGCTGTCGCTGAAAACAACTGACAAGGTGCAGGCATCAGCTTCTTTTCAAACTATAATCGGACTAAAGCTCGCCCGACGATTGGAAACTGAGTGTGCTTCTCGAAATCCGCGGCAGCGATAGTGGCATAAGCCTCCTGGACGCATAAGAATCTATCAAGTGCTCGTTTGAAGGATTAAAGCCCAACGTCAAAGAATTAATTGGACTGTTTCAAGTTTTCAGAACGATTTGTGGCCCCCTATGGAAGGGCGACGGCGAATACCTTAGACGATTTAATATATTTCAGCGAATCAAGAGATAGCGGTTACGGCGGCTATGAAACTAGTCCATCGATTAAAGCTTTGGGTAAAGTACCTACCAGTGAGAGTAGAGGAAGATCTTCACTTCGTTGGAAAGACCAGCCCGAGAAAGATCTGGTTTAACTTGATGTTCTCCACTTGGTGACAAACGGCGAAATGAAGAAACGACTGGGGTGCTAGGTTGTTTAAAAAGAGGACGAAGACTTTAGGTGTTTCTTTTGATAAAAAAATTAAGTTTCCTTTTGCGTTTCTGGCATGCGGAGGGTTAAAGGTTCGATAAATGGTCAGACAAATATCTAAAATTATTTAAAATTAATTTAAAAAATTAAATTTTCCAATTGTGGTTGCCTCTCCGCAGGGCATTTCAAAGGTAACAACTCTTCTTCTTCCTATATATCTTTCTCTTCCTCTGGAATAGACCTCTATGTTTGGCTAGTATCGGAAAACCAAATTTGAGTCTAAAAATAAAAATTTCACTATCCCATCATTCTCTCCCACTACTTTTTCTAAATTTATAAAAACTCACTTAAAGGCCAAAACATAAAATTTTCCCCATGAATAGTTTTTTGCTAACAACTCAATTAAAAACTAACCGACGGCGCAGCAAATAGCCACCAGTTATCAGCGGAACTAGCAAACAAAGAAAGCCTCAGTTGGGCCAACAGGCCAAATTACGCTTTGCGGAAGAGCCAAGGACAACCAAAGCCAAACTAAAAAAGAGCCCAACTCAAAAGGCAAACCGAACGGAAATGACAATTATTACGAAAGATAAACCAACGAGCTAAATATGCCGAAGGGATGGGTTCGGAATATCCGTGCGGGTGGCATTGTGTGTTCGCCGGCAAAGGACAATAACGGTCACATCATATTTTCAACATAGGACAGCAGCAGCAGCAACAGCAGCATAGTTTTTTATCGCCCATACAATTTGTGAATTTTTTTTTCCTTTTTTTTCGATTTGAGCTTTTTTGTTTTCTGACCGCAACATAAAACACTTCAAATTTAATTTCACGCTTCACGCACTCATTTTTGGCACACAGCAATCGACCGGCTAAACGGGCGTATAAGCGAGTCGGCTCGTTGTGCGTCGGCTGTACTGAGGTGGTGGTTGGTTGCTTGGCTAGTGGAGCGCTTAGATTTGATGCTTTCTAAACGCCAGCTAAAACGGGCAGGCGTTGAACTTAATTGCGTTGCGATGAGTGCTGAGCGCGCTTCGGATAGACCCTCATTGGTTTGCGTGTTTTTGCTTAGAAATTTCAACTTTACGTCATAAACTTGCTCTTGGAGGTTAAGGAATGAAAAAAGTCATTTTCATCAGCAATTTTCTTCGAACCGAAGAAGATATAATTAGAAAAGTTTAAGCGGCAAATTAAATCTAAACTGAGAGCGTGTTGAAAAAAATTTGAGAGTAAATTAAGTGAGAAGATATATTAACCCTCTGTGGGCTGTTTCATAGTTCAGATAATGGATAGAGAGAGCGGCGTTTTCATCAAGCAGTGTAATGAGTATTCTTTAACTCTCTCCTCAGACTGAAATTTCGAAGCTGAGCCCCATGAAGTCTGACACAGTCCAAATCAGCTTTTGACCACTAGAGTTTAAGGTTGTACACTATGTGGGGTTCCCTTTGGTATGGTTATCTTTTTTTTTCTATAATATTTCAGACATTCTTAACTATTTACCGAGATTCCCGAGGTTATGATATTATATCGTTGATACGACTGACGTATGGACTTAAAAACTCAGCTCAACTACTCTCACGGAGTGTAATGATCTTTACTGCTGACCACCAACTGGCCACGATTCTTGAAATTCGAAAAAAAGACGTGGAATGGACAAACCATTGTTGACTAATCAACATGCCCAGCTGTGTTACCCATCTCAAATTCTAATGCATAATTAGTTCTCTTGCGAAAACCCCTCTGAATGAAAAACTAACTCTTCAACACGCGCATCTTTCTCGTTCTGCTGTATGATGCAAAGGCTTGCACGATGACAACATCCACTGAGTCAGCAGTAGAACTTCTCCAGAGAAGGTTTTGGGGAGGACTTATGGTTCTTTGCGCGTTAGCAATGGTGAATACCGAGGACAATAGAATATGTCGGCTAGCCTTGCCGAAACCCTCCATGTTTAAAAGTTCTCGATATAATATTGGCAGGTGGAAACAGAGAACGAGGAAGACATATACTCCCTGGGAAGGACAAATTAACATCTCCCAGCCACTGCATGCGAACCCCAATAGATAATGATATTAAATGCTATTGGAAGAGCAAAATAGAGGTAAATTCAGTAGATGAAAGGCTTGTGATCTCCTAAGCAGTAGATGAAGCTCTTCGCACTTCCTTCTTTCACATTGTATTACTGAGAGATGTAAGAAATATACTACTTGCTCTAGTGGAATGGAACGAAAAATGCATCTGGAAGCGAGAACATTTCGGCTGTAGGACTCTGCTGGAGTAAAGGGTTTACGTACCTAAATGGGCTTCATCTAATACTTCGCAGTGAATCACTTAGGACTAAAGAGTGGAAAATTAATTACTATGATTAATCTAATTCTCCTTTTCGGAGAGGGAAATCTCATTTTAAGGAATCCGTTTTGTAATCGAAAGTTTTCTTTTTTAGATCAAAGTGAACTTAAATCCAAGATCTACTTCACTATACTAGTTTTACTTCAGATCCAAGAGCAATGCTTTTGAGGCAGAAATTTTTTTTACAAAAATTATCTGGCTGGACCAGGACTAGTAATCAAGTTATGCGCTGTGGCTTGGTTATATTCCCACAGAATACCGAAATTTTAGTCGAGGATTCGTTAATTGTAGAGTTACGGGATCCCGAAATATACGGAATAAAGATCGTAGATGATATTGATAGAAATTAGAGGGTTAAGTAAGTCTCACATTGAGAGGATTGTGAAATACCGCAGCACATCGGGGGAGCAGTTGTTGGAGTTACCATCACCTCGGTAGGTGAGCACTTGGTTACTGCTTTAGGGAAGTTTTAGTAAAACTCCCAGCGTGAAAGCTGCAAAGGTTATTGAGTATAATTAAAAGACCGACTCGCGCAGGTAGAGTGTGAAGAGCAATAACCAAGAAAGGGCCAAAAACTTTGTACATTAAAGTAAGGAAATGGGAAAATTCTCTTCAGAAACTTTCGCAGCAGAGATACTTCGGTTTAAATTTTCCGCGAAAAAAAAATTTCCTTCAATTTAAGGTTAAATTGCATGAAAAAGACATAATTCTGTATCTTCCCTTCTTCTATCCTCTATTTGCTTTCTCATTTTTTTTATACATACATCCAAATCAAATTAATTCTTCACTTTTCCATTTCATTTGTCGCCTGGTTTATTATTCATTTTTTTTTATCCATTCAACCTTAACTTTGTCTTTATTTTTTATTGTTATCCCAAGCATCCGTCTGTGGTCCCACCTTTGCCACACTCATATACACTGGCACACCTTTGACCGCAGTGTAGGGATAAAAAACGGGGCATCGCCTGCGCGTCCGTTGACTTTGTAAATAAATGAAAGTAATAAATTTTTAAATCTCATTTTGAAACTTTTTTTGAACTTGTTATCCGTTGCTTTTTTATTCTTTATTTTTTATTTTTTACTTTTGCGGTGTAAATAAACAAGGCTATGAGTGAGTGTACTTTTTCTAATTGGCTTTAGCTGAGAAAAAGGTGAAAATATGTATGTACAGCCGTATATAAATATATATAAAAATATTAGAAACAAAGTTTTCCATTAAATAAGTCTTAAATAATTTCTAATATAGAAATCAGAGAGTAAGAGATATTTGAAAAAAAAATTAAAGAAATTCACATGAGAACGCCAGATAAGGTTTTTTTTTTTTGAGTGCCGGAGTAAGAAAATTGGCAACATTGCAGAGAGCACAGTTCGTATGAGTGGAAACTGTATATGGAAGAGCTTCAGTAGAGTTGGTTTTATGGCTTCTGAAAATAAGTAGACGACAGCGCGAAGAAAGTTCATAATTTCATTCCAAAATTCATTGAGAAAAATCGATTTTGCGTGATTTTGTTTCTCTGCTGGCTACTTTTATTACAGAGAGTTTTTGAAGTCTCAAAAAATACGCTCATATTTTTTATTCTCCTACTACCTCTACCTTCGTATCACTATTGTCCAAAGAATCATCCAAATCCGTTCAGAGTGCACTGAGTTGGCATAATATTTGCCTATCCAGTTACCTCTATAACAAAACGCGGTCGCCGATCCGCTAAAGATCATATCATGCAGTCTTCAAATACCGACTTGACTCTCTATTCAGACAAGTATAATCCTAGAACGATTTGACACGACCAATAAGAAGTTCTGATCTTATTCGGTCAATTTTAGAACACCACAGATATGCGCTGTTTCCTCATGGTCATATGGATATTCACGTCAATACTTCACAGTTCTACAATTTTGAACTGGATGTCTGAAAATTTGTGTTAACTGAACACCTTCGGGTAAGAACAACAGCTCTCAACCTGCTCTCGCCTTCTCTGTATCAGAAAACCTATTTTTTCAGTCGACGCTTGAT
Source organism: Neoceratitis asiatica (assembly GCA_030068015.2). Lineage (NCBI taxonomy): Eukaryota > Metazoa > Arthropoda > Insecta > Diptera > Tephritidae > Neoceratitis > Neoceratitis asiatica. The sequence goes on from CM061527.1 coordinate 78,359,665, forward strand.
ATGAGGATGATGAGAGAAAGATTTGGATAGACCACTTTGTTAGAGCTCGACAACGAAGCCAACAGTGGAGGATGGGGCTGGCAGAGTACGACTTCCAAAATATAGAAAAACAATTTTTATTTGCCGTCATCTCTCGGCTGCGAATATCAACGCGCTCCGAGCGCTTTTCTGACTTGAAATTAAAATCCCTTAATAATAAATTCATAAGTCGTTCGAATCCGAGTGTAAGTATCTCCATTTTTCCAGAAAGAAATTAGAGGCTGAGTTTGGCCTAAAGTCCACTACAGCGACTATAAAGCTCCAAATATATAAATATAATAACAGCCACCGATAGAGAACGCTACAAGCCTGGAGTCATTATTGAAGAATTATCCACGATTCCACAAAGTGACTTCTCTGGTTGGAGCCTGAATCGAGATGAAGGGACGAGAAGGTGACCGGCTTGGTATTAATGCTGTGATCTTAAGGTAAAGCTGACATGAGAGACTTCATGAGATTCCCTGATTCACACATTATTCGGAGAAAAGCTCGGGCAGAGTCGTAAAATTTCTGAAATACCGGCTCAGGATACAGTAAAAGCTTGACCTTCTACCCATATGAGCTCCACCTCGCAGATAGTGACAGAAAACGTTGTATAAAGATATGAAGGGATTGAGAAGTGGAGCTCTGATAGTCCACTCAGAGTAGCGGGAAGCCTCCTTGTTCCTCTATTACCACGAGCGCCCATGTACAAAAACACCACCAGCTTTTCCGTTGGATCTTGTCGAAGTCTAAGTAAACTTCTAAGAACTCGTTCATCTATCATTTATGCTATTAACCATTAGTGAAGCACCAAGATCCGCGACTATTTCGCAAAATCATTTTTGCCTAAAACTCCTAAAACCGGAGGAGAGAAGGCAGATTAAAATACTCTAATTTCTTTCTACTTTGCTGCTACTTTAAGACGCGCCACACATACAATAAAACTCTTCAACTTAGTTAGAGAAGGCTACTTATTCATTATCCGCCCCCCCTCAAAAATGAACTCAACTTGAAGATGAATGAAATTGCGCCCATGATACCTTTTCCCCCACACTCTCATCCGAACTCTGAATCTGCTTCCAGCCCTACTCCCGATTTTTGAAAACTTTTCTCACACGAAAAACTTTTCGCGCCAAAAAAAAAAAAAGAAATCTTTGACGACCTCGGCGAAGGTGATGAAGAAAAATATCTTCGCTGCAACCTCACACCTGTCAACACTCCCACAGCGACAATATGCTTTGCTGCTCCGCAACGAAATTAGAGCTGTAAAATGAACTTTAAGCGTGCTGCGCGCAAAGCACAGGAGCAGTGAGTGTGAGGCGCGGTGCCTGAGACAATGCGCGAAATGATGCTACTTGCAGCGGTTTGTGGCAAACGCCAGTGTGTTAAGTTAAATGCTAAGACAAGCGGATGGCTGATGTCTACTATGAGCTGTTAAGGAAATTGAGAAGCAGCGGAAGAGGATTGAGGGTTTAAAGATGCTCTCCGCACACATTCGCTCGCATACACACAATCGACAATTACGAGAGTTGCGGCAAGGAAAGTCAGCAAGTCACTGTGCTTCTTGTTCCCACTCTCCGAGCGCTCCGAGCATTGAAGTTAAGAAGCAAAGTAATTTGGGGCAAACGTTGAAATTGGAGCATTGCAAGGAAAGTAACGGTGCATTGTATGTGGAAAGGTAAAGCTAGTGGTGAAATGTGCTTTTTTTTCCTCGGCTTCAAACGTCGATATTAAAGCAAGCATGAAATTAAAGAAGCCAAAGTGGTGGTGAGAGCGCATTGTGAGTGGCGGCAGCGAGGGATGAGAAGGTTTTGGTAGTGTGGGCTGAGCTGCAAGGAAGCGAGTGAGTCTCATTCACCATGTTGTCGACTCATAACCAGCGGGAAGTGAGCGCTCTTAAGGCATGTCTGCATGTAGATAGTAAGTGTATGGGTTAAGGCTTAGTAAGCGAGGGTGAGCAAAAAAAAAAAAAAAAAAAAAAAAAAAATTGGGAAAAAAGGAAAAAAAAATTGCAAACGAGATTTCCGCGAAACAAATTAGCAAAAGCTGCGGCAGGTACTTCACATAAAGGTTTTGGCATGCAAAAAAAAAAAAAAAAAAAAAAACAAGAAAGAGAGTAAAGAAATTCTAAAAGCCGACACTCCATGGCTCATTGCCGGGGTTGGCATACTAAATGTAGCCTTGTTGTCTGGTTGTTGTGTTTATTTACACTAATTTGTTGTTGTTTTTGCCATTTTTGTTTTTCTTTTATTATCTCTTTTCGCATATTCCCGTTAAAATTACAACACCCAAAGGTGTAATTGAATCAAATGAGCAGAAATTCGAGATTACTTGAGAAATGTGGTTCTATGAACACACACTTACGCACTTACACACACACTGACACAGCGAGAGTAAATTAACAATGCTGTTGCCGGTTGCAACATGATGATGCAACTAGCGGAGGTTCGCGTCCGGCCTTGCTGCGGTGGCAGACAAGCTTAAAAACTTCGGGATTCCAGTTACTCGGCTCTTCGGGATCGGTGTAAAGCGAAAACCTTTAATCGAACCGAAGCTACTTCGCTCTGCGAGATTGAAGACATATGGAAACTGCTAATTGGACTGAGTCCTCTTCGGCCGTTATCAGCCTAACCTTAGCTTGTTGCTTGGTCGACCCAAACTGGTGGTACTACTCATTGCACGACGAGCTCTGTGTAAAAAGTTGATCCCTCTCATGGAAGTCACATTCTGAAGGGAATGAGCTTATCGATAGAGAATTTCGATTCTCGGCCGAGGTCCTCCTTTAATTCGTATTGTATTTATCAACGAATCTTGCGATCTACCGCTTATTCTTGACCGCCTCCGAATGGCAGACGGAGTTTTAGGAGCAGCTTTTTATTTCTTGCACGAAATACACTCGGAGGGGTTGAAATTCCCTGACGAAGGGCGATCACAATTAGAAGAATTAACTTCAAAGTAAATCTCTATAGTTCTGGGTGTTAATCTAGGCAGAATTTAGAACCATCACGCTCCGGATGATACAACACCAAGTCGAAATTTGATTTTTTTCTGAAATAGGAAGGGATAAAAGTCTGGTCTCTGTATGGCCGGATTGAAAAACGAAAGTTTTGGACTTAGCGTGAAGCTAGCTAGAAAAAATGGATAGGGAAGAGGAACGCGATCTGCAGTAAAGAATTTTAGAATCATAGGTACTAAGTTCAGCTCGTTTTAATGTTCGAAATCACAAATATAATCTGGATTGCATAATATTCTAAACCAGAAATCCTATTTCTTCACAGACTTTCTTATAATTATATCTCATATCTTACTTAAGAACAAATCTCCTTTCATTTCCACTCATCTCCCTAGTGACTCTGTGGAAGTAAGTTTGTTTATAAGGTGTCTAAGACAAAAATTTCGGGATAAAGAAGTATTCGGGTTTGTATTCACTCAGTTTTCACCAGCTTCGTTTGGCCGGCATTTATCTCTTCTCTTCTTCACACTGGTCGGTTACTCCTGACAGCTCGTGGCGCTTTTTGGATTTTCAACATATTTTTAGCAGCTCGCAGACGAAGATAAGCTACGGAGTGTCTTTTAGTCGATTTTCTCTAACTCTGCTGGTGTTTATTAGCAACACTTACAACACACCATATCCAGACACACATGGCCACTTCAGCCAACTTCATTACTTTGTTACCAACACCCTTACTAACTTGGGTCATTCAACCTCATTCTGAGGAAATTGAGTTTTGCTCACTGTTGGCGGGAGGAATTTTTTGCTTTTTTCGGTTAAATATGTTGTTTAGTCTGATTATTTCATTGTCTTCAATTTAATTTTATTTATTGTGGTAAACAAATATCTCACTTTTAGAATATTTTCATTCCATTTATCTATTCGTTGCTCGTTTTCCACAGACAAATTAGTATAAAGAGCTCAAGAGTTAAGAGCGTTTACTTCCCAATGTGGTGAAGAGTTGCCGGACACAACGGTGACAGAAAAGTAGTAGGTCCATCCAGTAACTTTTCAAGATTGTGATCAAGGCACCGACAAAACATGTTGATCCACTACAGAGGTAATTGAGAGATCTGGCTGAGCACTCACTTCCATTGAGCGGCTTTTAGGAGAGCTCTTAAAATACGAAGAAATGCTTATATCAGTATCTACGAGATTCGACAGCACTGTTACTTTCTCTTTGTGTTTTCATCTAGTCTAGAATCAAATCAACGAGCGTTGACTTAAGGTGAGTCGTTATTGGTCAGGGATGCTTCTTTCCATCCCAAGCGCGACCGGAATTTTTCGATGACTTACAGTTGAATGCTAGCCACAGTTCTCTTATACCGATGGGTGCTTTCAGAGAGCAGGAATTCAAATCTAGTAGAAAACCGTGATTGCAGCTCTTCGACGTCGAACCTTCCTTGTTATTGCGGAAGGTTATATCATATGCGGAGACAGGTAGGAGAATCCACCCTTCGTACTTTTAAATCGGGGACATATTTTCTTTTTGTTTTCTACTTGGCGGGTCCCGAACTTAGGGCACAACTAGTATTTGGATGAATAACGGTACATTTTGCGAATTGTGAACTGCTTCCCTTTAGACCGACGCTCACAGCCGCACCACTGCTGGACAGACACTGCAAAAACACTTTATCGTTATCGTTATCCGTTCAATCCAATTTTCGATGACTCGTTCGAGCATTTCGACTGGTAACTGGCGAACAATGCCTGTGATGTATTGCTCCAAAGCCTGAATCGAAGCGGGATTGTCTGTCCACAAAGACTTTAGACTTTACATATCCCCACAGGACAAAGTCTAACGGTATGATATCACACGATATCGGCGGTCAATCGACCGGCCCAAAACGTGAAATTATGTGCCCACCGAAGTGTTCTCTCAGTAAATCCTTTGATTGATACGATGTGTGGGAAGTTGGGCCGTGGCGTTGTTGAAGCTAAATGTGGCGGAGATCACGAGCTTCAATCGCAGGCATCAAATAGTCGGTTATCATGGTGCCATAACGGTCGCCATTGACGGTTACGTTTTCACCGTTGTTTTTTTTTTTTTTTTGGCAGCTCTTGAATCTCTTCATGTTGCTCTTCGTCCCAAATGCGGCAATTTTGCTTGTTTACATACTCATTGAGCTAGAAATGGGCCTTATCTCTGAACAAAATTTGGTTCGAAAATGGCGGATCTTCTTGGAACCCACAGAGTGAAGTGAATTTTCGTAATAAAGTTGAGTGATTTGTAAACGTTGTTCAGGCGTAAGTGTTTCCATGATGAAATTCCAAACAATAATGAACAAAAAGAACATGATAGTGTGACACGTCTCACGCGTGATCTGTCAAAAAGAGGCTATTCAAAAAAGTACCGTTACTTGAATCACCCTTTAAAACATAAAAAGGTTACTTATACGCATGGTTAGTCATTGTTTCATTCATCCATAAGAATAACTACTCCATTTCCGCGCTTCATAAATTTTTTGTTATTCTACAAATATGAAATTATAATTTGATTGCTACTTACTTAGCCTTCCTTCCTTGTTCTCTTTACTCCTTTATTTATTGATTTTTATTTATTTATTTATTATTTTTTTGAAGAAATTTTTCAGCTTCACTGCCTTTCAATGCCCATTACCTGGCCTAATATGTATGTATAGGTGAGTATGCTTGTAATAAAAGCTAATATCAGAGACCGAGTACTTAAAAAGTAAGCAGAAATAGTCTCACTTTATGACTTCTTCACAACATGGCCTATTTAAAATTCAAACACTCGTTTAGTATATCCTTAGATCCATGGATGTACTAGTGCCTATGCAGAGGTAGTATATTCATGTAAGTGCCATTTCACACATGGCCAACTCTAGCGAAACATTTTTTTTTACGCCACAGCAAAGCGCATAAATCTTTTCATGCCTACAACAGTCAGCTCGGATGTCCTTAAAATGCGGTTGCTTATTTTTTTTGGGCGGGGGTTGTGTGAGCAGAAAATGTCAAAAACTTGATGGCATAGAAAATTACGTTCGTTTAAATAAAAATTTATAAGCCTGAAAAAGTTGAGCAAATTATATGTTAAGCAACAGGCGAGAAGTCAAAGAGAAGGAAAGATGAAGGAAAGCCTCTTGAAGAAAGACGCGTGACTTAATGGGTTTGCACGGGAAATGTGTGAGCTTCTACTCCAATAGATATTATCATAGCTGTAGGGACGAAGGAGAGTAAGATTTGTTGAACACTTACTCTGCCTTAACTAGCCTGTATTAATAGTGGATGGTCATCATGGAAACTCTTACGCCTGAAAAACGTTTACAAATCATTCAACTTTATTACGAAAATTCACGTTCTATAAAGAATGTGTTTCGCGCGCTTCGCTTGGTCAACATAATCAGCCTACTGAGCCTACTATTCCCAACACCATCACCCATCTTGAGATCCAGCATTCATTATTGGATAATATTCGACCGAATAGACCACGTCCAGCACGCTGTGGAGAAAATATAGCGTCCGCAGCTGAGAGTGTACACGAAGACCGTGGAGAGTCGATTCGGCGCCGTTCGCTGCAACTCGGACTGGCGTATGTAACGATTTGGCGCATTTTACGTCAAGATCTTAAGCCGAAAGCCTACAAAATACATCTTGCACAAGAACTGAAGCCACTCGACCTTCCCAAGCGACATCATTTCGCTTTATGGGCTCTTGAAAAGTTCCAAGAAGATCCGATGCCTTCGAGCCAAAGTTTGATCAGCGCTGAGCCCCATTTCTGTCTCAATGGGTATGTAAACAAGCAAAGTTGCCGCAAGAGCTACCATTTCATCCAGAAAAAACAACGGTTTGATGTGGTTTGTGGGCCGATGGAACGATGGAACGATCGGACCATATTTCTTCAAAAATGATGCCGGTGAGAACGTAACCATCAATGGCGACCGTTATCGCGCGATGATAACGGACTATTTGATGCCTGAAATTGAAGCTCGTGATCTCCGCCACATTTGGTTTCAACAGGACGGCGCCACTTCCCTCACATAGAATCAATCAATGGATTTGCTGAGAGAAAACTTCGGTGAGCAGATAATTTCACGCTTTGGGCAGGTCGATTGGCCACCAAGATCGTGTGATATCACACCGTTAGACCTTTTCCTCTGGGGATATGTTAAGTCTAAAATCTATACGGACAATCCCGCTTCGATTCAGGCCTTGGAGCAAAACATCACGCGTGTCACTTGCGCCAGTTACTTTATTCGAACATCGAAATGGGTGACCCTTTATAAAGCTTTAATACTATATTCTTGTCGCTCTTTGGCTTTGAGTAAAGCGCAATGGTAATGCCTAGTACTTGTTGATTACCTTGCTAAGTTCTGGTGTATGGAATTCGCGCTTGGGACTCGAGTGGCAGTTTTCCAAATGTGTATAGAACTTTCATAGACATCCAAAGAGTGCAAAATATAAGCTGAAATCGAACACGATGCCTTGCATATCCACATAAATATCTTTTATACCTTAGAATACTTTTTAAGGTATTTTACAAAGACTATTTGTACGGTCATGCTATTAGCGCCATCTGTCGTATTTAATGAATCAAATCTTTTACAAACCAGCGAAAGTAGTTGACCCTTTCCAAAAAGGACGCCAAAAACGACAACCAACAACATCAAAGCATAAATAAATTATTGATAAATTAAATATTTTCATATTTTCCCCCCAACAAAGCAAAAGTGAAAGTGAAAATACGGAAGGGAAATATTGAAATCATAAAGGTAACCGCAGGCAATTATGAAAGTTACGTAATTATTACACAGAATTCCGGTTAAATTTCAGTGAAAGTTTTTTCGACGGAGGAAAAGAATGCAAATAAATAAGACAAAATTAAATTAAATGAAGTAAATAAATAAAGAAATGTCGACAAAGTGAGGTTGGAATGTGTGCAGAGAGAGAGAGAGAGAGAGAGTGTGCGGAGATGTAGGTGGTTGAAGGCTTAAGTCAAGTCAACGCTGAAGTGAAGATTTCAGGTGCAAAGACATGCCTTTTGTTACTATTTATTTGATTTATAGACACTTAAATTGGACAGCTGTTGCCTACAAACCTACACGCCCAACCTGCGCGCCTGCACGCAGACACAATCACTAACGCCGAGATGCTGCTTCGTACCCTCGACTGCTACGCAGCTGCGCTCCTTTGCGCTTCCGTTTTTAGCTTCGATAGAAATGTATTTTTTACTCTTCTTATTTTATTTTATTTTATTTTTTGCCGCGCGTGCCCGATACTTGGGCTGAGCCACGCAATCAACACAAATTAATTGCCGTTCTTACGCTTGATGTATTGCCGCCGCATCGCGCAGGTAGACTCCGCTGTGGCAGTAGTGAAATAAAAGCTAAAAGGTGAAGTTGAAAGAAATTTAAAATTACAAAACCAAAAGCGAAAAATACAAAATTACCTGTTTGAAACATCCCACAGCCTTAGCGCATCCCGCCGATGCCTTGCCGACCGCCTTCAACTGAATTGGGCCACACAGTTTGTTTGGTAGACGGCGTCGTCCGAAAGTGAACTCATTTAGCTGTTGCGTGAAAGTTTTTCCACCAAAAAAACCCACACACATATATAAGTGTGTAAATACATATTTTGAAACAATAAATAAAATTAAATAAGTTGCGCGAGCAAAAAATATTTTTCTCTTCAAACTGAGCACGCGGTGGAGGCAGTTCGTTGCTGTTCGCTCTACGCTTTCCTTAGAAATGCACGGTGAGTTGTTTTTGTTACTACAACAACTACACACCAGCCCACCTACTGTATGTGGCGGTATAAGCAATTAAATTTGGCAGCAATTATGTAACCCTGTAGAGCACGGAACGCCATAACCTAAGAGAGTTGCAGAGAAAACTGAGAGAAGAGAGTATTACTTTTTTTCTTGTTTGTTCCAGCGCCAAACGGAGACACACAGTGAGGTCAGGTCCTTCTCCGGCTCATCCCTCTAGGGCACCACCTGCCGGTGAGTTGAAAATATTCAAAGTTGAAGTGCCGCTGACCATACGAACCACACGACCAAGCCGCTCGCTCTTAATTCGCTGAACAATCAGTGGCGTCGTATATCTCGTTCAGCTCATTAGGTTTCGTCGTCTGCGGTATTCGCTGTTTCTAATGCGTAAAAGTTCATAAATTGCTCGCAGAACTTTACTCTCGAAAACTTAGAGTCATCGGATGGTGTCATCGTCTACATTTACCCACCATTTAGCTGAACAGGAATTATGAGCGACTTTTAGAATTTGGTTTCGGATCGTCGAGAGAGAGCTTTACGTTTCAATTGCTTACTCAGTACGCTTCAACGTAATATTGATTCTGGTTGGATTAGAACGACTGATATTGGTTTTGGTGTTGATTTCGGTTTCTACATAGAAGAAATTGTCTACAACTTCAAAGTTAGAGATGAAAAAATACCGCTAGGCATACCAGAGAGCCGAACTGTTAATTTATGCTGAAGAGAAATTGAGTTAAGCAAAAGAACACTTCTCTACCATTATCGTTTTGGTTCAGAGTCATTCATAGATGAGTATATCCCGGCAGCTACCTTCCCAAAGGAGGTATAGGTCCTCGCAGCCTATAAATAAAAATTTATCCTTAAAGACAAGGGAAGTAGTAGCTCATTACGATCTTTCCAGAAGGGTAGCAGTTCCTCATCGCCTCCAAATATTTTAATATGCTCGTGAAGCTTGAGTGTAGTACTCACCACGACCAACCCAGAGGGGAAAATCTGCTCTAATTTTCTACAGGCGAGACAGTAGATCATCACCAGTCCTTTTGATACCTTCACCTACTTGCGGATAAGCTATCCATCGCTACAGCATACGACTCTCTCCAGGTAAGCATTAATTAGTGCCAGTATTCTCTCCAGACTATGTTTAGGAGATCTAAAACCTAAGAAATATCACCTCGATCCGGCATTATTTTTCTCTTAGGAGGTAGTGCCCCTTTAAATATACTGGTAAAGCTGAATTCATTACTTCCAGTATATCAAGAGACCTTAACCAGTGCACCTTTACATGTTACCCAGACTTACATGTCCTGCTGGAGAGCTCTCCACTTATTTCCACAACCTTCCATCATTTCATAGTTTGCCGGGTCGTTTCATTGGATAGAATCGGTTCCTTGCTCTTTTAAGCTCATAAAAATATTTAAAATTCACTACAAACATTCAAATTTCCTACTGGGTCGCTATGTATTTTGCAACCAATTTAATTTTTGAGAAAGAAAAGCAGAAAAAAATTAAAAATTTTGCATTTATTTCAGCAAAGTGGAAAAGTTTCTCAACAGTCTTGTTTTCTGGCTGTTTCATTATACATTGTTTTTTCCTTACACTTTTCACATTAATTTGGCAGTTGAAGATGGTACAAAGATATTTTAACAATTTGTTTTTAGCGAAAAAGTTGCTGGACGTTATTTTAACGGTACATGCCCATTGTTATTGTTACTTATTGCTACTTATGGAAAATATTTCTTATTTCCATTTCTTTTGAAAATATATTTGTATTGAAAGTAATTTATGGAAGTTTTGTCCGTCCACTACAAAGGACCAATAAGTATAAGTATTTGCTAAGAAAATGATGCAAAAGATAGTAAAAATACGTTGAAATGTTAATGAAGGATGAAAAGGATGTGAGTGGAAGGAGTTAAGTTTGGGGTGTGAGGCTTTAAAGTGAACAGAGAGTTAATGTTTGCAAGGAGTTGGAGCAATGAGAGAGCGTTTTTTAAAAAGTAATGAAGAGGAAGATAGGGGTAAAGAAAAAGGTAGCCTTTCTTGAGCTAATAAATTGCCAAACCAACTGTGTTGAAGCGAATTTAAAAAGAAGAAACAAATTTAAAACAAAATTGAAAATTGAAAAATAAATAATTAAAAGAATTTAATATATAAAATAGATCAGGAAAAAAATATTAATTGAAAAAAAACTGGTAAGACCGGATGTCCTCGGCCATGCCGATGCCTTCGTACCTTTCATGAACATATCAATTTATTGGAAATTGCAAAATTCGATTTTGATAATTTTCACTGTCAATATCAACTCGAATTTACGTCTGTAGAATACCACTCTCCTTGATGCTGCAGATATGCTAATATCTGAACAAATCGGCTGTATGGGGCTATATGATGTGTGAAAGTGATTCTAGTAGAGGTAGTTTTTCCATAGCCTCTTTTGACAGAACACGCGTGAGTCGTGTCGAGCTGTTATATTATTTTTGTTCAATATTGTTTGGCATTTCATCATAGAAAGACTTATGCCTGAACAACGTTTTCAAATCATTCAATTTTATTACGAAACTTCGCAGTTCTGCGAAGAATGTGTTTCGCACGCTTCGCTCAACTTATGGTCAACACAATCGGCCTACTAAACGTACTATCACCATCACCCATCTTGAGATCCAGCATTCATTACTGGATAATATTCGACCGAATAGACCACGTCCAGCACGCAGTGAAGCAAATAAAGCGGCCGTAGCTGAGAGTGTACACGAAGACCGTAGAGAGTTGATTCGGCGCCGTTCGCAGCAACTCGGACTGAGGTATGGAACATCTTGGCGCATTTTACGTCGAGATCTTAAATTGAAAGCATACAAGATACATATTGCACAAGAACTGAAGCCGCTCGACCTTCCCAAGCGACATCGCTTCGCTCTATGGACTCTTGAAAAGTTCCCAGAAGATTCGACGTTTTCGAGCCAAATTTTGTTCAGCGATGAGACCAATTTCTGGCTCAATGGATATGTAAACAAGCAACACGAAGATTAAATTTAAATTTTCTGTGCTTTTTTTTTTTAAAGTAGGGAACATCGAAATGGATCACCCTTTATAGGGCTGATACAAATAGAGAAGAAAAAAATTACTTTTCCACCTGAAGACGCAAGAAAAAGTTGTTATTCTTTACAAATTAACGCCAGCTGGTGGTCTCATGAGCTTAGCGGATGTACACATAAAGCAGAAGACGAAGAAGATGCAAAGAAAATATAAAAACTATCTACCATTCAGCCTGGATGAGGCCGTGGCTGGCTCAGCGTCTGCTTGAGGATAACTTTAAATGCTTTCCAGCTGTTGCAACTTAACTTTTCCTCGTCACTTTTTCGCAATCTTCTTCTCCAGTCAGTTCAGTTTTCCAACTCAATACCTACTGCCTTACACAATATTTCTTTGAAGTTATTTCTGAAAAAATATTTCAGCCAAACAAATTCAATGCTGCCTTGGACATGTTACTTAATATGTTTTCTTTCTTTTTTGCAAAGCGTAATGAAAAGGATGCAGGTTGAGTAGAAAGAAAAAGTAGCGCACGAAGAAGCAGGAAATATAATTTTCCGCTTTATTTTGTTATTATTTTTATAAAAAGTAGCTTCTTCCCACTAATACTACCTCTTCTCTACCTCTACCTTTCTGTCTCTCTCTCTCTCTTTTTCTCTCTTCCCCTCATTCACCGTCCAACAGTACAACTCTAAGCAGTTTGCCTCAGCTAAGTAAACAAAGCGCGTCACACTAAGCTCTCTGTGGAGGAAAGCGAGAGAGAAGAGTTGCGAAAAAAATTGCGCTGCCGCATGTAGCAACAATGAGCGGCTTAACGGTTGTTTGCACGCATAACAGTGCATTCTAATTCAATGTGTTTGCAACAACTTTCATTTAAATTCTTAGAAATATGTATGAAAGAGATGGAAAAAGTTTGATTTAAAAAGGTAAAATAAACTCACAAAGTAAAAGAGAATTTAATATTAACTGAAAGAGAGAGAAAATAAAGAAACGAAAAATATGAAAAGAAAAGTTAATTGTTAACTATAAAAGCCGATAAAGTTATAACCAACTTTATTCTCTCTCTCTGTGAGACGAAAATCGTATGCGGGAAGGTGATAGTAGTCCATGTGACTACTTAGGGGATTAGAGGGGTGAATATCTATGGAAAGAAAGCGAAAGATTATATGAGAGAATGACAAGACAAAAAATACTACACTCTTTAATGACTGTTAGTTCTTTGATCGAACGCCGATCAGAGGTGTCTTCGTTACTGCATCAGTAGACCAACGTTCGTCGAAAAAAAAAGCCGAAGAGAAGCGGAACACAATAGACGGCAGCAATCGAGTATGTGTATTCATATTTGGAGCTTACTGCCTCGATATAAGTAAACTACATGCCTAGGATACTGAGAACTTCCTTGTAATTTTAGTTTTCTCTTTTTTACTTTTTTGGGCTACCGAAAGATCTCACTACTCTGACAGCCATGTTGTCATTTAGTTTCTTCAATGCAATCACACCCGGTCAATGAGATGTTGGGAAGTTCTTAACAAACTCTCTACTGTGTGCGAAATATTCGTGGCTTGGTTATCGGTCACAGATACATTAAACAGATACATTAAAGGGAACTATACGGCCAATGAGCTGGCTAGAGAGGAAACAGTTTCTATCTACGATAAATTCTGCAAGCGACGAGGGTATACATATTTCCTCGGAAAAATACCTTCTTAGATCGCTCTTCAGCAGTAGAACCTATAGCAGGTGGGGGGGTAGAAAGCACATTCAATGGAAACAGAAATATCTGGCTAATGAACGAAGAAAAGATAAAGCTTATACTTCTTCTTAACATGAAGGTTCGGCATCAAAATCATTGTAATAACCACACATTTTCGGATGGGGACTCGAGGTAGGAGGGTAGCCTTTCCTTCTTTGACAGATTCTGTTGCAGCTGCAGTGATGAATGGAAAACCTTTCCTATGCCACTGTTCCGTAACCTTTTATAGGTTCAACATGGACATCACCACAAGGTTTCATTTGGAAGCATAAGTGCCTCACTGTGTAGAGATATTTCTGTTGGAGGGATTTAAGCTTCCTGCTGGCGCATACGGACATCTAGCAGCTCTTGGTAGTAATTTTGTGGATCTCTATCCATAGCTTCCGAACCTCTCTACTCAACTTTAAGTCTATGAACCCAGCTTTGATACAAATTCCTGGGGAAGCTGCATACCAGACCTGGAGAATTTGTGTTGTAACCCTCATAGACGGTTAAAGCAATATTAGTTAGAGTTTCGGCTAGACTTTTGGAACGATTTGAGTTGAGTTTCTTGATACTCTTCCCTCAAATGAAGAGTCTCGCCCGCGAGAGCGGTTGATTTTCTGAGAATTTAATATTTTTAAGTCGAAAATTCACAAGGAGACATTGGCATTCGAAACAGAGGAGAAAATGCATTTAGAAAAGAGCTTTTCAGATGTTCAACTAGCCAGTGTCCGAACCCACGTCCCTCCAGCTCTTAGCTTACAGCCTCCCTTCGCGTAAGTTTCGGCTAGACTTCCAGATGGATTTGAGTTGAGTTTCTTGATATGCTTGCCACAAATGAAGAGCCTCGCAGTTTTAAGACGCCTGCGAGCGGTTGAAAGTCTGAGAATCTAGTATTTTTAAGTCGGAAATTCACATAGAGGCATTGGCATTCCCCACCGAGGAGCGAATGCATTTCGAAAAATGATAAACCAACCAGAGTCCGAATCCACGTCCATCCCGCTACTAGCTTACAGTCTCTTCTCTACCAAATTTCAATTATTTATGAGCTTAATTAGCTCTTTACATCCATCCTACGCGTTAATCCTATGCTGCTTTTCCTAGACAATTAAAAAGAAACTCAACCAAAGGAAGAAAATTCTTTTAGTTTCAGTATTAATAAAAAATAACGGTACATATTTTATCGTCATCTACACTGCCAAATTCATAACAACAACATACCGCGACGAGGCAACTTTAAGTAAAGCCATCAGAAAACAAAATGGACTTTTCAAAACGAAATAAATCCCTACAAAGTGTAAAAGAATTTTGCGCACAAAGCAAAAGAAGAAAGCGAAACTAAAAAAAAATTGTGTAGAGTGTAGAAGAAAAAGCGCTGCGCGTACACCAAAAACAACGCTGTGCTTTGTGCTGCATCTTGCCAGGAGGAGGGACATTTCCACTACTACTACTGCGCCCGTTCGTCTTAAGTATATCGCTTAATGCAACTGTCAGCGCATTTGTCATTTCCGTTTGCTTGAGTCCGAGCGCCGTTGCAGATTTTCCTGCTTCGTTGACACCGTTAATGCCGTTCTCTGGTACATTGGTACTTGCGAGGTTGTGTGGGTCAGCAAGCTGGGTTGAGCTTTTGAGCTGTTTGTTGGGCCAGCGGCGGCTGTAGCGTTGACAGCTAGGACTAGATGCGCCGCCTTTGCGTCGTCCTGTTGTCGGCTGTTCTGTTCTGGCATTTGCGAACTGCACTTCGTTGCACATACGTCCGACATTATTTTGTATATAATTCATAAAAATGAAGGGGCGCGGTCGGTAGTGTCGTATGCGACAAATGAGTGTAGTTGGTGTTGTTGGTTGGTTGGTTATGTCAGCAGCGTGGCGTATAAAGTGCAATTGCTAAGAATTATAGTTGCAATAAGTTGCAGCGATGTGAAAAATTTACAATACTAACAGGCGTCGGCAAACGAATATGTATGTGCGCATGTGGACTTTGAGACTTGGAAAGGCTTTTAGCTATCTACTTACGGAAGTTAAACAAAAAGGAAAAGAGAACGTCGTAAGAAACTACAGTATCACCTTAGTTAGGAGTACAAAAAAAAAGCTAGCGAAAATTGTAATGAAGACAATGATTTGCTGGCGGCAACTGAAGCGAGTAATGAGTTGTACAAAGTGAAAGCGTAAACAGAGAATTACTAAGAAATTCTCTTTAAGATGAAAAGCCTTGCGAAAGTAACGGTATAAATCTCTGATTGCTTACGCTTAAGAATATCAAACTCATTTTTCTACTAATGGTTATAGAATAGGTTACGGTTACTGGTTGCCTCCTTAAGGAGCCTCACATAGGCATTGATACGTTCATGTTCTTCTTCTTATTTTTCTTCTTGTTGTATCGGTTCAATAACCTCGTCTAGGGTCAGGTAGATCTAGTTTCAGTTATCAAGGCCACCTAACGCCAGATCCAGGAAACGTGCTGTTTCGACGGATTTCAACCAGATTGGGAGAGGTGTTAGATGATTCGGGTTGAGTGGACATGCAAAGAGGTGGTTGGAGTCGTGCGAGGATTCATACTATGCAGGACATACGTGGGTATGTAGGGGTCGGGTCTGGACAGGATGAAATTAAGTCGACTACAATATCCATACCTTAATTGTGTCAGTGTCGATACGTGCATTGTGCTTTCAGATGCAATGCATGCGACCAAGATTATGTTCTGCTACATACTTCCTGTTGTGTTTCTAGCCTGAAGAACCTTCCTCTTTAGTGAGCTCATTACCCTCGGCACCCATGTGCTCTGGTGCTAAGTCCAGCACGCAGTGAAAAAAATATATCGGCCGTAGCTGGGAGCGCACACGAAGACCGTGGAGAGTTGATTCGGTGTCGTTCGCAGCAACTCGAACTGACGTATCGCGCGACTTGGCGCATTTTAAGTCGAGATCTTAAATTGAAAGCATACAAAATACAATTTTGTGCACTGAGCTGAAGTCGCTCGACCTTCCTAAGCCACATCGCTTTAGGGCTTAGCAAATCTGCCACACATTTGGGACGAATACCAACTTGAAGAGATTCAAGAGGTGCCATTTCATCCAGAAAAAACAACTGTTTGGGTCAGTTTTCACCATTTCAAAAAAAAAAAAAAACCAACTGTTTGATGTCTGAAATTGAAGTTCGAGATCTCCGCAACATTTGGTTTCAAAAAGACGGCGCCACTTCCCACACATCACATCAATCAATGGATTTATTGAGAGAACACTACTGTGAGGAGATAATTTCACGTTGTGGGCTGGTCGATTGGCCAAAGCCTGGGGCAAGAAGATTTCGCTATACTGCTATGTCTCGTGGCAGTTATGAATGCCCTGCTTATAACTACTAGGCTTGCAGGTGGTACAATCAAAATCGCATGAAATCTGCGGTTGGTGGTGGTTTAAATGCTTCGGTGATGCTGATCATTGATAGTCTGAAAACGCTTTCCAACTTTTCCTGATGGGTTTTTTTTCTGTAGTTTTCCACCATACTCCGCTGAAAAGTATTGGTTTGGCAATCCCCACGAAGACTCATTGTGAGCGAGGGACGGTGATAGGTCCCTAGTACAGTTCAACATTCATTTACATGTATGTAGGACCACTAATACCCTATTTATACGCTCTTTCAACTTGAGTCTCCCACGTCAATTTGCTATCCAACACAATTCTCACATACTTAGTGCTTAGTTTAGGCTCTAAAAGAGTCTCCTCTAGCTTTCGTTTGATCTAAGCCACTACTATGTATTTCCTTGTTTTAAAGACAGGATTCATTTTGTCAGGATTGACACTGAGCCCCACTGAGTTAGCGAAATAATTTTTTGTTCTAAGAGCCTGATGCGTCAGGGAGCTAATGGTTGCCATGCGCTTAGCTCTTATCACTTAATCGAAATGTCATCTGCATGAGGCCGTAGCGTGTCAGTACCTCTTTTTTGCTTCTTCAGCATTCTGTGTCCTACGATAAGCCAAAGAAGAAGTGCTAGTAATATTTGCATTTTATTTAGAATAAAAAAATTTGAGATTTTGATAAAAAAAACATTTTTGTTCTCCTCCATAAATTGATTTTGATTACCCCTTTTCCTCTCTCTCTCAGCGCTCAAACAAGCCCGGCCTACTAAAATGCCATCTTATCTCTATAATCACTACCATTTTGCTCAACCGTAACTCAATAACGCCTCCTTACTTGTGATCCTCTGCAGATAAATTCTCTATTTGAATAAATAAGCGGTTTCCATTGCCGCACTGCCATCCGCCGCTTGCACTCGTTTGTACAACCTCCTTGTCAGGCTTCCACTTTGTTTGCTTGTTGATAACATCTTAACATCACCTATCGTGGTTTTGATCTCTTAACTTGATGTCATAAATATCCAAAGCAATAATTAAAAATCACAACAAACTTATATTTAAAATCAAACTAATAATTTGCTGAGGTGGAATTATTAAGGAAGTTGAGAAGAGTGCGTGTGGCGCCTAAAGATATCGCAGAGATAACCACTGTGAGATAAAGTCATCAAATAAAGTATGAAAATGGAAGTAGAAGTAGGAGAAAAAAAGAAATAAGTGGAAAACGAGTAAGGAAGGTAAGGAGTAAGGTAAAGATTGGTATCGCTGAAGTCTAGATAACGAATTGAATAAATGAGAGGTTATGGTGAATACGTGTATCACGAACAATTTGGTTTTAAAATAGAATTCCAGAGGATATATAAGCTATTAAGGCAAATATCTCTGAGGTTTCACAAAATGAAAGAGCCTAAAGCTCTGAAAAGCACAGACAGGACTTTCAGCCATTGAGCTTTCACTCAAGAAAATGCTTAAAGCTCTGAAAAGCTCAGAGAGGACATTCAATTATTGAGCTTTTATGAAGGGAAGGGCTCAAAGCTCTAAAAAGCGCAGATAGGTCTGGAAATAAAGTGCGTCTGCAAAGTTTTTGGACAGATTTGAATTATAGGCTCTTTATTGCCAATCGTACGACCTTGATCTAAGGTAGATCATTCCAGAAAACTGTAGTGTTGTGAACTAAAGGAAGCTTTGGAAGGAGTAAAGCTCAAAAAACTTTGTGTCAATTTCTAGTTCTAGGTACGCTCTGTGCTAAAACTAGTAACTGAGATCTCTCACTAAATAACGGCACCCTGAGCTCGTGCACTAAAGGAACTATATAAATTAGAAGATTCAGTTCTCAGGACTGGAATCTCAAAATATTGATTTAATTACTTGTCTCTCGTCTGAAAAACTATAAAATGAGCGACCAACCTCCTATCAGTTTTCAGTTTTGGATAAATGGTCTTTAAGCTATGGATGGCTTAGCAGCGCCAATGTTCACTTAGAAAATTATAGATCTTCGGAAAGTCATTTCTTTGGTTCACAATTTACTTGAGAGTGCTGACTGATGGTACGTCCTTTTAAGTACATCGTAGAGTTCCTTAAGTTGAGATTCGAACTGCCGTTGTAGTCCATATGGAGACCATAGCTCATCAGATGGGACAGAGGTTTGCTAAAAAGCTGGTTTACTATAAATTTCGGAGCTTCATCCACCTTTTCTTGCGCTCCGTTGGCAGTCTCTGCTGATATCCCAACCTCGACTGCTCTGATGCGCATATTCTACCTCAGTCTCCATTGAAATTCCAACCTTGACCTTCTCTGGAGCTTTGTTTTTAGTCTCCCCGGAAGCTCCACCCTTAGTCTTCCCTGCTACTACGACACCTCGGTCTCTTTCAGAGTTTCGAACCCAGTTTTATCTTGGTCTTCCGTGGAGCTCCCATCACAGTGTTCTCTGAAACTTCGAGTGAAGTCTGCTCTGAAGCTGAAACTTAGTTTTCTGTGTAGTTCCGATCACTGTTTTCTCTGGAGCCTTGGATATCACTGAAGATTTGGTCTGAGCCTTTTGTGGAGATTCGAGTTCGGTCTATTTTGGAGCTCAAATATTTTCTGGCTCAGCGGCTTCTGTTTTTTGGAGCTACGAACTCGGTTTCCTCTGAAGCTCTAACCTGGAGTTCCGACATCGGCCACATCTAAACGAATATCAATGCTTTCTGACCTTAGTTTCCTCTGGTGCTTCGATCTCACTCTGCTTTGAGGCTCTAAGCTCAGTATACCCTGAAGATTCGTGCTTAAACTCAGACACTTGAAACTCTAATCTTGGTTTTCTCTAGAGCTTCGTTTTTAGTCTGCTCTGAACCTCCGAGCTCAGTGCTTTCTGTCGCTACGGTCTGAGCTTCGAGCTCAGTTTTCTCTGAAACTCAAATATCGGCCTACTCTTAAACTCTGGATCGAGGTATCGAATATATTTTTTGTTCTAAAATTCCTTTTTCCATCTCCATTTGTCTCATGAGCTCTCATGCAACGAGTAAAGCTTTTAAATTCTCTTATCTCTTATTCTACTTAGTCCTTTAGGTAGTGAAGCTTGCCGTGAAGAAGGCTACACTAGAAATAATTAAAATAAGTCACAAAATAATCTCTGTTTGCAGGGGCGCAACCACGCAAATAGCTTTGGCAAATGAAGTGACCACAACACTGGTCGTACAACAAAAACCCAGCCGGACCACAGCTAGTGCGGCATGCAACACACACGTGGGTAAGGCCAGTTGGCAGCTGGAAATACTTTCAACTCCAGATACATACATACATATATATATATATATCCAGTCCAGGTCTAGCAACACAACCTATTGCAACTATACTCGTATACTCGCATTCACGGCACATAGTAAACCCTGCCACACACCGGAGGACACGCCTCCAATATTTGTTTAGGCAGAATGTGCAGTAAATGAAACTAAAACAACAACAGCACAGCAGTGGGCGTTTCATTTAATCTTTGCCAACTCAGCTTGCGGCAGCTGCGTCTGCGAGTGTTTGTTGTATCTGGTTTTTTCTAATTTCATCTGCTATACACTTTCGAGTCCCTGGCTGAGGCTGGCACTTGTTGCCTTGCTGCCTTGTACTTCAATGCTGTGCGGTTTGTCCATTTGGATTTCCGTAGTGAGACTTGTGTAAATAAGTAATTAGTTCGACTAATAACTCAGTTAGAGGGACGTAGTCCGGCTAGCGGCTGGTGGCTGACGATGCTGCCTGCTGATTGATGTCTCGGTAAATTCGATAGGATATTAAATATTTCGGAGGTTGGCCAAAGCGAAATTGAAGATTATTAGTTTGATGATAAGCGCTAGAGCTGGCGCCTTTGGTGTGGCTGCACAATTGGGCGACTCCGCAGGCTCCAGGCTTATTTGATGCTCATTTTTCTTGCTTGCTGTGCCAGGCTCACGCACAAATGCGTTGCGGCAGGTCATTGTGCCTTTTTGGAATGTGCTTTTTGGCCAGAGTGCCATTGTAGAAGTGTTCTTTTTTTTTTGGTATTTTTTAGAGAAAATTTCCATATTTCTCTTCCTACTTCCTGTGTACGCATGGCGCATTCTCGGTGTTGGTAATAAAAATTTTAGAATTTTGTATTATCATTTGTGTCTGCGAGTGTGCATGTGCGAGGCTTTCTCCAAGCTTTTTTTATGAATTTCTCACAGTCATTGTGGCGTCTACTTTTTTTCATTGCAGTATACTTTGTTGTTGGCTTGTGATACTCATTGGCAATGAGCCAATTATGTATGTGGAATTTCGTGAAGACGACTGCAGTGGGCAAAGTGCAAAGGTCAAAAACCGTTATGTTGCAATGAAACCAATAATTTTTTGTGTGGAACATATGAGCTTTTAAAAGACGTAGTCTTGACTGAGCTTGTTCAACCTCTCAAAACGATTCATATTTGCAATGGCAAAAATCTCAATGCAGGCTGTGAAGGTCTCTCGGAGCATACTTAGCACCTCATGGAAGAAGTCTCACGAGATTGGCATTTTATAACCGGAAGAGCGATTTACGGCTGAGCTCCTTCTTCAGATCTGTCTTGTGTGCGTCTTGCTGTTTACTCCAACAAATCTTTAAGAATTTTTAGTTTTTCCTAAACAGGTTAGATATTCTAGAACCTCGGATAGGACCTGCCGAGTGGCGTCCGCAGTTATTAATATTTTTTTTTTAATATTATTTGAGAAGTTGTTCCATCCGGGACTCGAACCTGTCACCTTCTCTGTAATAATACACATTGATAGCTTCTCTACTACTGTGACCGTTAGAGCTTTTTATGAAAGAACCTTAAAAATAGATCCTTCAGCAGGAAAATTTTAGCGTACTTTCTGCTCTATGAGACCAAATGCTATGAAGAGAGGCTCATAATTCTAGGTTCACGGCTTCACGGTTTCTTCAGAGCGACTCTAAAGAGAGTAGTTCTCTCTTCTTTTCAGTGACTTTTAAGCAACAAATTCAACATTGAAATATTTCGATATCCGAAAAGAGCTCCTGAATTGGTCAAATTCAAATAGGGATACATAACAGAGGGAGAAAGAGAAAGAGAAAGAGAGAGAGAGAGAGAGAGAGAGAGAAAGGTAAGAGAGCTATTATTTATAAAAACTTCCTAGAAAAAGTTAAGCCCTATAAAGATTTTATAAACTCTCTTGAATGATAAGGAGTTGTTACCTTGATCTTATATGGCTCTCTTTTGGTCTGCGGTCGTGATAGTAATATTTCTTGTTCGACAGTGAACGACTAACCCCCCGACCTTTCTCACTTTTTACCTGTCAGACATATAAGATTTTCGCCCGACTAATCCACTAGACCGCTGGTCACCAGCTAGATGGAAAAGATTGGATAAATCTGAATGTCAAAGTCGATAATAGACAAAAGCTACTGGAAGTCTCTAGAAGATATTGTATAAAGCAGAGGCGAATTTTCCAGTTTACCTCACATCGGTCTTTCTGCCAGAGTCTAGCAAGATACAGCTGAGAAAGCTACACATCTATCAAAACACCGCCCTTAGGACTGTGACGGGATGTTGAAGTCGCCTGTGCACCTCTAAGCTGCGAGATATCTCTGCCTTCAGTTCAGGAGCATAAATTAATGCTTTGCTGAAAATTTCGACCGGAGTGCTACCAAAGAAGTAACCCTGGAAGCGGAAAGGAGATAAATACTAAACGGACTTTATACAGCACGACCTGACATCTTATCCATATACCTTGAAAACCATTCATAGAGAATAACTCTCCTAGATGTGAGTGCCGTTTTTGGCACCCGACCTGAATAATCATGACTTAAATCTGAATATTAAAGCGGAGTCGCCTAACAACTCATCAGACCCTGCATCAGATGTACCCAACATATTTCCTTCCATGCAATGAGTCCGCGCACGACCCTAACCACTCTTTTCTATGCCTTCTTAAGCCGCCTCATCTACACTCCTTTCCTATCGGTTCCAACCCTTCGAAACTGTCCGTTTTCTGGGACTCGATGTTCATTTTCTAACTTCGATGATGAAAACTAGCTTTGCATATACAGTAACAGCGTTAACAAGTCGCTCAAACTACAACAACAACAACAACCGTTTTATTATCCCTTCATTCCAGTACGAGTCTCTTCGGAGTTAGTAACTTCGTCCCGCAAGGATGAGCTGAAATATTCCACATTTAACCAACAGCGTGATGCTCGATGCGGACAATTTGGACCATGACAGCCAATCTGTTCCCAATGGCCTGGATCTATTATCAGAGAAGAGCTTGGAACTCAAGCACAATCTACTTTGTGGTTCTGAAGGGGCTGCGGCAGGGTTCTTTGTTCTCCTTTCATACCTTGTCGAAGCGAAGCATGGAACTTGCTGTAGCTCAATCCAGAGACATCCCTTTTGCAGCACAAAATCTTCAGTCATCGGAATTCTCATTAATTTTTCCATAATCTCCACTCCATAAGGGGTCACTGAACTTGCTTCACCTATTAAGTGAACCACAAAATTTTTCGGTAACATCTCTTGTTGCAAGGCAAATTGTGTCAATGACCGTAGCCGACTAAGCCTGAGCTGGCAACACGCCATCCGCCATCCGCATTTAACACACACTAACGAACGCACAGCTTAGGAATCACCGCACGGTGAGTAACCAAGTAATGGCATGCGAGAGACGCATAATTTTTACTACGCCTTGTTTGTGTTGCTGCTACTGCTAAAACGCTAAAACGCTTAGTGCGGCAGAAAATAAACCGTTAAAAATTCTTCTTCCTTACTCACCGCTTTTGAAATATATACTAAAATACTTTTGCAGAGACTTTGCAGTCTCGGCTCGTTTACTCGGCGTTGTTTTTTTTTTGTATGGCTTTGGCAGTCTTTGTGACACTCGAGGTCAGCCAAGAGCACAAGCGACCGGCGTTCAACGTTCGAGTGTGGCCGCCTCGTTGCTGCCTCAGCTTCATCGTCACAACCATTGTGCGGCATGTTAACAACCTACTCAATGAAAAAAAAAAATGCAAGAAACAACAGCAACGACAATGCTAAAAGTATGCGAAAGTGTATCCCCCTAGCTCATCCAAGTCTGCTGAGTTCAAAAGGCCTACCCGCGCTCTCATGTTGGCAAATAGTTTTAATTTAACTTGGACATTCTTACTTATACGTTGCGCGCCACGGCGCTGCGTGTAGTTGGCTCTTAGTTGTTAATACTTATATTTTTCAATTATTTAGTTTCTTGTCAACTCCTTTGTCCGGCGCAATCTGCAATTTACACCACAGATTTTTGATTTCATATCAATTCAAATGCAAATTAGTTTGCTCAACAGTCGGCCAGAGACGTTGCATGTTGGGACAGAAGTTGGTTGTAGTCTTTTTTCAATTATTTTTTAGCATAATAAAAAATACCGTTAACTTAAGCGTTGAATAAGCAGAAGAGCAGAATAGAAAACCTAACAAAAGTTGTAACGGGTGATATATTTCGAGGTTCCCTACATTTTTAATGAAAAAAAACACAAAAAATTCAAATTTAATGGGGAAAGTTTATTATCCTTCGAAGGAACATTCTTTGGCATTTATTCTTTGAAGATTATCTCTTTCAAATGTTGGCCGGGGCTACGTCTCAGATGGTCCATCCGTTGAGTTCAATTTTCGATGACTCGTTCAAGCATTCCGACTGGTAACTGGCGAATGGCATGCGTGATTCTTTGCTCCAAGGCCTGTATCGAAGCGGGATTGTCCGCATAGACTTTAGACTTTACATATCCCCACCAGAAAAAGTCTAACGATGTGATATCACACGATCTTAGTGGCCAATCGACCGGCCCAAGATATGAAATTATCTGCTCACCGAAGTGTTCTCTCAGTAAATCCATTGATTGATGCGATGTGTGGCAAGGGGCGCCGACGTGTTGAAACCAAATGTTGCAAGATCACGAGCTTAAATTTCAGGCATCAGGTATTGACGGTTAGGTCCTCACCGGCATGTTTTCTGCGGAAATATGAACCGACGATTCCATCGGCCCACAAACCACACCAAAAACGTTGTTTTTCCAGGATGAAATGGCACCTCTTGAATCTCTTCAGATTGCTCTTCGTCTCAAATATGGCAATTTCGATTGTTTACATACCCATTGAGCCAGAAATGGGCCTCATCGCTGAATAAAATTTGGCTCGAAAACGTGGGGTATTCTTGGAACTTTTCAAGAGCCCATAGAGCGAAGCGTTGTCGCCTAAGAAGGTCGAGTGGCTTCAGTTATTGTACAAGCTGTATTTTGTACGCTTTCAGTTTAAGATCTCGACATAAAATGCACCAAGTCGTTCCATACGTCCGAGTCCGAGTTGCTACGAACGGCGTCGAATCGACTATCCACGGTCTTCGTGTACACTCTCAGCTACGGTCGCTATACCTTCTTCACTGCGTTCTGGACGTGGTCTATTCGAAACAAGCCTTTAAATATTTAGAAATAGGATTGGATATCAAGCTTTTTTGTAAACTCAGTACCCCTTCAAACATCTACAAGATGGTTGGGTTATATCTGGGGCTTTTCTCCAACCCTTTCGCATGTAATCTTCTTCGTGATTATCAATCAGGTAGAGAGCTGCGGAAAAGACAACATAACTCACGCGTGATCTGTCAAAAATAGGCTATTACTAGCTTCAAGGAGGCTCAGAAGCACCGGAGCTCTTAAAACAACACCAAGGATAAACTTAGTAAGTTCTAACTAGGTTCCAGGAGGTCAGCGAGAAACTTCAATCGGCAAGTGTCAAAGGGCCAAAACAACTACTTCACCTCACCGAGTGACTAGCAATGTTCTTGAAACTGAAGACACAGCAGGGAGTGAAGCAGTACGAGGCTTATGTAGTCGTATGCAGTATTTCTGGTAACATTATGGATGGTGTATCATCTACGCGGGACCTCCCAATGAGTCGGCCAGTTGATTGTAAACTTACGCAAGTCTTTTGACCTTGGTTTGTATACGTAACTTTCGTCCAATGTCGGAAGCTGCCTACAACCTAGGACGGACCGCACATAGTACCGTGGAAAATATCTCCCACAATGATCTAGCTTCATCTAAAGCAATTCATAGCTCCAGCAACTGACTAGTGAGAGTGCAGAGGGCAATGCTTGATCCAAAGGGAGTTCACTTCATCTATGCTTTTGATGAGAACATTTGGGACGGAAGATGTTCGTTACGATCGACAATTATGGCCAGATATATATTTTATGAAAAAAGCTCTTTTCTGTGCGCAAGACACCTGTTTCGCGGCTTTTCTAATAGCAGATTATTCAGCTCTGGCTCTTCTAGAGCTCTTTGACGCCTCTTAGACATCGTAGAGGAACCCTATCGCGGCACCGACTATCACCGACTGTAGAGTTTTTGAAAAAAAAACTTTTCTCTTTTATGATTTGCAAGCAAATTTCCTAATTTCAATCGAGCCGTTATTCAATTTATGCTGCAATCTTTCATTTTACACCAAAAACATGCCACCTGGAAGACAGACAGACAGACACCGACTGTAATAATGCGCGCGCACAGCTGCTCTATGCGGCGACAAATGCAAAAAAAAAGAGAGAAAAAATGCAACGGAATGGACCGCCAACAGCCAAAGTCTGCGCCACGGCACATAAGTCAATGTCTGGTTAGGCCGACACAGAGAGTTCAAATGCACTTGGTGTTGTTGCAATTC
The DNA here is from genome assembly GCA_030068015.2 of Neoceratitis asiatica. Taxonomy (NCBI): domain Eukaryota; kingdom Metazoa; phylum Arthropoda; class Insecta; order Diptera; family Tephritidae; genus Neoceratitis; species Neoceratitis asiatica. Next base: position 78,386,168 of record CM061527.1, read on the forward strand.
ACATTTTTGTTGTTGTTGTTGTAAGAGTAAGTAAAAATCGTTTTTATATTTAACTTGAGCGATTTTTCATTTACTGCTTACAAGTTGAGAATGCAATAACAAAAGCAACAACAAAAAGAAGAGAAAATTGAATTCCACGCCGGCAGCCACAGACAAAGCGGGAGGGCGAGTAACAATAGAACAAAAAAAAAAATGCAACGCACAAAAGCGCAACAACAAAAGCGTTGCTGAGGACAAAGTTGAATACGCAAGGCATAGCCAGAGTAGAGATTAGAGGAGAGAGAGGAAGTGCGATTGGAAGCGCTGATGGCATAAAGTTTCGGGGAGCTACATTTCGTGGCTGCCTATTTTTATTGCCTGCTTTTTATAAACCATTGTTGTTGTTGTTGTTGTCACCGTCGACACTTTCCATTGCACTCTGTTGTTCTGCTCTTTTTTTTCGGTTCACTTTTTTTTGCTTGGCGGCGACCAAGCGTTGCAACTTTGCGAACGCACATAATTTATGGCTTTCTCACATGCTGCGCTGCATTACAACATCAATGCCACCTTGCTGTAGCTGCAGCTGTATCGGCAGCTAGGTGACATTGTTGTTGTTGTTGTTGTTGCTGTTGGCTGCTTTATTTCATTATTGGTGTCTGGTATGCATGTTTCACGGTGACGCTGACGGAATTTCGCGCAACTAAGTCACTTTGATCAGTGCCGCTCGCCGAAGTTGTTGCGAAGTTGAACCGCAAAAGAGGCTGTTCAGCTGTTGCGTCTCGGCGCGAAGGGATCGCAAGAGGGAGGGGGAGGGAGGGGGGAATAGAACTAGGATAACATTGATCATGCCATATGAGTTGATGGATGTCGCACGCACGACGACCGTGTCGACCGACCGACCGTTGGTGACAAACAGTAGTGTGGCAGCCAATTGACGGCCAATGAAATGTTGCAACATCAAAGGCGTACGGCAACAAAGAGGTGTTGTTCGAAAAATAATTAAAAAAATTTAATAAAAGAGCTATGTGGGGGGAGCGCCGCTACTGAAGGTGCAATGGGAGACCGAAAATCGTACGCAGAGGCGTCCCTCCCTTCCTATTATAAATTCTGTGCGACGCGGAGAGTCTTATGAACCTGGGATTGAGTTCGTCTTCATATAGTCTTCTTTTTAGACGGATACTGCTCTATTCGAAAAGTTGATATTTGGTCTAGCGATCACCTGCGCCGAAGACTTTCCAGCCTTCTGCTCATTGGCAGAGAGGCTACAGGAGCATCTACTCCTAACAACGTAACGTCTATACACGTCCGTATCAGTGGTATGGTGACCGTAATGTCAATATTGAAGTTGGTAACCAAGCTGAATAAGGCATTAGGGATGGATCAGTAGTAGCAGGTACTTCCACCGCGGACACGTCAGCCTGCTGGGTGTCAACCAGAATTTATCAACTGCAACCAGGAGCTCAACCAGGTGTTCAATTTCTGTTTTTCTCCGTCCATATCACAGTACGATCCAACTCGGTCAAGAATCTCGGTTATTTTTCAAAGCAAAGTTGAGAAGAAGAGGCATATTGGAAGCAGAACCAGCGGCCTCACTCTAATGTATGAAGCACTGGTATAGTGGATGACACTATAGAATAAGAGTCGTCTTGAAGCTCTGAAATTATTGGGTATAGTGAGCGCAATGATAACTACTTCAATACAGGCCCAGGAAATACACCTCGATATCAGACCAATTAATATAAAAATCACTGATGAAGTAGAACAGATCTTCTGGGTTCTACCAGTGAAGGAGATAGACTAAACTCGGGCTCAAGGTAGCCACTTCCTTCCGAGTTGAAAAGCTAAGACTATTGGTATTAGGGAACAAATTTTTGGTGGTACTAATGGGTGTAAACACGTGGCACACTCAAGAGCAGGGTTCTTCTCCGACTGTGTTAGTAACGAAAGTAGCTCCAACTCTTTTTCTTCTTCTTTGGCGTAGGCACCGCTTACGCGTTTATAGCCTCGTCAACAATAGCGCGCCACTCGTTTCTTGTCTTTGCTGTTTGGCGCCAGTTGGTAATACCAAGTGATACCAGGTCGATCTCCATCTGATCCTTCCAAAGGAGTGGAGATCTTCCTCTTCCTCGGCTTCCGCCAGCGGGTACTCCATCACATACTTTCAAAGCTGGAGCGCTTTCATCCATTCGCGGATGACATTACCTAGCCAGCGTAGCCGCTGTCTCTTGATTCGCTGAACTATGTCAATGTCGTCGTATATAGCTCGTACAGCTCATTGTTCCATCCTCTACGGTATTCGACGTTGCCAACGCGCAAGAGACCATAAATCTTCTGCAAAACTTTTCTCCCGAAAACTCCTAAAGCCGACTCATCGGCTGTCGACTAGCTCCAACTCAATGGCGAAAAATCTGTATTCACCGTAACCAGACCCAAAACACTCCAAAGCACCTCACCTCAATGGCGATTCGCTGAACCGTTTCGTTTTGCTTTATTTGATGTTTCCTATCATAATTTTTCAAAATTATCTCCTTTTTATTTTTTCACCATTTTCCTCTGCAGCGATAATCGCCCATAAACTGTTCATCGCAAATTCAGCGAGATGTCAACGTAAAGTGTTTGCGATTACAACAATAAATCTATCAAATTTTGCGCCGCAGGCAACCGGGGAGCCAAGTCTGCAACTAGTTATTTACCATGATTGACTGGACTGGTGTGGACCGAGATGAATGAGTGGTGAGCTGGAGGCTGGCAGTTGGATTTATGGCCAAAGTGTAAAAGTGGTTAAATGGGTTGTAAGTATGGATGTAAGAGAGAAAACGAAAAAAAAAATTATGGAAATGACCAGACTTGATTGTTTTTGTTTAACAACGAGCGTTGTCAACAGAGTGGACGGTGAAAATCTAGACACAATTTGGCGTCACTTGTTGCTCAACAACAAATTTTATTATTTAAAAAAAAAAAAAAAAAATTATTAATAAAATGGGAATGAAGTCAGGCAAGTGAGGAAATCTTTTGACTGCCATTCACCTGAGTGTGGCCAGAAAAGATTATTTTACATAGGCTTCAAGCAGCTCTCGACACCCGATCTTAGACCATGCAACCTCTAAATAACCAACAAACACCTATTTGGAGACGAGCTAAAGTAAAAAAGACGAACCCCATGTGGTAGTGCGTAGAGTTTGGGATCTATCACATAAAAAATCTATCCCAGGGAAAAAATCTCAGAAAAAAGTCCATTTGAAGAAGACTCCGACCCTTAAATGAGAAGAAAGCCGCTTGCCAATTGATGTCATTGTAAAAATTAAGGCCATGAAGTGCGATTGGGAGGACGAGGACGAAAGATGGTGACTCTGTGTGAAATCTAGTGCAGCGGCCATATAAAGAAGTGCACATTTGGTCCTGAATTTGAGGTGGGACAGAGAGACTTCGTCGCCGAGGCGCCCCGCGGATAAACATCTCGCTACGGTTTGCGACCAAGACCCAAGGAAAGAGAAGGACGCCTACGAACGTTGATGTCAAAGTTATGCTTCTCGATTGTAAGGTCAATTTGGGCGAAGAAGGTAACTTCGGTACTGCAATCGGTAACGGCGAAACATCCCAAAATGAGCTGAGGCTGATCATCTTCACCATGACCCGTAATATTGTTGTGTATAGCACTGGGATCAGGCGCTAGAAAGTTCATCAAGCAGCCATGTACTACCGGATGGAAAATTGCGCAGGGAAACGGATTACTTTGTGATAGGTGGAACATATGTCTCCAGTGCTCTAGATATGAGTATGAAACCACTCCACTAGCATCGACTTGGATCACTATTTTATAGCAGCAAATAAGCGGTTCGACATCGAAAAGCTGCAATCACAACAGACAGCCGAACGCTTCTCTACTCGACTTGCATTACTGCTCTCTGAGAGCACTCAACACGATCTCGATGTAGGGGAAACGCGGAACGGCGTATTAAAATCTCGCTGCTACAGAAACAATTGGATTTCGGCAAGGGGGGGGGGAAAGCTGGCACGATGCGGAGTGGGATAGATACTGAGAGCTGAAAAGGGAACCGAGACGCATTTGTAGACAAAAAAATAAAAAATAAAAAAATAAAGAGTACGAAATGCGTGAGTATGAAGAGCTTGAAAAGCTTCCTGACCATCGTAATGACTTATGAGCTATTCAAATATGACGGTCATGATCAACGTACTGATTGAACCTTCTCAATGTTCTCAGATATGCATAAAATTTTGGAAAAGATTCGGAAGAAAATAATATATAGCTGCCTCCACACCGCTGTGACTGAACTTTGTCTGAACTTGACTATGCCCAAAGCTCCGTCAGGATCCTGAAGAGCCTCTCTGAGCCGTTCTATACCAAACGCGGTTTCAGACACCCTCATGTAAGTTCTTCAACTTAGCTTCTCTTGATGATTTTACCAACGAATGGAGGGACTTACAGTTTATTCTGAGCCAACCTCGGACGGACGATGGATTTTTATGCGGAGCTTTTGATTTCATGCCAGAAATACACTCGGAGTGCTTGACATTCCCTGCCGAGAGATGACCGAAGAAAAATGAACCAAATTTTGTTATAAAAATAAATTTTAATGATTTTTGTCGGACTAGCACTCGAACCCTGACCTTCCAGTCTCTAGATGGTATAAGGTAGCGATACGAGCGGGCCAGCAGGTGCTATATTGGACTGAGTAGGCTATTCAAAAGTAAGGTTGGCAGCAGGAGTACTCGAGAGAAAGGTTTTGCAGAAGACCTAAGGTTCTTTGCGCATTGACAGCGGTTGCAGATGATACGACGATGAAATGTAAGAGATTTTCGACGACACTTACCATAGTTCCACGACTTAAGAGGCAGCGGTTGCGCTAGCTAGGTCATGTTGTTCAACAATTTCTTGGGCAGAACATTCCAGCTCTATAAGTACTCGATGCACTACCGGCCGGTAAGCCACACATATCCATGTAGATTCACAAAACTTTGCATCGCAACTTTTTATCTCAAATGTCTGCATCCAACAGCTAAAAGATACACTAAACTGCCGCTTTGTCAGCGCAACGAACTAGAGACACAATGCAGAAAAACAAAAGCCCAAAGAAAAATACACAGCAAAAAGGAAGTTAAATGAAAGAACTCCGAAAGTAAAGTTTGAAGTTCAAAGAATTGTTGCACATCCAACAACTTACGGACTAACGTATGTACATATGTACATACATATGTATGTAGACGCATTGAAAGAGATTCCAACATGCATGCATGAAGCATGCAAGCGATACGTGCCCGCATGTAAAACGTGTTAAGAATGCTGTTGTGGGAGGCGTGTTGATAGCAGCGCCAATGCCATTTATGGCGGTTGTAGAAACTGCATAAAATATAGGCGCTGTGGCGGAGGCGCTAAATGCCGGCGTGCAATTGTTCAACTTCAACTGCGATTTGGAATGTGTGACGCTGGGGTTCTCGCGGGTATGTGTGTATGTATGTAGTATAGCGAATAGCGACTGCCTGTGTATGTGTATGTGCGCTTGGGAATTTGCCTGAGCCCTGGCGCCTAACGATAAAATAACCATGCATGCATGCATGCATTGCCTTATTGAATTAGCTAAAGTAGTTGAAGATTTTCTTTCCTTTCTTGGTTTGGCTTCCTTTTCCAACTATCTCTCCACTCGTCATTCAAATCGGTTCAACTGAAATTATGGCGCTTTGAAATGCAAGCCTAAGGATATGAGTTTCGTAAGTACCCATTTGCGTGTCTGTCTGTGTGTGTGTTTGTGCATGTGCGGGTGTGGGTGTGGGTGTGCATTTGGCTCTTCATATTCGTAATGTGTGAATGATTTGAGATTGCATGCCAGAGTTGCATGTTCCAGCTCCTTGAAGACTATCAGCTGCCGGCAGCAACTGTTGCACATCACATACCGGCGGTTGGAAAAACTTTATTGCCGCTCAAATACTGAATCGTTTGCACTTCTTCCTTTTGGCGGCGGGTGTGTGGGAGCCGTATGGAATTATTGAAAGGCTGATAATATGCTGTTGACGTTCTTTACGATTGTAAAGTTATGGAGTACAGGCATGCGAGCTGACGCTGGCAGTGTTGAGTGTTAAGTTTGTAAGATAGGCGGCCGGAATAGCCGAATGGTTAGCATTAGTTAGTGTACTATGTATTCCGAAGGCTAGGGTTCCGATCTTGGCAGGGAATGTCAAGCCTTCCCCGAGTGTGTTTCTGTCATGAAATGAAGACTCCTCATGAAAACTCATAGTCAATTCGGATGAGCCTTAGAAAAACTGTAGGTCCCTTCATTTCTCGGAAAATACATGAAGACGCACATAATAAATTGGTTGAGGAGCTCGGCTTTGATCGACCTATATCCGGACATTAACAAATGGATGTGATCGTACGACTCACTCTGAGAAACAACTTCTCATCTAGAGTCAAGGGTTTGCAGTAAAAGAGGCGAGGTATCCCTCACTCTTCTTTCGGTGGCAATAAAACGAATGCCCATCTTTGCGGTTGCTTCATCTTTTTATATTCTAAAGGTTCTTACAGTGATCCGTCACCCAGATCAATGCTTTCTCCTGAGTCGCGAAAGTCTGGTAGGCAGAACGTTATGTTAATTGGTATTTCGGGAAAGTCCACTAACGAGATCCTTCTTGAAAAACTCGACTCAACAATGAATTAGTCCATTATAATCTTCCTGTATACTAAATCGCCATTTCAGGGCCCTGCAAGCGAATGTGTGCTTTAATTCAATTGAATCTACCATCAGAAAACTGCACCTGTTCAAATGTGAAGTAGCTCTCAGTTCCCCTTCAGACACTCCGCTCCTTTCTATCTCAGACACCGGAAACGAACTGCTTTGACCGATGCGGATCCTAGGGAAAGGGGTCTTAGATGGAGTGGGTTTTAGGGAGCATAAAAGGAGCTGATTTTTATCATGCGAGGACTCATTACATGTGAATCAACGGTTAGGTAAGCGGGATTGAGCTTGGACTAGGTGGAACAGCGTATACTACAGTATTCAGGCCTTAGTTGCGCCTAAGTTGTGTCTTACGCGGCAGCTCGAGTTTTCCACCAGCTAGAGGTGATGATTAGATTGCGATGATATCACTCACTGAAAGATAGTTGACGAAGGTCTAAACTGACTCTCTGTAATGGCGTTTAAGGTCTGTGGGTAAACACATCCAGAGATTTCATGATAGATTGCTTAATGGATTCCCATTCCGACATACCCGGTAGTCACTACGTGGAATAATGATATCAACGAACATTATGGAGTATCCGAAATACCGGAATTCGGTGGGGATGTGGCCCAAAACAGTAAACTAGTCACTGGAAGGTATGCCTACAGTGCGTTTTAGCCGAGATTCAAAGAACATTTGCAGTACACTCAATAAGACCACACCTAGACGAATTGATAACCAAACGTGGATATTAGAAGGCCAAAATGGATGGTGATCGAAATCGTCTTAACTGGAACTGTCTTAAAGAGTTAATGAGTTTGCTTATGGGGAAACCTGAGGGCGGTGTGAACACTTGGGTAATCGTGGCACATTTAGCTGCTCACTTTTCAACCACTTTCCATCCACTTAAGCAAAAAAAAGGCCCGCACAAACACACATTAAATGCAAATTAAGATAATCAATTAAAAATCACGAAATGTAAGCAAGAACAGGCGTCGTACGAGTACTTTACTCCTTATAATAATAATAAGAAAAATATCTGAGGGGAAACCCCCATTAAGAGTAATTGTGCCTTCAACCCCCAAGTGACGAGACGACAGTGATGATGGAAAAAGCCAAGTAAACCAACCCTTTTGCAAACTGCGCCGGCAGGGAAAACACCTTAAATATACATTACAACGCAGATTAATTCCAAAATGAGGCTGCTAAATGAACCCCCAGCAAAGGGTAAAAAAGTAAAAAGGGGTGGAAAAGGAAGTACTAAGGCAGGGAAAGTGGTTGGATACTGTGGTATTTCTTATATGCACTAGCAAGCGAAAGTGCTTCCTTTAACTCCGCGTGGGTGTGATTCCCAAAGCAGTGAATCGAAGAATATTCACTTAACTAACTCGTTACTCGTTACTTTAATTCTTCAAAAATGCGCTGAAAATTTGAACTTTGCTAAAAGTGTAGAGGTGGGAGAGGCGGGGCAGCCGAGGTGTAAAACAATTTCGAAAAAATTATATATTACAAGTCAGTCAACCAACTCATTAACTTAATCAGACTGAGGCGCCACCTGTCGATCACCAAAGTAACTGCCCATCTGGCGAAAACTAATAAACCTTCATTTGCAGCCTTAACGACGAAGAAGAATCAGACAACTGTGGTAAGAACCAACTTTTTCCACGGTGCCACCGTTTGGTAACCGGATATAGATAAAACCACCTTTTGGAGCGAACTAGGTAAATTTCAGCGCTCCGCTGTTGGCCTCATAACGAGAGCTCTTCCTTTGACCCCTATAATGTTAGTAGGAACTCTACTAAAGCTTGTCCCACCAGACCTCCGCGGCTCAAGTGAGCTGTAACGCAGTTCAGACTTAAAGTGATCGCGGTATAGGGCACGTCCCGCGTCCGTACCCGGTGATGTGGTCTATAACAACCTCGAAATTCTGTTTTGATGACCTCTTTTCCACAAGAAACTCTGAGCGGAGCGTTTATTATATAGACATTCCCATAGGCGCTCTAAGTTCAATGACAGGGTTGCGGTATCCAGATCCAGGCAATCTAGATAAACTCTCGTAAAAATCCAGCACGATCGTGGTATGGAAGTTAGCGATGACATAAGGATTTAGATAATCCGGTGAACGGTGCAGGAGACGAGCTTGCGAGAGAAGGAACCAGGTTAAGTTATACGAACCAGATCAATCTCTCCGCGACCAAGATCTAAAGTCGGTCATCTTTAAGTGAAACGAACATGTTGATTGTACTAAACAGTTGTTTCCGACTACCTGGTAGATGACGATTGGGACTGAAGTGATGGAATTTTAGAGAAAAAAAAAGCTTCAGAAAATGAGCGCACTAGCTTCGGCTCTCTCTCTTCACTCCCATAATGCGACTAGTCTATACATTACCACTTTCACGGTGTTCTTTGTGAATTTTCAATTACCTCTCTGCCGAGCATCACCATGTAATTCTTCTTATAAAGTTTTCATGGACATTAAGTAGAACTCCACGCGTGCCGGACCACTTTCACAGTTCATCGCGTCAAAGTTCAATGCCATAGTACTTCGAAATTCACAAAAGCGTCAGCTGTTGGCGAGCTCGTTGTGCGCACTTAAAGTTTTCTATTTACTTTAAATTTTCCGTTTCGGGGATTTGCTATTTTAGAAGTCGAAAGGTGGTGTGGAGGGTTAAATAACTGCCTGCTAAGACCTTCAAAGCTTCCCCTTCCTCCTTACACTTACTTAACAATGTTTTGACAGAACACAAAATCACTTGCTTCGCGAAAGAAGGCTTTGACAACAGTCCGCGCCGCTAAGACAACACGCTCCGGGATACTTGTTGTACTTGTTGTACTTGTAGCTTTTAAGTCTTATTATGTCCGCATTGTTGTTGTTGCATTTGCAACAATTAATGAATTCCGAATTCTGTGTTGCGCTGTGTTTCTGCTGAGCGCTGATGTGGGGCTCTACCGCGTATCTTGCTACTGGCCCGTGTTGTTGTTAATGGCTAGCATTGAAACACTGGAATAATTGATGGCATGGCGTTCGTTTATGTGTATGTGTGGGTGGGTATGCGTACACCTTTTGGTTACTTGAAAAAGGATGAACTCACAGCACAGCCACCCTTTTGTAGTTTATGCCCGCGGTTCGCAAGGCAATCGCAGCAATTGCTTATGTTTTTCGGTTTTCATGCTGTTGTTGTTGTTGTTGTTGTTGTTGTCGTTATTATACGCTCACTCCTTTTCGTTGTTATTGTTTTAATGTATCCAATCGTTTTGCCTTCTTGTCGCCAGCTCATTTGCCGAAACGATTTTATTGCACCGCACTCTGTGGAGCTAAAAGTCCTTTGGCTTTGGCGCGGCTTACTTTACAAATATCCTTTGTCTCCCACTCACCAGCGGCTGCTTTCATCACTACACCTCACAACACTAAGCTCAATTTTAATTAACGCTCAAGCATTTTCGCCTCGCCGTTGTTTCCTTGTAACTCCAAATTACATTTGGTAGCTCTCTTGCCCTCACTCGCTCTCTCTCTCTCTCTCTCTCTCCAACTGCGCCGCCTTCTTATAGTGTAGTTGTTTGGAGCTTTGCATGTTGTAGCCAATTTAAATAACTTTGTACGGCATTGTTGGTGGGTCTGTTTGCCTGGTGATTGCAGAAATCAGGAAATTAAACCCAAACGGTTGGCAGTTACAAAGGCTAGAAAGCTAAATGCTAATGCATAATGGGCACTTGGCTTTGGTGGAGAATGAATTATGGTAAAAAAACCTATGAAGGCATTCATTAAAGCTCAACAAAAGGTAAAAAAAAAGCGATAAGGCTTCCGTTAATCCTCGGATTTCAGCTGTATTAAGGTTTTTTTCCTATTCGTAAGATGCTGTTAGGTCTAAGTCTCTTCTGTGGAAGGAGTTGAATCTCCGATTCACCCTTCTCTGCAACTTGGAGCTTCAAGGTGTCCTCCAGGATCTCTCCTGGATCCGTCTCCACCTCTCGCTCCACTAATGTGTTAATGTTGCCATTGGCCGGGTTGCGAATTTTGAGGCGAAAATACACGTTACGCATTCCCGAACGTGCCGTATAGAATATCGTTGATGATGTTATTTTGGCTACCATCCTCTTTGTCAGGTTCGAGTCTAGTCCGACCAACATATTTCATTTTCCCAAATAGGATATCCTTGGTCTCATTGACTTGGAGGATGTTAATTTGGCTACCATCCTTCTTGCCAGGTTCCGAGTCCTAATCCGACCAGCATCCAAATCATAGAAAATTTTTTTTCTAATTGCGGTCACTCCACGGCAGGGAATGTCAAACCTTCCGAATGCATTTCGGGCATGAAATGAAAGCTCCTCATAAAAATTCATTGGCCATTCGCAGAAGGTTCAGAAAAAACTTAAGAAAATATTAAGACGCCTACCACCCTGCCAAAGTTTGTGACCTTGTGCATATTCAGTCGTCGACACATAAGGATTCTGTCTTTGTAGGAGCCGTAGCGTGTCCTTCGGTTTTACAATGCAAGGCATGAACACCTTTGCATGAAATACACCAAAGGTTCTCTATCTCCAAAATGGCTTCCTTTATCCATAGTTGTGAGAAGCCGTCACCAGCAATGATTTTGAACCCACTCAACACCACCGCAAGTTTGCAAGTGTGCGCTGTTGTCTCCTTCGATGCAGCATAGAGCTGGAAATTATATAAGACTTCAAATTTATAACTGTTTACGTCGACGTGGACGTGGACGCGAGTGCGCTGATTTTTCTCCTCAGGCAGCTCTCTTTCGTACTGCCGAAGGCCTTTTTAAAATTGCCATGTATGTGTGTAACAGGTCTTTTCGAAGATTTGGGGTATGATAAATACTTGCTCAATGGTATTTGTGGGTCTGATATCACACTAATGAGGCCCGCTGAGTTAATTGATGGTGAGCTATGGGTTATTGAGGAGCCACATCCGACGATAATTGGCATATATTGTGTTTTCCCCATTTTCTGTGAATTGAATTAGGCTCCATTCGTTAGGCCTGCACTCATAGTTCTAAATTTCGCACAGAATGTACTTTCTCAGTTCTTCGCCATCATATTTGAATAGCTCAGACGGTAGACTATCGAGTTCAGGCGGCCAAATGTTATTCGAACATCTTCATAGTCGAGTAAAGGGACGTCTGTCATAATCTCATCGGTTAATTATTTGAGCTCACTACGTCTAGACGTTTCACTTTCATTGCCTTTCAGCAGGTCGACGAGTTAATCTTTCTATTAACTTAGCATACTCTGAGTGTCTGTCGCTAGAACACCTTTTGGGATCCTACTTTGCGAGCATTTCCTTTTCTTCTGTTCCTTAAGATCTCCATTTTTCTGTCTACAAATGCGTCTCGCTTCCTTCTACAACTCTTGGCAGCTTCTCCACACCATTCGCTTTACGATCGGAGTACAGCATTAAGATATTGACAGACTTTTTCCCTCTTCTATGGCGAAAGCACTATTTTTGTTGACGACTTTACGTAGGGAGCTTGAAGTGCCCTCTTAGCGTTCTCTTATGCCAAGTGGTTGGAAAATGACCTCAGAGAACAGAAGTGCACGTCCAGCAGTCTCTGCTGCAAAATTCTATTTCGAGTTGACATGTGTTTTTAACGGGTGATCCCTTTCGAAGTTCCCTACTTTTTTAAAGATTTATTATAATTCGAAAGAACATTCTTTGGCAATTATTTTTTGAAGATTATCTCTTTCGAATGTTGATCGCGGCTACGTCTCAGATGGTCCATCCGTTGAGTCCAATGGCGAATTATCCGCTCATCGAAGTTTTCTCTCAATAAATCCATTGATTGATTCGATGTGTGGAAAGTGGCGCCGTCTTGTTGAAAGCAAATGTGTCGGAGATCACGAGCCTTAATTTCAGGTATCAAATAGTCGGTTATCATGGCGCGATAAGGTTACGTTCGCACCGGCATCATTTTTGAAGAAATATGAACCGATGATTCCACCGGTCCACAAAACAACACCAACCCGTAGTTTTTTCTCGATAAAATGGCAGCTCTTGAATCTGTTCAGGTTGCTCTTCGACCCAAATGCAACAATTTTGCTTGTTTTCATACCCATTGAGCCAGAAATGGGGCTTATCCCTGAACAAAATATGGCTCGAAAACGTTGGATCTTCTTGGAACTTTTCAAGAGCCCATAGAGCGAAGCGATGTCGCTTGGTAAGGTTGAGCGGCTGCAGTTCTTGCACAAGCTGTACTTTGTACGCTTCCAATTTAAGATCTCTATGTAAAATGCGCCAAGTCGTTCCATACGTCAGTCCGAGTTGCAACGAACGGCGCCGAATCGACTCTCCACGATCTTCGTGTACACTCTCAGCTACGGCGGCTTTATTTTCTTCACTGTGTGCTGGACGTGGTCTATTCAGTCGAATATTATCCAATAATGTATGCTGGGGAGTCTCAATATGGGTGATGGTGTTGCGAATAGTACGCTCAGTAGGCAGAAACAGAAGCGTCCACGGGCTGAGTTAATGAATTTCATAATAAATGCGTTCCTTTACCCTCAGACTGGCGCTGCCGTTGGTTCCCATGACTTTTTTTTATATGAAATTCAATTTTGTTTTTTTTTTCTTCAATAAAATCTTTCAATCAACACAAATTAGCATAGAAATGGAAAATATGTAAAAAATAAAGGTGAAAATAAAAATAAAACTAAAAACAACAATAAAAGTATAAACATTCCAGCAACTACAGCTGTGGTCTAATCCAAATACTAACAACAACAAATCAAGATGAATTTAATAGTTTTTTAACTATGCATTGAATAGTTAGTTAAGTGGAATTGCCACGCAGCCGACGCAGCAGCAACAAAAGCAGCGCGTCAATAGAAGCAACAGAGCAGAAAGAAGTTCACAACCGTCCATATGGACCGCGCAGCTACTGTAGTTACGACTACAGAGCTAGCGCGGAGTTATGTCGTAAGAGACCACGCAGTGGCCAAAGATGCATTTCGCAGTCTCAGCCGCAGCCGCGCCGCACCAATCATGAGCCAATTATGCAGATTTTATGCAAAACTTCATTGAAATGACAAAAGTAATTTGCAAATAAATTTTTCGCTTACCAAACTAAGGCAACAAAAACAATAGCAACAACAACAACAACAAGCACAATTACAGTAAACATTGGTCAGCGCAGCAGTGCCTGCCTGATCGTCGCTCGGTTCGGTTATACGTCCAGCATTGCGGCGACGGCGTAACGGAGTAGCGACAGATTTGTGGTGGTGTTGGCAGTGTACAGTGTCGAGTTGTGGTCACACGATGCTCTTGGAAGAGTCGTGCACACACAATCACACTTTCTTATATACGGCGTGGTTCCCAGCGACTCGCCGGACTGCAGACTCATCTGTTGCTCGACTCTGCTGCTTGCACCTGCATTTTTGCATTTTTGCATTTTTGCATTTAGTATGGAAATTTACTTAGTTTCTACTTCATTGCTTTCGCATAACTATGCAGCAGCAACACAAGAGGATGAAGAAATGGAAGAGGACGAGGCAGCAGCAGCAGCAGCAGCACCAGCATCTTTTGATTACTAAACTATAAATTCATTTTATGCTAAGTAAAGTGAAAAAATGTTTAATGAACGCACATAAATTAGAGCGCAAGTTATGCGAGTCGTTAAAATTAAAATGCTAAAATGTCTAAGTCCAGGTTAGCTGGGAGCTGATAGTGCCGCGGAGAATCAACTTTATGCGGCTTACCATATTACACCAATTAAGAATGTGATATATTTTGTTAAAGTAGAAATTTATAGGAATATTCTGGAGGCAGTTGATGATGTGAGCTCAAGCCTTGACTTCCAACTTCACCACAGTTAGACGGAAGCGATCGCTACAGCAATGGCAGCCGCTATAGCTGAGCAGTTAGCATTGTGTACTACCATTCGGAAGGCCAGAGTTTTTTCTGCACGACTCCAAGCACTCTTGCTCTCTGAGAGCACTCATCAACAACTCGATTTAAGACTTTCACATCCTTCCTTCACCCATTTTTATAGAGGAATAAACTGTACGTATATAACGACCGAACGAGGGCAAGACGCAGTATCTACTGTCATCAAATAAATCGCCATCGCACTCGCGACTTGGCTCACACGTCACTGTTGACAGTGACAACTTCGATTTCGTAGATAATTTCGTCTAACAATCCAACGCAGAATCACTAGTTTCAACCGGTGTTACTTTGGACTGAGTAGGCAATTGAAAAGTAGAGGACTTTACTCGACGAACCAAAACCAAAATCTTAAAGTCACTCATCATTCCCGTCCTGACATATGATGCAGAAGTCTTAACGATGTCGACAGTCGATGAGTCGGTTTTAGGAGTTTTCGAGAGAAAAGTTTTGCGGAAGATTTATGGTGCTTTGCGCGTTGGCAATAGATGAAAGCGGTCCAGCTTTGAAAGTATTCGATGGAGTACCCGCTGGCGGAAGCAGAGGGAGAGAATGACCTTCACTCCACTTGGAATGATTAGGTGGAGAGCGAACTGGTATCACTTGGAATTTCCAACTGGCGCCAAACAGCAAAGAGAAGAAACGAGTGGCGTGCTATTGTTGATGAGGTTATAATCACGGAAGTCTTGGATCAAGACTAATGCCCGCATGCAGCCGCTCCTCTGGTGTGACCAAGCGCTGCAAAAAGACTGAAGGGAACCCTTAAACCGAATACGTTAGGATGGCACCACTAAAGCTGGATGTCTTTTAGCCGTGACCTTAGACTGCACCGCCTCTCGTTTAATGGCTGCATACATTATATATTTCCAGGATGTGCAAGATGTACGTAAGTCTTTCAACTGTAATTGCATATCCAAAAGCAGGACTCTACTTCATGCTGTCCAGCTGGCTAATGCACTCGTAATACTATGGCCTCATAACCGCGCCGTCCAAGCACGAAAACGACATATCCTACAGTGGTCAAATGGCGCAAATTTGGTGTCGGATTTGTTTTGGGAGATACACTTAGTGATCGAGATCTTGCATTCAGCCCGATGCATGCATATCGAGCTACAATACGCATCAAAGCGGTGTTCTTCAATATATCCCTGTTTTCCGCCAACGGCCCGACGGGAGAGAGGCACGAAGTGACCAAGGATGTCCTTCATGAGCGCCTGGAATATACTTATAAGTGCTGCTGCCTCCATGATGCCAAAATTGAGCCTGGCGACTTTAGCGCTTGGGTGGACAAAGACGAGGAAGGTATCTTCGGCACAACAGCCGAGGAAAATTACCATACACGACGAAACATCTCTAAACAAGTTGAGGCTGATTGACTTCGCCGACTTCGCCGACTTCGCCCGGTTGTCTATTGGGCCAGCTTCCAGCACACGAAAGTTCATCAAGCTACTTGGTTGTTTCCGAATCGAAAACTTCCCAACCAGTTTGATTATGTTGTGGTAGACGGACGACTTGCTCCAGTGTTCTTGACGTCAGTATGCAGGAGAGATACATATTTCCCTCTATGAAGCAAAAACGTCCGTGTACACACACAAGAAAGGTTCGATGTCGAAAGAGTGCAATACATGGAGGCATCCCACTGGTTTTCCACAAGACGTGCACTCCTGCTTTCACAGAGCACTCATAAGCAGCACATTATAAGAGAACTGTGGAGCGGCATTTCAAGTCCGCTTCATACTACTCGATTCCGGTTAGGTTAAGAGAACAGCTGGTACGATGGGTATTGCCTTGTTGCAGTGGAGAGGATAGATACTGCCTAACTCGCAACGTGGCGATTGACCACGACTAGTACGGGATGGGAAAAATACTGTGAGTTGAAGAGGAACAGAGATGCATTTGCTGACAAAAAGGAAGAGTACGGAATACGTGGGGATGAAGATCTTGAGAAGTTTCAGAGCATACAGAATTTAAAGATGGAAAACTTTTCAGCCTGCTGAATGGCAGTGAAAAGGAAACAACAGAAGATGACTAGCCCGATTCCCTATTCGATGAGGACGGAACACATTTTCCAAAGCTTGACTAAGGAGAAGTTCGAGGAAAGCTTAAGGTTCCGATAAATCACCGAACGAGCTATTCAAATACGGCGGCATATTATTGACAAGTGTGCTCTGCCCAATGCATGAAAAGAGGGACCCCACAAAGGTATGTAAGGTCTTCGGTGCAGGACTCGAACCCTGGCTTTCCGTATGGTAGTACGCAATGCTAACCACTAGGCTATTGTGGCATTCACATAGTTCAATGAATAAAGAGACAACGCCTATGCTGGCTAGTCCTGTCCTTCGAATAGGCGAGAACACTGCAGCTCTAATAGTATTCGATGCAGCACCCGATGGAGAAGCTTACACTTAAGTCTGCTCATTTTGACTAATGGGATCGTGCTCGCAACTCGTTAATTACTTCGACAAGTATGGAAATGGCTTCAAAGAAGGGTTGGTTCTGCGGTTTGCTGGATCAAATCAACTTCCACTAATGTTATTGGTTTTCTATCTGTTTTTCTGAAGAGTGAGTTCTTACAGCTCAAAACAAAACACTTGGCCTGCCATATATGCGACCGCACACAGTCCAACCTCGGAGCCAGCATCATTTTGTCACCAACTTATTTGACGTTGAAGGCCACAATGACAACAGCAGCAGCTGCAGCGGTGTGCACTAACAACGAGACGCAGCAATCAAATTAAGCCGCAGGCAGTTAGACAAAATCAATTTATGGCAATGCGTTGAAAGCAGAGCCGGGACTAAACAGCAGCTGTGTGGCTGTGTGGTTCTTAAACACGCTGTGTGGCTATTAGAAGTGAACGCTTAAACTTCCGCAAGTCAGCGGACAGCGCTGAGTCAGGGATATGTGAGGCTTCAAAAAAAAAAATTTAGATAAAATTACGTGAAGCAAATGTGGTAAGTTACGACAGCGCATTGGCTGTTGTGAAGTTTTGAAAAGTGTATTTTTAGCAACAAAACGCTAGCGCAAAGGACGCGGGGAGCTTCTTGGAGACGAATTCTCGGAAGGAGAACCTTCAGCGTGCCGCACATGCGCATTGGTTGATCGCCAACTGGAGTTCACTTGCAAAACTTGTCTCTCAATTACATGCGCTTGCACATGTCATTACACGCAGCTTAGTGGCATCTACTGTAGTTGCAATGACAACAACAACAATAACAACAGCACACACACTCATGAGGAGTGTACATATGTACACATAAAATTAGAAAATATTACAGGCAATTTGCAATTTACATTCGAAACCAATTTGTGGCAAGCAAACAGTGGCAGGATGCATTGATTGCGCTGTGGCATCATTAGAAAGAAGTGCGAGCTCTAGTGGGCACCGCAGCACTCCAAAGGCGTCTAACTAACTCCGTGGAACTACTCAGAAGATGGAAAAACCAAAAAAAAACAAAAAACAATAAGAACAACAACCTTAGCCGCCTGTCTTAGACTGTAGTTTTAACGCGCGCGTAATTGCGTGGCAGCAGCAAGAAACACAACAACAAGAACAACCACCTTGTCACTCAATTGCGTTTGAGTACGTAGATTGTGTCTTGAAATTGTAAGCGCCCAGCAGCCCAGCATTTAACTGTTGCAACTCGGAGGCTTGATACATACGTAATATGTGGCATGCAACAGTCATCAGTACAGTAAATTGGCCGCAGGTAAAATGCCTGTCTGCCTGATACTGCTTGCCTCAGAGCAGTTTTGCCGGTTTTGCTGTTTCGCTTTTGGCGCTGAAATTACAAAGCAACCTTGTGGCGCTG
This sequence comes from Neoceratitis asiatica, assembly GCA_030068015.2. NCBI lineage: Eukaryota > Metazoa > Arthropoda > Insecta > Diptera > Tephritidae > Neoceratitis > Neoceratitis asiatica. Next base: position 78,404,523 of record CM061527.1, read on the forward strand.
TCGTTTGCCCATTTTCTGCTTGCCGCTTGCCGAGTTACATACTAAGGTATGTTGTTGTTGCATGCCCAACAAATTTTCAACGTCTCAACGTTGCGCCACTGCGGCACGCACTAACGAAGTCTATGTTTGAGGACAAAATTCGTTGCGATTGCCAGAGTTGTTTGGGAAATTGTAATTGATTGTGACATTGTTGTACGAGTATGTATGTGATGGCGACGGCGGTTGTAGAAAAAATTACAACAACAACAAAAACAATGAAAGACATGTGTGTCTTCACTAGCAGCAAGCAAATTAAGGCACATAGAGGTCCATATGCATGAAGACAAAGCTCATAGTTGGTAAATCGTGCGCAGATAATCACACAGAGGCTCTATGGTTGAAGCTCGGCGCAACGAGTACAGTGAGATCCACTTGTGTGTGACGCAGAATTATTTTATGACTTCAATACCCAGCACATAACTCAGCAAATCACGTCTAGAACCACTCTTCTTGAAGTAAAAGAATGTTAGCTTACGCCCTGAATAAGTTCCGATGCGCAACGCAGAAGGGGGAGGAAGAAACGAACAATTTCTGCGAAAGTCTGTTCGTCTTCTCTGTAAAATCAGAAAGGGTGAAGTTGGTAACGTGGCAAGTCTCTTAACCCACTCATCAGCGACGAGTCGGACCTAATAGATAGGCAAAGATCAGGGCAGTCGGCAATGCCGTACCATCGAGTGGAGCTAATACTTAAACTGAACAAGTTCAGTAGCTCGGTAAACAGTTCCGCCCAGTGGAGGGCATTATAAGTTCAATGAGAGCTGAATACGGGCTTTCCCCAAAGATGGGATCTATTCGCAGGTCTGAAATGAGATAAATAGCTCTAGGAACTCACCGGAGAACTCTGGTAACCATAAACCAACGAAGAGGTTACCTACCATAAAAGTAACGCTGGCTCCCTTGATTCGGCATGTCGTTCAATGTTAGTCTAGTAAACCAAGTCCTTTCTCTTGTTTTAGGACAACTCTTCCCTTCCTCTCTTCTTATGACAAACTATTGATCAGCCGACAAGGGAAACGTGGTCATCGATCTTCTAAAACAGTTACGATTCGTTCTTCTCAGCTTCGTCATTGCTTATCCTTCCTTCTAACTGAATCTATACTCAATATGGAGGCCAAGCAGAATAAGGTTCTGAATGCTGCTCTGAGAGGTATTCCGTTTTGGAGTTATCACGGCCATAGATTTCATGGTGTTTGAGATCAATTATTTCTCATTTTCATTCCTTTAGTCAGGGCGTGAAAGGAGTCACAAGTATTTCTGCCGAAGCTAAAATGCTTCTGCCGCTAATATTGCCTGACACCAATACAATAAAACTCAGAGAATGTCTAACCCCACTGGAGTAATTTTCAAGTCCTTGAGGTTTGTAGGCCTTACATCCCGAAATTCGCGCTTCAGATCAATCTGCTAAAAATTTCTTCTACAAAAAAAAGCTACTAGTCACAGTATGGTAGTTCTTTATGAAGTTCTCTCTTAGAGTCGAATTTTTCTGTCGATTCTCAGATTTTCTGCTAGGAATTTAGCCTCGGAATTCGAAGACTAAGATAGAACTAAAATTATTCAGATGAAGCGATTTTCGTCCGAGTTCTTCCTCCTGAGTTGTCATAGAAGTTTCTTCATGAGTACTCCAAGGTTTTTTGAAGACGTATATTTTATGAATTCTCTGGGTTGAAGTACTGCTATTACCTCCATACTTCTGGTTTCTAAAGTTTCCTTCGAGCCCAGTCTTTACTGTACTTGCAAGCCAACAACCCGTACCTGTTTCGCAATTTCCTTAATTCTAATATTTTTTCGTACCGCTTTGTGCACCTTTTCTTTGTCGATTTTGCGTTTGTCACCGCACCAATGAAGATGGAGTGCGGATTAAGTGGCGACAATTACAGTTGTTCCTCTTTTACTAGTTTTTTTTTATTGCACAGCCAGTTTGCCCGTTTGCCAGTTTGTCGCTTCTGTCTCTGCTTTGGGTTTTGTGTATTTTTGTTGGCCGCCTGGCAGCAGCTGTTGCTTTGATTTGCGAATTAAAGTCATTACTTTTTGCTAACATTGCGAGGATTCCTAGCAGCAAAGCATTCGTTCGTACCTCATACCAATCAATTATTGGTTGAGCTGAAAGGAATTTAATGTCTTACTGAAGAATTGTCAAGAGTTTTGTGGAAGGTTAAGGCTCCATCTTTTCTCACCACGCTGTTTCTCATTACGCAGGAGATGGGGAAATATAGGCTTCACAAGTTTTTGCTGTTTTGGAAGCCACTCCTAAGAGAGATCTTGACCCTTGGTACATTACTCCCTTTATATAAACAAGATTTTACTTAATTTTATGAGCCCGAGAGAGGGAAGTGAGACCTCCACCTGACTTTCGACGAATCTCGCCAGATTTTGGACTATACTATCCTCACTCAGTTAATATTTGACATTTTAGGGATCCGACTATTGGTTACATGGTCTAACAAGGTGTAGGAGAAAAATTAAGTGGAAGAATCTTCGAGGTCTTGTGCAAAAGATACAGGAAACTAGCAATGTGCAACGGGGTTTCTCATAAATAATTGGATTTTAGGTATTTGGGTTACACAGTTCCATTATTTTTTTGTCCCTCACGGGGAGTCAACTATAGAGAGACCTTTATGCCTCGACAGGCTGGGATCACTGCAATGTGTTGCAGGTCGAAATCTTCGCTGCCACGGAAGCTGTCAAACGCATTGAAAGCGAGTACTCAGGAAGAGAAATCTTCGGTGAGAACCAGGCAGCAAACAAAGCTCTAGGCTCAATCGTACCGCACTGTCTCAGGACATCGCGGCAAAAACATACTATTCCTCACTTGGGTTCCTGGTCAGAAATCCATAGAGGGAACTTCAAAGCAGACAAAGTTGCTAGGCAAGGTATGAACCAAGCAGATTTTTCCGGATTAGGAGCACATTGGTATGTCTCTAGACGCAGACAGGTAGCGTTAGAGTGAAGAAAAATGGCCTGTAGTATCTAAAAAGTGAGGAGATTTCAAAGGCAATTGGGGTCCTGTCGACACATTGTCTAATGGAACGGTATGCAGAAAGGCCAGGGAACCTTTCAAAAGTTGCTCTAAGAGTCTATACAGCGCTGCAGAACTGATGAGGAAGAAGAGACCATTTTCGAACTCTAAACATTAAGGTGGATAGTCGGATTCCTCTGTGCTCCTGCACAGTCAACCAATTCAGTGTTCTCTCCATCAACATGGCAGATTATAAATCAATCAGCAATTGGTAAGTTCCGATATTAGTACATTCCATGCTGAGCACAGAAACACACACAAAAAACTCAGCTAGATTGTACTGCCTGCGTCTTTGTACGATAAATTATGTATTCGACTCGTGCTTAAATGTGGCAACACCAATTAAATGTGAGAAATGAATGGTTAGAGTCAATGAGTTGAACACGAAACGGTAGAGTGAGAGCAGTGAAGTGGGAGAGGTTTCAGACTCAACAGCGCGAAGAGAGTGAGAATGGCTTTATGAACTTCATAGCCAAACGGCACAATGTAGCACTGAATTTCATTCAACTTCTTCTCACATCTTCAACATAATTTGTGCTCTCTGTACTTGTAAGGATGACCGGTGCTAAGCTGCTCTGTGAGGCTTGTGGGCGTACACGTTAATGAGTTGTAACGAAAGTGAAATTAAATTAACTGCCAGCCAGTGTCGGCCAGACTATAACACCACCTTCTGCCCTTCGAACTTCTCTATGTTAAGCTCATAAGGCGCTTCACTTGCGCACTTCATTATGCAGTCTCCAACTCATTTTTGTTTTCGTTGCTGCGTATCATTTACCTGCGTCTATTTGGCTCTGCATTTCTCATTTGTTTTATTACCTTTTTTTCTCTCTCTTTCTCTTTCACTCTTTCACTCTCTAGCTTCTTTCGCCTAATTTATTGCTAACTGATTTATGTTCGTTTTCACTTTTTTCTCGCAATTTTTCTTTTTCTCGTTTTTTTTTTTCATCTTTTCTTTGCCGTTAGTCACTACTCAGATTACCAAAGTGACAGTTCGACTAACTATACACCAGGTAAGTGGTTAGTTCGTTTGGAACTGTGCGTGTCTGTCGCTTGCTGTTCAGGTTTTGACTAGCTGTCAGCTGCTGATGCCACACGTCTCATCGAGCATCCGTCTCTTTGTGCCGCCACTCGTCTTGTTAGCTTAGCTGTGGTCCAACTCGTTGTCTCTGCCTCTATCTCTATCGTAGCTGTTGGTTCGTCCGCTGTTCGACTCTGTAATGAATGTCCGCAGTTTGTTTTAGAAATTTATTGCTCATTTGTAGTTGCAACATTTGTTTGGTTGTTGCATGAATTCATACAAAATCTAACAGCCGTCTCAATGCAAAATATGTACAGCTGAGTGAGGGTTTCCTTCCTAATGTACAACTGTGGACGGTTGTGGACATTGTGGGGTTTGGCTTTATGCTATAGTGTGGTAACATAATTAATTTATGACTTAAAGCTCACTGACTCTGACTCTGTAGCCAGATTACATTTGCTCATAATAAGTTTTGTGTGAGAAGTTGGCGAATATGAAGTGATTACTTTCAGTGTAGAGGACTTGTGATAAAGTGGAGATGGTGTTAAGTGTATGAGTTCACATAAAAAACAGGAAACGTGGAAGTGGAGGTTTTCTTTTTCACACGGAGGACACCGCAACAGTGGGGCTTACGTCATCGACAGCTCCGGCAGAGCACCCTTAGAACACTCCACATAAGGTCTATAGCGAAAGCGACACAAAAACCTTAAAAGGAGTAGCCATATTTCTGATGACACCCGCAGGAACCCTTGATGTCTAGACACTTTAAGGCATTAAAGCAAGGTTATTGATGTTCTCTTCATAGTGAGGGCAGAAAACCCCACTATTGAAGAGATATTATAATATGGGAAAGGTGGGGCAAAGGCAGATTACTCATCATTGTGGACCTGTCGAATAATCACCGATTGGTTTGCACCATTGGTAGGTTCTCTTCCCTTAACGAGTATATTTGCTCTAGGAAGCTATAGTCAAGCCGATCTTGTGTAATAGAGTGTTTGCATAGTGAAAAATACTTGAAAAAAGACCATTAGCTGAGCCGCTGAAACATGGCCATGGTGTAATCAGCATCTGCGAGGCATTGCGAATCCCCTCTATGTATCACTGGAGGCAAGAGGCAATCGCTACCAGGCTCATTGTAAGATTCAGGGAATCTTGTTGCTTCGTCGATCTTAGCTTGGAATATTTTGGTAATCCCGAAAAACCAGACCGTATTCCTAGCTGCACGGATCACTGTGTTTCGTGAGTTGAGGTCTGTATTCAAAAGTCCTAAAATTTGCGCTTTTTAGAGAACCTTGCATCGAACGTTGAGCCTTGGGCTCAATAAGGAGCATTACATCTGCTTTCTAAGTGCAATCGATGAGCACTTGAGAATGCAACGAGCGAGAAATTTCTAGAGTTGAAGAAGGAAACGAGAAAATAAAACAATGAGAGGGATTAAAATGTGTGGACCGAGATATCTCGAATATTTTTGAAGTTTAAGAAGGAGCTTGAGCTTTTTTCAATTTAATGGGCAAATTCTACGTCAAAAAAAGGTTTTTCGAAACTAACTTCGAACGACTGATGGATTTTTATGAGAAGCCAATTATTTTTCGGACGGGTTTCGGAAGCCACCTTCGAAAGGCTGATGGATTTTTATGAGAAACCACTTATTTTTCGGACGGGCTCAAAAATAACACAATATGGGACTGGTAAGGATTCGAAACCATGGCGCACACAGCAGTCGGCTACTGGGAGCCCTCAGATGGTCAAGTGAATTATCTAATCGCCTAATTCTTTATAAGATTAACAGTAGCTCCAATTGGTTGTGTGATCCAAAGAGATGCTGCAGCATTTCGGAAGATATCCTGCAGCTTGATTCTTGTAAATTTAAAATGGCAATGGGAAAGAGCGTTTCAAAGGTCACATGCACACTGGCAAAGGAAATACTACGTGGTATAAAATCGCGATTAATACATTCTTCAGAAGCACATCTTCTCCGGATGGAAGTTTTTACTTAAACCAAATAAAGTCCTGAGAGGACTGCTATCTACGACAGACAAAAGTTGACTAACTGAGTCTCTGAGATTCTGTTCTCGAATTTAAATGAGTAAAACCACAACTCTATTCAAATTTAGTCCACAGCAGGCTTTTCGTAGTTCGAATGCACAAAAAGGTTTGTTTTGAGGCAAAGACGGCAAAGCGATTAGTAGAATAATAAATAAGCAACTTGACTCGTACTTGAAGATCGGATTGAAATCGAATTCTTAAGAAAATCAGTAAGGTTGTTTTTAATGGAGAGCTCATCATGGCTTTTAAGTTGAAAAACTGAATCAAGATCGCTTGTGTAAACGGTTCAGCTCCAGTTTAGTAGTAGTTCGAGGACGTAACACGATTATAATGAGGAGTGACCAAAGCGTATTTTTCTCAACTACAGAAAACGTTCCGTAGTGGATGCTGAAGTAGTTCGGAAATGCCCTCAAACTCGTGCCATGAAGCGCTTAGTCAACAACAAAGAATAGAGGCTCGGTCCATTTTAATTAATTTTTGCAGAGGCAATAAATTATCGATATCAGGATAGGACTATTTCCGTCCTCGTACTAATAACCACAACGAGAAGGTATGCATATTCTTGGATCCGGTTATATACGCTCCGTCTTGAACTCGTCGCTTGCAGACCATATTTCTTCGCAAGAGCTGGGCTTTTGTTTTCAGAGTTTTTTTTCGAACTGTGAGCAGAAGGACCTCAAAATTGAACATCCGCCTGTTTAAGTTCTGTAACCAATTCCTTACCACTCACTTTACTGCTACAAGATTTCCCGCAACCAGAGCCTAAATGCGACCTAAATGTTTTTAGATAGCAACCAAATTGCCCACCGCAACAGTGTACGTAGCTAACAAGAAAAAAAATGAATTTAAATTACTCTATTGCATACTTCCCCTTCAACTCACTTCCCCCTTTCACCACACATCCTTCACCCTCTATATGAAAAGCATAATAACTCCGATCAATTCGATAGGCTCCAGATATTGTCTGTCGTTGATTGTCTGCCGTTGATTGTCTGATATTCGAGCTGCTCATCCTCCTATCGTGGTCGCCCTCCATCCTGAGCCTGCCCACTTGAAGAAGCATTCAACCGGCTGGGAGCTTATCAGCAAATTGGCTTATCGTATTCATGCCAGCGGAACTTAAAAGCCAAATCAAACACAAAACGATAAGCAAATGCTCTGTTAGTTGCACTTACGTGACAACAACAAAAAATAAAAGAAAAATAAAATAAAATAAAAATAAAATAAAAATAGTAAAAAAATACAAATACAACAATCGATAGCTACTACTATGCATATGATTGTTGTTGTTGGTTGTTGTTGCTTTAGGCTGTATTTATTTCTTATCTTATCTTGCTTGCTGTGCATGGAGATAATGCACAGAGAAAACATGTTGCATCCATCAGCGCTGTTGAGTGGTACTCCAAGCCGCAGCGGCAGGCCTGCTGGTTGCACTGCACAGTAGCGTGGTGCAGTGTGGTGTGGTGTGGTGCGGCGGCGCGGCTTGTTTGTTGAAAACTAAAGGAAAATATTTGCTTTATTCCGCTGCGTATGCCGCTTGAGTGAGCTTCAGTAGCATTTATTTTGTTGTGGGAAAAGGTGTGGTGTAGCAGATGGTTTTAGTGTGGTTGGAAGGGAAGGAAAGACTTCTTTGAAATATACAGTTACAAGAGTTAATATTTTATTCTTTAAGCTTCTTAATGTTCAAGTTTGAATAAGTTGAGGGTGGATGGGTTCGAGAGCTGATTGCCTTGCAGGAATTGGGGGGGAAAGGTGGAGGTCTAATTGCCATTTGTATTGATTTTAAAGGCAGGCTACAGGATCTACTAGTAGTATTGACAGAATGTGGAAAGTCTTTTACATTCCGAGAGAGAGATATAGAGAGAGAGAGAGCCCACTGCTATAGTAGCTTAAGTAGAGCACACGACATTTAACAGACGAGCTCCTGTAACATTGTTGTGAGGATCTACTGCGTTGATGAAAGCATAAAATCTTTTCTCCCTACTCTCCCTCTCTTTCTCTCTACGAATAGGGTTTCCAACCTGGCTACTAATGCACAAACAACAACGAAAAATGGAAGTTCGTCTTAAAAATTATGATATAATTGGTCATAACAACTGCACCGTAAGTTCTGCGTTCGCCAGATTAGACAAAGAAGCGTAGCGAATGGGTCTGTTAGTGAACGAGGGTAGTGGTAGTCGTCAAATAAACAGTCATCGCACTCGCGACTTGGCTTCCACGTCACTGTTGCTAGTCACAACTTCGAAGTCGTAGATAATTTCGTCTATCTGGTAACCAGAATTGACAACACCAACAATGTCAGCCTTGAAATCCAATCACTCTTGCCAACAGGAGCTACTTTGGACTGAGTAGGCAATTGAAAAGTAAAGTCCTCTCTCGACGTACCAAAACCAAACTCTACAAGTCCTACTGAGTCGGCTTTAAAAGCTTTCGAGAGAAAAGTTTTGCCGTATATTTATGGTCGTTTGCGCGTTGGCGACGGCGAATACCGCAGACGATGGAACGGTGAGCTGTACGAGCTTTACGATGACATAGTTCAGCGAATCAAGAGACAGCGGCCAAGCTGGCTAGGTCATGTCGTCCAAATGGATGAAAGCGCTCCAGCTTTGAAAGTATTCGATGTAGTAGCTGCTGGCGGAAGCAGATGAAGAGGGAGACCTCCACTGCGTTGGAAAGATCAGGTGGAGAGCGACCTGGTATCACTTGGCATTTCTAACTGGCGCCAAACAGCAAAAAGAAGAAACGGGTGGCGCGCTCGGACTTCTGGAGGGACGTCAGTAATGGTAAGAAGTGACTTTAAGATGTGAGAAACTCTGTTGTAATTTGCTTGGTGTTCAAGACAAAGTTTGAGGTCTAATTGGTATTCTACTCTTAGGAGATGAACTTCAGGCTCGTACAATATACTAACGGTGGGATATTTTCATAGCATACCCTTTTCTGCGGAGATGTGTTGGAATTATTTACCAGCTATACAGTACATAGTTAGAGTCATCGTCCAGAGCTCTTTAGTTAGAGCTGTCACCAAAGTTCTTTTACTTAAAATGATCACTTCCTAGAAGAAATATACTGGTTATATGAAATCATAGCCTTGATTATCTTGTTAAATGAAGTTTTCATCTAAAGGAAGTCGCCGAAAGAATTCACATTGAAATTTGAACAACGTTTGGCTCTTAAAACTGTCTTACGGGCTTTACAAACCACTCCTAAAGCCTAGGTTGCTTAATGCCATATATGCCAAGCTGTGTGTGGACGTCGAGTCTACCGCCTTTTGTTGTACTCAGAGTATCTGTGGTGTCTGGACTGTGTGACAGCTCAAGGTTGGGCATCGAGGGATGCAACCTGCTGCCAGAAGAGTACCTCTCCACTAGAACGTAGGATGGCTGGGTCCCATGCAGCTGCAGTATAAAAGGAGCACTGAGTCTCTTTACAAATGAGTCAATACTAATAGTTTAGTGAAGGAGTCTGCCGTCGCAAGCTATACATCTACAAAGTGTTGTGAAAGTCGCATCCTTGCAGTGGTTTTCAAATGCAGAGGTAAAACCACCGCTTCGGAGCATGATGTCTGTAAGTCAGGCAAAAATTTATTGGAGTATTCAATGGGCTATCACTATCTTTAGTGCACTCAAGGGCGTCGAGTTACTTCTTGGCAAAAGTCATAAGTTAACCGAGTCACCCTGAAACTGCGCGAAACAACAATGTTAATGAGGCGTTTTTCAGCTTTTGAACCTTGGAAAAGCTCTTAAAGGAAATATATTTCTGGTTGAAAGTGAAACCCGTAATATAGTGAAACTTCTTGACTTCTGAGTTCAAAGCTCTAACACACAGCTGGAGTTGTTATAGGACATTGTCATTGTGTGAGAGAGTAGGATCTCTTTCCGGACTCTCACTGTCGAAGTTGCATGGTAAAGGCGATGAAAACACTTTCTTTTGAAACACGTTTCAATAACGCGGAGTTTGTGAAAACTTCCGAATGGTAGGGCTTAGAGTTCTGCGTAGTCATATCCAATTCAGGTCAAGAGGTTGCTTAGCGCAGAGGTTTTTCGTCTGAACTTTTCTCTGCCTTAGTCCATAACGAAAACTAAGTTAGGTAAACCAAAAATGACTCTTTTCGTGTCGAAAGCATTTTCCGAGGAAGCTTATCGCGGTGTCGGACATCTATATTGTAAAAGATCAACTAATTCCGTATGGTAGTACCTTGGAGTTCTGAGTAATCACATGCAATCGAGGTCAAAAGGTTGCTTAGTGCAGTGGTTTTTCGCCTGAACTTGGCTCCTCCTTAGTCCATAAGGAAAACTAAGTTACGTAGACCAATAAATACCCTTTTCGCATCTGAAATACTTTCCGGGGAAGCTTATCACAGTGTCGGACACTTATATTCTGATTGTGAGTGATCAACTGCAACACCTTTCGGCTGCTACAAAGGAAAACTGAAAACAAGAAGTCCTTTTCTCTCTTGAAAAGCACGTCAACCCAGACTAAGCTCGGTAATGCTGAACCAGAATACCACGGAAAGTAGATATGATCCGGTTTCAGATCCTGCGACTCGCCAACAGAACTCAGTAAGACGGGTATGCAGGACACGTGGCAGACGCTATTACACCCTTTTATTCTCAAATTATCTAAAATTATCGCTAAATATATATAGATAAATAAAAACTTATTGGATAACTGTATATAATTTGACACACTTCTCTCTCCATTATTCATAAGCAATCAGTAATGACGATTTCAAAATAAATAAATAACCCAACCATTGCATCGCATTGCCATTACAAATAGTTCCGAGAGCGAACAATTGAATTGAGTCTCTGTGTCAACAATCGATGGGAAAGGAAAATCCTTTGCATTCAAATTGCTGTGTAAGTTCAACTACAAATCCATTCATAATTTATTGAATGTAACTACTGACTACCACCTGACCGACCGATATACCCGCATACCCAACTAACTGATTGTCTGACAGTCTGCTGACTGCCTTCCTACTACCACCTTCCTCCGCTCCGCAGCGTGTGTCAGTACTACTCGTAAGTTTATCGACTAAAGGCAAATTGCAAATTGACCGAGTGAGGTGAACGATATCGACCGAAAGCCTTAAAGAGCTTTCTTTATTTTTTGTAGCTAGTGCAAAGGGTGGTTGGGTGGCACGTACTTGTGATACATGCATACAAACATTTACTATGTTGTACCGGAATTTCCACACGTCATATATGTACATATATATTTATACAACGCGAAACCCTCAACCGCACAGCGTACATACCAACACAAATTATCCGTTATTGTTGTACTTAATCCTTGGAATTACCGTTGCGATTTAAGGTTGATTGTGAAAAATTTCCCCAACAGAGCATTGAAAAAATGTAGGAAAATACCGAGGAAATAATAGCAACAAAAATGCTCAACGATTGTATGAGCACGAAAACTTAAAGAAAATAGGGAAATTCTCGAACACTGGGAAGTGAGAAAAAACGTAATGGGAGCGTAGAGCTGCACCTGACGAGAGAGCGCAAATTGGTTGGGTGAAGAGAGACTGAGTTGACATTTTTATCGCATGCGAATTTTTTGCAGTACAAGCAAAAAAGACTAAAAATTAAATATAATGAAATTAAATAATATTAAAAAAAATAAAAAATAAAAATAAAAACATAAAAAAATAAAAACTCTAAAAATTAAAAAAATTTATAAAATAAAAAATAAAATAAAATAAAATAAACTAAAATGAATAAAATACAACAAAATTAAATAAATTGAAATGAATGAAATAAAATAAACTAATTAAAATAAATTTAAAAAAATTAAATAAATTTATAAAAAAAATAAAATAAAAAAATTAAAAAAATAACAAAATATATATCAAAAAAAATTCAATTTAAAAAATTGTAAAATAAAAAAAATAAAAAAAAAATTGTAAAATAAAAAAAAATTAGAATTAAAAAAAATATAAGATAAATAAATAACATAAAATAAAATAAAGTAAAATAAAATAAAATAAAATAAAACAAAATAAAATAAACTAAAATGAGTAAAATAAAATAAAATAATTAAAATAAGGCAAAAATATAAATAAAATATAAAAAAATTAAACAAATTTATAAAAAAATAAAATAAAAAAATTAAGAAATTTATAAAATTTATAATTAAAATAAAATAAAATAAAATAAAGTGGAGTTAAAAAAAAATAAAGCATAAAAAAAATAAAATAAAATAAAGTATTAAAATCTAAACTAAATATATTATATTAAATAATAAAAAAAATATTAAATGAAGTAAATAAAATTAATATAAAAGCTGATCCATTTCGAGGCTTCCCACTTTTCTAAAGAAAATACACAGAAAATTCAAATCCAATGAAAAATGTTTACTATCATTTGAAAGAACATTCTTTGGCATTTATTATTTGAAGATTATCTCTTTCAATTTCTTGCCGCGGCTACTTCTCAGATGGTCCATCTGTTGAGTCTCATTTTCGATGACTCGTTCGAGCATTGCGACTGGTAACTGGCGAATGACACGCGTGATGTTTTGCTCTAATCGACTTTTCACGGTCTTCGTGTACACTTTCCGCTACGGCCGCTATATCTTCGTTAGTGCGTGCTGAACGTGGTCTATTCGGTCAAGATGGGTGATGCGTGTTCCGAATAGTATGCTCAGTAGGCCGATCGTGTTGACCATAAGTTGTGTAAAGCGCGCGAAACACATTCTGAAACACAGAACGTGAAGTTTCGTAATGAATTTGAATGATTTGTAAACGTTATTCAGGCGTAAGTCTGCCCATGATGAAATGCCAAACTAAACTGATCAAAAATAACATGACAACTTGACACGATTCACGCGAGATCTGTAAAAAAAAGGTTATTGAAAAAAGAAACTGCTTGGATCACCCCTTGCGTGATGTCTTTTACCAAATATTACATATGGAAAGCATTTTTCAGGCATAGTAATTGTTTCATTCGGAGTTAAAGATGTGGACTCTGAGCTAGTGAAACAAATCCAAAATTTTGAATGTTTTATATTTTGAAACTGCCTTATTCTCTCATGTCGGCAAAAGGAGTTCATGATATATCTTTTGTTGGAAAACAAATTATCCACAGAACTGAACATATATTAACTTTAATGATAAAGTATTTTTTCAAACAAACAATTCAAAAACTTCAAACAACTCAAGGGATTTTAAAAACATGAAAGGATCCATTTCTCCCAAAGAAAAAACTTTTTATTTTCTTTAAAAATAATACGAAAACGCAAAAACAATATGAAAGCCCCTTTTCCATAAAAAAAACTCGAGGAAGAAAAATAAAGCAAGACATAACTGGGAAATGAACAGAGAAAAGAACACAATGAACGAAATATGCAGAATGCATCATTGCTCAACCAACCAACCAGTCAGCCATTGTCAATGTCAAGTGGAGTCACTGAAGGGTGGAAGAAAAAAAAAACAATTACTCGAAAAAACATTGAGAAAAAAAGTCAAATAAATGACTATATAGATAACAAGAGGTTGGATTGGCAAAGCGGAAATGAAAATGAACAACTTCATAGAGCAACAGACAAGACCAGAAGTGAACGTGTGCAAGGTGTGAACAACTATTGAAAGGTGAGCTGCATTTGTAGCAGAAGAAGAAAGAGGAAGAAAAAAAGTGCGAAAATTGCAATAGTGACAGCAGACCCTCAGTCAACCCTGTAATTTTAGCAGCTCCTGTGCTTAAAGCGTATAAGTAAAGGAGTAAAAACTCACATTGTCCAGTTGTTAAATACCTAATCGCTGTGGCTGAGTTGAGAGGAGAGTTGAGCGTGTTGTAAGCGGTATCAATACAAAGGTCTCATCTTACAAAGCCATTTGTCATTTGTGCCAAGTGAGCGTATAATGAGTAGCACTGAGACAGTGTCATGTCTCAAGAACTGTCTGACTGATTATTTTACAAATGTCACTTACGAGTGTATGAAGAAAATAAAATAAAATGCAAAAAAATTTTAATTAAATCAGGAGAAATACAACATAATAATTAAAGTAAAATAAAAGAAAAAGAAAATTATTTAAGTTTAATTAAACTAAAAAAATTTAAAAAAAATTAAAAAAATCAAAATATAAAAATAAAATAAAATTAATTAAATAAAAAATAAAAAATAAAAAATAAAATAAAATAAAATAAATTAAACAAAAAATTAAAATAAATAAAAATAAAATAATTTAAAATTTATTAAACTAAAATAAATTAAAATTAAATTAAATTATATTAAATTAAATTAATAAAAAAACAAATTACATTAACTAAAACACAAAAAATTAAAAAAAAAATTAAAATTAAATAAAATTAAAAAAATTAAATAAAAATAAATAAATTAAATAAAAAAAATAAATTAATTAAAAAAAAAATAAAATTAAAATAAAATAAAATTTAATTAAATAAAATATATTAAAATAAAATAAAATAAAAATAAATTAAGTGAATTATATGAACGTAAATAAAATAAAATTATATTAAAATATGCTTAAATACACTTAAAATAAATGCCAAAAATATAAAGTAAGCCAAAATAATATCAAAAAACATAAGAACATAAAATAGAGTAAAAAGAAATAAAGCAAGAAAAGTAAAATAAATTAATTTAAAATATTTAATTAAAATAAATTCAATAAAAATAAAATAAATATTTTATATAAATAAACTAAAAAAAAAAAATAAAAAAAAATATAAAAAAAAATCAAATTAAATCGGAAAAAATAAAATAAACTAAAATAAAAAAAATAAAGTAAAATATTTTAAGAAATGAACATTAAATAAACTAAAAAAATAAAAATAAAAATATTTTTTTTTGTGTTTCATAAATTTATTTTCCTTTCATAGCACTTTCCACAGTGTTCACTGCTTGTTTTTAAGCTCATAGCAACGGCATTTTGCCTTTCAACTGCAAAAAAAAAAAAAAAAATCACATATGTGTGCTCATTCATACCTATTGTAATCCTTTCTTAGCCATGGCTGTGCTTTTCAATGCCAAAAAGGCACGTTTTGTCCGCAGCCAAGTTCATTCATATATGTAAATATATATGTATACAAAACGTATGTATGTACATACCTACTGCATATGAATAACAAATATTCCTTTCAGAAAAGTCCTATTATTTTTGGCACAAAACAGAGCAAGTGTATTCCTCACCGGAAATGCATGGCCTTTCTGCGTGGCATTTTCTGAATATTTTTATTTTACTTATTTGTTTTTTTCCTTAATTTCTTTCGCCATTTGACTCCTTCTCAGTTACTTTAATTGAATTCACACCTTTTTTTTCTGGTGGGTGGTAAAAGCCAGCAAAGCAGGCAAATGGTGACTTTTTGGTTTATTGCAAAAGGGATGGAAATAGTAGTGGGAAGAAGAGAAGAGAATGTATAATACTGAAAGTATGAAAGGTCAATGGCGCTTACTGACTCTATGAAGCTAATTGAAGTTTAATGCCATCAAAAAAAAAAAAAAAAAAAAAAATTGTTTGCATATCTATAGCGCCTTCATGTGTCGCGTGCATTTAGGTTTGTTTACTTAAAAGTTCTCTTATGTTTTTCTACTTTTATACTCATATGTCTTTATGTCAGTATATGTAGGTGGGGGCTCTTTGTTACTGTAGTGCAAATGAAACGACAGCCAAGGGAAGGTTGTAGAAAAGTACGCAACGCGACAATGAAGTAGGTAATGGAGCAGCCCCAATTGCTATCTCCTTCAGCAGTTTTGTATGTAATATATTGCTAGTGTGAGTCTGCTACACCCTCTTTTGTGCCACCTCATTATTTTATTTCTAAACATTTATTGTATTTCTTCTATTTATTTCACTTTACTTTATACATTATATTTTAATGTTTTTATTTATTTATTTTTTATTTTACTATATTTTATTTAATTATATTTTTTATTTTTATAATTTTTTTAATAAAGGGTGATCCATGTAGAGGCGATTTTTTCAATAGCCTTTTTTTGACAGATCACACGTGAGTCGTGTCAAGCTGTCGTGTTACATTTGTTCAGTATTGTTTGGCATTTCTTCATCATGGAAGGACTTACGCCTGAACAACATTTACAAATCACTCAAATTTATTACGAAACTTCACATTCTGTAAAGAATGTGCTTCGCACACTTCGCTCAACTTATGGTCAATATAATCAGCCTACTGAGCGCGCTATTCGCAGCACCATCACCCATATCGTGACTCAGTATTCATAATTAGATAATATTCGTCCGAATAGACCACGTTCCAGCACGCAGTGAAGAAAATATAGCCGCCGTAGTTGAGAGTGAACACGAAGACCGTGGAGAGTCGATTCGGCGCCGTTCGCAGTAACTCAGACTGACGTATGGAATGACTTGACGCAGTTTTCGTCGAGATCTTAAATTGAGAGCGTACAAAATACAGCTTGTGCAAGAACTGCAGCCGTTCGACCTTCCCAAGCGACATCGCTTCGCTCTATGGGCTCTTGAAAAGTTCCAAGAAGATCCGATGTTTTTGAGCCAGATTTTGTTCAGCGATTAGGCCCATTTCTGGCTCTGGGCCATTTCTGGTTTGTAAACAAGCAAAATTGCCCCATTTGTGAAAAAGAGCAACCTGAAGAGATTCAAGAGCTGCCATTTCATCAAGAAAAAACAACGGTTTGGTGTGGTTTGTGGGCCGGTGGAATCATCGGTCCATATTTTTTCAAAAATGATGCCGAAGAAAACGTAACCGCCAATGGTGGCCGTTATCGCGCCATGATAACCGACTATTTGGTGCCTCAAGAAGTTCGTGAGAAGTTCGTGATCTCCGCGACATTTGGTTTCAGAAAGGCGGCGCCACTTCCCACACATCGCATAAACCAATGGATTAATTGAGGGAACACTTCGGTAATCAGATAATTTAACGTTTTGGGCCGGTCAATTGGTCACCAAGATCGTGTGATATCACACACCGTTGGACTTTTTCCTGTGGGGATATGTAAAGTCTATAGTCTAAGCGGGCAATCCCGCTTCGATTCAGGACTTGGAGCAAAGCATCACCCGGGGCATTCGCCAGTTACCAGTTGAAATGCACGAAGAGTCATTGAAAATTGAACTCAACGCATGGACCATCTGAGATGTAGCCGCATCCAACTTTTGAAAGAGATAGTCTTCAAAAAATAAATGCCAAAGAATGAATGATATGAAACGGTCCTCACTAAATTTGAATTTTATGTGTTTTTTTCCTTCAAAAATAGGAAACCTCGAAATGGATCACCCTTTATTTTGGATATTTAGAATTTTTTGTATGAATAAAATTTTTTTTAAATCTTTGAACAACTGAATTGTTATTGAGGAGCAACAAGTGAGTAGGTAACCTCCCAAAAATGCACTCATATGCACCACTCTACATAAGCCAATACTCAAACCACCTCACATTCATTCGCATTTTGTCGGCACTCAACTGTAAAACACTAATAAACTCAAAGCTAATTATATTTGACAACGCCACAAATGCATGCTCCCCCACCACTACAAACTTAATCCGCCATATTAGTGCGGAGACTAATCCATCTGTCATGTCATATCTCGTGTAAATCGAAATTAAAACTAACTAACTCACTCTAATACTCACTCACACACTTATTTACTCACTCACTCCCACACTCATTTATCCAAGTCTCACACCACGCTAATTGAGCGCTCATTGAATTATACCGCAAATTTGGTCGGTCATAAGGTCTCACGTTCACAGCACTTTTTTCCGCCCATTGTTAGTCGCAAACAACGCGCTGCAAAATTTATTATCCATCTTTAGCCTTATCTAAAATGCTTTTTAACATAGTTTAGTCGCATAAGCTTCATGTGTAAGGGTGTATGTGTTAGTGTGTCTGTATGATTAGCAAAGCCAGACATCATATTTCATGTCAAAATGATATTAAAAGAGACAATAAAGCGATTGCCGCAAATAGTCGGAAGGCATGAAAAGCCGAAATAGAGTGAGAGAGAGAGAGAGAGGAAAGGGCTTAGAGTAGCGCACTAACTAACAGTTTATTGGTTATGTTGCTGTGCGGCGAGTGTGAGCGCAACAGTTGTTTGTTGTAAAATTAGTAACTACTTAGTTTTTGACAGTTTGTCGACGTTTGGAGGATATTAGAATGGATGGAGAGGTGGTAATAATGTGTCATTGGTGAATGTCATATGAGCTCATTGTTGCGGAGTTTCTACGGAACTGAATTTTATTGTTGCTCCGGAGTTTTTATTGCGTGCACTAAGTTTACAAAGAATTTTTAATTAAGTTAAGGGATAATAAAAGTTTGAAAATGTTCTGTAAGCATGAGCTTAGAAGAAAGAGAATAAGACAAATACATCCATTTCATCCTCTCGCCTTGAAATGACTTTATCTATCGAAACATGTGGCTGGGTTAAAGTATTTGATTATATTGGTGCCCGTAAGAGTTCGTTCTACTTCGGTATATGTTAAGATATGTAAATTAAGATGAGGGGGCGGTTGAGGATCGAACCTAAATCAGCTATATCTAGGCCATTGTGTAGGCTCATTTTACTCTCACGTCCAAATCAGTGTAAGCATTTTTTTCAAACAGACTGTTGCCTACCCACTGCGCAACCAAATTAGAGGCGCGTCGGAAGAACTGTTCAAACCTAGTTCTCAATGCGCCTCCGGGTTTTTCCTGAAACCTTGAGAATTAATACTTTATCGGCTGAACTCCTTCAGATTTAATAGCGGATTCCGCGCAATTTTGGTTGAAGCAACTTGTTTCAGGCTGGATTAAAGTCAGAGGTTAGATTGCTATCGGAGAAGGACAAATGGAGTCACCAGTTATTCCTTACTTCAGGAAATGAAGCTGCAGTTGAAGTTTAAGGGCGTAGTTATCAACCATTTTCCTCCATTAATCAAATTCCTTTAGGCTAGGGAATGTCAAACCTGTCAAGTGTATTTCTGATATGAACTAAAAAGCTCATCATAAAAAATACATCAGCCGTTCGTAGACGGCTTAACACTGTGAGCCTTTTGCGTTTATAGCCGACCCAAAAGTAGTGCCCCAGACGTTTCCTTCTTTCGTCAATCGACGCTAATTGCAGATACAACGTGAAGTCAGGTCTTTCGTTACCTGGCCATTCCAACAGAATGGAGGCCTTCCTCTTCCAGCTTCGGCTTTGTTGTTCCTTCGGAGAAAATTGTTATTTGGAATACATCATATTCGGGTGTTGGGATAACTACATCGTCATTGATTGACATTGGGCGCTCACCACCTCCGGGTTCTTAATTTTCACTACATTTCAGCAGGTTGTAGTGGTGTTCACTCCAAAAAGTCAGTATACTTTGGACATCGATCACCGGATCACAACTATATTTCCAAAATATCAGCTCTTCTTTCGATCTTGTCGAGAAACAATAGTAACTTGCCTGCTGTGCATAAACTGCACTAGCCCTGACATGCTGCCTCTCAAACTCTTCTTATTCGGCCTCTATCTCTCTTTTCTGTTTGCAATGGAGTTTGTTGCGTTCTTCAACTCTCGGTATTTCTCCCACATGGCACGATCATAGCGACGTGACAGCTTTTTTCCTGCAATAATGCCATAATCTCAAAAATATCAGCTCTTCTTTCGATCTTATCGAGAACCAACCCTTCCTTGTGTGTTTTGATGGGCATTCTTTACTGCATAGCGCCCCTGGGCATCAGGTATACAAAAAGTCATTTATCTCTCCATTCTTTGCGGAGTACTCAAAAGAGGATCCGTTGAAAACATCAAGACTTCATTGTCTGCATAAACTTTCGGCAACAATTAATAAAAAGTAATTTCTCAGCCCTTCTTCCTTGTAGCTGCGTCTAACTCGTACTCACTCACATATGCTCCGTCTCTCTCTCCCTCTTCGTGTTGCTCTCTTACAAATCTAACTTCTCACATACACAAACCCCCACAGCAAAGTCATAAACCAATTGACGCATCGTTGTTAAACAATTTGATGCATAAACTTAACGGTACTTGTGTTTACAAAGCCACGCAATTTTATTAGTAGAGTTGCCACTGCGGCAGCAAAAAAAAAAAATTCTAATGCCCAAAGGCGAGACAAAGTAATTTTAATATTTATTTGCTACAGAGCTTTATGGCGTAAAAACGAGTTGCTTGTTAATAGTTGAGTTAACTAGTTGACGGCGGTAAACATACACCAATTGCCACTTGCCACATGCCACATATTACTTATATACACGTAAAGGGTGATCCGTTTCGAGGTTTCCTATTTTTTAAAGGAAAAAAAAAACACAGTAAATTCAAATCTAATTGGGAATGTTTATTATCATTCGAAAGAACATTTTTTGGTATTTACTTTTTGAAGATTATCTCTTTCAAATGTTGGCCGCGGCTACGTCTCAGATGGTCCATCCGTTGAGTCCAATTTTCGATGACTCGTTCGAGCATTTCGACTGGTAACTGGCGAATGACATGCGTGATGTTTTGCTCCAAGGCCTGAATCGAAGCGGGATTGTCCACATAGACTTTAGACTTTACATATCCCCACAGGAAAAAGTCTAACGGTGTGATATCACACGATCTTGGTGGCCAATCGACCGGCGCAAAACGTGAAATTATCTGCTCACCGAAGTGTTCTCTCAATAAATCCTTTAATTGATGCGATATGTGGGAAGTGGCGCCGTCTTGTTGAAACCATCAAATAGTCGGTTATCATGGCGCGATAACGGTCGCCATTGACGGTTGCGTTCTCACCTTCATCAGTTTTGCAGAAATATAGATCGATGATTCCACTGGCTCACAAACCACACCAAACCATTTATTTTCTGGATGAAATGGCAGCTCTTTAATCTCCTCAAATTGCTTTTTGTCCCAAATGCGGTAATTTTGTTTATTTACATACCCATTGAGCCAGAAATGGGCCTCATCGCTCAACATAATATGGCTCGAAATCGTCCGATCTTCTTGGAACTTTTCAAGAGCCTATAGAGCGAAGCGATGTCGCTTGGGAGGGTCGAGCGACTTCAGTTCTTGCACAAACTGTATTTTGTACGCTTTCAATTTAAAATCTCGACGTAAAATGCGCCAAGTCGTTCCATACCGAAGTCCGAGTTGCTGCGAACGGCGCCGAATCGACTCTCCACGGTCTTCGTGTACACTCTCATGCTGGACGTGGTCTATTCGGTCGAATAGATAAAGAATGCTGGGTCTCAAGATGGTTGATGGTGTTGCGAATAGTACGCTCAGGAGTCCGACACGGCCCACTCGTAATCTGTCAAAAAAAAAAGGCTATTGAAAAAAGCACCTCTACTTGGATCACCCTTTATATGTATGCCGCTAGCAAAATTAATTGCGCCGCCTCAGTGCGTAGTTTGGTTTATTAATTCTATTAGACGAGGCTTGGCGTCTAACTTTGTGCAAAAGCCTCAGGCTGCACATTCTCGCATGTGGAATTTTTAATTTCCGTCATCAAAATTTAATATATACGTACATACATAGGTGTACTTACAGTCATACTTAGTTACTACGGTAGCTGCTATAATGGAGGCAAGTAAGTTGTGTGTAGGCAAGTAATAGTAGTAATTGTTGTTGTTGTACAATAATTGCCATGTTTTAGTTGAACTGAAGTTGCAAGTGCCTTATGCCGGCGCGTCTGTGCGTCTGTGTCATCAATACGCGCATAACGGCATAACAATGAAAATCTCTTTATGACTTGTTGCAATTATGGCTATTCTCAGTGTTGGTATGTGCATGTGTATGTGTATGTGTGTGCGTGTGTATTGGCGTTTATTTGACGGCATTTTTGACCTTAATACTTTAATACTACTTTTCAATACAGTTAGCTGTGCTTACACTATGTATGTAGCTCAAATTGTACTTGCCACATTTACATTGTGGCACGTTTATGGCATGCCAATATTTTCCTGTATGGCACTGTTTGCATTAGTGTTGTTGTTGCTGTTGCAATGGTTCATTTTACATTTTATGCCATAATTTTGTTACTTTTTTTCATTTCGAGTGCTTGTGCCACTTGGCGAAATCAATTGGCTTCTCGTGGATTTTTATGACTCACATTCCGGCGATATGATAATTTGAAGAAAATGTGAAAAGTGGCTTTTCTTTGGGTGGGTGTGGCTTGAGTGAAGTCGTAATGTGAAAATTTGCATTTTATTTCGAGATATCTTAGTTGCCGCAGTTGCTGACTTTAAGCTATTTTCTTTCAAGTTTCTACTACAAATATGCTCTATGGGTATACCCGCATATACTTGTTGAGAGCTAGACCTAATTAAAGTTTGTTGCTGCTGTAGGACCATCGGTTAAATAACAGGTCAATGAAAAGTACCCGGCCTACCATAGTAAAACACATTTTTGTTTTGATAAAATTCATTTGTTTTATTCAACATAGTTTTCTTCAAGTGTAGGATACACTGATTATAGCGACCCTCCAACTTTTCGATACCATTTTTGTCGTACTACTTGCCCTTTGCTTCAAAATAGACCTCAGTTTCGGCGATCGCCTCTTCATTCGACGAAAATTTCTTCCCAGCAAGCATTCTCTGAGAGATATCTGAGAACAGTGAATAGTCGCTGTGGACCAGATCTGGAGAATACGGTGGATGCGGAAGCAATTCGAAGCCCAATTCATGGATTTTTGCCATCGATTTCACTGACTTGTGACACGGTGCATTGTCTTGGTGAAACAGCACTTTCTTTTACGTCAAATGCGGTCGTTCTTCGGTGTTTCCGTCCTTCAAACGGTCCAATAGCGCTGTGCAATAGTCGCTGGCTGTTGATGGTCCTTCCTTTTTCAAGGTAGTCAATGAAAATTATTCAATGCGCATCACAAAATACAGACGCCATAACTTTGCCAGCCGACTGTTGCGTTTTTCAACGCTTTGGAGCGGGTTCATCGTGGACTTCGGAGTGAAATTTGGATCCAGGTTTCATCCCTTGTCACATATCAGCGGAACGGAAGACCTTAAAGTGTGAACGATGGAACGTCTGAACAAATCAGAAATTCGCCTCGTGACGATCCCAGATTGACTATGGATGAACTTCATGCGAAGTTTCCGTAAATTTTCAGATTTTTACTACAAAAAATATTTACAGAAACCCTCGGATATCGTAAAGTGTAAGTGTAAGTGTAAAGATGGGTTCCCAAAAAAAAAAAAAATTACAGACCAAAAACACAGGTTGAATCGAGTGAAGGCTGTGCAAGAGTTTTTGAGGTGCAACAAACTCAATGACGAAGCATTTCTCCGCTCCATCGTTACTGGGGATGCAACTTGTCGAAAAGCAAAATGCAGTCCCAACCTCAAACACCCATTCAGCCACACCCAAAAACTATCAAACCACTATTTCAACGGAGAAAACCTTGGAATCCGGGTTCTAGGACTATCAGAGCATACCATCAGCTCTGCGCAATACTGTGTGGCTCTAAAAAGTGTCGGATAGCGCTTCAGAACAAAAAGAGAGGCATGATGACAAAAGGAGTCCGTCCGCTGCACGACTGTGCCGGACTATACATGGCCAACGAAACGAAGGAACTGCTCGCTATGTTTAAATGGGATGTCCGGAACCATTCCAGGTATTCACCTGATCTAGCAAACTCAGATTAGCATCTCTTCACCTCACTGAAGCTGCACAAGGTTTAATTGGTAGGTTAGGGCCGCTGAAATAATGGTTAGAATTTTGTCTGGTGTTCTCGCTTCGTATAGATCCTGCCAAATTCGCTAACCTTTAAGTGGAAGTTAGAAGAAAAATGCTAATAATGACGGTGAGATTAGCGTTTTTTCTGGGTTATCGCTGTTACCATCCACATAAGTCCCACTCTTTTAATATGTAACAAATTCAAATTTTTTTATTATAATTTTTGTGTAATTTTTTTTACATAATAAAAACTCGAAAGTCTTGCCGAGTTCCTTGACATCACACGCTACTAGCTGCTTACCACCTGCAATGCCTCTCAAGCAACTTTTCCAAATTTATCCAAATTAAAATTCCTGCTTAATCATTGTCACCGAAGGTAGCGTGAGAGAGATAGAGAGAGAGAGAGAGGAGAGAGGGAGCTGTTGAATTTTTAGCTGAAGAGGGGGCTGCTCACGCATCACTTTTTCACGCTAAGCCCGCAGTGCAAGCATCAAATGTCATTTGCATTTAAAGTTTTGCAAGAACAAAAGGTAAAAGCCGAAGACCAACAACAAGAAGATGATGAAGAAATAAAATAATAAGAAAAAATGAATAAGAAGAAGCAGAACTTTTTCAAGTGCGCGAAAAATGCCCGACGTATTTAACAAACTCATTAAAAACTTTTACTTTTCTTAAGCGTAAAATTTGTGAAATTGCATTGAGGGCGAAGAGAGAGAGGGAAGGTGGAGGGAGAGAGAGAGGGAGAGATGGAGAGAGAGAAAAAAACTGTAAATAAATTACTGATTATTCGTAGGTGTTTGTCTGGCTGTGTGCGTACTTAAATACATGCATAAATACTTTCATTACGAGTATAACCGAGAGATCGCGCGAACGCGCTGCCAGGAAAACGAGTCACACAGCAGAGCAGACAGCCAGGGGAGCCACGCGGACCGGCTAACTTTGCGGATGCATTTAAATATTTAAACTTCATCGATTAACTTTTTGTTTAATGCGAAGCGGAAAAATGTATTTAACTTGCCACACTTTGCTCTTCCGCCTTTTGCTACTCTCCTCCTCTCTTCGTCTCCTCATTTCCTCCTCTCTTCATTTTCGCCTGCTGCTTTTTGGACTTCTTTCTTCGAAACGGTAAACGTTTTGCTGGTTGTTAATGAGACGGAGCATTGAAGTCCAGCCCAGCGTGTGGACACCGGCAACTGAGCCACGATTAAGTGTAAGTTTGGGACAAAAAAAAAAAAAAAATTATCAACAGCCTCAGTGTCATCCACAGCGAAAGTAATTCCAACTTTAACTTTCCTGCGTCCCAGCGTGTCCTTGCACGCTTCTATCCTGCAGTTTTCACCTACAAGTGTATGTTTGCTTAAAGTTTGGTGCGAGGGAGAATGAAAAAAAATATTATTATTAAAGCGCATTTAATTAATTAGTCATAAAGTTTTAAATAAAGCTCACCGTCATCAGCGTCATCATCAACGCCAGCAAGGTGAAATGCATAAAAAAAATAGAAAAGCTCAGTGGAAAATGCTCAGCCGTAAGCATGCTGAACGAAGATGAAGATGAATCCACAAAATCATCATCACTGTGGCTGTCTGGTATCAGCAGCAGCGGACGCCTTGAAGCGCAAAAGCTGGCGTGTACAAGCATAGAGCTGTAGGTATGAACAGCCTTGAAACGTCTTCCGTATTCATCATCTTTATCTTTATCTGTTGTATATCAGACGTTTTCCTGCACTTTAAGTCATTAACCCTTTGATGCTGCTTCGGTACACCCATGTGCGCTCGTAGTAAAAGATCCAAAAAAGTTCCTCAACTCTGGTATTCGGAAGTCTTTGGAGGCTGAACGCTGAATCACACCTGACAAAAACTTTGTGCTGGACTGAGTAGGCAAATTGAAAAGAAAAGTCCTCCCACGACGGACAAAGACCAACCTCTACAAGTTGCTCCTCATACCCATCCGGCTATATGGGGCAGAGACACTGACGAAGACGACATTCGATGAGTAGATGCTAGAAGTTTATGATGGAAAGGCTTTCCGGGAGATTTCCAGCCAAATGCACATGGACGACTGGGAATACCGTAGGCAAAGGAATAATGAGCTTTATGAGATATACACCAACAAAGCTAAGCATAAACCAATTATCACGGCGACAGGGTCATGTTGTCCGAAGGGACGAGGACCCTCTAACTTTGAAAGTATTCGATGCACCCACCGGTGGAAGTAGAGGAAGAAGCAGACTTGAAATCCGTTAGAAAGATCAGGTGTCAAAGGATCTGGCCTCATTTGGTGGTCTCGATTAGCATCGTGTGGCGAAGAGAAGAAACGACGGGCGTTCTATTGTTGGCTCGGCTATAATCGTGTAATCAGTGCGAATACCAATTACGAAAGAGAAGAAGGAGTGACGAAACAAAACAAAGCAAATCTCCTCTGAGTCTGCTCGGCTACAGAAATCGCCAAGGTACAATAGACCCTTAAATAGTTGGTGGTAGCATACGAAGAATGCGTTTTTTGGTGGCTAGCTCATCGTTAGTGTTATGAGCAAGTGAAAGACAGAATGAAAACTGAATTTCTCAAGCTTTAAAGTCTACAATTTGGTTCCAAGCGAAAATGAAGTTATATTAACGCTCAAAACGAAGCAGATCTTTTGATCGTTGGGAAGTGACCACCAAAAATTTTCCCTTGAGCCAAAATGGTTCAAAGGACCGTTAGTTCCATAATAAGCACTTGGCGATAGGGGTGCTGTACAAAGACTGAGCTCTTTGCTGGAAAATAAGGATTAGAAATACAAAAGCCTTAATGTAAAATTTCAAAATCGAGACTTTCAGTTACAAGAGCGAGCGCCTTATTGATTGTTACGGCGAAACCTTTCCGCATTTGGTTTGCTCTGATGCTTGAAAGCTAGAAGAGCTCAACTTTTTAAGGTACTCTCATTCAGATTCTGCAACACTGACAAGAGGAAAGACTTATGTTTTTCTTTAGATTTTTTTCAAAGACTGCGAGTGAGTCTTACACATCCTCGACCAAATGAAAATTTTTTTCTCATAGGGAGGAAGTTAGGTGCTACTGAAGTAGGCTAACGCAGTTAGAGCTAAAACCTGACCACTTTTGTTGGTCTTATTGTTGTAGAGAGTAGGTCGTCCAGCTGGGCAACGATACCAACTGGTAGAAGCTATAGTTGGAAGAAAAAACCTTTCTACTCTCTCGGACCATGAGGTAAAAGCTGTTGTCTGGGGAGGTTTAGGATGATTTCAGTATTGGGACTCATTGTGTATCAAGAAAAACGAAGTACAACCCCAAAGACAAGCACTACGTCTAGTCTTTTAGGAGGAGCTCGTAAGGAGCTGAGACTTTGACAGGCCTAGAGCTCATCTCCAGAATCTTCTGCAAAAGTTGGAGCTTGAACTGTCATCATCCGCAGGAAGAGTTTTTCTGTAGATTGCGATTGTGACTCTCTCTGGATGTCGTATTTAGGGAATGACCTTAGATGATTGCTGTTGGAATTCATATAAATTGGCATGTTCTTCCTGATGGGCCAGCGAGCTCAGATGTAAGGGTCAATTTTCTGCATAACATTCCAATTGTAATCTTGTCCTCGCAACGTAAATGTCGGCTGGCGATATCAGGAGGCTCCCTACAATAGACTTTTGAGCGATGGTTTTATTCTCTGACGGAGTTAGAAGAGAAATCTTGCAGGGAAAATGTTGAGAAGTTTGCCCGTGAGTGTGCGCAATGACAGTTAATACAAAAGCCAATGAGTTTTGAGAAGAGTACCAAACAGGATTAATATCTTCCACCAATTCTGATGACCTCAGCCATTCAGCTCAGATAAGAAAGCGTTGTAGTGCAACAGCTTAAATGTAAAATTTTTCATTCAACTCACCACTCAAGGGTTAACGTTCACAGACGCTCACCTACACTTTCTACTTGTGCACACCGCGGTGAGTTCTCCGTCATTCGCCACCGCCGAGGCTCCCCCATCGAAGTAAATTTTGCATACTTCATTCCTGCTGTATTATCCTTCCGCCAGGTTGACGCTGGTAAATAAAGCTGGGTAATAAAGCGTTACTAAGGCATTTTATTTGCAGCTAGGAGCGGACACATTTACACAGACGACACCCATAGTAGAGCGTGGACCTCAGAGGAAGAAAGGCGAAAGTTTGCTTTGTTGATTTGGTACGATGAAGTTGTGTGTGTTCATTCGCCGAGCAGCAGCACCGCGCTCTACATCATCATCGCTCACTGCTGTGTGGTGTTTGTGTTCTATTTCGCACTCTCGTTCTCGTTCTTGTTCTCTTTAACTTTACTTTAATTGCTTGTGTTTTTTTTTTACTTTAATGTGGATTGAAATTTCATGCACGCCGGAGCTAAGGTGTACTCGTCGCATATCCGGTAAACTCTTGCGGCAGCCAACCGTCCACAGCCGGCAGCATCATAATAATTTTATGTGCCAACTTTTTGAGCGCTGCTGCCGGTTCACACTCTTTGCCTCTCTGTCGCTTCGATTTTTCTCCTCCGGCCTTGGTTCGCTTAGTTTACAGTGTCTTCTATGCTTCCGTTGTGTTCTAACGGGTGATACATTTCGAGGTTCCCTACTTTTTGAAAGAAAAAAAGTAGAAAATTCACATTTAATTGGGATTATTTATTACCATTGGAGAGAACATTCTTTGGCATTCATTTTTTGAAGATTATCTCTTTCAAACGTTGGCTGCGGCTACGCCTCAGATGGTCCATCCGTTGAGTCCAACTTTGGATGACTCGTTCGATCATTTCGTCTGGTAATTGGCGAATAACACGAGTGATGTTTTGCTCCAAGGCCTGAATCGAAGCGGTATTGTCCGCATAGGCTTTAGACTTTACATATCCCCACAGGAAAAGGTGTAACGGTGTGATATCACACGATCTTGGTGGCCAATCGACCGACCAAAAACGTGAAATTATCTGCTCACCGAAATGTTCTCTCAATAAAACCATTGATTGTTGCGATGTGTGGGAAGTGGCACCGTCTTGTTGAAACCAAATGTCGCGGAGATCACGAGCTTCAATTTCAGGCATCAAATAGTCGGTTATCATGGCGCGATAACGGTCGCCATTGACGGTTACTTTCTCACTGGCATCATTTTTGAAGAAATATGGACCGATGATTCCACCGGCCCACAAACCACACCAAACTGTTGTTTTTTCTGGATGAAATGGCAGCTCTTGAATCTCTTCCAGTTGCTCTTCGTCCCAAATGCGGCAATTTTGCTGGTTTACATATCCTTTGAACCAGAAATGGGTCTCATCGCTGAACAAAATTTGGCTCGAAAACGTCGGATCTGCTAGGAACTATTCAAGAGCCCATAGAGTGAAGCGATGTTGCTTGAGAAGGTTGAGCGGCTTCAGTTCTTGCACAAGCTGTATTTTGTACGCTCTCAATTTAAGATCTCGACGTAAAATGCGCCAAGTCGTTCCATAAGTCAGTCCGAGTTGCTGCGAGTGGTGCCGAATCGACTCTCCACGATTTTCGTGTACTCTCTCAGCTACGGCCGCTATATTTTCTTCACTGCGTGCCGGACGTGGTCTATTCGGTCGAATATTATGCGATAATGAATGCTGGGACGTCTCAAGATGGGTGATGGTGTTGCGAATAGTACGCTCAGTAGGCCGATTATGTTGACTATAAGTTGAGCGAAGTGTGCGAAGCACATTCTTTACAGAACGTGAAGTTTCGTAATAAATTTGTATGATTTGTAAACGTTGTTCAGGCGTAAGTCTTTCTAGGATGAATTGCCTAACAATACTGAACAAAAATAACATGACAGCTTGACACGACTCACGCGTGATCTGTCAAAAAACGGCCACTGAAAAAAGGACCTCTACTTGGATCACCTTTTAGTATCAGCTTTTTGTCTTTTTCTGCTTAGCTATGGAATGCCAGCCTCGAGCGAGCTTCCAACAACGCTGGTTGTCATCATCAGTCATATGTTTTTAGGTTATGAAAATTTGGGTTTCCTTTTTTTATTTTTATTTTTTATTTTTATTTTTTTTTCACTCCCTCCACCTTCGAAAAAAACAAGTTGGCGCTGCAAAGCTCGTTGCGTAGAAATTTTCATTAAATTTTAATTAATTGATTAATGGCTCAGAAAGTATTTGGTAATAATAAATAAATTATCAGTATTATTCACAAGGGATGCTCGCATGCGATTCTTGGCCTTCTATTGTTGGCGAGGCGAAGTGAGAGGAGGTTGAATTAGACAATTAGAAAATTCGGAAATAGTCACACCACCCTAGAGCTCTCCGAGTGAGTTACAAATTTATTTATGAGCGCCAGGAAGGACATACATATTTACAAATACTCAGCGTGAGCTGCACGAACTCCGTCTCCGTCTCCTCAATCCCTCATCTTCACCCAACAGTGCACAACCAACAACTTTCTTCGCTATCAATAAATAATTTATTAAATAATAGCAAAAGGGGTAATAAGCTAATAACGAGCGTAAAAGTGCTTAAGCAATGCCTTCCTTGCAGCTCAACTCCTTGTCGTAAGCTTCTGCTGTTGAAGCGCTGGCTCATGAGCTAGCTTCGTCTGTTTCCTTAGCCACACACACACCACTGACCCAATTCCTTTGAGAATTGGCGCTCTGCGCTTTCTAACAAGCACAAATTTTTAAAGTCAAATATACTCAAACATACATACCTACATACATACACATATACACACACACATTAAACATAGGTGTGTGCCAAAAAATATGCTTAGATGTTTCCGCGTTTGAAGTAGGCAACAACAACTACCAATGAAGCCTATGGAAGTTGTTGAGCATTTTAAATTCAGAGCATTTAATAATTTATTTATTTATGCACGAGTATGTACGTTTCGGAATTTTCTTTTCCACGAAGAAGCGCAAAGTGCGCGAAAGTCATAAATTTCAATTAATTAGAAATTCTCATTTTCATAGAAATTTCTATTGTTTTTTATTTTTGAAATTTCTACTTTACATAATTGGTGTTTAGATACTGCTCATGGGAGTGAGTCTAGCCCCACTGCCAGTTTAAGTGCTCTTTAATTTCTATTTTTTTTTAATGTCAATCCTACTCTAAAGGACACGTTTCGTATACCTTAGGGAGCGTGGAAAAGCCTTGTGTGATATGAAGTAACCAACAGTTCGAAGAAAAAGCTACTGTTAGGTGCTCAGCCCCTGGCTGGCGCAGGCAATGTTCAATGTTCAATCAATAATAGAGCACGATTCGGTGCCGTTCGTAGCAACACCGGCTGAAGTATGGCACGACTTGGCACATTTTACGTCGAGATCTTAAATTGAAAGCGTACAAAATACAGCTTGTGCACTGAACTGTAGCCGCTCAACTTTCACAAGCGACAGCGCTTCGCTCTATGGGTCCTAGTCTATGGACAGTCCTTTTTGATCGGATGGAGTAGAACATTCAGCATCATATCTACTACTTCTCTCTTCGCCTGAACGAATTGCTTTTTTTTTTTAGCAGATAGTGAGCTTGAAATGCTGTCACACAGTTTACTTATGTCGAGAAGAGCACAGGTGTGCAAGTAGTGTAGAAAACCGGTTGTCTGTAAGCTGTAATTGCAGCTTTCCAACGTCTAACCTTCCTTGCGTTTCTTGATGGGAATTCTTTGCTGCACTGAGATGGGTGTGGTAAATACGCGGCGATAAAATACTGAACCAAGTTGATATTAGATCCGCGTAACGCACGTACATCTAGAACATTGCGTCTTCCGTCAATCAATGCTTGATGAACTTTCTTGTGCCGGAATCGTGAACTGCATATAGCAATATTTCGGGTCCCGGCGAAGTCCGTCAGCCTCAGTCATTTGGAGATGTATCGTCAATTGCTTGCTTTCTAAGAGACGGAATTTTCTGACTATTATGCCGAAAATACCTCCTTTTTCAACCTTTAGTTGAAATCGTCAAGCACAATGTTGATACTGTAGTGGGGGCAACGTTTATAGGTGCATTCTATGCGCTCCCAGAAAGCATTTTTGGTCATATCGCCCTTCTCTTAGTTCGGTGCGTAGACGCAAAGCACGATAGGATGCCTAACTTCGCTTAGATGTGCATTGTAGCGGGATTGAGGTTATAGCTCGGCGACGGAGTCTCTGTCTCTCATCACAAGCCGAATACCAAATTTGTTTGCGCTCCCTTATATGTATTAGATTTCACTAGGACCCACCTGCCGCCATCCTTGCCCCGTCCACTGCTTTTCTTAGAGGGCTGTGATGTCTGCCTTAACTTTAACAAAAATATTAACCTGCTGGGCTCGTTGCCTTCTTAATTAAGAGACCGCATATTTTAGGTGCATATTTCGACTCGTGATTCTTGAAGTGTTCACTGGTGTTCTTACCGAAGGGAGAAACCGAGGTTTATTGCTATTTCGCCAATCAAAGTCTCACCTCCTCCAACTGACCGACTAACACCTCATCATGTTTAGGCCTTACAGCGTGCTGTAAGTAGCGACTCGTAACGTGACGTTCACACAATGATGTGCCAATAGAGTTAGTCAATAGCGCTCACCTACCAAGTGCTCTGCTTCGCAACGTCGATTGCTTGCCGAACCAACATTTTTGTAATCAAACACATGCAGCCGACTGACGTCTGATGTCTGTCGTCAGAGGTCTCTGTGTGTGCTTACGTACGTACCCCACAAAAACAGCCGCAATGCTTGTTATCGCACCCAATAAGTATTGAGCATGGCTTGTTGTTGAGCTATTGTTGTTGTTGTTGTTGTAATGTGATGTGTTAGATGTGTTACGTACGCCGCATTGTGTTGTTGGGGAGTTCATAGAACGTTGCGTGTGCGTGTAATTGGCAGGAAGGAAGGAAAACAAGCCAAATCTCAACAACACAACAACAACAGCAATAACAAAAAAGCAATAATCAAATAACATATACCGTTATACAACGATAACAATAACAATACATATGTACATATATCATGTGTTGACAAGGATGTGGTAAAAAAAGGGGTGGTGGTGGGGATAGAGCATGCGGCAGACACGCATCGATTTCTGCAGCTTTTACATGCAAGTGGCAGCAACAAATTGCATTTCAAAACGAAACTTATCGAACTAGTGTGCGTATGTGATGGACGGATGGAGGCGCAAGGGGGAGGGGGTTTTTGGCGTGCACGTGACACATTCTCCCAAGGGTCGCATCGCTTGTTTCCCCATTGTTGTGCCCACAAAAGTGGCGCATAAAATGCAATTGTTAGCTTTGACTAACACGCAAGCAACAACAAAGAGGCGAGGGGGGGGATGTATAAACTAAAAATGAAAAATACTCTTACAACAATAACAACAACAACAACAGTAGCGGCAACAATCAACAAATCGTCAAATATCCGACTTTAGTTTGGAGTTTCAAGCCCGGCACATCACTTATGCTTCTTTACTGACTACCAGCACCCCTCTCTCCTTTTCACCCTGCACACCACCTTACTCACCACCTCGGTCTCCCCACTAGCCTAAATGTATTTAGTTGCTTCCGTGTAGCTCTGTCATCCCCCCATTTTGACTAATTTCCCACACAAACACGCATTTGCTTGGCAATGTACCGTTAACTTGCATGACATATGGGTCAATTGCTTAGCGTCAGCAAAGGGCGCTCTCAAACATACATCCTCATACTGTATGGAGTAATAGTTGAAATGCCCACGACAAATATTGTTTCCTTACCTCCACTCGCAACCCTTCAAAAAAGTGACCACACAGTCCATCGCATCTTCATTCTCACCTCCTTTGCACTTCTTTTCACTACTTTTCTCACCTTTCATGTACTACTTTAACCTCTTGGTCTTCCTTCACCTTTTCTAACTATTTCAGCTTTACTCATTCCATTTCCGCTGCTGACGACAGCTTAACCGTTAGTTTTATGTTTTGTTGACATTTTTGTTGTTGCTTTTTGTTGTTGTATTGCGTGCTTTCTTGCACTATACCTTGCCCTTTATGAGTTTACTTTTCTACTACTAGCTTGTTCTACTACCTAGCTTGTATGTGTTGTTGTTGTTGCTGCTAAATGCGTGTGATATCATATTTAATAAAATTTTATTTTTATTATTATTTTAGACGCTTGTTATTTTTGTTGTTTTTCTTGCTATTATTGTTATATTATGTTCATAATGTAGACTGGAGGCAACATTAAACCATGAGCTTTCTTGTTAGTACATAAAATTTTATGTATACTATTCAGTGGTCTCTCATAAACTATGCAAATATGGAGTATTACACATCACGTGATGTGTCGACTCACTTCAATTGTATAATACTCATATCATGTCAGTTGAAAAGTGTATGAGCTGAGAGTATACTTTATGAAACTTATATAAAAACTGCTTTAATTAAAAAAAAAAAAAATCACAAAAATAAATGAAAATTACATCATGTGACGTTCATTCATATCACAGCATATGGTATCATATGACTTTGAATGATATCACACGATGCTGTTCAGCTCAACCCTTCATGAGCTTACGAAACTTCTGACACAATTAGCTTTAAGCACACAACTTCGCAAATGTGCGACAATTTAAAATGCATCATATAATATGCGATAACATCACATGATATGATTTGCTATCACTTTACTCTACATCACATGCTACATGGTCACTTCATAAGATTCACACTTCTGTAAGTATTTTAAATAAATTAATGCCCAGAATATGTCACAAAAGCAAAAAAAAAAAAAATATAATTGAGATTTCAACATATGATATTGAAACATAGCACATCACTCGCTATCACATCACTTTAAATCATATCAACTGATATCGCATCAATGCCAGAGCATATGAGCTATTGCATCAAACGTTATAAACGTTGTATAAAAATTTATTTAGCATATATAGACGGTCACAGAAGTAAGCAAATACACTTTTACAACATATGATAATGGATCACATCACAGGGTGATGAGATCATATGATATCATGTGACTTCTGATAACATCAGTGTTCAGTCACATCAGCTGCTAACGCACATAAAAATCTTTATTTAAGCATAAAACATAAGGGAGAAAAAACTCGCAATTCATCGCATAACATGCGAGCACATCACATGATACTACATATTATCGCTTTGACCCACAATGCATGATATCACGTGACGTCAGAAGGTTTTGAGGTTTATAAGTCTTAAAAAACTAGTTTAGCGTATAAATCATAAGTCTAAAAGAGTACACCACTATCTGGTTGTTTGATGAACTTCTATATCACATGATTTTGTATCACATCACATCATATTACATCGCATCACAGAATATCGTTTCAGTTTAGAATACATGAGCTAGCAGTACGCCCAAGTAATAGCTTGTGAAAAACCCATAAGCAAAAAAAAAAATACATTTTATATCACATGATATGCAATCGCATCACATCACATTTGCTTTCTTATAACTCTTGATCACATCACATGGTATTCTGTCAGTTCAGAAGCGCATAAGTCACTTTTACATTTCTGAAATGCTTAAAATCCCCTTCCTCAGTCTGATTCACTTAACTCACTTTCCAACCCAATCACTGTTACTCTTCTCTCGGCCTCTCACTTCCGTCACATCACATCAAAGGCTTATTAGGCCCTTGATTCCATGACCACGAGCATGTGTTTACCACACGAGTAAATTGTAATAAAAGTTCTGTTTATAATTGACATTTGTACAACTCTAGTAAAGCAATAAAAATTGCAATAACAACAACAATAAACATGTGAATAATAGAGAAACAGGGAGGGAGAGAGAGAGAGAGAGAGGAGAGAAACCAGAAAACAATAATAAATCTGACGAAACCCAAAAACTAATCGAGGAGTAGAATTATTGACACAGAATGCCGAAAACAATTACAAAACAGCAGCTCTCGTGGCTGTATGTACATACTCGTATGTGTAGATATGTATCACTACACAACAACAAACTAAGCATTTGACAATATTACTTTTGGACTTCTTTTTTGTGCGAGTTTAGGGTAAGCACATTGAACTCAGCAGCGATTGTGAGACCGTTGGGAGTTTTTTTCTTGGGCATGAAATTCTTTGAAGACATTCTAGCCATTTTATACCTAGGGATACTTCTACCTAAGTCTTGGGCTTATCAAAATATTACCGGACTAACGAAATCTCATGTCTGCATCTGGACGACATTGACTACAGTTTCTTCGGAGTTTCATATACAGTGAACACCCAGGAGGCAGCTACAACAACAAGGAGGCCGGTCGTCCAATGATCTCCGAACTTAAACCTTCGAAGAGGAAGTTCTCAATACGGAATTGCCGTACCGGATATGGTAAACAGTTTTGAAGACATTTACGACGAGCCCTCGAAGAGCATGCCGCGACTCTAACGTGGCAAAGAAATTTTTCGCTAGGATGCCGTATGTGCATTGCAAGTATTTCAGATCTCAATCGATCTCCCTTGATTTCTGTCTATTTTTCTTTACTTTAATTTTCTCACCGGGTTCCTCCTTGTCAATAACCAGCAGCTTCCTATCGTAATTTAACTCATTTAAAATCCAATATAAAAGTTTCTTTCCAATCCCTGTACAGTTTCCCTTAGTTTTTGGGTAGGCCCAGCGCCGTTTTATATTTGCGTGTCCCCGCTTTCCATTCATTCGTTCATTCCCTCATTCATGTTTGCCCTTTATTGGTGTTCAAATGCATTTGGATTACAACAAAAACAAAAACAATGCGAACAACAACTACTTTTATTGACATGACGTGTTTGAGTCTATCGTGCATACAGTCGGTCGGACGAAGGGTCGTTTGGTCGGTCGCTCGGTCGCCCGGTGGCTCGGCCCGTCCTTTTGGTCGGTCGGCGGTTGTTGGTCAACGCCATTGCATTGCGGTCAGCGGCAACAATTTTTGGTAGGATTAAATAAAAGACGAATTCGAGTTTGGGAAAACGGATTCAACTAAATCTGTTCTGTTTGTGATTGGCGTTGTGGTGGCGTTGTGAAGTTGGCTGGCTGCGGATAGACATATGAGAATAAACGACAAGCCCATACTTTAGCAATGCGGGCAACAACTTTTTTAAGTGTGGGTCCATACGATGTGGCGATGTAGCGACGGTAGCGACATGACTCACAGCCGCCATAAGCTGACCAGCTGCAGACTTTGGGCTGTAGAAAAAGGCCGTAGAAAGAGAAGTTTTTATTGTTTACCGACAAACAAAGCGGTGCGTTTATGTCGCGTCGCACAACAGCAACAGACTGCTGCCTCCTCACCGAGTGGAGGTAGGGGTGGGTTGACTAAAGTACTACGGTATGCGCCAAGCACTGGCTTACGGTGAGCAGTTGCGTATGGGACCATCCAGCAGGGCAAATAAACCAAACAATACAACTGCTAACCAACCAAATAACCGACCAGCAGGTTCTCGGTGTGTTTATAAAAACCCGCGCGGTGGTGGCAGCCTGGTGTGGTGTGCACGTGGATGAGAGAAAGCTCACTCAAAGCAGGCAGGTTGTGTAAACTTTTTCAATATGAAATTCAATTGCTTCAAAGGTATTCGAGACGTGTGTTGTTTGTTGGCTCAATCCAAACCAGCCACGATATACTCCATCTCAAGGACGTGTAGCAGTGAGCTGGTGGCTGAGTTGGTGTTGGAGTAATTTTAAATTGTGCCACATTCCGCCATAAACCAGTTGGATATCCATCGAGAATGTAGGTATTTTAATGCCACACGAGCATGTGTTTTTGGTAGCACATCTTGGGATGGGGGAGTGCGTAGTCGGCTTGCTATCCTCAAACCCAGGCGCGGCGCTCAGTGGGGCTCAAGTCCAGTGTTGCCCTATGCCCTTCAATTGAAATGAGTTGCAAGATTGTTGGTTGTTCGTCGTCTGTCCGTGCGTCTGTCTGTTTGTAATAGCATTTCCTCGTACCAGCCTCTCCATGCAAGCTTTACACATGTTTGTTGGTACGTGTGTGACTCCGTTGTGTTGCCACAACTTTATTGAATTTCAGCAACTGCCTCACACATTAATGGTCAATTTCATTTCGATTTGATGATTGTCTGTAACTGTTTTCGACTGCAATTATCACTGTGGCACCACTACGGTCCCAATCCTGTATACAATAAGAGAATGAAGATGGAAGTCAGTTCAAAACGACTTTGCTCGCACTTAATGAAAGAATACAAGGTGGTTCATATACTTGTAAAGTTTTAATTAAAGGCCAAGCTTACTGCTGGGTATGAAGAATTGAGGCTGCTGAAGTAGCTAGGGTAGCTAGCCTCTCACATACCAAGACTGCGCTGTGGAATCGCAGCCTTTCAGAGGTGATCCTGTTAATCTGCCAACACACGACGGAGCTAGACCTGCAGGGTGTTGAACATACTCTATCCCCTAATACAGGGTGCTACACGTTTCCGTGCAGTCGGGCGTCTGACTGTGTTCGAACAGAGCGGATCCCGGATACCAGCCTACCATCTGGAACAACAGCGACTTGCTACGGCACTAACATAGTCGACCGTTTTCCTTCCCCTTCCCAATTTTTTCATTTCATCTCAGTACTGGGCTAATGAACCAGATGACTCGAACCTCGAATTAACAAACCATTTCGACGGTTTTTTGATACTGCATCGACTGCCGCAACAAGGGCTAGTGGCTCAGATCAACGTCTTTGCTGTTCGAAAGCTACTAATTTCTCCATCAGGGCACATAGGGGCAGACCGAAGGATTGCGGAGCAGCTAAGTATCATACCTGCGGATCAACTGACAGAGGAACTAAAGGCCAGTCTCGTTGCCAGAAAGAAGCGGTCTGTAGGGATGTTCTCCCCAGCAACTAAGAGATCAATAACTCAAGAAAATAACTTGAGTGAATCCAAAAATTCCACATCATAAACTGGCGTTTCAAGCTCCGAGAAAAACTTGTGTTGTTAGCTACGGTTTCTTTTCCACCCACAAGAAGCGTGAGACTCACAATGAGAAGGAGAAAACGAAATGGACGAGTAGCCTCGGCGGAGTGTCTGAAACTAACAACGTCAAAATCGAAACGGAAGAGTCGGAAAACATTCTTGGACCGACTGGAAACAGTTCCACGGTTGGAAGCCATGTTTCGCCAGATTCTAAAGGCAATACGCTCTTGGTATCAGCTTACGTTAGCGCAATATTCAATCCATGGGAAAATATGGAGGAACACTAGCTTCTGAATTTCGAAGTCGAATAGGAGGAGATCATAGGCGTCACAGTCTTAATCTTCTTTAAGGTAGAGAGAGGTGCTTTTTAACTCATTCCCGGAGACTCGTTCCTTATTCTTACTTTTTTCAAGTCTTTTCTGGGTTCATTGTCATCCTATATATAGGAATCCATATAGAGATAGTGAAGTTTCTTAAAGCTCAGCTCAGATAGTTCGCCAGCACATCCTTCTCTTCGCCTACATTGAGCTTATTCTCTTTCCATATGAAAGACTCACCCATAATTAAAAAAATCCACCTCTAGACCTCAACTTTCCTTAGAGCCACCCGCTACCACGTCAGTCCTTGTGAATGCCAAACTATGTCTATTTGTTGTGAACATTGCTCGCTTTTGTTATTTCGCATTTCGCATTTTCCTAGCTTGCTGGGCAATATTACGAGCACAACGAGTACAATCCTAAGCAATTCGATTTGGTTCGATTTGGTAATTGTGCCTGTTTATTGTTCCTGCCCTTACAAGTCAACGCACACATTCATTTAGACGCATTGGTTCTTGTAGTTTTTTGGCTTCCTCCTCATCAGCTCGAATTGTTTGTTTTCTACCTGTGGTGTGCCTTTATTGAATAACATGCGTGTGATGGGCTCAATTCTCATAATGATGGGGGTTCTCAGCTTGTTTTCGTAACGCTCGATAGTTGTTCTTAAAATGTTTGTTTGTTGTTGTTGGTGTTTTCTACAACTGATTATTGCCGGTTATTGTGAGTTATTGTCGGTTGGTGCTGGTTTCATTGTTAACATGTCAGGATTTCTTTTCACCCATCAAGTTACCGAACGCATTGTTTTGCTGTTGGTGACAAGCTCTTTCACCATCTCTTTCGTAGTATTAGTCACTTGATTGCATTTCCTTCGAATTAGTTTTTCGTTGTTATTGCTTCTTAGATAGATGGAGATTTGATAGAGAAAGCAGTTGATGTTTTGCGATATCTCATTATTGGATCTGTTACCGAGCGAGGCTAGCTCAAGCCTCCAACCCACCAACTTACTTGGCTACTTAGGTCGTAGCTTAAAGAGCGCATGCTACAATGCAGCTCTTTCGATTAATATAATTCAAGGCTCCGCTTATGTTTCGTGGCAGGGTCTGAACACCAGAGGTGAGGTGTGTGTGCAAACGGAGGGCCTTCATATTCTGACAAGATTTTGCGCTGTGCTTTGAACTTGCTCGTCCCTTTCTCAATTACTTAAGTCTCGGGTATTTAGAAGTGGGCTTTAAACCTCGAGTTTCAAGACGTACGTACGCAAGGTACTATCGACCTTCTAGCTTGTATTCTTGATTGAACTAAGCCTCATAACAGAGCTAGGAACTAAAGATAAGATCCGTTGACAAGGAAGATCAAAAATAGGGTTTTGGAAACATCCTCTACAGCAGAAATGAATAGGAGCACATATGTGGTATTGGAGTTCGGCTTAAAAAGTGTATCTGATACCGAGGAGAAGAATAATGTGAGAAAATAATTCCTCTCTAAGCTCCTGGTGCAGAGTCGACGAGGAATTTCCTTAACGAAACAGCTGCAGATCTGTTGAGGCTCAGTCGAAATCTCAGACGGAGGATCGTTTTCGGTGAAGCCAAAATTTTGCAGTTTTGGTACTACGTTCCAGTTAAGAAAGATGCATGCTTGGTTGTCAACGGATCGAAAAGCGGGGAACCCCACTCATCTTAGAAAATGACCTCTTGCAAGTACTTTATTGTAGATTTACGTTCTCTTCACGGTTCTTTTATAACCAAGTGGAGCTCAATATCGAGGAGCTTCTTCGACAATAAATGGCTAAATTTTTTCTATTTTACTCACACCCGAAAAGTGAGGTTTTTAGATATTTCAAAGATTTGCGACAACGCTACGTATCCAAAGATACCTTCTATTAGCGCCTGGAATCCGCCGCTCCGTCACGATGTCTAGGTCGTTCTGGGAGATTACCTTAGGAAGAAATTTGTGGCATGGTAATCGGAAAATTTAGGCTCCACTACGAGACCTCCTCAATGATGGTATGATGATGAGCTCATATCGTCTGGATGGATGTGAATACGCCAGCTTTGAAAGCTTTCGAAGCAGTACCCGCCAGTAAAGCCTCCACTCTAGTGGAAAGATCAATTAGATAGGGACCTAGCATCACTTGGCGTCTCTAATTGGTGCTGATCTGTAAAGAAAATAATCGAATAATTCACTATTGTTGATACTTCTGTAATCGGCTTTGTTGGACCGATACTGCGCATAAGGGAGGAAGTGAGTTGTGCTTGCAAACAAATGGGGATAGAGCAGTAATACGTGAGTAACATAAGTTTTAAAACGTTGGCTGGCGTGTGAAATTTTTAAGGATAGGAACACACTATAGCTGAAACAAGTGAGTCTAACTTGCTGCCCATGTAAAGAGCGTGGATAATTTCTGGAGTGAAAAAATAAAATCCTCCAAAAATGACGCTACAAAAGGCCAAAATATATAAGAAAATTGGGAAAAAATTCTATAATTTCTGCAATAAATGTATATACAAATATTTAATGAGCTTCCAGACTTACTTTTCATTATTTCTTAAATAAATAAACTTCTAAAATAAATATAAACGCGCACTAAACACAAAATCATTAGTGTGTTGAGAAGTGCAAGCGTTAATATTTTTGGAACAAAATAACACGCATTCATAAACACTCATTACACTCGCTCTCTCTCTCTCTCTCACACACAGAATCTCTTAAGCTCTCTCAGTGCTTTTTTCTGTATTTATTTTTATATTTTTTATGTTTTTAGTTCTTACAACTTTCTCCAAATCAACAAGAGCGACTTCGTACAACTTTCAAGCACTATTTACAGTTGCAATTAAATTCAGTGGGTAACGGAAAGTTGTAGCAACAACAAAAAACATGCCAATGTTAAGCTATTCTCGCTTATTTTTCAACTTTTCAATTGGCAATTTTATCGATATTAATGAGCTCTTAGCTGCTGCTGGTGTGGGTGCAAACCAAAAAAAAAAAAAAAAAAGTTAACGGTACAAGTATATGTAACGGTTATTAGGTCAATTAACAGTTGTTAGTTTAAGTTTGTTGTGTAACGAAGAAAGCAGTCGAAAGTAAGCGAAAAATAGAGGTCACTTTAATGTGTTGGAATAATAGAAGTTTATGCAGAGGAAAATTGGTAAACTAAACTTTTAGTTTGTTTGGAAACTTTGAAGTTAGACTTGCTTCGTACACTGAATTAGTCGCTAACAAATCGAAATTATTATGTGATGAAATTCTAAAGCAAAGTTAAGAGAGGAAGAAAACAATGGATGGGTAGAAAAATACGTTGAATTTAGAAGCAAATACCTTGAAGCTATCTCAAAGCTGCTCATAGAGTTTCTCCGACGAGATGCTCTCCTCTTTTGATCGATAGAGAACAGTTGGGTTGACTTGGCTCTCAACGTTGAAGAAAAATGTCTGGATACACTTTGATACCTGACTCGGAGTTCTCTGATATATAGGTTTGGTTAGCCTACACTGGTTGGATGCTCCACCCTACATAGAACTCTTGGTCCATTTAGCGTCCTTCGTATTCCAGCGTCGGCTGGTCAGATGGACGTCACTTTAAGCAATCTTATCAGCTATTCAATACCCAGCAAGACCTCTTTGTAGCCTGGAACCCCTAATACATCCAGTGTGTATAACGATGGATCGGAAAATCTTCTTGGACTTGCAAAGCTATCAACTTTGGTGTAGATTTTTATTGGTTACTCTCCGATACATGTAGTGTGGCTGAACATAGTGCCTCTTCCCTTTTAGATGCTGCCTATAGAATCTGGGGGAGTAGTAGTACGATATGATTTACGTGAGTACCTGCCATCATTGGCCCAACTTCACGGTGTTCAATACACAGCGGACCAAAAACAATGCTTTAATAAGCGCTCCATAATGCAAGCTTTATGATATCAATTAGCAGTGTGGAATGGACACACTAACTACTTTGATAAGGTTCGCGGTCTATCTAAACCTCTGCCATTCTATGGATCCGCCACTCGGTTGCAATGCGACGCCTCATCGAGTTGACAAGCCAACTCTACCCGCTTGGGTATAAAGCACATCCACCACGATTCTCCCCGAGGGACCTCTCCGCACAAACAGCTCAGAGCAAACTCTGAGGGCTCCTATTCCCCGTGGTATCAGAATTTAGTCTCCGTTCGGACCTCGTAGCCGAAGCTACTACTAGTTGAGCTTCCAATTAGCTTCGGATTGGAGGCCTGGGGTTGGACCACATACACCACGTAACAGAATCAAACTCCCTTATTCACACTTACATTCTACAATTCCATTAAACCTCAGTTGCCTCCTCCGTCTAAGCACTTCACGGGCAAACGACCCGATTACACGTACATTTTCCCTACAAGATGGAACACCATTCACTAAATACCGTCTGTCTGTCCTAACTATGCCCATTTCCCCAATCTGGGGGAGTGTAAGAAACTATATTTTTATACAAGAGTCCAGTCTAGGATTTCTCATGGAGCAGCATCAATTAACTCTTGTCTTTCTAGGCATTAGTTGCCACTTCGTGAAAGAACTGATCCCTAAATCACTTGATAAGAGTTTCTCCGGCGCCTCATCATAAGCTTTATTTCTAGCAGCTATCGTATGTTCCCGAGAGGTTTGCTAGGACTTCTCTTCTTTTAAGTTTCGACTTTTCGGCAGAGAGCTTAAAGGTCGATCCAAGTATAGCAAAAAAAAAAAAAAGCACACGAACAACGCCATTTGCCACCGACATCAAGTCACCCCACGCTGAGCTTTTTAAAGTGCTGAATAATGCTAAGGATCTTCACATTCGATTCTAAGAAACTATTCCACCTTAAAACGCATATAAAGATATGCATGGAGACATTATACGGACTATTGTTGTCGTCGGAGCTTCCTAATCTTATCGTGCCAAGGCCACAGTGTGTCTTTCCTTTCTACGGTTCATTCTGTGAGAGCTTTATGGTCGCTTTTGCTAGGCTTAACATAGGTTGCATCGACCGTCACTTATGGATAAGGAAACACATGACAATCTGTATTAGGACAGGGGAGAGTAATGCTGATATTCACCATAAGATGAGTATAAATCGTTGTTCTTACCAAACTCAGATCCATGGTCAAGGATAATGTCGCTATAAGTGGTGAAGCAGGTGTTTGAGGGAAGGACTTCGCAATATTTTTTGACCAGAATATGTGAACGAACTACGAGGGAACTGTCGCGAGTTAACTATTATTGATCTTACAATTGCCGGCGGATCAAAGGAAATATTTCCAATTATGTGAGCTAAAGAAGAAGGAAATTATGAAACTAGAAATTATTTCTTAATTTATGTAATTTTGAGAGCGACAACCAGTTTGGCTTAAATATTTCTCAGCCTCGTCCCTACAATT
Source organism: Neoceratitis asiatica (assembly GCA_030068015.2). NCBI lineage: Eukaryota > Metazoa > Arthropoda > Insecta > Diptera > Tephritidae > Neoceratitis > Neoceratitis asiatica. Next base: position 78,448,779 of record CM061527.1, read on the forward strand.
AAAAGCAATGCATAAATATTACAAACATCGACCCTCCCGAGCCAGCTCACCACAGTAGAGGAGACAATGTGATGAAGAATAAGTCATTCAGTCAATGTCACTCGTTTTCAATTTATTCATTGTATCCCACACACACACACATTGACCAAACGTAAGGATGGCGCAATGGACCAAACCAACCAACCAAATGAAGATCCATGTCGTCGCAGTAAACTCACAAATTCAGCTGCTGAAAATTAAGATGCGGCGCACGTACGCGGTATTAACCCAAAACTCTGAGCAAATTTGCATAAGTCAAAGACGAGATGGCAGTAGAGCAGAGGTAGAGCGCAGTACACAAAACAAGCAGCGGTACAGCGGCACATTGTGAAAAGCAACTAACAACAAAATGAAATTATATGGAACTGGCAATTAAAAGCATTGCCGGGCCTCGACGCGCGGTTAAGGAAGTGCGTTTCTAGGAGAGCGTGAGCTAATGTTGTGGGAAAGCAAGCAGCTGACATTTGGTGGTAGTTTTGCAGTACGCGGAGAAGACACCGGTCACCGTAAGTGCGGACGTACTACAGCAGGCGATTGCCATAAATAGCGGCGCATATCTGCTAGAAACTCTACTCTAGTGCGTTGTTTATATGTATGTGGACTCACTCGTCCACTTAATACCCACACTCCATTGTAACTCAAAAAGCTCATACAAAGCTGGCTTACTTGCTCCAGCCTGTAGTACTTGGTTTGGCTTGGTCATATTCAAATCACTGGTAACGCCCAATTAATGTACTTCACATCAGTTATCGCATACTAATGAGGCGCACTGACTGACGAGTGCCGAGTGTTGAATGAGTCTACTGAGTGAGTGAGAGTGTGTGTGACGTAGAGCTTCTATAAAGAAGCAAAGCTCCGGGGTTGAGTTTACGTGTGTTAACTATTTCTCGTATTTTTCTATTTCAGCTTTGCATGTCAAGCTTTTTCTTCGAAATGGCCTTTATTGTTGTTAGTTGAATTTTTTTAATACATTTTTTTTTTGAAATAGAAATTTCTCTGAAATTTAAGGTTTTGGAATTTATAATTGATATTTGACATGCTCTTTGGAATACTTAATACAGTGTGGAGTGATGCGGAACCTCTCTCTCTTTCTCTCTCTCTCACTGTCCTTTGTTTTTGATGTCTTTATGAGTGTAAAGCTTTTGTGATGAGTTTGTAGGTTAAATTGAAAATTAAGCTCTCATGAAATGTGGAATTTAAATGAATATTTTGGGTAGCCAAGATTATGAGAGCCCTAAATTGGTCAATTACCTGAAGTCTCAATTGACTGTCAGAGCTTATTTAAGCTTTTTTTAAATAATAAAAGTGCTTTCTCAAAGGAATAGAGGATTAATACGAAATAATAATAAAAGTTTGAAAAATTTAGTTTTTTAGTTGAATTATATTTAAAATTTTCCAATTGATCGTCTTTGAAAAAATTTCGAAGTTTGGTATTACGCAAGTTTTACGATCTGTATTGGTCTTAATCAGATGTTTGTGGGAGCTTTTTAAGCTCGCTTAAAACAAATTAAGCTTCCAATTTCCCCACTTATCAACAACTAAGCTCGAAAAGCTTTAATAACTTCTTTTTTTAAGTATGCCTTTTATTAAGTGATGCGTGATTTTGTCCTTTTCCAGCTCGCTTTTTCTAAGCGAAAGCATTAGACTTCGTCTAGCAGACATTACACTCTCCCGAGTAGCTTTTTAGCGTGCTCTTGTGTTGGCAAGTTGTTATTATGCCTCTTTTTATGGACACTCTCTTTGAAATTTAATGCAGTTGGAGATCAGAGGTAATGATTAAAAGCTCAGCAAAAAGCTTCAACGAGCTATACAAGCTCTCTAAAAATATATAAAAAAACGAGCGATTTTTGATTGAGTTTCGCCTCCAATTTGCCATTTGAGTTTGTATGTTTTTTTTTTTTTATGAGATACCCGAATTACATATGGAGGGGTAGGTATTTTCTGAGAAATTAAATTGTCTTACCAGTTCGTCTGAGTTTTCTGTACAATCCGACTGAAATAAGCACTGTTATCCATTCAGCTACAGTCCCAACCATATATAGACTTACTGTGAGAGTTGAATCTCCATTTGAACTCGGCTATACATCTTTAACATGAACCAGAAGAGCTCGCGTCAATAGGTCACTTAAGGTCAGAGTATAGAATACAATATGGAATAGAATAAAACCCAAGATTTAGTTCGAATCTTTTCCAGCAGCTCAGGTATTGGAGCCACGAGTGCTTGCGCTGCAGCTGTCAATTATTAGGACACGCATGGTTCCTAAGGATTGACCATTGAAATATACACTGACGGTTCTAAATTTGATAGTAGAAGATGACGTATTCTTTTGAGTAACCCTTCATTGGAGCGGTCATTCAAGCAACCAGATCATTGCAATGATTCCAGGCTGAAAACTCCGTTATAATTGGCTGTTCAAAGAATGTGACAGTCAGACGCAGATCTCTTCAGGAGATGACTGATCAGAGCAAACCATTCTCTTTAGAGACCCTGGTCACAGAGACATATAGGAAAGTTCCCCGCCAGTGCCAAAGTAGTGTTGTTGTTATTATTGTAACCACAGAAAATTCCCCAAGTTGGGCGTCGTGGAATATTGCGGGAGTGACAGTTCTTGGCCGCATAAAAATCCCGGCCATTCGGGTATAACGACTCGACTGTCGCAAGAATCATGGGTTTTTAGTCTCCTCATATGGCAGGAATGCCTCACCGCGAGTAAATTCAGTTACGGCGAAGTAGTAGTTAGGCATGGTATAACCATGCAGTATGCCTTTAGCCGCATCCGAGTTGCTACTGACGCAAATTTCGGCTAAATGACGCCACAGAAGGTTGATGCTCTCTGAAAAAAAAAAGACATTTTATTTGAAAATTGGTAACCCGACGCTATATTGCTTTATGGGACGGCATGCAGAGGGCCATCTCTCAGAAGACGCTGAAGAATCCATCGAAAGGATATGGAGGTAGATCCGGTTTTCCACCTCTTATGCAATTGATTTGCTCTAAGCAAAGGGAATTCGGAATTTTGAAGTTGCTGTAATGAATCGCTTTTGCTTTGTGGCAGAAACTAAAGTAAGTAAGGGAGTCCAAGCGAATCAAACCATTTCCATCTACCAAAATAACTACTCGCACAGCAGTTGCTTTTCCATAACGTTCAGTAAAATGATTTTAAGTCGATATATGAATGCATTAATATCCAGCCAACTACTTCCATCCGCTTAGAACTCTATGACATTCATCATTAATGTACTTCATTTGCTTCCATCCTTTAATATTCAAGCATCGCAGGCTCAGTCGGGCTCAGCCAATTTCCCTTTTTAGGTCATCATAAGGCAAATTGCAAAATTTTTCAACACTCAAAAACTCAATAAGGTGGCAATAATGTCACACAGCGATGTGTGTGTAAAGAAAACAAAAGAGGAAAGGAATAATGAACGAAAAAAAAATGAACCGAATTTAAGTAGGCAAGTAAACTGAAAGAGAAAAGGCAATGAAACTTAAAAGCCTGCTTGCTACGCAAGGCCAGCTGGCTTAGGAGTGGGTTTTGTGGTGAAGCAAATGTATGATTTTCACTGCGAACGAAGGTAAAGACTTAAATACATAAATTAATTGAGTGCTGGGCGCTGTGTGCAGCATAGCTGATCTCTGTATATACCATACATATGTATATGTACTTATACATATATGTTAGTACACGAATAAAGGTTTTGCTTGTGCTCAGTGTGGTAGGCCACATACAGTACATGTGATGGTGGTGAGTCTGTGGCGTGCTTTGGAAACTTTGGAAAGAACTAATATGAATTTCTTACTCACACAGGGCGGGTAAATAAAGTAGTTGAATAAAATTTTATGATTGACCTCAAAAGACCGAGGTAAATAGATTTAATATTATTGATGAGTTATTGCATCCAACCACAATGGAGTGCACTTCAGAAGCCACAGAGAGCTTACTACGAATATTTGGGTTAAAAACTAATAACTTTCAGACAATGGCAATTTCCAAGCAGTTTCGGGGTTGAACTAAAGACACCTGCTGTGAGAAGTTGTTTGTAAAACTATTCAAAATACGAATTTGTAAAGCTATTTACACAGCAGGGGGAATAAAAAGAGGTAACAAAAGAGATATTTATTAGAAATTGAAAATTTCAATTTTTAATAAAATAAAGTAAAATAAAATAAAAAAAAAAGATAAAAATTTTTTTTATAAAAAAAAAAACTAAAAATAAAGAAACTAAAAAAATAAAAAATAAATAAAATTAAAAAATATAAAATTAAAAGATAAAATAAAAAATAAAAAACAAAAAGAATAAATAAAAATAAAACAATATAAAACAAAATGAAGTAAAATAAATTTTAATACAAAAAAATTATTAACTGAATAAAAATTTATAAATAAATAAAATAAATTACATTAAAATAAAATAAAAAATAAAATAAAAAAAGATTGAATAAGAAAATAAAGTAAAATAGAAAAAAAAAATTAATAATTTGAAAAAAAAATATAAAAAATATAGGAAAAAGATAAAGAAAAAAATAGAAAAAATAAGATAAAATTAAAATAAAATAAAATAGATTTTAAAAAATTACTAAATAAATAATAATAATATAAAATAAAGCAAAATAAAAAAAAAAGTAAAAAAATCAAATAAAATAAAATAAAATAAATTTAAATACAAAAAAAATTTGAAATGAACAAATAAAAAATTAAAAAAAAAAAATAAGAATAAGAAAATAAAGCAAAAAAAAAAAAAATTAAAGAAAAAAAAAATTATTAAATGAAAAAAAATTAATAAATAAATGAAAAAATTTAAATAAAAATATAAAAATAAAAAAGATAAAATAAATTAAAAAATAGTAAATAAAAATAAAAATAAAATAACAACAAAAAGTTGATAAAAAAATTATTAAATGAAAAAATAAATAAATTAAATATATTAAATTAAAATATAAAGAAAAAAAAAAAAAGTAAAAAAAAAAAAATAAATAAGAAAAGGACATAAAATAAAACAAAATAAAGTAAAACAAAATGAAGTAAATAAAATATTAAAAACAACATAAATTAAAAAAATTAAATGATATAAAATTAAATTTTATAAATGAAATGAAATGTAAAAAAAAAAAAAGTAAAGTCGTAAAATAAATAAAAAATAAGAAAATAAAATATAATAATTTAAAATAAAATAAATTAATATAATATAAAATAAAATAATTTAAAAAAAAAATATAAAAAAATAACATAAACTAAAAAAAGGAAAAAAATAACATAAAATGAAAAAAGAAAAAATAAAAAGCGTAAAAAATTAAAAAAAAATTAATAAAGTAAAGGAAATAATAAAAGAAAAATAAAAATAAAATAAAATAAAATTAAATTAAATAATATAGATTCGAGTGAAATGAAATTCTACTCTGTGAAATAATTTTTGTCTTTCATTCTAGTTAAACTACTAAAATAAAAATTTATTTGTTTTTGCCTTCTTTCGCAGCTAAAGAAACTTTAAGCGAAATATATATTTTTTTGATCTTGAGCAGATAATGAGAGTGTTGAGCAGAAGAAAAACTTTTAATTGAGCACATTTTCGTTACACATTTTTCTTTATTACACTAAATGAGTAGCTATGTGAGTGTACGCACATGTAGTTCAGTGGGTTGGTCATTAAATTAAGTTGAACATTAAAATGGATATATTTGTCAGAAAAAAGATACAGAGTTTTTAAAGCAGACGATTGGTGAATAAAAACTGTCTAAATATGTACAAAGAAGATCAGCTAGGTATTCTTCAATAGTACTTTCTCTAGTTTAATAAATATTTTTAGTTTACGTTCATTGCTTTTCATTACTACCGTATTTCAATAAAATATAGTTATATAATATACATCGGAAATAGCGCAGACGTAATTATTTGAAACCCCTTTCTATGTTCTTTATTCAAATATATGCACTTTCGATCGATGCGTACCGCTGAGTCATATTACAAACACTTTCATTGCAAGTGCCGCCGCTAAAGCTGTAAATTGAAAAGAAAATTCTTCATTCGAGTGAGCACTTCAAAAAACCTCTCATTCACACATACAAACAATGGATGTACTGAATGATTGGCTGACTGACAGACTGACTGAGTTAGCTAATACGCCAGTTTGAATGGGTTTATTGACTGGCCTACAACCTCTCCACCGTTGATTTATTGAATAACCCGAGTAAATGACAATATTTGCAGCATTTTTATTAATATTTTTCAATAGTTTCTGTTTTTGTACAATAATAATCACTTGAGTTGCGCAACATAAACACTCCGCTGAAGTGGTGGCGTTATTGGCAGAGCCTACATTGGGAGCGGCAATAAGCTGCGTAGATGAATAGCACAGCAATGTGCTCGTAGTTGTCATTAGAGACAGCGCCACGATTAGCGTTGGAAATGCACGTACGAAGCTATAAATAAACGCTGTTTGTTTGTATGCGAAATGTGCGCGTATGTCGCAGGCACGTGATGCTGCACATGCAAAATGATACATTTCTACGCTTTAGTATACGGAAAATCGCGCGTGAGCGTTGGTGTGCGTCTAAGCCGTAGATTACTTGTTTACTTGGCTTCGTCAACAAAACTCTCTTCTACATGTAGTTGTGTGCGTGTGTGTGTGTAGATATTTGTTTTATTAGCGTGTCTGTTTGCATATTATTGATTTCCACTGTGACATACTTTCAGGCGCTTAAGCGTGATTTATGTTTTTCTATGCGACAGCTGCCGCTGCTGATGATTGTTATTATGAAAGGTTCTTACTTTAATGGTTATAATGTAATATTTACTCGTAAGTAAAGATATTTCCGTCTGCACATTTTATTTTAATGTCTTTAATTTCCTTTTTTATATATTTTTTTAAATTTATTTTATTTTTTTATTTTATTTTATTTTATTTTACTTTAAAATGTGTTTTTCCATTTTATTTTTTTTTTTTAATTTTACTTATTTATTTTATTTTATTTCATTTTTTATTTTTATTTATTTTTTATACTTTTTAAAAATTTATTTATTTATTTTATTTTATTTCATTTACTTTTTTATTTTCTTCATTTAGTTTTATTTCTTTTTTTATTTTGTTTCTTTAGTTTATTTATTTTTTAATTTTTTTAATTTTATTTTATTTTGTTTATTTATTTTTTTTTTATTTCTTTTCATTTCATTTCATTTTTTAAAATTTTTACTTTATTTTATTAATTTTTTTTGTTCTTTTTTCATTTTATTTTATTTTTTGAATGTTTTTCATTTAATTTAATTTTTTAAAATTTTACTCTCTTATATTATTTTTCAAATATTTTTATTTATTTATTCTTATTTAATTTTTTTTTAATTTTTTTCTTTTTTTAATTTTACTTTTTAATTTTATTTCATAAAATTTTTGAATTTTGAATTTATTTTATTTTTAATTTTTTCATTTAATTTAACTTTTTAAAAATTAACATTTTTATTTTATTTTTTTATTATTTTTTAATTTTTCTTTAATTTTCTTATATTTTTGTTTGATATTTTTTTAAAATTGTTTTAATTTATTTTATTTTTGTTTTTGATTAAAATTTTTATTTTTATTTCGCTTATTTTGATTCAATTTTTTTTTTGAATTTCCTTTTTTTATTTAATTTTTATTTTATTTTATTTACATTTTTTTATTTTATTCAATTAATTTTATTTCTTTTTTAAATTTTACTTCTTTATTTTACTTATTTTTTTAATTTTTAAATTTTATTTTATTTTGTTTATTTTATTTTTTTTATTTCTTTTCATTTCATTTAATTTTTAAAAAATTTTATTTTATTTTATTTTACTTTATTAATTTTTTTGTTTTTTTTTTCATTTTTTTTATTTTTTGTATGTTTTCCATTTAATTTTTTTTTTTAAATTTTACTCTTATTTTATTTTTAAAATATTTTTATTTATTTTTATTTATTTTTTTATATTTTTTTCCCTTAAATTTTTTAAATTTTACTTTTTAATTTTATTTCATTAAATTTTTTAATATTTATTTTATTTTATTTTTAATTTTTCTCTTTTTTTAAATTAATTTTTTTTTTACTTTATTATTATTTTTTAATATTTATTAAATTTTCTTATATCTTTGTTTGATATTTTTTTAAAAATTGTTTCAATTTATTTTATTTTTTTTTATTTAATATTTTTATTTTAATTTCGCTTATATTTATTTAATTTTTTTTTTTGATTTTCCTTTTTTTATTTAATTTTGTAAATATTTATTTATTTTCATTTTATTTTATTTATTTTTTCTTCATTTAATTTTACTTTTTTTATTAATATAATTGAACTTTTTGAAAATTTTACTTTTTTATTTAATTTTATTTGTTTATATTAATTTCATTGAACTTTTTGAAAATTTCACTTTTTTATTTTGTTTTGTTCATTTTTTTCATTATTTATTTTCTTTTATTTAATATTTAATTTTTTTTAAATTAATTTTTTTTTAATTTTATTTATTTTTAAATTTTATTTTTTATTTAATTTTATTTTTTTTATATTTTTTTTTAAATTTAATTTAAGTCTTTAAATGTTTTTATTTTATTTCATTTTATTTTATTTTGTTTAATTTTTTTTTAAATTAATTAAATTTATTTTTATTTTTTTAAATTTAATTTTATTTTATTTACTTTTTTAAATCAGCTCACTGGAATCCATAGTCGGTGTGTAGAGAAAAAAGTGAAATGGTGACAACAACGGTCCTGCATTTAAATTATAAACATTAAATTGGTATGCATTTAAATGAGTCATGTGAATGAAAGAATTTCGGGCTAACAACTCACATGTATACATTCATACATAAACATTAAGTACGACTAACGTGAATAAAAAAAAAAAAGATTAAAGCAAAACTTTCACTGCCAACTCCAACGACGATTCTCAGTCCAGAACACATTTTTTGTTTCGTTATTATTTTGTGTCGCCTGCAAAGCACAACAACAACCAATTCCGCTCCTGTGGACTACAGCTACTCCCACTAGCTTTTCTTTGAGGCCTCGCCATTCTCAGCTGTTCATTTCTCTCTTCTCTGTTTTTATTTTTTTGCGGCAGTTTTTTGTGGCTCATTGTTGCATGCTTAACTAGTTTGGGGTAAGTTTGAATTAAAATGCAACAGATATCGCTCGTAAATTTACAATAAAATTGTAAATTGTAAATTGTAAATTTTATGCATTTGAAACAATTTCATTTACAATATACTACACATACATATGAAATTGTATGTGCGACACAAGCGAAAAGGCGCTGCTGGCTGCGGCGCTGGCTTAAACTGGGGGCGGTGAAAATGAAAAATACAAAAAGAAAAAAAATTTAAAAATGCAAAAAAGTTAAACAGAAATGGAAATGAAAAGCAAATCAGTGACACAACAATGCCGACAAGAACAGTAAACATATGAGTGCACAGACACTAACAACAACAAAGAGTTGTTGTCACAAAAACTGAGAGAAAATTAAAATAAAATTAAAAGTTTTTCCTTTGTGTATTTAACAGTGACAATACAAAGACAACAATATACAAATGGAGAACGTGAAAAGACACGCGATTCAAAAGGAAATAATAATTTTCAAACATTTACTGTTTTTCGACAATTTCTGTCTTAAATGTAGGTTCCGCAAGTGGTACTCGCTGTGAACTTTGCTAATGTAAGATTAAATGAGTCAAGTTGTAGTTTGGAGCGTTCATCTTTTAGCAGAGCGATTCGAAGCAAAAATTCTGTTCTTCAGACAATCAGATTATCATGGTTTAGCCAAGAACGAAAATCACTTAAAACTCTCATACTGTTCACATAGGCACTTAATTGTCAATTAATAACCTAATTGTGACGAAATTATTCTCATTATGGCAAAGAATAAAGGTGGAAAGAGAAGAGTAGAGGATCTGCTTAGTGGTAAATGAGCTGTCAGCTAAAACAAAGAGAAAAAATACGAAGTTAAAGGCGGAAATAAATTACGGTGACTAAATTTAAACCCAAAATTAATTAAAATCTGTAATAACGATAACGTAACTGAACTGGAAAAACCTTTAAAGCAGATAAAAGCCCTAACCTTTTCAAGCTAACGCGCCCTCCGCAGTAATTTAATTTGTTTTTCTTTCTTTCTTAAATTTCCAAATTTATTGAATAGAAAATGGTGGTAAATGAAAGTGGTTAATATTTCTGTTATTAATTAGTTAGTTGTTAAGGTGCAAAAAATGCCACTAAGTACTAAACTCATCTATTTTTCGCAAACAAAAACAAAATAAGCAGTGTCAGCCGTAAAGCATACTAATTATTTGAACTTAATTGAATCTGTGTGAACACCAAATTCAGTTACGCAATTAAGAGCTTAAATGTCTCAGAGCTCAATTGATCTGTATGAATAGACTCTTACCAATGCTAGATCAACTGGCAATAACCACAAAAAGAAATAACTACAAAGCAAATTATTGTTCATTTGGAATCAAATTACGAGGGTGGTTTTATAAGACAATGATTTTTTTTAATAAAAATGATTTTTTTCGTTTAAAAAGTGTTTTATTTCTTCAAAGAAGTGTCCTTTTAGCTCTATAAATTTAGTCCAGCGTTTATACAATTTTTTTATTCCCTCCAAAAAATAGTCTTTTTCAAGGCCCTCAAGGCGTTTGTGCCTGTAATGACCTCTTTATTCCACTCGAATCTCTTACCACCGAGTCGCAGCAGGGCTAGATCTGGATAATATGCTGGATGGGGTAGCAGTTCGTAGTCCAGTTTATGAATTTTTGTTATGGTGGCCATACATTTGTGCGACCATGCTGACCATGTCCTGATTGTATAGTTCTTTTTTCTATAGGTTTTTTTACGCCGAATGCGGTCATTTTTGCTTCAAATCCTCATAGAATCTAGAACTATATTCGCCGGTGATCGTTTTACCCTTCTCAAATTAATCGATGTGAATGACACTCGTGTATTTCAAAAATCCATGTTAGGGACTATGTTGGCTGACAGACCCACCTTGACCTTCTTTGGTGTACGTTCAACTGGAGAAAACCACTGCCTTAATGATTATTTGGTCTCTGATGTGGCGTGGTATATCCAGATTTCGTCTACGGTAACGAAACGGTTCACAAACTCGTTTAGATTGCCATTGAATATCGCCAAACACTCCGTTGAAGCGATTACATGGTTGCGTTTATGGTCTTTGTAAACAATCGTGCTTTTCCATGTCAAAATATTCCAGTAAAATGTGGTGCACCTGCTCAGTTGAGATGCCTACAGCCTCAGCCAGCTCACGTAAAATTTATTTTTCGATAGTCCAATAGCACTCCATCGATTTTATTGACGATTTCTGGCTCATTTGGGGGCGACCTGTACGTTTGGGGTCGCTTTCACTGGTGCGACCACCACAACGGAACTCAGTAAACCACTGCTGAACTACTGAAATTGATGATGCAGTGTAGCTATAGTGCTTATCAAGACTTTACTTCTCTCATTTACCATTTTATACGCAAATTTCTTAAGCATTTAATTTAACTTGAAAGTTTTTCTATTATTTCAATGCATATTTTTAAAACTTCAGTTATTTATTTTTATATTTGTTGGCTTATCTCCTAGTGAGTTTATATATGTCTTTATGTATGTCTGTAAGTACACCTTTTCGACCTTTTTTCCCATCGCTTTGAGTGTATTCGCTTTGTATGCGAGTCATCCAATCATTGTTTGACCGTTTTTTTTTACCTTTTTTTGGTTGGCTTGTGAAGCATACATATAGGCGGTTGCATATGCACACAAACACACGCGCGCATACATATTTATGTGTATGCACATGTATGCGCAATGTTAAAAGCGGAAAACAAATTTAACAAACCGGAAAATATGCAAATTAATACAACAACAACAACAATAGCAATAACAACAACATTACAACTATTCATTGCTGCTACAACTGTGCTGTGTGGCGGCGCTTGGTTCGCCCACTTAGGGAGTCCGCTCCTGTGGGTCTTACAGCCATGTTTTGGCCAACAGCGTTCGGCTATTTGTCTGTCGCTCGATGCCGCGTTTCGTAGGCCGCGCGCGGCTTATTTATGCCGCTCTGTTGGACTCACGCTGACGCTCTACCTCTAGGCTTCCATTCGACTTTCTGCCTCTACGCCCTTCTGCCTCTTCGCCTTTCTGCCTCTTCGCCTTTCTGCCTCTTCGCTTTTCAGCTTATCCGCCTTTCTGTCTGCCTGTGCAGGCTTGCATTTGTAGTTGTGCTGGTGTCTGTCTGCCTATTTGCCTCAGCGCACGCCTTTCTTTTTTCGTTTGCATATAAATCTTGTCTCCTTTTTTTTGCTTTGTTTTCGCATTTACTTTAGGTACGCATTGTTTACTTGGTTCTCGCTTTGGCTGCGCGCTGCTTTCTCTTTTCATCACTGCTGCTGCGGCGGCCAAATCCTATTTTATCTCCACTTCTCGGTATGTGTAAGCTCACTTTTGTACTTTATTCTTCTTCAAATTTGTATCGTTTTGTTGGTATTTTCATAAATTTATGTTTTACATATACATACATACATACATACATAAGCAGACACCTACAAATGCTCAGAAATCCCTTATTTACTTAGTTCTTTATTTTCTTTATTTTTTCGCATAAAAATATTTTTGCCAAATACAAAAAAAAAAAATTAAAAAAAAATAAAAATAAAAAAACATAAAAGTAAATATATGTATGCATGCAGATATGCATAAATAAATGTAAAAAAAGTTTCCAAAAAATTATTTCGCTCATAAAATATATTTTCGAAGGCGCTTTTTGGCTCGCGGCTACGTCTCGTTGCATCTTTGTTTGTTTTTTCTTTATTTTTTCACACCAATTTAAATTTTCTATTTATTTTTATATATATTTTCCCCCCAGCACCGCCTTATTGGTCACTTTGCTTGCGCTTTGTTTTTGTAAATTTTTTCTCTTTAAACTATTGTTATTGTGGTTGGTAATTTTTTTCTTTTGGTGTTAACAAAATTGGGTTCAGTGATTTTTTCGCAAATTTTATTTTCCTGCTTCTTTTCAAATTGTATATATCCGCTGATTGCGCTGATAATAATTGAATTTGTATTGTGTAAGCCTAGTATGCGGATGAGTGACCCTGCAGGAAATTGAAAGAGCAATATAATATTTTTTGAGCTGAAATTATTTGTTAACTTTAAAAAAAAGCTTAAGTGATATTTTTTAGTGATTCGCTTTGCTAGCTCTACCTCAAATATTGCTGTTGTAAGTGAAAGTGTAACCGAAGACCAGAATGTGTCTGTTTCTCGACGTTCTCAAGAGCTGGTACTTTATTGCTCCACATTATGATATATTTTGCACCTCGACTTACAGCTACATCCATATAAACTCCAGAGATCACACAACAACTGGAGCCACCAACGGCGGGATTGTCAAATTCAAATGTACCTTTTACTCTTGAGTACTTGAAACCAACTTTTGTCTAGTTATGGCTGAGGTACCGCCCAATGTGCTCCAAAAGTGGTCGAAAATTACCCCAAGCAGATTGAAGTTTGCAAAATTTCATGAGGCAGGCATTTGAATGATGTAGTATTTCACATAAAGGGTGATCCAAGAAGATATACTTTTTTCAATAGCCTCTTTTTGACAGATCACGCGTGAGTCATGCCAAGTTGTCATGTTATTTTTGTTCAGTATTGTTTCGCATTTCATCATGGAAAGACTTACGCCCCTGAGCAACGTTTACAAATCATTCAACTTTACTACGAAAATTCACGATCTGTAAAGAATGTGTTTCGTGCGCTTCGCTCAACTTATGGTCATAATCGGCCTACTGAGCGTACTATTCGCAACACCATCACCCATCTTGGGACCCAGCATTCATTATTGGATAATATTCACGCAGCACGGAGTGAAGCAAATATAGCGGTCGTAGCTGAGAGTGTACACGAAGACCGTGGAGAGTGGATTCGGCGTCATTTGCAGCAACTCGGACTGACGTATGGAACGACTTGGCGCATTTTACGTCGAGATCCTAAATTGAAAGCGTAAAAAATACAGTTTGTGCAAGAACCTAAGCCTGTCGACTTTCCCAAGCGACATCACTTCGCTCTATGGGCTCTTGAAAAGTGCCAAGAAAATTCGACGTTTTCGAGCAAAATTTTTTTCAGCGATGATGCCCATTCCTGGCTCAATGGGTATGTAAACAAGCAAAATTGCTGCATGCAGGACGCAGAGCAGCCTGAAGAGATTCAAGAGCTGCCATTTTATCCAGAAAAAATAACGGTTTGGTGTAGTTTGTGGGCCAGCACAGTCATCAGTCCATATTTCTTCCAAAAATATGCCGGTGAGAACGTAACCGTCAATGGCGATAGTTATCCCTCGTGATCTCCGCGACATTTTATTTCAACAAGACAGCGCCACTTTCCTCGCATCGCATCAATCAATGAATTTATTGAGAGAACATTTCGGTGAGCAGATAGTTTCACGTTTTGGGCCGGTCGATTGGGCATCAAGATCGTGTGATATCACGCCGTTAGAACATTTTCTGTGGGGATATGTAAAATCTAAAGTCTATGCGGACAAATCCGCATCGATTCAGGCCTCGGAGCAAAACAGCACGTGTGTCATTCGCCAGTTACCAGTCGAAATGCTCGAACGAATCATGGAAAATTGGATTGGAGGCGTAGCCACGGCTAACATTTGAAAGAGAGAATCTTAAAAAAATAAATGCCAAAGAATATTCCTTCGAATGGTAAAAAACTTTCCCTTTAAATTTGAATTTTTTTTTTAAAGTAGGGAACCTCGAAATGGATCACCCGGAAGTAATTTCCTGAATTTTCTTTATCCTAAATGCTTTTTATTTAGGTTTACGTTGGCTGCTCTTGTATTTGTAGTTAACTTATTACGATTTTAATATGCAGAATTTTCTATTTTAGTTTTTGTTCAATAAAATTCCTCAAAAACTGGTTAATCTGCGAATTATTTAACAAGTTAACTAACCGTTATTATTTTAATCGGCATTTTTCAGTACTGCACTAGAATATACTGAGGCTAAGCAGAAACTTAAAAGCTTCTACAAACAGCAGCTTTAAATGTCGTTTTTTCCAAAAAAATTTAATATTTTTCCACTGCATCTCTCTTCATATTTTTCCTGCTGGGTCTCCCACATAGCCTAAGGCCTAAAATATTGGATTTGTAATAATTTTTTTGTTCGTAATCCACATCATAACAACTTTTTGGCGATTCGTCCTTTTTTTTTGGAGCTCACCCTTGTTGGCCAACATGTTTACGTTGTTGTTTTTATGTTTTTCCTTTCTGTTTCGTATTTTTTTTTTTGAAATATATTTATTAGTAAATCGCTGTAAATGCGTCTGCATTCGTTCGCATTTTGTGGCATTTGTTTGTGTGCATTCGCTTGAGCGCGGCTATTATAACCAGAGTCAACCATAGAGGGAGTGAGAGAGAGAGAGTGAAAGAGAAGGGAGAAGAGAGGGAAGAGAGCTGGTATTGTTTTAAAAATAGAAATTGTGTAATTTCGCCTATCACCGGAAGCGGAAATTGCATTTTCTTTATTGGTTTTATAATTCAATTTGTTTCGGCGTGGCAAACTGTGATTCGCACGAATTGATAGGAAGGCTAGGAGAGGTGACTGGCTACACTGACATGAAAACAGTAGTGTTTTGGTGTTGTAACTATGCAAACTTTTGGGACTAAAAGGATTTATACTGCAAAGCGGTAATTTGAATTTGAAAAATATTTAAATTAATTCAATTGTACAAACTGCTGAAAGTGGAAAGAATATCAAAAAAGGGTTGAGGAGTAATTTATTTATATACATACTTGAATAGGAGACCTTGAAAAATACCTGCTGATCCATTGGTGGGTAGGAAATTATAATCAGGATAAGAAAGCTCTGATGTAATATCACAATAGAAAAGCTGTCGTTTCCTTTCTCTCTCCATTTCTACAAGTCCTACGAATCCTTTTGGAAGGAAACCATAGTCTTTCTACTTGTCGTTTTATAGGCAAGATCATGTTCTTTTTGGTTCATTAGTATCTTCATAACCTTAACCATTTTTCAGAGAGCACACGTTTTCGACCTCCTTCGTTCCTATCTTCGCCAGGTAAGCGTGATTTTCCGCTCCAATATAGGTTAAGCAACTAGAATTTGATCTTTCGATTCTTTTTCCTGCGATGCTCCTCATTAGATCTTTCACTTCTACCTCGGCTATCTTCGGTAGATCATCGGTCACGATATTCCGAAATCTAACACTGATCAAAAGAGAGCGTCTTAGATAAAATGGGTGATCGTTTCCTCCTCATCATCATTCATGCAGTTTCTGCAGCATTTTATTTTAGGATTTTCCAGTCGTCCTGCACGTCTTATCGGACAGCGGCTTATCAGTACATCTGTTATCCGGGTTATGTATCCTCTTATGAAGGAGTGCATTTCTCGTAGTCTCTTTCTCTTAGTTTCAACCCATTTTACAGTGGTCCCTTCATATTTAAATTCCTTGAGAAGCACCTCGGAAGGAAGGAAAACTCATACCAATGTGTTCTTTATCGAAAATAATCTGCTTTCTTGTACTTTGTCTGCAAGTTCATCTACCTTGCGGTTTCCCTCGTAGTCCCTGTAACTAGAGAACTATGTCGGAGACAATATAGTCTATTTGGTCATCCTTGGTTTATGATTTCTTAACGACGTAACAGCTCCCAGATCCATTAGCCACTCGCTTAACACGAGCTTGCTTGCGCGTTCAGGTATTATATTCTTCAAGAGATGCACCTGTTTATGTGACTGTACATGGGCTAGTGTAGCACTCTGTCGCCCAACTATGCTTGAACC
Organism: Neoceratitis asiatica; assembly: GCA_030068015.2. Classification (NCBI taxonomy): domain Eukaryota; kingdom Metazoa; phylum Arthropoda; class Insecta; order Diptera; family Tephritidae; genus Neoceratitis; species Neoceratitis asiatica. The sequence continues at coordinate 78,465,615 of CM061527.1, forward strand.
AAATTGTGTCAGCATGAAATTTTACCTTAATCGCCCTTCCGTTTTGAATTTCTTTAACTAGAAAGAGAGATTATCGTCTCCAGTTGGATCCAGCATTCAAAAGACCACAGCTGAAGACGACGATACACGTATAACTAATACTTTGAAAGCCTCAGAGCACAACTTGTACCACTTGGAGGGAAGAAGCTCTTGGAGGCTGGTTGAAAACCAGCAGCCGACTTAGGAGAAACCCGTTTTAGCAGACCACAACCACTTAAATATTCGAGAAAGAGTGGGATCTAAGTGATATGCCCTTCAAGGGATGTCAAAAAGTATAGATTGTAACCCTTGTATTGGCAAATTGTAGAACTTTTGAACGAATAATGAAATTATAGTTGGAGAGTGCCTTAGAAGACGATCTCAAATGGGTATTCTAAGACTTCTTACCGAAAACTTTACCAAAATTTCGTAAACTAGGACTATAAAGGAAAGAGTATCATCCTTCAAACCAAAACAGAACTTTTGGTCCCACCACATGAGCACCAAACCTCAATACTCCAATTAGAAGATGAAGAAAATCCCCGACTCATCATCGTTGAAATCAGTGATCAGAAGGGTCTTATATTAACGAGTGTTTCAGTGCAAGCCCAACATTTGCTAAGCTGATATGAAGTATCCTTAATCTCAAATTAAAGCCTTAGCTGACCAAAGCTGCCATCTAAATTCGTGTAGCTCGGCTTCCAAGTGTGTTAAAAATATGTCTTCACACTTTTACGCGAAAAAAACTTCATACAAAATTCTGGCACAAATTTCCTTCTAACTTAACATCTCCTTTACATCCACTCCAGTTTGTATTCCTCACCTTACCACCCGATGAATACATCATTAAAATTTTATGTAAATAGCCTTACGTGCATAACCTAAAAAAATGGATACGAAAATTCGCTCTCCCTTAAACGCATATGTACATATTTACAAACGAGTATGTCGTCACTATGTTAAACACGCCACAAACATACGTATTTTAGCCCATAAATTGGATCTTCTTTAAAATAACATATCAAGTGTCAAAGTGACAAGTCCCGTTATTTACATTGTAAAAAATTGAGCCAACAGAAATGTCACTCTCACTCTCCGCTCTCCGCTCTCTGACATAAATGTATAAATAGTAGATATAGAAATTCATTTAATGCTTAACGTTTTTTTGGTTTGTCTTACTTTGAAATTTGGCACACACGTTCCGTTCAGCTTCTCTCGTCTTCTCACCTCTCATCACCAATACTCTCCCGCACTTCGGCTCACCTGAAATTTGCGTGTTTTTCGCATTTATTACGCACGAAATACCAGCGCGCAATGCACATACTGATTCGCATTTGCATATGAGAAACGTGTTTGGCATTTGAAATTTGAAAATTTTTCGATAAAAAATAAGATATCTGCAACAAAAGCGAGGAATTTGATTCATAAGTGCAGCTTTAATAAAACGATTGAGCTTGTTAAGTGTAGAAAAAAATACCGTATTTTAGCATTCAAACACCACGCTCTCCTCTATTTTTAATAAGAAATGAAAAATATTCGCGATTTCAGAAGTGGAGCTAAAGTGTAATATGATTTTGAGAAAAATTTGAGGAAATAATACATTTCTTTGTTTGAAATCCTATATGGAAAGCATTTCTTATTTTCGTCCTTTTGCCTTTTTTGTTACAATTCTTCAAGCAGGAGACCCTTATTTTTGGATCAAAATTGCCACAAAAAGCTGGCGAAATGGACTTTCTTTACTTCTAAAGGGTAGAGGTAATTTTTTCAATAGCCTTTTTTAACAGATCACGCGTGAATCGTGTCAAGCTGTAATCAGCCTACTGGGCCTATTATTCGCAACACCATCACCCATCTTGGGATCCAGCATTCATTATTGGATAATATTCGACCGAATAGACCATGTCCATCACGCAGTGAAGAAAATATAGCGGCCGTAGCTGAGAGTGTACACGAAGACCGTGGAGAGTCGAATCGGCGCCGTACGTAGCAACTCGAACTGACGTATGTAACGACTTGGCACATTTCACGTCGGGATCTTAAATTGAAGCCGCGAAACCGCTCGATCTTCCCAAGCGACATCGTTTCGCTTTATGGTCTCTTGAAAAGTTCCAAGAAGATCCGACGGTTTTCGAGCCAACGTGTATGTAAACAAGCAAAATTTCCGCATTTAGGACGAAGATCAACCTCAAGCGCTGTCATCTAACCCAGAAAAAACAACGGTTTGGTGTGGTTTGTGGGCCAGTGGAATCATCGGTCCATGTCTTTCAACCGCCGGAAAGTTGAATTAGAGGTTCATGTATCTAAGAAACAATTACAAGTAGTCAGAGGCATTTCCAATCGGAATGTTCGGACGACTCGAGCAAGATTTGCACTTAACAGCTATTCTACTATCATCTGGTAACCGAATCAACCCGTTCGAAAAACAGCAAGACACTATAAAAGAAAGGTAGACCATCCTTTCCTAACTTTAAGCACACCATAAGTAAATCCAAGGTCAGTATAATTGCCTGGTTTTACTAAGTACATTTATTCATACTCATAAATAGCGATCCGGACTAGCAGATCTCTCGATGCATTGCTTATTGCCACTTTGACTTAACCTTGCGCCGATTGTGATTTCCGACTACACTACCGGTGCTTTCAGCTAGTTATGGTCAATCCATGAATAAACGCAATTATGCCTATTAGCTCGTGTTGATGTCACTTACTGAGTCAGTGAAGCTCCTCGAATCCCCTATCACCTATATACGCTTAAGCATATAGGCTCTTCTTATTGGGCCTACGAATTTTCATTCTTTCCATAAGACAGTCATAAAAAAATCTCTGGAATCACACTAATGGCTGGACAAAGGCAAAGATCAGAGATCTTTTTCTCTATGTCCCTGCACTTTCAGTAAGTTCCCGTTAAGCAACAAAGTTGGAATTATGTCCAGTCGATCAAATGTCAGATCAGTCTTCTATAAACTTTTCTGATGAAGACAGATGTTAACCGTTACTTTGTCCGAGGAAAGTGTATGTTGTTTTGGTTCGGGGTACTAGGTTCGTACGGTTCTCTTTCTAGCCAAGTCGTCTGTTGCACGTTTCCCTGTTTCTCTGAAATGTTCCTGCATCCGGAGAATCAAACCACCGGCGAGTATTGCCAGTTTGGCAACTATGACGATGGTAGGTTGGTTGAGCTCCACAGAGCTGCACTATGAGACTGCTTCTATTATTGCAGTTATCTCTGCCTTTAAGGATTCGTAGTGTTTAGAGAGTCTTACGGACTTTCCTTTAGAGATTCTCAGCCCAGAGCTTTCAGTATACCTGATACTTTGTAATATCTTTCGCGAAAGCTCAACCTACTCACCTCAAGCTGCACGCAAATAACTGCTCTTGAGCTCAAAATTCACAATGAGTTGTAAGCTCTACTCACCACAGGTATCCATTTCAATTGTTTTGAAAATTTTTTCTTTTTTTTATTCATTTTTTTAAATTTTACTTCATGAAACTCACCGAAAGTATTCATGGCACAAGACGTTTTTGATGAAGTGTTAAACTTCTGCTTACGTCTAGACAAAAACCTCTCACGTTTTAGCTACCTGCCAAGTGTAGAACGACTAGTCGACGTGTGAAACTTTCCTACTACTACTACCGGTAACTTTCGCCAATTGAAAAGTCGGCGAAAGTCAATTTTACTGAGGTAAAAAAGTTTTCCCCATTTTTTTCTTGTGCGTGTGGTATGAGACAACAGTCAAGACACAAATCGAGAAATCGAAGTTGAAAGTTGAAGATGATTTCTATGAATAGTTTTGAAATAAGTTTTCATTTTTTGCTGTTTTTTTTTTCTCCAATATGTAGAGTTGCTCATATGTGTAAAAGTCAAATGGAATCAATGCAACTTCAAGTGTCATAAATTAAATAATGGCTGGAAAGAAATTCTATATGAGCACAGAGAGTAAGTTTTGCCAAGTGGCGGTGGTGCTGAAGGCAATGACAGTAAGCGAAGTGAATAAATGCAATTGCAAAACTACTTTTGTAAAGTGACAGTAAAATTTTATTTACGATACTTTTATTGAGCGTATATGAGAGGGTAGTGTTTTCGAGAGGAGAAAGTATTGAATAAATGGTGAGGATATCAACATTTTCTTCTTCATATAAACTTGCTGGTCGCAATTGAATTTATAATTTGTATTTTATTTCACTTTTTTTGTGGATATTTTTCATTTCAATTGAGAATTTAGAGTAATACAAATTTTAAAGCTGGTAACTCTAGATATTAAGTACATAAAATAGTTTCAACGCAATAACGTTGCCTACATCTAGGCGCACAGTTTTATAGTTACCAAAGACACACTCCTTTTTTATGAAAAGAGATTAGCTTTCTGCTTAAATTTTGTACTAATTTCCATCTAAAATTTTTTTAAATCTTCATAAATAATTTCATATAAGCAAATTTATTCGATTTTTAAGCGTAGGTACAAGCAATAAAATATTTGAAATAAATAATTAAGCAAGTTACATAAAATCATATAAAACGTTGCCTACAATTAGGCGCATACTTTCATATTTACCCAAGAGACACACACCGTCCACAACTAAAATTATAAAGAAAACTGGAGTAAGGTAGTTCAGTGAGCCGTTCCTGCTTCCTGCTCAAATACCTTAAGCTTGAAATGTGAAATAGTCTGAAGTTCCTTTATGATTTAATCGTGAAATATCTTCTGCGTTGGCGGGCACGCTGACGTGGTGCCAGGGCCTAGCTGCATCACTTAACAGCCCTTTTCTGAATGGATCTAATGTGACAGTTACTCTAGCTCTAATCTTGAGCACATCGGAACATAGTTCAGGGATGTTGGAGAACTTTGGGTAACAAAAAAAAAATTTACTGGGGAGATGAAAAAGAATAGCGATGAATTCGACGACGAAAGTGTGACCTCGGTAAGCTCCACAACTGAAGGGAAAAGAGCTTTTACCTAGTCCTGCTATGTAGGCCGATATCATAGCTAATAGATGAATGTGGAATAGAAAGACGAATTAAGCTCTTTCGCTACATAGCCGGTTTTGTGCATAATACAGAGTTCAAGGAGGTGTAGTTGATCCAATGAACCGAGGAAAAGAGCACCTAGAGTAGGTGAGAGAAACTGTAGGAGCTAGCTGAGCACAGTTTGTAGGTGAGCACTGCGGAATAATTGAGCCAAAATACCTTAATAGTATCGAGTAGAAGCATACGAAGATCAAGTTCAAGAGGGAGCGCTCAGAGGTGTCAGAAAAGCCTGCCAAAAAAGCAAAAAAAAAAGCCCTTGCGAAGAGCAATAAGCCTAAAAAGATCGATTCCTGAAGCGTAGTAACACTTATGTGCAAAAGACGAACGAAAAGTGGAAATCTGTACAGAATAGGCCGCTAAATCTCATAATAAAGCGTATAAGAGATGGACTGAGCAAACTCAATGACACATCGACATAGCAATGTCTAAAGAGAGTAATTTCTTATCATCCAGAGTGAAGGAAAAAATTTGGACTATAAGTAATGGATGAAGCCTTGATCACCACGATTCCTAATGGTAAGTTATGGATCCTGGGCGTACAGTTGGACGATGCTCTACAGCTACTGCAGGCTCAAAACCGGAATAGACCCCAGCGGCAGTGGAGGGTACTTCATATACCTAAGCCTACAGAGGATGGGCAGTGCTACATTTAAAAAACGAGGACAACCTGTTCTACCCGGAAATGTTGTACGGTATGGATATCGTGAACCTGCGCCTAAGGAGGAGAACACCGAAGGAGGATAATACTGCTAGGAGAAGAGGAAGAAGAAGCAGAAGAAGAAGAAATACCTTGGTGTGGATATGATTGAACTGAAAATAGCAGATGAAACTAGAATAGAGTAGAATAGAGTGGTAGAACAAATGCAGCCAGTCCGGGGAAGAAAGTGGACACTCAGCCTATAGTTGCGAAAAGTCCTCCAAGCAAAATTACAACATAAAACCTTAGCTTCGACCCAGTTTTTGCTTGCACTAGAGGAGGATTTCGCATTAGTCCAGCAACCAAGGCTTGCTGCACAGACAAGTAGGTGCCTGGACATCTGTGGAGAGTCAACAGGCAGGATGAGAGCCGTAATAATGATAAGGAAGCAATTTAATTCATATATGGATATGATGATTAAGGCCATAGAACATCATCCTGGTTCCGCTACATTGTCTAACACATCGGAGCTCCTCAAAATGCATTGAAATCACTGTTGAGGGGTAGCAAACGCAAAGGAAAGCAGCTAATCATGGATGCAGATGTGAATGCGTCCAAATAATTCAGTAAAAGATTTAATGATTTTCAATCTAAAACTATTAAAACCTACTTTTTGAACCATATTTAAAGATTTTTTTTAAAAAACTTATGAGATATAACCTCTAATTACCCTCTAAAAATGTAACAGCTTCCTTCTCATCGCTGTTTATGACTCAAATTAGCTCTCACAAATGAATGAATGAAGTGCCATCTCCCATTTTACTAATTCCAGTTTAGTGCCCTTAAAGCTCAAGCGTATTGTACTTAGTTAAAACAGATCTTAAAATCTCCTTAGTAATCACTTGAGAGTTATTTACAAGTATTTTCGAAATTAATTTAAAGCAAATTAATTGTGGTTGCATGCAACATTAAATAATGTGCCAAATTGTCAAACATTTCGAGTGGCCACTCAAATTGTCGCTACACACTCCACGCAAATCAACAACAAACAAATGTCAAAGAGTGCAATAGCAACAACAACAATTGCCTAATTGTAATTAAAATGCCTCTCAAATAGCAAATTTGTTGTAGTTGTAAAAGTTTTTTGTTTTAAATATTTTGTTGTTGTTGTTGTACAACACACTTACAACACCAACAAAAAAAAAACAGTGAAAACAATGTGAGCAGGTGCACTCGCTGCCTGCCATCAATGGCTATAGAAAGAAATGTGGCATGTTGCATGTGGCATGTTGCAAGTAATCAAGTGAAATTAGCATAAAATTAAATTCCACTGCCACATGCAATGTACAGTAGAAAGAAGAAGACTAAAAAATATACACCCATACTCATTTTAATTTTCCACAAGGCTGATGGTGAGTTAAAGTGAGGAGAAATCGAATGGGTGGGTTGAGTAAGCTACAGTGGTGGAGGTGAGTAAGCGTAAAAGAGACAGAAGACTCAATTGAGAGTTCCCGTTCGTTCGATGAGGGTTGCGTGAATATATTCGTTACGAAGATTTGAAAGCAAAGCTCTAGAATCTATCAGGGAAAGTGGTTGTACCCAAAGCCAACTAGCTGATTCGGTGGATGGGATCTTCTGATCATATAAAGGACCACACATTTTATGTTGTATCTGTCGTCGTGGACCAACGTCTATCCACAATTAAAAACAAGCGTGGGTTTATGCCCACACTTCGAGGGAAAGGAAGGACTACATGACAATAGATGCTTTCTGTTGTTGTTCTATCGGTACCGAATGCTCGTAGAAATCATTCGGTTCGCACATCGAGCACTCAACCTTTCTTTATAATTTCCACATAGTGGCTTGGATGATATGGCATAGAAGTTTTCCCGAAAGAAACCTTATCAAATGGGCTCAGACTGATCGACTTGTATTGTTGTTGTTGTTGTTGTTGTGACAACCGCAGTAAAATTCCCCAAATTATACTTCGGGGTATATTGCGGCAGTGACAGTTCTTGCCCGGAACCATTGGATTTTAGTCGCCCCTTACGACAGGCATGCCTTACCACGGGTAAATGCTTGAACCCCTATCACACAGTGGGTGTGACTGATCGACTTCGGCGATATTCCTTATATGATTTTACGTAGTACCAAGTTCTGGCACAAAAGCATTCATCAAGCTTTTTCTCTTTCCACCCATAACTTCAAGACCTTCTACCCAACTTGCGCTCCTTCTCTTGAGATGATCTGTCAAATGCTCAGTTTAAGCGAACAGTGGCCTGACATCGCCACCTTGGAAACGATTCATTTGTAACTATGTCGAAGGAAGATTTGTAAAGCAGACTCAATCTATTACAGTCCGCATAACGTGGGAAACATATGGACTATAAAAAAGAAAACGACGGAAGTCGGTACGGGCAGCTCAGAACACTTACCAGTCTGGAGGATTTTCAATCAAGTCACTTTAGTCTCCGTACAAAAGAAAGAACAACATTGGTGAGAGAATTAAGTACCGAGACCCATGAATTCACTGGCTGGAAAGACTATTTAGGCACTGGAGTCAAACCATAAGCCATAAATATGTTCTGAAGGCCGTTAGTTCTGCTCTCTCTCCAGACTGAGTAAGGAAGCGAGCCGAATAGGTTTGGTTGTGAACGAGTGCAGGACGAAATATGTCTTGGCTCCCACATCACTCTTGACAGTCATAACTTTTAAGTCGCAGACTGAAATCCAACGTCAGACCACTTTTGCCAACTGGTTCTACAGCGTAGGAAATTGAAAAGTAAAGTCCTCTCTCGACAAAAAACACAACTCTACAATTCCCTTAACGTTACCGCCTAGATATTTAGTGTAGAGGCCTGGACGGTGACAGCAACTGATAAGTCAGCAACCAATACAACTTTATCTAACCACCGAAAGGATAAGGAACTAAAATTACCATACCTTCACTAGGACACACAACCAGCAGCAGAGAGGCGCCTGATTTTAGAGAATCCTGGCCTACCAAGTACTCAAATCTTTGATTTTTCGGCACGTCCTGCCACTCTCTGCTACTCTAACTGCCATCTAGACTTCAGATCTTATAATTTGTTGAATGAAAAACCAGACGCAACACAGCAGAGACACTCGACCAAAACATTGGCTGCGTGGAGATCACAAATTGCTGAGCGCTATGAGGAGAAACACTGTAATGAATTTTAAATAATATTTTGATTAAAATAATTGGGCAAACGCTTCTTACAAAACTCCAAACCACACAGAAGGAAGTTTTGTGCTTTGAAGTTTTTTTTTTGGTTTTGAGTCTATAATTCAAAAAGCCAGAATGAGCTTTTTATGAGACAACCACAGTTGGGTCGGTGAGTTCGAGTTTCAGTCAAATTGTGACGAAAAGTGCTTTCAATTTAATTCAATTTAATTTCAGTTTTGAAAAGTTACCGCAAAACCAACAACAACAAATTATGAAAATGCCATTACTAGTTGACCACATACACACAGACACACATTACATACACACTTGAGCGTAAACTTATTTAACCAAATGCGCATTAACGTATATGCGATGTGAGTAAATGAATATTTCTTACACATATTTATGCACATACTCGTATGTGTGTTTGTAGTAGTAGTTTGTATATATTTATTTTATATATTTATTTATATATGCAAAGCAGCAGCAACAAAAACTGTAAGCAAAGTGCGAAACCTCCCCCCTGCATTAGATGAATAGAAAAGCGAAAAGCCAAAAGGGGTACAAAGCAAAACTAAAGCCCAAATGTGTGAGCTGAATGCTTTGATAAGGGCGTATGCTGGTGTGGTGCGGTTGGCAAGTGCAGCGCCTACTCACCACCACCACCTCCACCACCCTCGGCGACTCTTCCCCCTCCGCCCCTTGTGACGTTAAGTGTGACAAGTGAGCAAAAGCTTCGTGTGTACGCTCCTCAGTACTCGGTAAACCGCAAAGGGTGAAGAGTCACAAAAGTGGCATTTAAGTGAAATTAAGCTTTGATTTTTCATGTGAAAAGACTGCATTCTACCTTTTATGTGCATCTGTGTGTGTGTGTGTGGTGAAAAGTGGCGTTGTTCTCTTGGTTCGGTAGTTGGGGTTTTTGAAAAGCGAATTTTGCTAACAAGAAATGAATATAAAAGGGAGAGAGCCGAATAAAAGAAATAAAATAAAAATTCCAAAATGTAAATAAAATTGTATAAAAGCAAAAAGTTGTGGGTGGAGAGCACAAAATGTGGCAGGGCCCACAAAATTTCTGTGTGGTGTGTCCATAAAAATAGAAAAAAGGCATAAAGATTCTCCTAGTTGAAATTATTATGAAACCTAATTTAATTTACAGTAATATATATAATGTCGAAGCGAAGCGAATGGGTCTGGTAGTGAACGAGGTCAAGACGAAATATCTCGTGTTATTAAATAAAAAGTCATCGCACTCGCGACTTGGCTCCCACGTCACTGTTGACAGTCACAACTTCGAAGTCGTAGATAATTTCGTCTATCTAGGAACCAACATTAACAGCACCAACAATGTCAGCCTTGAAATCCAATGCAGAATCACTCTTGCCAACAGTTGCTACTTTGGACTGAGTAGGCAACCGAAAATTAAAGTCCTTTCTCGACGAACCAAAACCCAACTCTACAACTCGCTCCGCATTCCCGTCCTGACATATGATGCAGAAGCCTGGACGATGTCTACATCCGATGAGTAGGCTTTAGGAGTTTTCGAGAGAAAAGTTTTGCGGAAGATTTATGGTCCTTTGCGCGTTGGCAACGGCGAATACTGCAGACGATGGAACGATGAGCTGTACGAGCTATACGTCGACATTGACATAGTTCAACGAATCAAGAGACAGTGGCTACGCTGGCTAGGCCATGTCGTCCGAATGGATGAAAGCGCTCCAGCTTTGAAAGTATTCGATGGAATACCCGCTGGCGGAAGCAGAGGAAGAGGAAGACCTCCACACCGTTGGAAGAATCAGTTGGAGAACGACCTGGTATCACTTGGTATTTGTAACTGGCGCCAAACAGCAAAAAGAAGAAACGAGTAGCGCGCTCTTACTGACGAGGCTATAATCGCGTAAGCGGTGCCAACTCTAAAGAAAAAGAAGTTTTTCCAAACAAGTTATCGTTCCAAGAATCCCAAATCTTCCACAAAACTTTTCTCTCTGGCATTAGCTCACATATACCATGATAAGGGGCTCGTTGTGAAACCAGTGAGGATCTTAATAACCCCAACCGGCTAGTAAAGCGTTCCGAAAGACTTCAACCTGCTCTCACCCCAAAATCAAAGGAAGTTCATTAAGGTTTCAGTTAATTTCTACTTTCTACAAATTATTCAGGAATGTTTGAAGGTGCGCCTCTCTGCGTAACTGTCTAATTCAAAATGCGTCGAAAGAAGACCAATAATTGTAAATATCTTCTTTGTTTTTAGCGCGATAAGCTCATTATCGCACATTGTCTTCTTCACATTGGAACGTTTCCAGTTTCCGATATCATGTTTGATAAGCTTACAAGTGGAAATCGTAATGCCAAAACTCTTACATGATGACGAAAGTGGAAGGGAAAAGCTCTACTTTGAAGGCTCGTTCGCAATTTCATTAGCCGGTATGTTAAAGTATCCAAGCGCCCATTCTAGGTTGAGAGAGCACTACTTAGTTATCACAATAAGCGAGCAACGGCTATTCTACACTCTTACTGATTTCATTGTCACCGATTCCAGGACTCTTAATGTGGTCCGACTATCATATTTGACTGAAACATTCACGTAATTTGAGAATAAAAGTATTCCCCTGTATGCCAGCTTATTAAAGTCGAGTTCTGCACAGATATTTTACTCATTCCATACTCCAGCTTATGGTTGAAAATAATCACCAGAAACCAACTAAAGAAGCCAGTCTGGAGGACGGTTGTCATAATTCCTATATAAATGATCAGAATGGTGTCTATTCAGGTGGTTCGATGGAAAGAAAGCCTTTGATTCAAATAAACAATGTTGAGATACGTGGAAAGGCCTGTGTGTTTACTTTAAAGGAACCTAGTTGAGAATAGGACTACCAACTCTGTCACCAAAGGCGCCAACAGACGACCGATTAATTTCATATTATTTCCACAGTCAAGTTCATGGAGGTAACAGGAAAGAGAGACATTTATAGACTCCTAACTGTATAGGGGTTCGACCTTCACATTTTTATTTCGAATGCAAAGTGGAACTATCTTCCCGGAAACCAATCGCTGAACTCGCTGATCTCGCATTCTTTCAAAAGGAAATCTTCCAAAAGAAGCCTCATTTACGGTGCTCTGCACCGCTCAGGGCTAAGAGTATGTCCAATACACTAATTTCTGTATCTATCTCTTTTCCTTCCATGCCAATCAGGTTGATTATAGCACTGATGTTGATGAGTAACAGTAGTTTATGGATCTCTATGAGTACATCAACTATGCAAATGAGTGGGTAACCAACCCCCTGTGGCTTTGTCAATTTTTTTATGCAAATTGTAAATAGAGAAAATCATCAACAAATAATAATAATCGTAATGAACTCCTGTAGCAATTCATTTCTAATAGACACACATATACGTACAGACAGATGAAAATGTGTTAGCAACAACAACTGAATGTTGTTTCTATTATATACGTACTCATATCTACGACTATTAATAGACCACTTCAATACTAGTATATTAGTTGTAGAGTAATCCAAAGAGCCTCTGAGGGCCGCATGCTAAGCCTAAGTGTCTGTGGCAGTATATTTTTCATGCCATTAAATCGGAATAATATGTTCGTTTGCATGTAAATATAGAAATCTCGCTTATTATGAGAAAACATAGTTGAATTCTGTTTAGTTTTATAAAAATAAAATGGCAGGAGCGGGTGAATCAGAGGAAAATCATGCTCCGTATTAAGACACTGTGCAACCAAAAAAAAAAAAAAAAATTAAATATAAAAAAAATTTATATATAAAAAAATAAATAAAAATAAAAATAAAATAAAAAAATAAAAAAATAAAAAATAAAAAAATAAATAAAAATTAAAAATTAAATAAACTAAAATAAATTTAAATTAAATAAATTACCAAAAATAATTAAATTAAAAATTTCCAAAAAAATATAGCTTTTATTTCCGAATAATTCTCAATTTGTCTCTTCCAATACTTATCTTAACGTTTCAAATATTTTTGTTAGCGAATTTTACACCCATTAAGTCTCTAAATATATTATTTTACCAAAAATTATATAAGGGGTTATCCTATTTTTCATGGTTTCAAATATGTAAGGCTGTACTTTGATATCTGTCAAACTTAGCTGTCAAATCAAACATCTTTTGTTCTAGTTTAAAGTCAGTCATTTATGAAAATGGATCGCTTAACGACTGCACAAAGCGCTAAAATTATAGAAACCTACTAACGGTTGACAACATTTCGAGGTTCCCTACTTTTTTAAAGAAAAAAAAACACAGGAAATTCAAAATTAATGGTGAGTGCTTATTATCATTCAAAGGAAAATTCTTTGGCATTTATTTTCTGAAGATTATCTCTTTGAAAAGTTGGCTGCGGCTACGTCTCAGATCCATCCGTCCATCCGTTAAGTCCAATTTTCGATGACACGTTCGTGCATTTCGACAGGTAACTGGTGAATGACAAACGTGATGTTTTGTTCCAAAGCCTGAATCGAAGCGAGATTGTCCGCATACACTTAAGACTTTACATATCCACACAGTAAAAAGTCTAACGGTGTGATATCACACGATCTTGGTGGCCAATCGACCGGCCCAAAACGTGAAATTATCTGCTCACCGAAGTGTGCTCTCGAAAAATCCATTGATTGATGCGATATGTGGGAAGTTGGGCCGTGTTGTTGTAAACAAATGCCGCGGAGATCACGAACTTCAATTTCAGGCATCAAATAGTCGGTCATCATGGCCCGAAAACGATCGTCATTAACGGTTACGTTCTCACCGGCATCATTTTTGAAGAAATATGGGCCGAAGATTCCACCGGCCCACTAACCACACCAAATCGTTGTTTTTCTCTGGATGAAATGATAGCTCTTGAATCTCTTCAGGTAGCTCTTCGTTGCAAATGCGGCAATTTTGCTTGTTTACACACCAATTGTGGCTCGAAAACGTCGGATCTTCTTGGAACTTTTCAAGAGCACATAGAGCGAAGCGATGTCGCCTGGGAAGGTCGAGCGGCTTCAGTTCTTGTACAAGGTGTATTTTGTACGCTTTCAATTTAAGATCTCGACGTAAAATGGGCCAAGTCGTTCTATGCGTCAGTCTCAGTTGTTGCGAATGGCGACGAAGCGTCTCTTCACGGTCGTCGTGTACACTCTCAGGTACGGCCGCTATATTTTCTTCACTGCATGCTGAACGTGGTCTATTCGGTCGAATATTATCCAATAATGAATGCTGGGTGGTTTCAAGATGGTTGATAAGTGGTGCTGCGATTGGTACGCTCAGTAGGCCGATTATGTTGACCATAAGTTGAGCGAAGTGCGCGAAACACATTCTTTACAAAACGCGAGGTTTCGTAATAAAGTTGAATGATTTGTAAACGACGTTGTTCAGGCGTAACTCTTTCCATCATGAAATGCCAAACAATACTGAACAAAAATAACATGACAGCTTAACACGACCCACGCGTGATCTCTCAAAAGAAGGCGATTGAAAAAAGGCCCTCTACTCGGTTCATCCTTTACAAAAATGGTGATTCAAACATAGCCATGTGACCACGTGCTTTAAGAGGAGATTATGATGTATATGATCGTCGAATTACTCAGGAAATTTGTGAAATTTTAAAGAAATTTGAAGAGACTGCAACGGTTACAGATATCGTAAACTCTGCGACAAAAAGTGTTCGAAATTTACCACAAACGAATCGAAAAATTCACGAAGCGGTATTTGAAAGTTGTAGTGCTTCCCCTGTGGTGTCAGGGTTCAAACTTTGCAACAAAAAAGGAATTTCATGAAATAAAAATATTTCGAACGCATTTGATTTTTACTTTTGTTTTGGAAACCACAAAATGAAGAACCCTGTGTATTATTTTGCATATTTTATGTATTTCAAAATTAAAAAAAGAAAATAAAAATAAAAATGAAGCGCCCATTTTCCATAAAGAAAAGGGCCCAAAAATTCATTTTAATGATTTCTTCGGGGGTTTTTCAGTTTTTCTAGTTTCAAAGTATCGGTTGCATGGTGTAATTCATGCATATATATATTCATTATTATTTGTAGATATTTAATATATGTATTGTACACATATGCGATTGTGTGATAGTTGAGAGTGAAAAGGCATTTTTATTTACTGCCAGTGTCGCCACAAGCCTACCACCATACTGCCGACCACCACACCGCCGACAGTCAGTCTCTGAAGATGAGTAAGTTTATGAGCCAAACGGCATTTTAACAAATTGTTATGAAAATGAAAATGAAAGTGAAGCAATGCGGAAAATAGCGAAATATTCATTTACGTAGTATGGAGAAAATATACACATACATATGCAGCATTCGTACAGCTATATATATAGGTAAAGATATTTTTTATGTTAAAACAATCGCATAACCCTTGAGTATTACACAGCCTTAACGCCTTAAAGTAGGCAATGTGAAAGTGAAAGGATGCTTTGCTGTAATTATATAAGGATATACATATGTATATGTATACATATATCCATATGTATATTTTCTGTTATTGTTCATGATGTTTTTTGTGGGTGTGCAACACTTGCGGCATGACATACACGCGAATACATATTCGTACGCCCACAATAAATAAGCACAAAACATGCCACAACAAAATACCATACAAACTACATACATCCACAAGCAGTGCATGGAGGAAAGGACTACCAAGTCAGTAACGGCTCACCAACAAACAAATTCACATCTCTGTTGGCGATCAGCAGCCGCCAACACATCAACACTTGTGTGCTGTACTACGGTGGTTGGGCGGGTGGCCGTACGGTATTGCTCTCGCAGATATATATGTAGATAAGCATAATGCATAATGTGTTGGTAGTTGTGGTTATGAAATTGGCGTAAAACCGCAAAACACAATAAACAACAACATAAAATAAAAGAACTATAAATAACATATTAAAGTTGTATGTATGTATGTGTGTGTGTTCATTTTGAATTTTTGGTTTGCTCGACAGAATTAATTTTCTTTAATACAAACTGAGAAGACGAAGCTCGAGTTGAGATATCGGACATTTTATACTGAAAGAGTGCAGGAAAGTAGGAAACACAATACATAGAGAGAGAGAGAGAGAGAGAGAGAGAGAAGATTGAAGAGAGTGATTGAAGTGAAAAAGAGAAGAAAAGCGCTCGGAAAAAATACGATCAATATAAAGTTTACAAGGCAGCGGCACGTTATTGTAGTAAGAAAAGAGTTAGTATGGAAATTGAAGAGAGAGGCGTGAGAGTGGCGTAAGAAAAGCGTGGGAGAGGTAAGAAATCATATTTAACCTGCTTAGTTCTCGTTTTAAATGAGCGCTTGGAGATGTTTGTTCAGATTCCTCTAATATATATATAAAGGGTGATCCAAGTAGACGTATTTTCTTCAATAGCCTTTTTTCGACAGATCACGCGTGAATCGTGTCAAGCTATCATGTTATTTTTGTTCAGTATTGTTTGCCATTTCATCATGGAAAGACTTACGCCACGTTCTGTAAAGAATGTGTTCCGAACACTTCGCTCAACTTATGGTCAACATAATCGGCCTACTGAGCATACTACTCGCAACACCATCACCCATCTTGAGACCCAACGTTCATTATTGGATAATATTCGACCTAATGGACCACGTCCAGCACGCAGCGGAGAAAATATAGCGGCCGTAGCTGAGAGTGTACACGTAGACCGTGAAGAGTCGATTCGGAGCTGTTCGCAGCAATTCGGACTGATGTATGGAACGCCTTGGTGCATTTTACGTTGAGATCTTAAATTGAAAACATACAAAATACAGCTTGTGTAAGAACTCAAGCCGCTCGACCTTTTGGCTCTTGAAGAGTTCCAATAGGATCCGACTTTTTCGAGCCAAATTTTGTTCAGCGATGAGGCCCATTTCTGACTCAATGGGTATGTAAACAAGAAAAATTTCCGCATTTGGGACGAAGTGCAACCTGAAAAGATTCAAGAGCCGTTTCATTCAAAAAAAAAAAAAAACAAAAAAAAAATGGTTTGGTGTGATTTGAGAGCCGGTGGAATCATGGGTCCATATTTCTACAAAAATGATGCCGTGAGAACGTAAAACCGTCAATGGCGACCGTTATCGCGCCATTATAACCGACTATTTGATGCCTGAAATTGAAGCTCGTGATCTCCCCGACATTTGGTTTCAACAAGACGGCGCCACTTCCCACACAGCGCATCAATCAATAGATTTATTGAGAGAACACCTCAGTGAGCAGATAATTTCAAGTTTTGGGCCAGTCGATTGGTCACCAAGATCGTGTGACATTACACCGTTAGACTTTTTCCTGTAGGGATATGTAAAGTCTAAATTCTATGCGGACAATCCCGCTTCGATTCAGACCTTGGAGCAAAACAACCCGCGTGCCATTCGTTAATTACCAGTCGAAATGCTCGAACAAGTCGTCGAAAATTAGACTCAACGGATGGGGACCATCTATCACCAGTGCCTGTAAGGTCTCCTCTTTTCTTGATCCTACTTCGTTGTCCTTTATAAGCTTTCGATTAGAGTTCCAAATTCACTAGAACTTCTTCATTCAGACGTACAGCTTGTCCTAGCTGGCGTCGATGCTCGTGCACTTCGGGGCTGCTCCAAATACAATAGTCATCCAAAAAATGGGAAGGGGACCGAAGATTTTGCGAAATAAATTTCTCTCGAAAAAGCGTGGCTGCATTCGTCAGCGACACAACCTATGCTTCTGCGACGTGTAAGAGTAAGGGCACAATGAGCATCTCGTAAAGAATAAGTGACCGAGAGAGAGAGAAATTTCAATGCACATTTGCTTGCTGAATCCAGTATCCTTTCATCTTGTAGTTGACTTATTCAACTTTGTCTGAAAATCGCACGTTATCAACTTTTCAATTTCAAAGGGATCCGTTTCGAACTTGATCGAACTGGTTGTACTGCCCCAAGTTATTCTTCAAAGCTGACTCAGCTTCGCCGGAATACCTAACCCAGACATGATGACGTGTCAGAACTCGGCGTAATTTAAAAATCTGGGAAACTTACCATATCTAAAGCCGCACAGATATGATTTAATCAGTGTGCTGGCTTGATACGTTCCAGAGGACGTTGTAAGACTGTTTATCCGATAGTTGGAGTATGTCGTCCAATCACTCGTCTTCAATGCAAGACAAAGCATACTGATGTTCTAATCGTCAAGCATGCTTTACGCTAATCGAGGAACTATTAGCTCGTCGCCACCAGTCTTGAAAAACTCCGTAGGCAGTGCTCCGGCTCCAGTGGCTTTATTGTTTTTTACCCGCATAATTGAGACTCGAAAGAAGTTCACTTTGGAAAACATTTTTCGTTCTGATGTAACGGAAAGTTTGGGATTTGGGTCTTCTTCTCATAGCACTGAGTTTGCTACTTTGGTGTAGTCTCTGTGCTTCTTTGAGGCAAAGTCTTTATTTACAATCACCAACACAGCTCTGTATTGACTGCAGGTCTTAAAAACTGTTTACAAGAAAATCTGTTGTCATTTCGCTTTTCATTGGCATCTTTTATGAGCCATACGCGGCTGCCACCAGTAGGGTAGACCTAAAATATGATAAACAACCGTTTTTTTGGCTTTCCCTATGTGGCTGACTTCGGTTTGCTGTAACAGCTGGGAGGGGGATGCATGTAAGTCGGTAAATAAATATGCTCCAACTCACTCTTCTCCACCGCGGCTCCCGAATTTTCGCAAAGCTGCTTCCATATACAGCCGCAACACTATTCTCTCAAGCTTACACCTCCACCACGACCACAGCTTCTTCTGGCGCAACGCACTTGTGTTTAAAATTATTATGCAGGTCACGCTTACGCCGGAACAGTTTATGAATTTTTTCTATCGCCCGTTGCCTGCCGTCCTTGTGTGGCTCAGCTCAACGCTGGCTTTTATGTTTGGTGTTTTTTGTTTTGTTGGTGGAGGTGGAGAGCAAGTGTTGCTGCTCCTCACGCCAGTGCGGCTGACGCATTGTCCTTTCGCAAAACGTTGTCAATTGACTGTTTTTGTTGTTGTCGTTGGTTTTTTTGTTGGATGCATCGACTTGGACTTTTCCTTTGGGTTTAACGCTTCTCTGCTCTCTTCTTCTTACTCTCCTTACACATATATTTTTCATATAAACTTTTATTTGAATTTCACTCTTAAAATTAATGAATATTTTTGTGTCTCGTTTTCTTTCGGCTTTTAATGCCAAACACCCAAGTAACTGTGGAGCTTGTGGCTTCCAAAGGTTCCTTGCGTCATCTACCAACACATATCGAATAATTTTGCATTTTCGTTTATTGATTTTATGCGTCGCTTGACTTTTTCAATCCGCAGCTTAGAGAAAATAAATAAAATGAAATAAATATGATTTGATCCTTATCACTATCGTCCTGTGGATGCTCAGAGTATGTTCGGTACGTGCTTTATTGGTATTCTCATTTTACAGTACAATTAAAGTTTACAGGCAGGAGACGAATCTCCTTTTTTTAATGAATTTGCGGGCTATCAGTACTAAAGAGCTAGAGTTCCACCACCGAAATCCGAACGTGAACGAAGCTCGCTTTAGAAGAAGAAATAAGGCAGTTGGTGCTGACGAGGTTCCTTCTTATTTTCCGCGTCTCAATTTCACTTGAGAAACATCTCTAGTACCGAATGTTTCCATATTTAAGATCTCACAAATTGTCTTTTTCTCTGAAATATTAAGAGCTCTCATTCTCATTCCCTCCCAATATTGGGAAAAAGTTCTGAAAGATTTTAGTAGCTCTCGGCTAACGTCGTTTAAGTCCTGCTGTTAAGACTGTACTGATGTGCCTGGAATTCATTTTTCGCCCAAAGGAGATAGGGCAGATGCCACCAGTGGTATACCAGCAGAGCCACTAGGCTAAAAAACGGGTCACGTCGCTACTTTATTAAATCGGATAATGTACGAAAGAAATGCTAGATATGCTTTTTCCATAGAGAGAAGTCCAGTTAAGCTCAGGAAGTCTGTAAAGTTGGGCCGTTGCGATGTGGGACACTTCGCTCCTCTCCACGTATTCGATTTTATCAGTTGGAGATATCACTATGTTTTCGATGTGACTTCAGCTTTTTCCCGTTCCGAGTGGTAACTGAAATGCTAGCGGTGGCGTCTTACACCGAAAGCTATTATCCAGCAGAATGCTCAGGATGCCACGTATTTCGGCAGCGTCGGACAAAAGTCAAACAGATACTTAATGGACTGGCTTAAGAGGTATAAAGATTAGTGGTTTCCTGGAAACCAAGTATGTCGGTGAGCTCGGAAACAGCGAACGTTAGAGGGAGTGGCATAGGAGCCATAAAGTAAAATAGTTCCTGTTGTGCGAAAACTGAAGCTTCTTTTCCTTTTACGTCATTCTTAGCAAGAGTGACCTAGGATCTCTGGTTAATATGTAGTTGTGTCAAGCGCTGGTGTGTGATGTGCTGCCTGGAGTTCGTGATCCTTTGAAATTTTGCAGTTTGAGCATTTTTTTCAGGTTCTGTATATCGGTAAGTCTACACGACCTAAATGGAATGAAGGAATTGAATCTGTGGAATAGATTGCAAAGCCTCGCAAGCAAGGTACACAAGACGACCCACAGTTAGATGAAATTATTAGTTATTTTGACTTTTTAACTTATTAGAGGGCAGCGTGTGGAGCTTACTTAAGCTCAAGACCGCTATGGCATGGGAAAGCTCACTCTTTTCAGCTGGATTGAGCCCTATGGAACGATTATGATGGCGGAATTTATACTTTACTTAGCTGTAATTGCTCCACGTGAAGACTGATAAGATCTACTGTAGTGGGATGTTAAGACCCATAGGATTTGTCATTCAACACAATTTTGGTATTTTTTTTTAGCGGGGGTTCGTAGTATAGCCAGTTATTAGGCATGCAGTTTCGATGTGAGCATAGCTTCTACCTGTGGCCAGAGTGCATTTGTAAGATTAAAGAGATTGTCCGCATGAGTACCACCGTTTAGACCGTACTGACAGGGAAGGCTCAAATATATCTGAATAAAGTAAATTGTTGAGACTCTGAGTAAACCTTAAAGATCAGACTGACTGTGTGAGTCCTGCCTACAGGAAGGTCTTTGGTCTTCTTACGTCTGGGATCTCGCTAATTATGTCAGTTACAGGGCACTTAAAATTAGCCGCATCAGCAGGAAACGTTTCTTCAAGCAGAGATTTGCCCAGCTTTTAGAAATCCCTAACCTTCAAAATCATACTCACTGTGTGCATCCCGCCTACAGGAGGGCAATTGCTACTATTACGTCTGGGATCTTGCTAATTATGAAAGTAACAGGGCACTAAAAACAACCGCATCAGCAGGAATAGTTCCTTCAAGCAGAGTTTTGCCCAGCTTTTGGAACTCCTTAAGCGATTTCTGCCTGGCTAAACCTCAAATTTGAGGCTTGTCCCTCAAATAGAGAGACAAACAGATCTAAGCTGCCTCCGAACTGCTTTTGGATTTTTATCAGGAGCTGTTTCAAGATGACCTAACCTAACCTAACAAATCTAACCTACTCAGAACAAGCTGCTAGAACATACACAATCTAAATTCAGGATTAATGAGATCTGTAACATATGAAAATAAAAATGGTTTCTCTTCATAGAATTTTATACGAAAATTTCCTTCAAATTTCTTTATTTTTTCTGGTGCTGAAAACTTTTAGTCAAGTATTTATATATACTTTTTTTTGTCCCAGTTTACTGCAGTTGACATTTTTATTAAAAGATTTAAAGTCAACTCTTTGAAAATGATGACAGCAAGCTTTTGGTGAATGAAAAGAAAAGCACATATAAATCACATAGAGCAGACTTAAAAGGGGGAGAGTACCTTAGCGCTGAAGATAAGTATGAGTGACTCTGCGAAGAGCAGTTTGTCTAAGAAAAATAAGAAAGAGAGAAAAAAAACTTTGTAAAAAATGCAGTTTACTCAGCTATTCTCCATGGAGTTATTTGCTCTCTCACTCTACATTTCTATTATCTGCGACATTTCTTTGCAGACTGCCAGACAAGAAGAGGAAAATCCAACATTCGTCCAACATAAGTGTATGAGTAAGCGTGTGTGAGTGGTGTAACTGTAAATGTATTGTCATATAATTTCCACAAGCTAAACGTATTTTAAAACCATTTTTTATAGTTTTAGTGAACACACACGCATACAGAATACTGTTTCAAGCCACTCGGAATAGTTCTCTCTCCTCCGCTCCCTTGATTGTGTGGTGATAATCCCTCAGTGACAGCGTATTACCGTATAGTTCAGTGTATCAAACAACTCCGTGTGTGCGGGAGAGAGAGAGAGAGAGAGAGAGGAAGGGAGCGAGATGCCCATATGGTCCTTGGTTGCTTCTTTGTTTTATATATATATTTCTTCCCCTAACAATTCCCCTATGTGCCAAGCTTAGTTCCGCTTCTTATGCTCTAGCGAAAACACTGCAGACTGCAACTCTCTTAGCGACACTGTCAGTGCAGCTTGCGAATACTCAATTGAGAATGAGTTATGATGTCTTACTTGCAATTTGTCTACTGCTTTTTAGTCAAATAATAAAATAATATTTAGTTTAAGAAGAAAGGGAAAGGCAAAACAGAAGAATGGTTAGAAATAACAAAAGATAGATGAGTGCTGAGGTCTGAAAAAAAAACTTAAAAAATAAATATTTAAAATTAAAAATATTTGAAAAGTACAAAATCAAGTAAAAAATATTCAAAGTTTTATAAACAAAAAAAAAAAAAAAAAAAAAAAGAAAAGGAACCAAGTTCGTAAACTAGATATGTAGGCGAAAATTGGCAACAGTGCTATTTATATCGCCTTAAATATTTTTCACAAAACTAATGCTGTTTTTGCAATGAAAATCTGTTAGCATTGCTGGCAAAATTGGCATAAAAAGAAAACGGTAAATAAAATTATTTCAAGAGAAATTTGGCAACATAGAAGTATTCAACAAAATTTTATCCATAAGCAGACTCATTATGACTCCTCATTAGAAGGTTAGCAATGCTAAACTTGACATTTCGTAAAATTACTTTTAGATTTCTTGCTTTTATCGTTATTATAACACAGTGGAAAATTGGCAACATAGCATATTTCGTTGAAATTATACTGATAAATTATACTGATAGCTCAAGACTTTACTGTGTAAGGTGCTTGACAACATCAACATGAGCTCATTTCCGGCAATTATTTTTTGGCTTCTACCAAATTACACAATCAAAGTGAAATTTGGCAACAGCGCTTCGCAAATCATAAAAAATGCTAACGAGCGGAGTGTTCTAACTTAAAATGTGTATTATAATACTAATAGCGCCTCTCAGAAGTTTGACACAATATTAAAGAACGTATTCCCTCTGCAGAAAATTGGCAACATTGCAAGATTAATTTAAAGAAAAGTTAATTTTATTAATTTCGCGCAAAAAAGAAAGCATCTTCAAATAACTCTAATAAAATGAGAGGAAAATTGGCAACATTGTTATGCCAATTCATGGAAATAAATGCAAACTACAGATATAGAGAACTGGAAAGAAACTGCCCTCTCGAGAAATTCAAGCGAGTAGTGAGTATCAGTAGAAACTTGGCAACTTTGATGGTACATAATAGTTTAGATGTATGTGATGGCAACTTTGATTGCGTTATGTGGAAATGTGGCAACATTGCGACCCTTTCGACATTCCATTGAGACACGGTGGTAGGCATGTGTATATCGTTTGTGTAAAGGTGCCTAAGGAAAAAAATAATTCCTTGGAAATTTGGCAACATTGTAAACGGAAAAGTGGCAACAATGTAATTTAGAATTTCTGAAAACAGAATAAAGGCAGAATCATTAAGATCAGTCAATAAGGTATTTGTTTAGCTAGGTAATAAAATACTTTGTAGCGTGAAAATTGGCAACGCTGCTTTCTGTGAAACGCTGAAGTAACCGTTTTGAATGCAAGGGAAATTGAACGTATCTAAACAATTCGAAACAGGGGAACAACTTGTATATGAAAAATTTGAAGGAATGTGAGTGAAAAATGGCAACCATGTAAATGGAATGTTGTCTATGCTGTGAATAAAAAAAGTTTGAAATTAATTGAGGTTTCCTTAAGCAATAATATATTTTTTATTAAATTATTTCATTTAAAAAAAATGCAACGTTGCCAAAGACAATTTTTCTCTATTCAAGCTTTACAAAAAAGTAAAAAAAAATTAAAATTTTTTTTTTAAAAGCTACTTATTTAAAATCATACTTAATTTATAAGTAGTTGCAACAGGAGCAGTAGATTAGGGTACACGAAATAATAATTTGCCTGAGAGCTTTTCAATTAAGAAGTTCTTTACAAGTTATATAATTTAAATGAATTTATGCAGATTTCTAGAAAGTTTTTGGGAGACTCTTTACTTATTTTAGTTCTAGCTGTTTTGCTTTTCTCTACGATTAATTTCATAAAACAATTTTTTTTTCAAAAACTACTGAAAAAAATCATACTGAAAAAAAATTTCTAAATTTTAAATACAAAAATTAAAAAATTTTTTTTTTTACAAAATTTACAATCTACATTAACAACCGAAAAAGAATTACACTCACTAACTGCTGTTCAAAACTTGCCAAAAGCACCTGAAAGCATGCTACACGACAATCAGATTACTGCAATTCAAAGGACAATTTCAAGCTATGGAAAAGGCACTGTCAAAGTGGAAAGTGAAGTTTGTGACAATTAATGAATAAAATAAAATAAAGCGAAAGAAGGAGAAATAAAAACTGACAATAAAAAATTTATTGGAAATTCTGAAAAATGTTTAAAAAAGAAAGTAAAAATTTTTGCTTCAATTTGTATTTCATTTTGGGCATTATTCCAAAAAAAAAAAAAAAAAAAAAAAACTATAAAAAAAAAGTGTTAGAAGCAAAATTTTGAAGAAAAATTATAAAAAATTTTGTTATTGAATTTAAGTAAGAAATTTGGGCATTGATAAGATTTAATAAATTTTTTCCAAAAATATAAAAATAATTTTCTTTCTATACTATTTTTTGCAATTTGCAAAATTTTTAATCCTTAGGTGAAAATTTTTTGAAGACAAGATTTTGGTATACTGAATTTTAGGAAATTAAACTCTAAATATAAAAATTTATAATCAAAATTTTCAATGGAATTATATTAAAAACATAAAAATTTGTTGAGAAAAAATTTTTCTTTATAATTACTTCCAAAAAAAAAAAAAAAGAAAATTATAATAATAATAATAATATTAAATCATATAATTTATTTTCTACAATTTTTTTTTAGGTTTTGTTTTAGTTGAAATTTTATTTAAAATGAATAAATATAATATTTTTTGTTGTAGTTTCATTTACTAATTTTTAAAAAATCTTTTTTCGAGTGAAGTTATTGAAAAATTAAAAACTAATGAATTTAAAAAATATATAAAAAGATACGAAAATTATATGCCTAGTTTATTAATAAATATGAAATTGGTTTTGAAAAAATTTTCAAAAAAAAAAATATCAAAAATTTTAGAAAAATTCTGAAATAAAAACTCTTTTCAAACTAATAATTGCTCCTCAACAAAAAAAAAAAAAAAAAAAAAAGAATAAAACTTTTGTCAAAAGCACATAAAAAACACAATTTTCCAAACACTTTCGCCACTTTCGCCATGCAAAGCCAAAACTAAGTACTAACTAACGGTGCTATTGGCACCATTGCTAGTTGCCATAGTTGGCAAGAGCAAAGCAATTTTGTGTCAGAAAGCGCAAAAATTTACTTTTTTTGTACCGTTATCAATGTTATCGCAACGACTGTTATTTGTTTTTGTTGTTGTTGTAGTAACAGCTATTGTTACCACACAATGTTACCGAAAAATAAACTATTTGTTGTTATTGTTAAACTCTGCACACAGCTCTAACGATTGTTCAGAGTTTTAACTGCTTGAACGAGCGAATATCTTGAGGCGCATTTTTGGAAAAGTTTCAAATTCTCAAATGTGAACATCAAAAAGTGCAACAAAAAAAAAAAAAAAATTAGAAAAAAAAAATTAGAAAAATATTAAAAATTATAACAATACGCATACAAGAGTTTCAAACGCTTTAGTTTGTCGATTGCAACAACAAAAATAACGGTACAATGTAAACTGGGTCAAATGCAAGCAAATTCAATAGTTTGTTGCTAAAAAAAAAAAACATTTGAATTGCTTGCAAAGTTGCGGCAAATTTTGAAAAAAAATTTATAAAAAATTGAATAAAATTTAACGGTAATAAAGCTACAACATACTGTAATAAAATGTATTTAAAAATATAGTAAAAAAAAAAAGTTTATTTGCAATGCTTGTCATTTCCTTGCCTTGAACACATGCTTACCTCGAAATCATTTTTTTTTTATTTTTTTATTTTTTGGAAAATACATAATAAACTTTTTCGTGCACGACAACTTAGCATAACAAATCCATCTTTATATGGCTTAAGGCAAAATTGTGCACTTTAGCTGCCTGAAGTATGCTACACTTTATTGCGCAGAAAATGTTATACATTTACATAAGTACGCAGTAGCACTAACTTTTTTTCGTATTTCCAAATTTATTGCATTTATACGAGTACGTTCCAATCAGCTTTGGTTGCTCGGTTAGTCACTTAGAGTTGACTCATTCATGCACTTGTGGCTGCAAAGTGCTGCGTGCGTCTGATTATATGCTACAACTCTTGTAAGGGTTATTTATAGTATTTATGTTATTTGTATTTGTTGCAACTCCACTGGTTTTTGGTAGTTTTTGTAAGCAATTAATTTTTTAAATAAAATTTCAATCGAAATAAATTGGATTATTAAGGGAAAGTGAGACTTGAAGTGGTAGAGAATCAACGGTATTTCACGAAAAATGGGTATTAAGGCATCAAATAAGTGGCGAGAAAATTGGCAACATTGTACGTGACTTGCTTGCGGCTCAATTGGCACTCAAGTTGATGATTTTTGGCGAAAAAATTCGGAAAAACGTTAAAAAATTAAACCAAAACTGGAAGGACGACGTCGGAAAATATTGTACACAAGGCGAAAATTGGCAACAGTGTATAGTTAATGAAATTATATTGTTCATGTTAAAAAAAAAAAAAACATACTTAAATTTATTTTTTTTGCATTTTATATTGATTATTTTAACGAAAATCCATCGAACTCGCATATAATCATACAAATTTCACTAAGAAACTCTGACATCTGTAGTTTTGTGCAAGTACCACAGGGCGTATACATAACTAACCCAAAAACTATGCGCAATTTCACAGATATTCGACAACTCCACTACATCAGCTTGAGCATGTGCTATTGACGCCTGCGAAAACTCATGCCAGATAATGCTGCCCACATTATTATGCCAGCGCGGAGAAGTTTATGTTGAAGTTGAATAAAGTTAAAGTGAGAGTTATCTCAAGCTGTCTAGCAGCAGTTAGCTACCACAAGCATTAAAATATATTTAAATATGCACATGACGCTTAAATCTTATATTATATGTACTCATAAGTAATGCATGTTTTAGCTGCCTCAAAGTGAAAGGGAATTAAAATTTTGGCTCAGCCATTGGTTAAGCATAATGTTTCAAAGTAAGTCTATAGCGCGCACGTGGGCGTTATTCATATGAGTATAAGAAATTACAAAAGCGCATTGTAAATTAAAATGTTGCATGTTAATTTTTTCAGCAATGAGTTTCCCTGAATTAAATTGAAACAAAATTTTTAATTTTTTTTCTATTTTATTTTTTATTTTTATTTTTTGTATTTTTTTAAACTTTATTTTATTTTATTTTATTTTTATTAATTTTTTTTTAAATTTTTTTAAATTTATTTTATTTTATTTTATTTTTTCATTTTATTTAATTTTTTTTATTTTTTATTTTTTTTGTATATTTTTAACTTTATTTTATTTAAATTTTTATTTTATTTTATTTTATTTTTCATTTTATTTTATATTATTTTATTTTTATTTTGTATTTTTTGTATTTTTTTAAATTTTATTTTATTTTATTTTTTTTTTTTTTAATTTTAATTTTTTTTTTTTTTTAATTGTATGTTTTTTTAATTTTTTTTGTATATTTTTAACTTTATTTTTATTTTGAATTTTTTTTTTTTTAATTTTTTTTTTTTCATTTTATTTCAGTTTATTTAATTTTTATTTATTTTTTTTTTAAATTATATTATTTTATTTTATTTTATTTGTTATTTTTATTTTTTTTATTTATTTTTAATTTTATTTTATTTTATTTTTTTAAATTTATTTTTTTATTATTGTTTTTATTTTTATTTTTTGTATATTTTTATCTTAATTTTATTTTATTTTATGTAAAATTTTTAAATTTTATTTTATTTAATTTATATTTATTTTTTTGTATTTTTTATTTTGTTTAATTTTAATTTTTATTTTGTGTTATTTTTTTTAATTTTTTTATTTAATTTTATTTATCATTTTATTTTATTTTAATTTTATTTTTTATTTTTTTCTTTTTGTATTTTTTTAGATTTTAATTTAATTTATTTTACTTTATTTTATTTAATATTTATTTAAATTTTTTTTATTTTTTTTTCATTTCGGTTTATTTTATTTTATTTTTAATTATTATTTTTTGTATTTTTTTAAATTTTATTTTAATTTTTATTCCTTTATTTTATTTTACTTAATTTTTATTTATTTTATTTTTAGTTTTTATTTTCTGCTTTTTTTATTTTTTTATTTAGTTTATTTTATTTTAATTTTATTTATTTGATTTTTTATTTTTATTTTTTGTATTTTTTTTAAATATTTCTTTTTTTTTTTTGATATTTCATTTTAAAATATTAAATTTCTCTTTTTAATATTTTAATTTTATTTTATTTCATTTGTTTTTATTTTTAATATTTTGTATTCTAATTTCAGTTTAATTTATTTTACTAATTTTTTCAATTCGTCAATTTGTGAGTTATGTTGCTTTTGTGTCTAATGTATGCTACGCATTATGCCACACAAATCTACGATTGAAGCAATTAAAAGCGTATTAAATGTTTGTCGTCGCTGACATTGCCGCTGATAAGCCTTAAATGTTTTATGTATGTAATATAATTACCAACTTTTTTGTTGTTGTTTTTCTGCCATTACATAATGGCTTGAGTGCGACTCACGCACTTATTCACTCACTCATACTCTGCTGGTTGGGATTGTGGTAGCTCAAATTGCAAATTTTGTGGCAATTAAGTAATGTAAACGATCTTGATAATGTCAAGTTGTGGCTTTACAAAGTTTCCTTTAAGATGGCGGCAGTTTGATTTAAATAGTTGTTTGCCGGTTGGTGCAAGGTGGAAATGGATGTTGAGGTGTAGCTGCTTCAGCTAAATTGATAAAAAGTGGGTGTTGTTGGAGATTTAAAAATATTTTCTTTTGAATTTTCTATACTTTTTTAGTGAAGTTTAAATTTTTTTAGTTTAATACTTTTTTTTAATATTTTTAGAAATTTTTTTCAATCACTGCCCTCAGCTATTTTTATATCGAAGAATTTCATTAAATTCTCAAGTTAATTAAATACAAGTTAAAAGTTAAAATTTGTGTATATATATATACGTTATATATATATATATAAATTTCCTTAAATCT
Source organism: Neoceratitis asiatica (assembly GCA_030068015.2). Lineage (NCBI taxonomy): Eukaryota > Metazoa > Arthropoda > Insecta > Diptera > Tephritidae > Neoceratitis > Neoceratitis asiatica. The sequence goes on from CM061527.1 coordinate 78,495,033, forward strand.
CTACTTCCACACATTTTCTTAACAAAATATACTTTGTCATTCAGTGATGTTGTTGTTGCTGTTTGTTACTTTCTTCGACTTCCGGCGGCGCCATTAAACTTTCATTAGTTATTAAACGTCCAGAGACATGCAAAAAACTTATGTATTTGTTATAAATGTTTGTTTATGTGCTTATATATATATTACATTCTCTTACTCACAACGAAGTTTTATGGCTGAGTAGTCACTCTGTGCAGCCAAAGAGGTAGCTAAGTGTGTAGTACAGTTATGTTGGTAAGCTATTAATGATGATGGCTCTTTTGTTGGTGTTTTACTCTTTGTTGCTGCAAATGTCTTTATTTTTCTGTGCTTATGTAGTTAGTGATATCGCTATTTTTGCTTTTGGCTATTAATTTTTTTCTAATAATAGTTTTTCGACTTCTTTTATGTGTTTTGGCAAAGCTACTTCTTACATACATTTTGCACATCATTAAGTGTAATTAAGTTTTTATAAGAAGGGAGAGAGTTTGATTACTAGCTCTCACTTCTCTACATCTCTCTTTTCTGATATCTCTAATAACCAGTGAAGTATTAAAATAGTTTAAGAAAAAAATAAAAATAAAATAAAATAAAATAAAATAAAATATAATAAAAAAGAATAAAATAAAATAAAATAAAATTTAAAAAAATTAAATAAAATAAAGGAAAAAATTAATAAAAAAATATAATAAAGGAAATTAAAATTAAATTAAATTAAATTAAATTAAATTAAATAAAATAAAATAAAATAAAATAAAATAAAATAAAATAAAATAAAATAACACAAAATAATATAAAATAAAAAAAGTAAATAAAAAGACTATTCAAAAAATACCCCTACTTGAATCACCCTTTACAAAGGAGTCTGGAGAGATAAAAGACTACACCTGACCCTTTAGTTTGGCCCCAAATTTATGAAATAATAATAAAAATTTAAATTTTCTATTTACCGTCAACTCTCAGCAGCGAGTTTTAACTCATCCGAGTGTTGGAAAAAAAAAATCGAGGAAAATCTATCAGTCGTTCACAAGTGGTTTAGACATAACTCAAGATTCCTCCATGTGTTGGTCGCTGAGCGCCAATTATGTGTGTATCTGTTTTTCTGTTTTAATTTAATTTTATATATCATTTAAATGTTTTATTTTATTTGTTTACTAATTGATTTTTAAGATATAACTAAAATAATTTAATTTAATTTAATTTAATTTTTTATTTTATATTATTTTTTATTTTTCTTTATTTATTTTCTTTTGTTTTTTATTTTTGCATTTTTTATTTTAGTATATTTTTTATTGTATTTTGTTTTATTTTGATTTACTATATATACATAATTTTTTTGGATTTATTTTTAATTTCTTTTTAATTTATTTTTTTTATTATCTTTTTCATTTATTTTATTAAATTTTCTTAAATTTTATTTGGTTTTGTTTTATTTTATTTTGTTATATTTTAAGTTTTTATATTTTATTTTTTTTTATTGTATTGTATTTTATTTATTTTATTTCTTTTTTTGTTGTTTTGTTTTGTTTTGTTTTATTTTATTTTATTCTAATTTTTTTATGCGTTTTATTTTATTTTGTTACATTTTATTTTATTTTATTTATTTTATATTATTTTATTTTATTTATTTTATATTATTTTATTTCATTTTAACTTATTGGATTTTTTTTAAATTTTAATTTATTTTATTTTTTTCATATTATTTAATTTAAATTTATTTTATATTTTCAATTATTTAAAATAAATCTTTTATATTGTGTGTTTTTTATTTATTTTATTTTTTTATTATTTTTTTTTTAATTTTATTTTTTTTTATTAATATAAGTTTTTTTTTTATATTATGATATTTCATTTTATTTATTTTTTTAATATTATTTTATATGTATTTTTTTTTTTTTTTAAATCATTTCATATAATTTTTCTAATATTTTTTTTTACCTAATACATATCCATTATCTGAAATATGCCAAAATTCGCATTCAACTAATGTTCTATTTTCCACCAATAACAATCTAAATTCATACCCTCGGACATAATTTTTTTTTTTTGATATTTTCAAAACACAAAATATTGTCCAGCATTGATTTGCAACATAACAAACAACAGTATCGAATGTAAATGATGGACTTAGGGGAAAAAGGCCACAAATTTTACCACACACAGGCAGCTTACAACCACTACATGTACATTGGCATGTATGCATGTGTGTTCAACATGTAGTCCTCGCAGAGTTGTTTTCATTACTTCTCACTCCACCAATTTGGCCTATTGTGCGTTGCAACTAGTATTTTGTGGCTGTGAATATGTATGTTTAACTGTGTTTGTATATGCATTTGGATAACGACATGCTGCGCAGCCCCGCTGAAGTCCCATAATGAATGCCCAAATTGTTGATGCAACGCGATATTTACAAAAACAAATTTAAATTCTTTCAAAGGCCTGCCGATGTATGTGTGTGTGTGTGTGTGATAATGATCGCATTGTATGTCCAAATTCTATTTATTTGAGGGAATTTACCTACCATTTTTCATAGGCTTATACTACTTAAATAGTTTCACTGTTATTTGTATGCGCGAGTATCTACGTATGTATGTCTGTATGTCTGTATGTAAGCAACGGCATGTATTTTCGACATTTTGTTGCGCAGCCAGTTGCGTATTTTAATTATATGTGTAGGATGACAGCGGTTTGGCTTCCAAATAACTGCAATCGAATACATTTGTTTTGTAGTTAAACGTATGGGTGTGTGTGCGTGTGCGTATGTGTGCGTGTGTATTTGGTGAAAAACAAAACCCATCGCCAGTCAGTCATTCGCTGAACCGCTAAGGCCTACGCACTGACGAGTATGCCAAATTTGTGCAGGCATAAAATAGTTACAATAACAACAACAACAACAATTTTCAATAGTATTTATAGGCTTGAAAACCAAGCTGGAATTAAATGAGCAGTCACTCTTTTGGAGGTTTCTCTTGCAGTGACCTTTTTGATGTTTTCGTTTCTACTCAGACAGCGAATCAGTACTCTCTGTTGACTGGTTTTAATTGACGACGTCCATATATTGGTACATACAAAGGCTTGAAGAATTTTTTTTATAAATTCTTAAATGAATTCCAAAACATCAATTAAATGTTTTAAAACTGTCAAGGATCTTTTTCTAGAAATTTTGTCTTCTAAATAGGTTATGGAAATTATTCTGTAGCTATATAATATTTTGTTCCATATAATTGAATTCGTTATTTTATTTAAAAATTTTTTTTTTTTCTTTTCTTTATATTATAATTTTTTTAAATTTTATTTTATTTTAAATCTAAAATTTAATATTATTTTATTTTTATTTTATCTAATTTTTTATTTTTTTATATCATTTTTTTTTTAATTTTTTATTTTTTATTTTATTATAAAGGGTGTTCCAAGTAGAGGTACTTTTTTCAATAGCTTTTTTTTGACAGATCACTCGTGAGTCGTGTCAAGCTGTCATGTTATTTTTGTTCAGTTCAGTTTGGCATTTCATCATGGAAAGACTTACGCCTGAATGACGTATACAAATCATTCAACTTTACTAGGAAAATTCATGTTCTGTAAAAAATGTGTTTCACGATCCTCGCTCAACTTATGGTCAACACAATCAGCCAACTGAGTGTACTATTCGCAACACAATCAACAATATTGAGACCCAGCATTCATTATTGGATATTATTCAACCGAACAGACCACGTCCAGCACGCAGTGAAGAAAATATAGCGCGGCCGTAGCTGAGAGTGTATACGAAGACCGCGGAGAATCGATTCGTTCGCAGCAGCTCGGAATGGACGTATGGCACGACTTGCATTCTACGCCGAGATCTTAAATTGAAAACGTATAAAATACAGCTTGTGCAAGAACTGAAGCCGCTCGACCTCCCCAAGCGACATCGCTTCGTTCTATGGGCTCTTGAAAAGTTCCAAGAAGATCCGACGCTTTCGAGCCTAATTTTGTTCAGCGATGAGATCCATTTATGGCTCAATGGGTATGTAAACAAGCAAAATTGCCACATTTTGGATGAAGAGCAACCGGAAGAGATTCAAGAGCTGCCATTTTATCCTGAAAAATCAGCGGTTTGGTTTAGTTTGTGGGCCGGTGTAATCATTGGTTCATATTTCTTCAACAATCACGTCGGTGCGAACGTAACCGTCTATGGCGACCGTTATCACGCCTTGATAGCGGACTATTGATGACTGAAATTGAACCTCGTAATCTCCGCTGCAATTGGTTTCACCAAGACGGCGCCACTCGCACACACATCACATCAATGAATAGATTTATTGAGAGCACACTTCGGTGAGCAGATAATTTCACGTTTTGGGCCAGTCGATTGGCCACCAACATCGTGTGATATCACACCGTTAGACCTTTTGCTGTGGGGTTATGTAAAGTTTAAAGTCTATGCGGACAATCCCACTTCGATTCAGGTCTTGCAGCAAAACATCACGCGTGTCATAGGCCAGTTACCAATCGAAATACTCGAACAAGTTAACGAAAATTGGACCATTAACGGATGAACCATCTGAGATGCAGCTGCGGTCAACATTTGAAAGAGATACTCTTCAAGAAATAAATGCCAAAGAATTTTCTTTCGAATGATAACAAACATTCCCCATTAAATTCGAGTTTTCTGTGTTTTTTCTTTAAAAAGTAGAGAACCTCGAAATGTATCACCCTTTATAAAGGTAAAATAAAAAATTATTACTTAATGCCTGCCTTTAAGAAATCCATTTATAAAAATCATTTATAAAATATCAGCAAAAAAAGCTGTAATATAGAATACCTTTGCTCAAACACACACACACACATATATATATGTATATATATATCTGCAGCAAACTCAAACACCAACTTAAAATTCAAAAGTGAAACAGTAGAAAATTATACGAATTTATGCAGGAAAGTTAGAGTGAAAATTCAAAGATCAACGAATGCCATAAAGTTAGCAACGCATAGTGCAGCGAGGACAGCTAAGGCACCAAAAGAAGGTGCAAAAGTCTTAGATTGCAAGAAAATAGTTGCATATAAGAAAGAAGGCAGTCAAGTGAAGTTATGTAGACAAGGCATGCAGTAAAAACTGTGGGTGGAGTAACGGTATTTCCAAAGAGATAAGTAATAGAAAATAGCAAAAAGGCGAGTCTGTTGCTGCCATCACCACCACGTCATGCAAAAAGTGCATCATTACGCATGCAGCTGGCTGATGATTGAGGCGATACTAAAAACCAATAATTTTCGGTTACAAGAAATGAGCTAATGAAAATTTGATAGCAACAACTTTTGCTGCTGCTGCCATCACCAACACCAAAATGTTGTGGTTGTTTTGAGCATCAACGATGAGACCAACAACGGTGTGTAAATGATCGAAAAGGTAGTAAATGTTGGTATGTATGTGGTAAGTACTTAGAAACTTTATGTCACGCATGCTAGTGTGCGTGTAGGTATAAATATTCTATGTATTGGTAGGTATACGAATGTCTGATGTGAAAAGTTTAGTTACAAAATTTACACACAAATTCAGATGAGAACTGAGAAGATTGTGGTTTTGGAAATTGTTATATGTGGTTTTATGCTTTTATGCACACACATACTCTTATACACTTATACATGTTTTTATGTTTGTATATTAAATGGTGAGTGAAAAGTTTCAATTTTAGCAAGTTCAAACGCCATTTTCCAAAGGATGCCTACATACCAGTATATACGAGACATATATATGTATGTATACAAATATCAATATGAGGTAGAGAAAACCACCAAAATGCTGTTCTTTAACCACTTCCGTCTTTAATTTATACATATGCATATTTGCTCTCATTAATGGTACTAAAAGGAATTTGCTTGTGGTTGGACAGGTCGTATGAGTGACTTCAGTGGTTTGGTCTAACGGATATCTAACTCATATTGTCAGAAGGCTATAAAATAAAATAAACTAAAATAAAATAAAATAAAATAAAATAAAATTAAATTAAATTAAATTAAATAAAATAAAAGAAAATAAAATAAAATAAATAAAGTTAAAAAAATAAAATAAAATAAAATAAAATAAAAAAATAAAAATAAAATAAAATGAATTAAAATAAAATAAAATAAAATAAAAAAATAAAAATAAAATAAAATAAAATAAAATGAAATAAAGTAAAACAAAATAAAATAAAATAAAATAAAATAAAATAAAAAAATTAGAATAAAATAAAATAAAATATATTTAAAAAAAAATAAAAAAAAAATAAAAATAAAAAAATAAAAATAAAATAAAATAAAAAATATAAAATAAAATAAAGTGAAAAAAAAAAAATAAAAATAAAAATAAAAAAAAATAAAAAAAAATATATCAAAAAATAGAAAAATAAAAATAAAATAATAATAAAACTGTGAACTGAGCAAAAATTATATATTATAGATATTAACGTAGAATTAATAAAGCGAATATCGAAAATCGAAACCACTTTTAGTAAAAATTTCATCCGATTTTTTGACCTTTTTCACCAAATTTTTTTGGTATTCTACCTCCTTCCAGCCGACCAGTCACTCAAAAACCCCAAAGAAATTCCACAACTGATGATGCAAGGTCATCATAATGGTCCATATGTATTTGATTAAAGTTATTTTCAAATAAAGAAAAATTCTATTAAAAATATACAGGGTTATCCGTTATACGGTTTCCAAAAATAAACGTAAATAAAATGCATTTAAAATGAATTTTTCTTCGCAAAATTTCTTTTTTTTATTACAAAGTTTGAGCCTTGGCCTTGTATGTGAAACATTACATCATTCAATTGGCGCGAATTTTTACAAACTTCAATCCGCTTGAGGTAATTTTCGTACACTTTTTGGCACATTTTGGTGGGTATCTCAGCCATAACTTGACGAATGTTGATTTTCAGGCGTTCAAGCTTTAAAGGTTTATCCGCATAAACACGGTCTTTCACAAGAAAATTTCTAACGATGTCAAATCGCACGATCTCGGTGGCCAGTTGACATCGCCAAGACGAGAGATTACACGGCCGGTAAATTTCTTTCTCTTAATAAAGCTATTTTCGCGCGTGTAGTGTGGCATCTGGTAGAGCGACATATTTTCCAACTGATGTTCTTCAATTGAGTACAGAAAAAGTCGGTTCTCATCTACCCATAACGCCCCGAATCGACAGTGATAATCTCACCGTTATCGTTTTCAAAGAAGAAAAATCCAATCACTCCTCCGGACCAAAGAGCAAAACAGACAGTAAGTTTTCTTCGGGTGTAATGGCCTCTCTTCAATTACTTAAGTATTTTCGGAGGCCCACCTGCGTCTTCTTACCTATTTATGTATCCACCGAGTGAGAAATGGTCCTCGTAGCTGAAAAAAATTTGTTGCAAAAATCGCGGTGCACCAAATCGACGTAACTACGGCATTGTGAATGATCAGCTGGCTTCAGTTTTATTTAGAGTCCAGGTTTTACAAATCTGTAACCGATCCAGTATCTTAAAATTTCTTAAAATTTTACCAATTGTTTGACTAGTTGGACCATTATATGCATCTTTAATCTTCTCGTAGTCACGTGGCCACGTTTGAATCACCATTTCTGTGGTAGGTTTCAACAATTTTAACGTGGTTGTGCGGTTATTAGGCGATCCATTTTCATAAATGTCAGACTTTTAGCTAAAAACAAAGCATGTTTGATTCGACAGTTAAGTTTGACAGATGTCAAAAGACAGCGCTGCACTTTCGAAGCCACTAAATGGATAACCGTTTATTTCTTGTATTGTAAATATGAGAAAATAAAATAAAAATATTTTTATGGACACTTAAATTATTAATTATTCAAAAGCCCTAAAAATAGCGGTTTTCTGACCTTTAAAATTCAATTAATATTTTCTAAACATCATTTTTTTTCTACTAAAATCCAAATTCTTGTGCAGCAACTTAAAGTCTGTTGCAACAGTTGCACAGCAGCAAGTGCATTTAATGCTATTCGCATGCATAACACAACTAAACACGTTAGACACAACTAAACGAACGCTGAGCTCAACACGTGCACGCTAAAACAATAACAATAAACAACAATGATGCGAACAACTGCGATCTGTCATTCATTTGTGCAACACGCTGCAAGCAGACAATAAACACGCGCCTCTCATGCGAGTGTGTCATAAATGTGTGTGTGTGTGTGTGTGTGTGTGTTCATCAGTATAATTATGCTAGTGACAACGCCATATAAGAGTACATACTTAGACATTCAAATGCATTTGGCGTTAATGTTGATGGCAACAAACCGGAATTTGAATAATAATAATATCCACACTGAGTATGTGTATATATGTATGTATACATATGTGGATATATATTTATTGCACTATAATGCATATCGTTAGATGTATCATATATACAATTTATCGTAATGCCATTTAATCCTACACAGACCCACACACACACACACAGATATGCACACAAACTCCTTTACATTGGTGCGCATTCACCGTTTGGACAGTTATTACAACATAACACAACACTGTAGCGCACATTCCATGCATAACACACATATACATATATATACATACATACTCGTATACTCACATTTCGCTTCTTCCATGCCACTGATGCACACACACTTCGTGCAACAAGCATTATTTGCACTAAATTTCGTAATGCTTCAGCAAATTTCAGTTTGTTAATACTACTAACAGGTTATTCTCATTGCTATGACAATTTTCGAAATTCAAACTGTATTTTACATGAAAATCATGGATACTTAGAATCGAGTAAATGCATAAAATAGCTCGTTAGTGCATTTGATTGCATTGGCGAATTTTTTTTTTTTGAAATTCATTATTTGAGGAATATTCTCACTCTCTAATTTCTCTCGCTATTTGCCAAATTTCGTAAAATATATAAAACTTTTTTACTTATTTTTAATACATTTAATTTAATTTTTAGAATAATTTAATATATATACTGGATGATCCATTTCGATATTCCCTACTTTTTGGAAAAAAAAAACACAGAAAATTCAAATTTAATGAGGAACATTTTTTGGAACTCATTTTTTGAAGATTCTCTCTTTCAAATGTTGGCCGCGGCTATGTTCCAGATGGTCCGTCCATCCGTTGAGTCCAATTTTCGATGACTCGTTCGAGCATTTCGACTGGTAACTGGCGAATGACACGCTCCTCTGTTTTGCACCAAGGCTTGAATCGAAGCACAATTGTCCGCATAGACTTTAGAATTTACATATCCCCACAGGAAAAGTCCAACGCTGTGATCTTGGTGGCCAATCGACCAGCACAAAATGTGAAATTATCTACTCACCGAAGTGTTCTCTCAATAAATCCATTGACTGATGCGATGTGGGTTTAGTTGAAACCAAATGTCGAGATCACGAACTTCAATTTCACCAAACCGTTACTTTTCTGGATGAAATGGCGGCTGTTGAATTTCTCCGGGTTGCTCTTTGTCCTCAAATGAGGCAATTTTGATTGTTTATATATCCATTGACCCAGAAATGGGCCTCATCCCTGAACAACATTCGGCTCGAAAACGTCGGATCTTCTTGGAACTTTTCAAGAGCCCATAGAGCGAAGCGATCTCGCTTGGGAAGGTCTAGTGGCTTTAGTTCTTGAATCATACGTCAGTCCGCGTTGCTGCGAACGGCACCGAATCGACTCTCCACGGTCTTCGTGTACACATTCAGCTACGGTCGCTATATTCTCCTCACTGCGTGCTGAGGTTTAAGCGGTCGAATATTATCCAGTAATGAATGCTGGATCTCAAGGTGGGTGATGGTGTTGCGAATTATACGCTCAGTAGGCCGTTTATGTTGACCATAAGTTGAGCGAAGCGTGCGAAACACATTCTTTACGGAACGTGAATTTTCGTAATAAAGTTGAATGATTTGAAAACGTTGTTCAGGCGTAAGTCTTTCCATGATGAAATGCCAAACAATACAGAATGCAAATAACATGACAGCTTGACACGACTCACGCGTAATCTGTCAAAAAAAAGGCTATTGAAAAAATGACCTCGACTTGGACCACCCTTTATATCCATATGAAGTCCAGCTTGCCCTACAACAATGGATAACCCGGTATTTAGTGAAATATTATTCTAAGATTTTAATATATTTTTCGACAAGTAAAACGCTTTTGCAAATAGAAAAAGAAAGAGACTGAAATAAACGAGTACAAAGTGCTTGAAAAGCTTATGTTGGAACCGAAGAGAGAGATCTGGTGGTTGACGTTCAGACTGTACCGGGTTTATAAATAAATACTTTTCCAGTCTGCTTGGCTGTGCTATACAATACCCAGAAATGGTGTACTCGAAACCCCAAACAATGAATGGAACAGACATTTTATTACTCTACCATGATAAAGTAAGATCCAAAAGCATGTATCCATCTGAAGGCGAACAAAGCTGCCAAAGCCGAGGGCTTAACTATTCAAATCCAATAAATCCTGAAAAAGAAGAGTGAGATAGGGTTGACTCACAATTTATTCGTTCATTTCGAATCAGCTCGATAAAGAGCTGCAATCGATTATGTTGGAGGTTTCAGGGAAGTTGACATTTTAGGGGATACCTCATAAGACTCAGGTTTAACGAATGGAAATCTCTCGGGATATAAACGAAGTTTCCAAATGACTTATATATGGTTTTGAAACCAGTGAGGAAGCGCTGAGTACTAGTGTAAGCATTAGCTGTACAAGAGAAATTTTGACGCTATAAATCAGTATCAAAAGAGATCAAATTGCCCTGCCGTCCAACTTCAACTTCAACATATGTGGTATCATTTCAGACATTTTTTCGGTTACTTTTCGGTTTTTACTAACACATATGTATCTCCTTCTTCTTCTAACTACTGCGTGTTGATCATTATAACGTTATTAAATGTCTTGCTGCTCTTTATGTAGCGGTAAGTGAGAGGCTTTACATCGAGCATTTTATGTAAGTGTAATATGCGGCATCTCAAAACCTCATCGCTCAAATGAAGCTAATCCCATTAAAGTCCTTTTGTTTGCAGTTTTGAAAAAAATATTTCGCTCATATATATATATATATATATATAGTTTTAGATGTTCGCACTGAAATTCTACTAATCAATTCATCATCCTTGGACAACAATTTAATCCGCATTACGCTTTATAACGCATTTCTTACAAAAAAAAAAAAAAAAAAAAAAAAATTTATGAAATATTTTCATAAAAGAAAAATTTTTAATAAAAAATTCTTTTACACCGAGACATATATGTGTAGATATTTATTCAATATATATACTTATAATACGAGCAACTGTATACAACACTATATGGCAACATTTACAGCTGCCATTTTTTTGTTTTTTTTTTCTTTAGAAAATTTCAAAGCATACTAATCCACCATGGCAACAAGCAACATGCAACATGCCGCCACATACAGCTGTCATAACAGAAATGAGGACAGTACAGCCAAAGCAAGCAACAAACTAACGGTCATCGTTAACAAGCAGCCAGCAGCCAGCAGCCTTTCATTGCTGCTACGCCTGGAACTGAGAGCGAGGAAGGCAGCAAAGTGAAAATCACAATTGCATAAGCAGGAGTAGTGGGAGTGAGCAGTTGTGGTGCAGCTATCATAACAGGATAAGAGCAGCATGGTTATGAAAACAAAAAAAAAAAAAAAACCAAAAAAAAACCGTTAAAGCTTATTAGTTAGCAGCTGTGGGAGTATAGTTGTTGCCATGTTGTTGTAAGTTTACAACATTTATGGCTTAAAAACAAAAGGATAAGCGCTCGTTGGTTGATGTTCTTTGAAAAAATGACAAAAATTATTTAATATTTTTTCCATGAAATAGCTAGGTATTGTGTGATAGAAGTGTTTTGATGAAGCATTTTCCAACTAAGGATGAAGCAAAATGCAGTATTCATATGTAACTAAGAAGCAAAATCCGTAAAGATTGATGCGTTGTCAGCATGGATGTCGAGCACTTCGTGTTACCAAGCTCTGCTGCTGGCGTTAGAGAACACTGTGTCTTCAAACATCATTTTTTTTTAATATTTTTAATTTTTTAAGCATTGATTTTTTCACTCTCTCTTTTTTTCTTTCAGATAAACTGACTACGCCCTTGCATTCAGCAATATATTTCCCCCGTCGTTTTGTAGTTAAAACTAGTGCACAGAACAATAAGTTGCAGGCATTAAGAGGAAATCCTACACAGCAACAGTCGCATGAAATGGAACTCCGGCATTGATGGCAGCAGCAAAATATATAAACAAATTTCACTATTGTTGCTACTATCACTGCTTCCTACTCGCATTCGAATGAGTAACATACAAATAGCAATCACTGTATAACAGGTGAATTGCAAAGTTCCCATCCTGACACATAGATGGCGCTACTAGATAATACAAAATTTGTGGTTAGCGCTAACCTTCAAATAACGAATGTATAGATTCGACAGCTGTCTGTTCATTAGTTTGTGAATTTATAGCATTTTGAGTGAAGCAACTTTTGTTGCCGTGAAAAAATTGGATTAAAAAGAGTTTCGTGTGTTGATAAAATATTGCTTTTTGAAGAGAAAAAATACAGTTGAAGCAAAAACTTGGCTTGATGACGAGTTTCGGCACACTGCCCCAAGAAAACTAATCATCAAGGATTGGCATGCCAAGTTTAGACTTGGAGAAATCAGCACCGAAAGCGGTGAGTGCAATGGACACCCAAAACAGATTGTTTCCGACGAAAACATAAAAAAAATCCACAAAATAATTTTGAATGGCCGTAAATTGAAACTGAATGAAATAGCAGGTACTCTGAAGATATCAACTGAACATGTATATCATATCATACACGAATATTTGGGTATGATAAAGCTCTTTGCAAAGTGGGTGCCACGCGAACTCACTTTTGAGCAGACACAACGACGAGTTGATGAATCGGAGCAGTGTTTGGCGATGTTGAAGAGTAATAAACTAGAGTTTTTGCGTCGATATGTGACAACAGATGAAACATGGGTCAACTACTTCACTCCTATGTCCAATTGACAGTCATCCGCGTGGACTGCACACGATGAACCCGCTCCAAAGCGTACAAAAACGCAACTGTCGGCTGGCAAGGTTATCGAGTCTGCGAGTGTGGGATGCGCATGGACTTATTTTCATTAACTAACTTGAAAAAGGAAGGACCATCAACGGCGATAATTATATAGCAATATTAGAGCGTTTGAAGTACAAAATCGCTGAAAAACGGTCGCATTTGAAGAAAAAGAAATTGTTGTTTCATCAAGACAATGCACTGTGTCACAAGTCAGTGAAATCGATGTTAAAAATTCATGAATCGAGCTTTGAATTGCTTCCGCATCCACCGTTTTCTCCAGATCTGACCCCCAGCGACTATTTTCTGCTCTCAGATCACAATAGAATGCTTGATAGGAAGAAATTTTCGTCGAATGAAGAGTTAATTGCTGAAACTGAGGCCTGTTTTGGAGCAAAAGACAAGTCTTACTACAATAATGCTATCGAAAAGTTGGAGGGTCGCTATAATCAGTGTATCCTACACTTGAAGGAAACTATGTTGAATACAAAAAAAAAAAAGTTTGCCAAAAAAAATAAGATTTACTATGGTAGGGCCGGAACTTTTCAATTGAACATATTTTTTTTTGTATATTTTTTTTTTATTTTAATTTATTTATTTTACTTATATTTTTTTAATTTCATATTATTTTTATTTATTTAATTAAATATTAAATTTACATTATATTATATTATTTTGTTTAATTTTTTTTCCGAATCAGCATTTTTCTGTTTATACAGTATTTTAAGAAAACTTTTCGTCTATTATGAATTTAATTATTTTTTCTAATACTTTAATGAGTTGAAGTGTAGGCTTGTATGCTACTAGGAATTTGCTCATAAATTGTACAGCATGCCAGGAACAAAAGAAAGAATGGAAAACCAGAGAAATTGAGAAAAAAATTGTATTTGAAGCGTTTTAAATCTCTTGTTTTCTGTTTTTTAATAAGCTTATTTATTGTAAGTAAGAGAATTTGGAAAACATACATTAAAATTGAATAAGAAACCCGCAGTGGTAGTAAATAAATATGTTCATATATTCAAGCCTTCGTTTGCCACAGCGTATACGTAATCTCACTTGTAGTTATCTCCTAGAAGTCACTTACTAAATTACACATATCAACATCATTTCTAACTAAATATTTCATAATTGAATTAACTAATAATCTCAGTGAAATACAAAAAAAAATTATAATAAATAATTGAGTGTTTTTCAATAACAGTATATTTCAGATATCAAAACCAACAATTCAACCTCAAGCGCACTTATGTACAAGTAATTTAAACCAACAGTAAATTTCAACTGCAGCAAATATTATTTAGGTCAATAATTTGGTGAAAAAAGCACTATTTAAAAATTGTTTTTTTTTTGATAATAATTAAATTAATATAAATTAAACTAATTAGCGCTTCCAAAAATATGCTTCAAATGTAATTTAATTTAACAGTTAGTTATATGTACACACATACAATATATAAATAGACATGATACGAAACATAATAACACCATTAAGGAGTGAGAAAATACTAGAAAATAGTTGAAAGTGAAATTAAGAAAAAAAATTGTGAATAAATTTTTATGTAAACAAACAATGAAAACCATATTTTTTAATTAATTTTAATTTACTAAAAAAATCGCATAGCTTCGAGTGCACTACTTAAATGAATGACTGGCTTGCCATTGAGTTTTAAAATGAAATAAAAATGGTTAAGCAATGTTAGAAATAATTGTGTAAATAAATACGAGCACTCGATATGAATATAGAATAAATAATTCGTATAAAAAAGACCAAAAAATTTATTATGAAATAATTAAATTTTTCATTTAATTCTTTGTAATAAAAATTGTTTTTTTTTGTTTTTTTTTAATGCATTTTTATAAAAAAACACAGTGCTTTTGTAATCGTTTCATGTAATTCATGAGAATTTAATGCTTATGACAGCAAATCTATTGTTTAAGTTATATAATTAGCACTTTAAATATTGTGAAAATAAAAATTATATAAAATATATAAAATTAAATTGCATTTATTACAAATTTTTTCTAAATCAGTTACATAAAAAGGTGTTATGGCATTTAGAAAAATATTTAAAAAAATGCTACTTTGAGTCAATTACTTCAAAACCATAATTGTTGAAATTTACCGAATTTTTTAACTAACTAATGGACTTATGTAATTTAAAAATCTAAAAACAAATTTAATATTACTTTCACGTCTATTTTTGTATATTTTTCAACACATTTTTCTCTATTAAAAATTAACTTTATTCACTTGAAATTGATTTAATTTCTTTCTCTCTCTCTCTTTTTAGGCAGACTTGGAACTGAATATTTTTCCGCATATGTATATGGGAGTTTCGTCTAACCCTTCTGCGAAAAATAGAGAGTAGGATTAACTCAAACAAAATTCAGATTGAAATACATGTGTGCATATGACAGGTCAATTGAAAAGTACCCGGCCTAACATAGTAAAACACATATTTTTTTTGCAAAATTCATTTTTTCAGTTAAACATAAATTCCTTCAAGTGTAGGATACACTGATTATAGCAACCCTTTAACTTTTCGATAGCATTATTGTAGTACGATTTGTGCTTTGCTTCAAAATATGCCTCAGTTTCAGCAATTAACTCTTCCTTCGACGAATATTTCCACCAAGCGAGCATTCTTTTGAGAGCTGAGTACAGCAAATATTCGCTGGGTAAGTACTGTGGATGTGGTAGCAAACCAAAACACAACTCATGGAGTTTTGTCATCGATTTCACTGACTTGTGACACAACTTTGCATTGTCTTGGTGAAACAGTACTTTTTTCTTCTTCAAATACTTTCGTTTTTCGGCGATTTCGTACTTAAAATGGTCCAATAATTCTATATAATAATCACTGTTGATGGTCCTTCCTTTCTCAAGGTAGTTAAAGAAAATTATTCCATGCGCATACCAAAATACAGACGCCATAACCTTGCCAGCCGACTGTTGCGTTTTCCTACGCTTTGGAGCGGGTTCATCGTGTGCAGTCCACGCGGACTACTATAGATTGGACTTCGGAGTGAAATGATGTAGCCACATTTCATGCGTTGTCACATATCGACGCAAAGACTAGGCTTTACTACTATTTGATCATCTCCAAACACTGCTCTGAATCTTCAACTCGTCGTTGTTTCTGGTCAAAAGTGAGCTCGTGCGGCATCCACTTTGCACAGAGCTTTCTCATACCCAAATATACGTGAATGAATTGATGTACACATTCAGTTGATATCTTTATAATGCCTGATATTTCATTCTAAATTATTTTGTGGATTTTTTTGATGTTTTCGTGGGTAACAACCTCTTTCCGGTGTCCACTGCGTTCACAGTCTTCGATGCTCATTTCACCACGTCTAAACTTGGCATACCAGTTTGTGATGGTTGATATTTTTGAAGCAGTATCCAGAAGCTCGTCATAATGCCAAGTTTTTGCTTCAACTGTAGTTTTGCCCTTCAAAAGACAATATTTTATCGGCACGCGAAATTCATTTTTATTCATTTTTTTCACCATAACAAAAGTTGCTTCACTCAAAAGCTATAAATTCATAAACTAATGATTCGATAGCTGTCAAATCTGTACAAAGGTCTTTTGAACGCTAGGTCTAACTATATATGGATTTGGTTTTAATTCCATTAGCGGCATCCATGTGTCAGGCTGGGGACTTTTCAGTTGACTTGTTATTTATATGTCGCCAATTAATCGATAATTACCACAAATGTTATTTGTAATTGATTGAGCAGTCAAATGGATATGGCAACCACTAATTTATACCAAGCTTATGAAGCTTCATAGGCAGTAGGCTACATACCTCGTATTCATGCCACTTCCACATGCAAGTAAGTAGTGCGCACATATATATAACTCACCATTTAAATCAATTACTTAACCTTGACAATATTATAGCTATCGCATAATCCTCAAACAGATAGCCTGTAAGCTGATTGTCAACTGTGATTTCCAACTTAGCAAATGGACTATTGAATTTCACTCACAAGCAGCTAAAGTGGGGTTACACTGTAGGCAAGTGAACTGGGTAGAAACTACTTTGAAAGTAGTCCAATATTTTTTTTATTACTTACACACAAGCAACTGGTATTTTTTGAAAGAAAATATCCTAGAAAATGGTAATTAATAAATTTTTCTCCGTAATTTACTAGTCTTATACCAGTTGCGAATGTATCAAAAAAAATACTAGTCTGATTTTGGGTCAAAATGTGTTACCTGTTTATTTAAAAGGAAAAAATATATATTTTAGTGTTCAATTTGCTCATATGACTATCCGGAAAGTATCTACTGTAGCATTTGAGTGAAAAAATTCAAGTACAAATCTTTTTTTTGTTGAAATTTCATTGAAATTTCAACAAAACATACTTTTTTTTTGTAAAACAAAGCAACAAATTTTTTTTAAATTTTAATTTTAAAATTTTTTTTACAATTTTGTAATTTTTGTACTAGCTCGATTTCAGTTCACAGCGAACTAGTACTTTTTGCAACTAGCATGAGCTATCCCTATCACTACTTATACAACAGTTTCAAGCAAAAGCAATTGGCACACACACACCCACACACACACAAATATCGAAACAGAATATAAGTGACATCATTTGTCAGCACAACCGACAACCGTTAGACACTTGACAAAGCTACATTTTCAACTTCATCAATATCCGTTAACACTAAAATGGCAACAAATGGCAATTGAGCATAGAGCGGATGTGCAATAGTAGTAGAAATGAAGTGCAAAAGGAGTATTAAAATGATACTTTGAAAATGGTATACATATCTATATATGCATGTATGTCTTGTCATGTATATGTACATATGTTAGCTATCTCAAAGGTGTTTCAACAGGATATGACATTGCCGCAGTGAGGGAGGAGAATGTCTTACTGCAAAGGTGTTATTGCTTGGTGTTGATGTCCTGTTTGTTATAATCATGTACATAACTACGAGTATGTATGAATGCAGTAGCATTTCTACAGTTTTATCTCAACACAGTAGACAGGATATGCGCCAGATTGCCATCGCTTTCTGTGACAGCTCATGCATGAGAGGGTAACAGCAAGAGAGTGAGACTGAGGCTGAGCAGTCAGTAGCTGACTGGGAATAGTTTTATGTCACTATATAGATATATATATCGTTATGTGGGAAATATGAAAAGCAAGAAAATGAAACAATTTTAATTATAATTTATTTTATATGAGAGATATAGTAAAAAATAAAAATAAAAATAAAATAATTAAAATAAAATAAAACAAAATAAAATAAAATATAATAAAACTAAATATAAAAATATATAAAATAAAATAATATAAAAAGAAATAAGAAAATATAATAACATAACCAACAAAATAAAAATAAAATAAAATATAAAAAAAAATGGAATAAAAAATGTTTAAAGAAATACTTAAAAAAATACAAAGAAAAAATTAAATTAAAAAAAAAAATTAAAAAAAAAATTGAACATTAAAATAAGATAAAATAAAATAAAACAGAATAAAAACTAAAAAAAAAAAAATTAAAATAATAATAATAATAAAATTTATAAATAGAATAAAAAATAAATAAAAATAAATAAAATAAATTAAACTAACTAAAAAAAAAATTAAAAAAATTCAAATAAAATAAATAAAATAACATAAAACAAAGCCAATAAAATAAAATAAAGTAAATTAGGATTAAATTAATTTGAATATAAAAAAATAATAAAAATAAAGCGAAAAAATAAAAAATAAATAAAAATAAAATTAATAAAATAACATAAGACAAAGCAAAATAAAATAAAACAAAATAAATTAAGATTAATATGATTTGAATACAAAAAATAAAACAAAAATAAAATAAAATAAAAAAATAAAAAATTTAAAATAATAATAAATAAAAAAGCATTAAATAAAAAAATAAAAAAAATAGGAAAATAGAATAAAATAATAAAAAAAAAAAAAAAATTAAAAAAAAAAATTATTTAAATTTAAATAAAATAAAATAAAATAAAGTAGATGAAAAAAATAAATAAAAAAATTTTATAATAATTAATTTTTAATAATTATTGATGAAAAATAAAAAAATAAAAGTTAAATGAAATAAAGACAAATAAAAAAATAAACTAAAAATAAATTAAAAAAAAGAAAAATATATATATATATAAAATAATATAAAACAAAACAAAAATAAATAAAAAAAATAGAAAAATATAATAAATAACAAAAAAAATAATTAAAAATAAAAATATAAATTAAGAAAATATAAAAAATAAAATAAAAAAAATGAAAAAAAAAATTAAATTAAATCAAAATATTAAAAAATTAAATAAAATAAAATAACATAAAACAAAGCAAAATAAAATAAAATCAATTAAAATAAAATAAAATGAATTAAAATTAATTTAATTTAAATAAAAAATTTATAAGAAAAATAAAATGAAATACAAATAAAAAAAAAATTAAAATAATAATAAATTTAAAAAAAAAATAGATATAAAAAATAAATAAAATTAAAAAAAAAATAAAAGAAAAAAAATTAAATAAAGTGGAATTTTTTTAATAAAATAAACATATATAAATATTACTCTCTTATATATGTATAGTTAATGTCGGCGATATATATTCTTTGAAATTTTATTTCACTTGTATTGCTTCTCCTTTCAAACATTATTCTCATCTCAATTGATACCGAAAAAAAATCTCACACTTTTCACTTTTTCACAAAAAAACGTTACATCAAATTGGCAATCAACAATTCATCATCGTACAAATATGCCGCTAGCAACGTCTGGCAACTGTAAAGAAGTCAGAAATTTAATAGAAATCAAGCCACAACTGCGCCCACAAACAAGGCTCTCATACATATAAATATACATACATACAGGCATATTGATGCTTAAGAATGTGTGCGTGTGTACCTTTTGCCAAGGCGAAATTTTCATCAACGACCTTTCAAGCATTTTATCCGGCATTTGCATTTTTCATTAACAACAAACAAAACGGCAGACGACGGCGGAACAAACACACCCACACACACACACACACAGAGACGCACGCATTCACGCTCATTTTTACCAGATCTGTGATATGTAAAACACACACATACACACATACATACATATGTTAATTTTTTGGCTACCATCTGCTCCATTCTTTTAACGCCATTTTTCGGTGGTAACTTGTAAAATTTGCAAATTTTCATTATCAAAAAGGTTTTCATTATTCAAACAAACGCCGTAGAAGAGAAAAAAGGTTCACTTTACACCAAACGGGCCAATAAATGCGTAAATAATTGCATAGACAATGTGTAGCGACGTGGTAGCGGATGTGATGGTGTGTGTGCTGGGCCCTTGAAGTAGCAAGTCAACCACACTTGGGCGCTTTCTCTTACACACACTCTCTTCCCCACTCACTCGCTCCACTGTCACTTGACTTTTCTCTCCACTTCACACATTTGTCGGCTTTGCAGTCGCTTACTAACTACCGTTATTTTTCAATCGCTCCATTGTCCTTTGCAATTGCTTTGTTATTGGGCGCACGCCTGCGGCCTATGTAAAGTTTTGTAAAACAATATTCCTCACACTTGACTCACAGATGGCGCTAGAAAATTTTTTTGTTTCTGCATTAAAAATATCCGTGAAGTTTTGTAAACTTCTATTGTATCTCCCCTTGAGTTTTGGGGAAAATTTTAATGAAGTGAATTTGAATTTGTTTTACTGATTGAAATTGCATTTTTGAGTAGTTATTTGTATTGAGGAATGTAGAGAGAGAGAGAGAGAGAGAGAGAGAGAGAGAGGGAGAAATGTTGCCAAAGCGGTTGTTATTAATGTCATTTAAGGAAGAGCTAGCGAGGGTGTCACCATCGACGACACCTTTTGGACTTTCAGCATCTTTTAGTTAAAGCTGAGGAGCGCAGAGGATTATTTAAGCTCTTGGTTCACTTTCAACGTAGAAAGCAGCGGGGCATCTACCCTTGACGTATCATATCCAGAAGAGAGCTAGAAATCATGGGCTGAGTGCAGATCATACACAGAAATATACGAAATGCTCTAGATCTACCTATCCGAGTGACTTGCCTTGAGCGAATTGAGACGTTATACCCATCTCGATCAAATTTAATCCGCAAATTCATGGATAGGATTCAACGTGGAACTGAATGGGCATACCAAGGAGTGCATTTCCTTCGAATTTAGGACCATATGAAAACAAGAGTTGAGTTAAAATGTGTCAAGGTGTTTAGAAGAAAACTTTCTTCATTTTTGATACCATATAAGGATCTTTGCGACGACCATTGAGAAGATAGCTCAATCCCAATAGTTGATAATACCAGCGGAGTTAAGTGAGACCTTACCGTCATCGTTTACTGTTGTTGAGAAACGTCCCTTCATGAGTCACATCAAAGACCGGCTCATCAACATATCACTCATTTAGCGCACTTAACTCCAAAAGAGGGTCGAAGTGCCAAAAGATTTCCTTTAAAGGCGAAAAGACATTGCTGTTGGCTTTTCATCGACCACCACATTATAATCGAGTTTAGAGATTTCAATATCAGGGTAGGCAAGAAAAGTATGTACGGTATAGGCAAAAAAAGAAAAAGAAAAAAAATCAAAAGGAGTTCAAGACCCTAAAAATATTAGAATAGGCATTAGGTTTGGCTCCGTAAGATCGTGAGATTTGTAAAAACCCGATATAGTTCTAGAATAAGAAAGCTGAGAGCAGTTTTCAGTGCTTTTAAGGGAGTCGAATGGTAGGGCTCTCACTATGAGGACAGCTTCAAACCAGTGAACATTACCTGTTTTGCTCCTGAGTATGGTGTTTTCAAGAACCGACTAACATACGATGACGCCGTGGAATAAAATGGCTCTAACTATCGCTAACATAAAGGGTTATCCAATTATAGGTACTCTTTTTCAATAGATCACGGGGTTACCTTAAAAATTCACTGCTTTGGAAACATTTTAAGACACTGAAAGATCGAAGTGAGTTGATGGTGACTGTCTCGCAAGCGGCACTAGAGCCAGCCACGTCTTCATTATCTTCTATATTCGTGTGAATCGCAGTAGAGTCTCATACATTCATTCTTGCAATTACTACCAAAGAGTTGGATGAATAAATTAGTTAATGTCACAAGAAGAGGTCTCGGAGTCATTTGAATCGTATGTTTGCATCGTTTACTGATCCTTGATCTCTACATTATTAACAGAACAAAGTTTCGGAGCTTTGCCGCTGACTCAAAGCTACTCTCTTTCAGCTTACCTGGGTTTCGAAGAAGATATCGCAAGTGTACAGCAACTCCTCTACCAGAGTAAAAAGTGGCCTCTCGGGAATGTTACGGTCGCTATACAAAATATTTCCGTTCCTATATAGAGATCCGACTGTCGAGGGATTTTAACTGCCAAATGGCTTCTTCTCTTCAAATTTTATTCTTCGTATCTTTTTTAAGGTCAAAAACCCTGCGTCCGAGAAAAGTTCGTCCATGCTGGATTCACTGTTTTTGACATGAGTTAAAATAGTTTCTAACAACGCTGGCAGTTTCGTCGAGCGGAGTTTTTCCTTTGCGGTCTGCACTGCCATGATCAGAACTCCCGGGTGTCTTTGATCTTTCTTAATAGTCTCTTTGTATACACAATCGATTCCGTCTTGGAGCTCTCAAGTGTGATAGACTTAAAAGTCCAAAAACAACTTATTAGAATACCGAAGGACTTACCTTTTACAGCTTACAGCTTGGCTTTAGAAGTGTCAGTTTGATTTGAAGCTAAAAAAAGAGAGTTGTCAATGGGCTCGAAGCTAGTTTTTGGGCCGAGGCGTTTACAGTAAACCCTTTCTTCTAGGGACAGCCTTTCATTTTGACCCTGACAAAAGGTTAGCTCTTCCCCTTTGCACTCGACGCGTACGTATAAAGCCCAAGGTGGAACTCTGAGTAAGAGCTTCGAACAAAAATTAATGCAACATAATTTCTCTTCACATGTTGTTGTTGTTGACCACAGAAAACTGAAAACAGTAAAGCAAAAAAACTTCCAAATTACGCCTCGAAATTAAGAAATATCCCATTTCTAACATTTAACCATTAACAAAATTGAAAATTTCTTAATTTATCGCCACATTAAGCGAAGTTAGTTGCTGCATGCAACAGCAGCATGCAACATCATCATCCACACATCTCAAGCGTAGCAGCAATACACGCGCGCATAAAGCACAACAGATGCGAGACACGCGCGCCGCGCACAGATAACACAAAGAGGTCATGGACGTGGGAGAGGGAGGGAGAAGCAGGCGATGGTCATGGTGGAAACACAAGATAGGGGCCGCGCCGCATTAGCAGCAGCACTAATGTCGCACCAAAAAAGTATTTATGCACACAACAAGCAGCTTCAACTACAGATGAGCTGGCTGAAAGCAGCCAAGCAACAGCTAGAGACAGCGGCAGACAGACAGAAGACACAGTCGTTGATGTTGAGACTGTCGTTGACTAATTGCAATGTTTGACGCGTTGGTCGCATGGTTCGTCGGCCTGTGTAGCCGTGGCGTGCAACGAACCGCAAAAGACGCATTTACCTACCGGTAGAGCAACGAGGTGACAGTGTTGATTAAGTTGAGGAAATGTAGGAGCAAATGTATACGAGTAAGTTTACCTTGAGTTCATAGTCACATGTCTAAATATGCTTTCATCGGAGTGGTGCACGAATGACTGCCTTTTCAAGCTGTTCATATGGCAAGGTGAACTATTTGGGTGCAATGACCCTGTCGCGGTCGGGGCGTAAGTAAGAAAAGAAAAGACTGTAGTTGCCTTTTTTATTTCTTGCTTGAAATCTATCCTTTTTTTTCTTATTGGAGTGAATATGACAGGCCAGTAAGTGTAAGAGGGTGTGAAAGGCTCATTTTATAGTTCTCTATTAAAAAAAACTTAATTATGACTAAATATTTCAACTACAAATTATTTAAACTGGAGTACCTAATCAAGAGTATAGTTCTATACAACTCAGAAAAATTAAAAAAAAACGGGGGAAAATATTGAAAAAAATTTTAATTTCAGATGAATACAAATTCAACTCTAAATGGCTATGAAAAATGTATAAAACCTGCCTACATGATGAATACGTACATTCCTCATGTATGGACGCAAGCTAAAGTAATTTATATACCAAAAGTAGCTAGAATAAATCCAAAATAACGCACTTCGTTTAATCTGAAATATTTTCAAAGGCATCTGACTCGACATATAAAGTGTGATCCATTTCGAGGCTCCCTAATTTTTTAAAGAAAAAAAACCCAGAAAATTTAAATCTAATGGGGAATGTTTATCATCAGTCGAAAGAAAATTCTTTACCATTTATTCTTGGAAGATTATCTCTTTCAAATGTTGACCGCGGCTACGTCTCAGATGGTCCATCCGTTGATTCCAATTTTCGATGACTCGTTCGAGCATTTCTACTGGTAACTGGCGAATGAGACGAGTGTTGTTGTGCTCCAAGGCCTCGAAGCGAAATTGTCCGCACATACTTTAGACTTTACATATCAACACAGGAAAAATTCTAACGGTCTAACGGTGTGATATCACACGATCTTGATGACCAATCGGCCAACCCACCGACGTGAAATTATCTGCTCACTGAATTGTGCTCTCAATAAATCCATTGATTGATGTGATGTGTAGGAAGTGGCGCTGTCTTGTTGAAACCAAATGTCGCGGAGATCACAATCTCCAATTTTGGGCATCAAATAGTTGGTTTTCATTGCGCGATAACGGTCACCATTGACGGTGACCTTCTCACCGCCATCATTTTTTAAGAAATATGGACCGATGATTCCATCGGCCCACAAACCACTCCAAACCGTTGTTTTTTCTGGATAAAATGACAGCCCTTGAATCTCTTCAGGATGCTCTTCGTCCCAAATGCGACAATTTTGATTGTTTACATACTCATTGAGCCAGAAATTGGTTTCACCGCTGAACAAAATTAGGTTCGAAATCATCGGATCTTCTTGAAACTTTTGAAGAGCCCATAGAGCGAAGCGATGTCGCTTGGGAAGGTCGACAGGCTTAGGTTCTTGCACAAACTGTATTTTTTATGCTTTCAATTTAAGATCTCGACGTAAAGTGCACCAAGTCGTTCCATACGTCAGTTCGTGTTGCTGCAAACGGTGCCGAATCGGCTCTGCACGGTCTTCGTGACCACACTCTCGGCTACTGCCGCTGTATTTTCTTCACTGCGTGCGTGCTGGACGTGGTATATTCGGTCGAATATTATTCAATAATGAATATTGGGTCTCAAGATGGGTGATAGTGTTGCGAATAGTACGCTCTGCAGGGCGATTATGTTGACCATATGTTGAGCGAAGCGCGCGAAACCCATTCTTTACAGAACGTGAATTTTCGTAAAAAATTTGAATGATTTGTAAACGTTGTTCAGGCGTAAAACCATGAGTTCCATGATGAAATGCGAAACAATATTGAACAAAAACAACATGACAGCTTGAAACGACTCTCGCAGGGTCTGCCAAAAAAGGCTATTGAAAAAAGTACCTCTACTTGGACTACCCTTTATAGTGTCAATGCTCAAAGCACTGAGGCTGGGTATTAGTACTAAAATAAGTAATTTTCTATTCATCAGAAGTACAAACAAAATCGACACGACTTCACTAAGCGGGAGCCTAAAATCCTTCAGCATTTCGGCGCCCACACACAAATTATCCACATTTCCTCACACAAAAGTGAAATTAAGCTCTTAATGCCAGTCGAACAAGAGAATAATAATTTTAATGCGGCAAATAGACTTTCGGAAGCAATCATTAAAATCACTTGCTGCCACATGTAATGCCATTTGCTTAATAACTACAAAAGGGCGGGGCAAAAGAAAAGTTACAAAATAATGAAATTTAGTAGGGTAAAGTGTTGGAAGAAGAAGAAGATGAAGACGCTCAATGCATAGCCATTTATAAACGCTTAGCCAGAAGGCAGAAAGAAACAAAAAAATAAAATAAAAATAAAATGAAAAAAAATCCTTTTGTGTGCGCGCAAAGTTCAAATAAAGTGGAAAGTAACTCATTTATAATTATAATGAACTTTGTCAAAAAATACGAAAAATGCCTTTTGGGTGGCGAAAAGAAAGGCAAAAAAAAAATAGAGGAAAAAAATAAATGAAAAGAAAGAGAAACGAATAAAAATTGAAAAAATTCTAGAAAAACCCTTCGAAAAAAAGATAAAAACTTTTTTCTTGTGTTCTCTTACTCATTATTTAAGGCATGTTTTTGCCTCCTTAAGGACAACACTTTAGTGTGCTGGCTGACCCCCAGCCCCCAACCACTGCACACAACTGCGGTTTTCCATTGTCCGTTTCTATATATATATTTTTTTTTTTTTGGTTTTTTGCCTTTGTCTGTTCACATTTGTTGGGCGTAGGCCAGTGTGGGTGGCTAAGAGTCAGCTCATAAAAGACAAATGAAGCGCAACTGGCGACAACGAGTATAACAATAGGTTTCTTTTCCCCCTTTTCTTCAACTGTTTCTCTTCTTCTCGACTTGGCTATCTTTCATTTCACTTTATGCGTTAGCTTTCATTTTCATTTGTTAGCTATTATTGGTCGACGTGAATTTCATAATCATTTTGTTGCTACCATATTTGAAAGGATATCATCATTTGTTTGTTGGAGAATCGTCCTTGAATTGTCCAAAGTGTCCTTTTTGTAAATTTTTTCAAACATAAAAACATAAAAATTGGCATTGCAATAAAATGGCCAGAGTGTAGCATCAGCATAGGCGATTTATTTTTCTTTTTTCTTGTCTCTTTTTGTGGTATAGAAAGCAGAATTTGGCAACTATGGTTGCCAACTAACGTAAAATCGTTTTTTTTTAAATTTATTATAAGCTTTTGTTAATAGTTTAAAGATTTTTAAAGAATTTTTAAATTTGATTAAAGAATTTTAAGAATAAAAATTCTCAAATTTTTCAAATTTTTTCCAAGACTGAGTTTACACAAGTAACTTTTGTTGCCGAAATGGTACGCTGCTCTCTTCCCGTCGCCCTCTCCTCAACAAACCAAGAGTTATCGAAACAAAAGTATTCGTGTGTAAACTCAGTATAATGAAAAAAAAATTTTTTTTTACTGAAAATTCTTGAGTGTTTTCCACTACAAGTATTAAAACATTCATGAAAATCTCCGTAAATCTCGGAAACGGATCAAAACTTGACGGTCGAATGAGATATTTACTTTCTTAACCTCTCACTTGAAGTCTCAGTCAAACTACCAGATCATCCAGACTCGCTAAATCACGCTTAACTGACGCAGTCTCCATCTCGCGTTGTCTGAACAGCAAAGACTATTCCTCATTTGGAGCATCGTTTCAGAGATGTGTGATGAGAAACTCAAGAGCAGACGAACCTGTTAGGAAAGCTATGCTTCTGGCTACATACTATTTAAGGTATACACCTACAGAGAGGTCTCGTTTAGGTGCTAATAAAACTAATTTGTCGCATGGGAAATCGAGGAAAACTTGAGAGACTGATGAAGGTTGAATGAGGTAATTAGGATGCTTCATTATAGAAGGGCATGCAGAAGGCATCGAGAGACCTTTTCAACGCTTTCTATTGGGTTCGCAGGAACGTTGAAGAGCAAGAGTCATTTTGCCATCTACATATCAGGCCACACATTGCCTAAGCAGATATAGACTTCGTCATATTGGGGTCGTTCTCATGAATCGCCTTTGCCTTATAGTTGAAATTGAAATAATTGAACTAATAAGCGTTTGTCGAGCTCCTCCTCCAATTTGTGGTTTTGCATCTTGATGTCTTTATCTTTATTCTTTCTATGTTTCTTTTTAGTTCAGCTGTCATCCACAGCTTGAACCCGGTCTTGCTTAGTGGATATTCTTATCAAAATATACTCGTATGATGCTTTCTGATATTTTTCTACTACTGTTTCGTTCTTCGGTCAGGGGCCAAGCTTTTCATGTACTGAGCCAACCTTAAATTGATCAAATATTCATTCCAGTTGATATTGGTATTGCAAGGCGAGATAGATAGTATAGAGGGAAATGCACTGCGACCTTAGCCCTATTGCGCCCTGCAAGGCTAACTTTGAGAGCAATATAACTATCAGCAAAGCCGGAGCGCTCATTCCGATATCAGGCTTATCGTATTACTTTTGTTTCTGTCGAAGCAGCCCTAACTTTATTACGATTTAGGTAACAAAGAGTACAGAAAATATTACCGTAAACCGGTTGAGAAGTTTACAATTTAAAATGATGCCTAAAAGTATGCCTCAAAAAACAAAAAGCAAGGCTTAGCATCTTATAGAATTAAGTTAAAGGCATTGGCAGTGAGAAAAAGAACGAAATTAATGCAAAATACTAAGAAAACTTTACAATTCAGAAATATTTTTAAAATAAATTTAATAAAAAAAGCACCGTTGACTTACTTAGTATTAAGAATTCTTCACTCACTCCTTACAAATTTTTATTTTGCTGATTTTAGCCAAAAAGCTTTTTTAAGCTTTTTTTATTGCATATGAAGTCTGTACACATATATATATATATCTGTTTTCCCTAATAAGTACCTAATAATTTCCTTATGAATTCAGACATCATTTTCATGGCGACTCTACGCCATTCGTGCCACATTCTTTGTGGTTAAATTTCTGTTTGCGTCAGTCAATTTTCCACTTTTTTTTCACTTCAGCTGCTGTTCGTTTATTTGACGGCATTTTTTATTCCCTTTTTTATATGTGCATGAATCTTGGCTTGTTTAACATTTTACCAACCATTCATCTAGGAAACAAAAAAGAGAATCGACTTTCTTTCAAGCCATGAAACCAGGAGACAAGCGGCAAATGGTAGAAGTATAAACAAGTCTATTGTAAATATATTTGTATGTGTGTGTTGACTAAACTCTAAGCTTTTAATAATATCCTTTTTATGCGCACTAAATGAGTGGCATATAGAGAGTCAACACTTGCCACAACTCTGTGTGGCACATACAGCAACAAAGCCTAGTAGAAAAAAAAAGCAAAAGAACCGCCAATAGAGAAGCAGTGAAAGAAGAGTTGAGTGTATAGATAGCGTCTTAAGAAGTTTTAAGACAAGACGGAAGTTGTTATCTCCATTTTTTCCCCCTTTTTCCCCTTTTCCATTATTTTTATGCATTTTTTGTTTGGAAAAAAATGTGGTTGCCGGTCAAGATTTCCATATTTCCATAAATATACTGACTCTATTTAAATCATTCACAGTTTTGTGCTACTATTCAGTCTTCTTTCTTTTCTCTTCTTCTTCTTTTTTCTTTCTTAGTCTGCTGTGAGGCAGAACAAAAAATCTTGGTTTATATCCTCGGAGCTCCTTAACATTATATCACACCAAAATCTCCACTTCCTTTCCCTTCTCTTTCTGTTTGCTTACAGTTTTTTGTTGCCTCTCCATCAGCTTCTCAATTTTTAGTTCATACTTTCCCTTGGCTTGGCTTTCCTTTTTTTTTTTACTTTGACAAAAAAACAAATGGTAATAACTACCGCCGCCAGCTATCAATCACATCGGTGGGACTTTTGCATATTCGTAGTTTTGTAACTATTGCGTCTTTGTGAAAATCATAATTCGGTTTTGAGTTTACTTTTCCTTGGTTTTGTAGAAATGCAAATAAATTGATTGACTTTCTTTTATTTAAATGTAAATTTTATTTCGCTCATTGCTGAATGGATTTTCCAGCAGATTTATTATTAATACGATTTTATCTTATAAATCTCATCATTTTCTGTTGTGTGTCCCTTCGAAAGGACCTCAAGTTTATTTGGGGAGAGCTCACTATTGAGGCTAGTTTTCTTTTCATGATCGGGTAGAGTCTTCGGCTGCCTCACTCTCTGCATATCGTAAACTCAAAACTCAAAGCGACTTCGAAAATCTCTATCAAATCTTTTTCTAACTCTCTTTCCTCTAGAGCATTGACGTCAGCTTCTATCGGCTCTTTAAGAGGCTATCCTTGGCCACCTTACTGCTATGGAGGACTTAGTTCGGGCTACTATTTTTCTTCCGCGAGCTGGTAATGTTTAATACTATCCAGTCTTCTGTCGGCAAAACAGAGTTCTTTAGTTTAGTACTCATTAGCGCGCTTGATATTCATGGCCTCTCTTTTGGTATGGACGAGATGGAACTACAATATATTATTTCAATATTGGCGCCCTATGGCAGGTCTTAAAGCGTTCTTACAGACTCTTTTACCCATAACAACAGAATGTTGTACGTTAGTTTGACTCCATTCAGAATTGTCATCGGCGATCTTGGTTCTCACGAGGAGCACGGAAACTACGATAAGGTGTTCTTTATCGATCTTTCTGACCATTGGCGCCGCTTTCGATGCATTGATCTTGTCGATTGCGCCTGGAGTTTAGTCACCTTCCGGCATTTCAATCATTCTGCACGTCCTGTCATCTCAATTTCTGTCTATAAACTCCTGCTGACCGTAATTCCTTGTGAGATGCAATTTAGAACCTCGAATCCTCCGAAGTTAATGGGAGTCGAGCAAAGTAGTACGCTCAGCTTAATAACCTCCATTTGCTCGCTGGCCCAAGAAACTGCTTTGTTTTTGCTTTCGATATGTTTGACCAGCAGCCATGTATGTAATGGGCTTTGAACACCGCGCTGTAGGCTATTTGGGGCTTAAGTACTTCTTAATGGGTTATTGGGTTACATCCTAGGCCTTTTTATTGTCCAAGGTCACAATTGCTTCCTCTAACCTATTTTTTTAACTCGAATCCTAGTTGAAGGAAAGGCCAGCCATACCGCGCTTATTTCTCTATTTTCTCGACATCCTAAACCAATCGCTTATTTTCTTCGTTCGACAGTTTGGACTTGCAACTAAGTCTATTGTAAATCGTAAGCGAACTTCTTGTAGACTACTTTTGGCTTCAACGCTCCTTTGCTTATGCTTTAAACAGTCTTAAAGTCCGAATCTTCATGAACTGTGAAACATTGGTAAGTACAGTGAACTGTTCCCTTCACAGCAGAGTTGTGACTGTTGGCGAAACAGTTAATAAAGTCATAGTGTCCTTTGACAGTAGCAGCCTCTTCTCCCATCGACGTTTGGTTTGATATCCAAGCCCACATCTTCGCTTTTTCATCCTCTATGTTGAGTTTTTTCATCACGAAACGGATAGAGGTAGAGGTAGGTATTTTATACTTACCACCAGGTACCTCATTAGCCCAAATAGGCAAATGTCCGCCTACCCTACTATCGCATGTAAAGCAAGCCGCATGGTAAGATAATACAACACCGACCCTTCTAGACACCACCTGCTCGCACAGCCATCACCAGTTCTAAGCACTATGCTACATGTAAGTTCGGCGCTGTGTTAGTAACCCCAACCCCAGTGCCCAGTCGATTTCTGTGTGAGGAATGTAGGTAAGAGGATTTCTACCGGCCCCGTTTCAGTATTACTTCAAGTTTCACTTTGGTCTCAATCTAAGTTTAATTTTTTTCAGAGACCTCATCATTGAACAAAATTTGGCTCGAAAACGACGGATCTTCTTGGAACTTTTCAACCGAACTTTTGTGGTTTTACTTCTTGCTGTTTATATCAACAAATGGAGGGACCATCACCTAACTCTTACTAAACTTTCTAGCTCCTGTTAGCGTTTTTAGCCTTGACACACACTTTTTGATCTGAGCTCTTTTCTATCGCTTTATCAGGCCCGCAGTCAGCATAATCAGCTGTTGTTGGGTTTTTCACGTTTTCAAATAAATACGACTACGTGACTGCAGGTTTAGAGTTTTTTTCATTTCATTAAAGGTGTTGCAGCCTATCTGGTTATAATCGTTTTCACAGCCACACCTTAACTGTCTCTTGTCAACCAGCAGCACATGCCATTTGTCCGCCTGTCTACGCCGCAATGTTGCGCCGCAGTGTTACGTGAGCATTAGGAGAAGACCCGCAGATTTTCGCAGGCAGCTGTTTTGTTATCTACTTTTAGGCGCTTTAACGCGTTTCGCGATAGTTTTTCCCTTTGTTTCGTTGCTTTGTTATGCGGCTTTTCTTTTCTTTATTTCTTTGAATTTTTTTTCCGCGTGTTTTTACGCAGATTTTGTCGCAGCGATAGCGAACGCATTGTCGTTGCTCGCTGTGGGCGATTTCGCATTGCGGTTGAAATATATGTCAGTCACAAGGCGAGTTGGTGTTGTCATTTCATTAATTTTTCAAAGATTTTTTTTTTTGCATTTTCTGCGGTTTTTACAATTAAAAATGTGTAAATTGCATATTTTTTTTCAAGTTAAAATAATTTATTTCCCATTGTTTTTCACGCTGCCCGTATTTTATATTTTTTGAATATTTTAATTTTCCCCCTTTTGTTATTCTTTTTAAATTTTTTTTTACAAAATAGGTTTTCATTTTTAACTTTCTCATTTTTTTTTTTACAAATTCTTATCGTGTCACTTCGTGCTAGTGCTGCCCGCAGACAAATTCCTACTCGTTTTTCATTTATTTAATTTTTTATAATTTTTTCTTTTTCTTTTTTTTTTAATTTTTTTCTTTTTCTTCGCCCAACTGCCTTTTTCAAGTATTTTTTAACGTAGTTTTTTTGATGGTTTTTGAAATTAAGATTTTCTCACTGATTTGACCGCAGTTAATTTGATGTATGACTCCCAGTGGTGTTGTTTTTCGTGGTTCATGACTTGACAGCGGCAAGTTGGTCGCACTGCGTGCTTCAAATTTAAATTCTAGTTAAAAAAAAAATCTGAATTTGTTTGAATCATTAAGTGTGACCCTTTCTTGACTTGAGTTTTAGTGTTATTTTTAGCCTTAGCCTCAGCTTGACTTTATTACTCTTATCCTGTTTTTTAAGTCCTTGTCTAAGCTTAGTCATCAGACTTAAAATTTTAGGTTATAAATCCGTCAAAAAATACCTAAAAAAGTGAAAGTTGGTATACTACACAGAACAGGGCATTTGGAAAGTCCCCGGCCCTCTTCTTCGTTTTTTTGGCGTAGGCACACGTTTCTTCTCTTTGCTGTTTGGCACCAGTTAGAAATACCAAGTGATACCAGGTCACTCTCCAAAGGAGTGGAGGTCTTTCTCTTCCTCTGCTTTCACCAGCGGGTACTTCATCGAAAACTTTCAAAGCTGGAGCGCTTTCTTCCATACGGACTACATGACCTAGCCAGCGCAGCCGCTGAACTATGTCAATGCCGTCATATAGCTCGTACAGCTCAGCGTTCCATCGCCTGCGGTATTCGCCGTTGCCAACGCGCAAAGGACCATAAATCTTCCGCATAATTTTTCTCTCGCGAAAACCTCTAAAGCCGACTCATCGGGTGTAGACATTGTCCATTCTTCTGCACCATATGTCAGGATGGGAATGATGAGCGACTTGTAGAGTTTGGTTCTGGTTCGCCGAGAGAGAGCTCGTTATTTTTCAATTGCCTACTCAGTCCAAAGTAGCACCTGTTGGCAAGAGCGATTCTGCGTTGGATTTCAAGGTTGACATTGTTGGTTTTGTTAATGCTGGTTCCCAGATAGACGAAATTATCTACGGCTTCGAAGTTGTGGCTGTTGTGACAGTGACGTTGGGGCCAAGTCGCGAGTGCGTTGACTGTTTATTTGATGACAGTAGATACTACGTCTTGCCCTCGTTCACTACCAGACCCATTCGCTTCGCTTCCCTGTCCTCGGCCTACCATAGTAAAAGAAATTTTTTTGAGAAATATTAATTTTTTTCATTATGATTAAAGCGACCCTCCAACTTTTCGATATCATTTTTTGTCACACGATCTGTCGTTTGCTTCAAAATAGGCCTCAGTTTAGGCGATCAACTCTTCAGTGGACGAACATTTCGTCATAGCGAGCATTTTTTAAGATCTGTGAAAAGAAAATAGTCGCTGGGGGCCAGATTTGAAGAATACGGTGATGTCGGAAACAATTCGAAGTCCAATTCGATGGTTTTTGCCATCGATATCACTGCCTTGTGACCCGGTACATTGTCTTGGCAAAACAGCACTTTCTTTTTCTTCAAATGCGACCGTTTTTCGGCAATTTCATACTTCAAACGGCCCAATAACGCTATGTAGCATAAAGTCGCTGTTGATGGTCCGTCCTTTTTTCAAGTAGTCCATGAAAATTATTCCATGTGTATCCCAAAATAGAGACGCCATATCCTTGCTAGTCGACTTTTGGAGTTTTCCACGCTTTGGAGCGGGTTCATCGCGTGCAGTCCAGGCGGATAACTGTCGATTGGACTTTGGAGTGAAATGTTAGAACCTTTCTTCATCCGTTGTCACATATCGATGCAAAAACTCTAGTTTATTACGCTTGAACATCTCCAAACACTGCTCCGAATCACCAACTCATCTTTGTTTTTGGTCAAAAGTGAGTTCGTGTGGCGCCCACTTTGCACAGAGCGTTCTCACACTCTCATTTGTGGATTTTTAAATGCTTTCGTCGGTAACAACCTCATTTGGGCGTACATATTTCATCAAAAATGATGCCGATGAGAACGTAACCGTCAATGGCGACTGTTATTGCGCCGTGATAACCGACCATTTGATGCCCGAAATTGAAGCTCGTGACCTACGGGACATTTGGTTTCAACAAGGCAGCGCCACTTCCCACACATCCGATTAGTCAATGAGTTTATTGAGAGAACACTTCGGTGAGCAGATAATTTCACGTTTTGGGGTGGTCGATTGAACACCGTGTGAACGTGTGATATCACACCGTTAGCCTTTTTTCTGGGGGGAAAAGTAAAGTCCAAAGTCTATGCGGACAAATGCGCTTCGACTCGGGCCTTGCAGCCTGAACATTACGCGTGCCATTCGCCAGTTACCAGTCGAAATGCTCGAACGAGTCAACGTATTCTTTAAAATAGTGGGGAACCTCGAAATGGATCACCCACAATTACAACTACTCCTAAAGCAATTATAAGGTAAGTACTTTCGTTTGTAGTTACTTTGAGTTGGGGAAATACATATACAACGTTACTCAGTGTGATTTGCGGCCGAAAGCAAATTCCATTTTGATAATTCTCCAAGCCCCCCGCTGTGTAGTTTTAAATACTCGACACGCTCGTTGGATGCTAAAATGATTTGCGTGTACTTTTATTTGAGTTCTTAACTGAGAAATCGAGCAGCTCGTGGTGGTAATACTTGGCAAACACACACACACACACACTCATACACATAGTGTATATTGTAAATAATACAGTTATATGTATGTATATATATATGGGTGTGATGGCTCGCTGCCAAATCACCTGTAAAATGTAAATTGTAACACGTTCAAGCACTTCCGCGCAACTGGGACAAGCCAACAAGGAGTACACACGCACACACACCCCAGCTGTAGACTCCAACGTAGGTAAGAATTGAGCAAGTACAACGTGTACAACAACAACTGTGAGAGAGGGAGAGAGAGAGGAAGAAAAAAAATGTGACATCCTAATGCCGAGATGACAAACGCCTCCAACCCGAAGCTGAAAACACCTTTGACACCAGCAAAAAGGCGCAGGCAACAGAGAAGAAACTCAAAAATTCAAAAAGCCTACGAGGCAGGTAACTTTTTTTTGCTATAAAAAGTTAAAAGGTAACGAGTGCGAGTTGCGGCAGTATCAGCGTATATGTCCTCAGTTGAGTTCTCAGCCTATAGCTTTTGGCATTTTTTAACTTGTTGTAGCGCGCCTGTAAGCGAGCGCAACATGACAGCTGGCATTGATTGCGCGTGGCGTACAAACACACGCACACACACACACTCGCGCGCCTGTTAGCCCCAGCAACAGTGACACAGTAACTCAGTGAGTTGCTTTAACTTATGGCACGTGACGCGAGCGCCTCAGCGGTATTGCTTGCGGCTGATTGAGTGTTTGGCGCTTGATGTCATGGGAGAACATTGTCTGTTTTTTGTCACAAAGTTTCTAAGTTTTTTGTGTTGTCCCATGGCTGCCCTCTCTCCGTTTAGCTGATATTTGATATCTGCGATAGCTTTGTTGGCTGATAAAGATGCCATTGGTATTGGTTGACACAGTGCCACGCTTGTTTACTGATTTTATTACTGCTTACTCCGCCATTTTTTTCTAACCAGGAGTAAATTGCTGCGCAGGGTATATTTGGTTTGTTAATTTTGTCGATTTTCTTTGGGTCAACGAGGTGAGTAAATTACTGTGCTCGGACGAAAATCGCGCAATCAAATCGATCAAGCACGGAAAAGATGTCTCTAGTAATCTAGTTGTGCGTACGTTCCGAGAGCCTAAAATCCGCCCGGGTCACTATCATGTAGCAGCGAAGACACCAACCCGTCTATGTGCGGCAAAGAAGGCACGTTAACCGAAACAAAGGAGATTCAATGTGAAAAACGCCGAATCACAGCAGTCAGCCAACTGTTTTAGTGCTCCACCTGAACCCTCTCTTGCTGAGAGCCACTCAGCAGCAACTCCTTATAAGGCAACTGTGGTGTGAAGCAAAAGCAAAAAGTTAGATGCCGAAATGCGAGAGAATTTAAGCTTGGGAAGCATGAGAGGCCTAGCGACAGGTGTAATTTTCACGAATTCTATTGTATGGAATGAGGCGCCGGCTTGATAAGTTTCACGACCGAGCATTCATACAGTAAGTAAGAGGGTACTCCGGGTCAGCAGTCATACTGGATTGAGCACCTCGAGCTATTGCCCGATTAAGAAAAAAGGAGCGGGAAAGCTAATGTCTTGGCGACTGAGTTACACGGTGTTGGATAGATGGGAACACAGAGCCTAAAAACAGACGAATGAGCCAGGCAAGGCACGATCAAACAGGTTCTTTTGGGTAAAGAACGCATTTGAACGCCTCTAATCACATGTAAGCTACTTCTCAAGTAATACTTTCACAATCAAGACGAGTTAAGTCCAAAACGCACTTGGTCTAAATGCGACTTGAGAAGGTGGATAGGTTTATAGTCTCTGAAAAAGCAGGAAAGCTCGAAGTATTTGCTATTCGTCGGGACTTTGCCTTATTGGATAGCATACAGAAAGGTTAGAAGCCTGATTCGCAAAAAGCTGTAGTAGATGCAGAGCTGATGAGCAGAAGGAGAAAACTCTTTACCAGTTATGCGATTGCCCTACTCTAAGCAGATGTGTGCTTCGGCATTTCGTAATTGCTTTAATGGCTATTCTTTGCCGCGTGGGGGAAACTAAAGTAAGCAACCAAACCAAAAAAAGTTCTCAAGTGAGTTGAAATTGATGGAGAAAGAGCTGTGGAATCAGATTAAAATTTTTCGTGGTATCACAAAGGGGCTTTTTTAGCCTTAGTCCCTATCCTTATCCCTATCCTTATCCTTATCCTTATCCTTATACTTATCCTTATCCTTATCCTTATCCTTATCCTTATAGTTATCCTTATCCTTATCCTTATCCTTATCCTTATCCTCATCCTTATCCTTATCCTTATCCTTATCCTTATCATTATCCTTGTCCTTATCCTTATCCTTATCCTTATCTTTATCCTTGTCCTTATCCTTATCCTTATCCTTATCCTTATCCTTACCCTTATCCTTATCCTTATCCTTATCCTTATCCTTATCCTTATCCTTATCCTTATCCTCATCCTTGTCCCTATCCTTATCCTTATACTTATCCTTATCCTTATCCTCATCCTCATCCTTATCCTTGTCCTTATCCTTATCATTATCCTTGTCCTTATCCTTATCCTTACCTTTATCCTTGTCCTTATCCTTATCCTTATCCTTATCCTTATCCTTATCCTTATCCTTATCCTTATCCTTATAACTATCCTTATCCTTATCCTTATCCTTACCCACATCCTTATCCTTATCCTTATCATTATCCTTATCCTTATCCTTATCCTTATCCTTATCCTAATCCTTATCCTTATCCTTGTCCTGATCATTAACCTTATCCTTATCCTTATCCTTATCCTTATCCATATCCTTATCCTTATCCTTATCCTTATCCTTATCCTTATCATTATCCTTATCGTTATCCTTATCCTTATCATTATCCTTATCATTATCCTTATCCTTATCTTTATCCTTGTCCTTATCCTTATTCTTATCCTTATCCTGATCCTTATCGCCATCCTTATGTTGACCTTTATATACATATCTTTGCATTTATCCTCATTCTTATCTTTTTTCTTATTAATTATCCTCATCGCAGCTCTTCCTTATTTTTAATTTTTATCCTAAATCCCTCCCTTCGGCCTACCCACGTCTTTTCAATTCTGTTGTTGATTTTTGATTGCACCTCTTACGTACGTGCTCGGCCATTCATCGGCGTCAGAAGAATCCACGGTTAATAGCTTGTTAATCTGTCGTAAATTTTATATTCACCGTTAGTACTACTTGAGGCAATTGTGTGTGTTGCACAAATTGGAAAAGTTTTAATCACACAATTTCTTTGCAATTTTCTTCATCTTAACTGCCACAACACCACGTCGCTCGGCATACCCATACCACACCTGCCGCCCATCGCCAATCAGGTTTATTTGCTCTTTTTGTTTGGTACTTATTTATTATTGTGCCCAGTTGGAATATGAATTATGAATTGCTTGTTTACGTGTGGAAGAAGAAATGCGTGGAAGAAGAAAAAAAGTGAAAAAAAACCAACTAGAAACCAATAAAATCACAGCTTAGCGCCGGCAACCGCCAGCGAGAGAAGTACACGCGCAAGTCATCGTCGAACTTTTGTCGCCAAACCAACGAAAGCTTGAAGGAAAAGTGGGAAGAGATTTACTTTGAAAACTTTCGCATGAATTATGTGTCACTTGTGTGTATAAGTTTGTAGGCATTTTTCTTCTACTTCTTTCTCTTCTTCTTCTCTTTCAAGCGCCGCGCTAAGCACTTGCTCGACGTGCAAAAAGTAATCAACCAACAAAGTGCCGACAAAACAGCCACGAAAAGTGTACATTAATTTCGCATTGATCTACTTTGTCTATGTAGTTATAATAAAATCAACAACAACAACAATAACAGCAACAACAACAGTAGTAATAACAAAGTCAAATGGCACTTTGGAGTGCTCTTAATCAGTTATGAAAGTAGACATAAATTATTTATAAATAAATGAAATCAGTTTTATTACTGTCTAAGGCATAATAAAGAAGAACATGTCTGCGCGAGATCTCTCTGCCTGAAAGGCATCATAAAATTTAGTTGTAAAACTTAAGAATCGGAGTTTTACTTAAAATTGGTCCCTAAAACATTTCCTCCCATAAAGTAGTGCTGCTCAAACTTCTGATACGTAGATCCAGCGGGAAATCCTCTGACTTTGGTTGGATCTCATGCCAAGGACACTATCGCAAATGTAGCTACCTTCTCTTGGTTCTGAGCTAGTTCCTTCTCCTGAGTTCTTCCCAGTTTGATTCTCCTGCCTACGAGAGCCAGCAAAAATTTGTACATAGTTTGAGCAGCGCGCAGGTGTTGAAAGCAGAGTCCACAACGGATAGACCAGTACGATACCCTTCGAAGGTCCAGCGGATAATCCTGCAACTTTGATGCGATTTCTTGCCAATGGCTCTATCGCAAATGTAGCTGCCTTCTCCTGGTTCTGAGCTATGTTCTCTTCCCAGCTTAATTCTCCTGCCTACGAGAGCCCGAAAAAATTTGTACATAGTCTGAGAAACGCGCAGGTGTCGTAGGCAGAGTCCACAATGGATAGACGGATGGTGCGATATCCTTCGAAGTGTCTCCTGTATAAAGTGAGCTTATGAGAACTTGCCTACGGTGGCATCATCGGCCCAGGCTACTTCCACCCCAAATACGTTCCTGCTGTGAACGAGCTACCATTAGGTTCAGGAGTAACAAAGAGAGGACACCGCTTCTGCTTACATATCAGGATCGTTGGCGACAGGTAAGTCGATTGCACTTAAAAAAGATACTTCTTAACACGTGAAGACAACCTCCGCTCTAGATGGTCCGTTGTAGCAATGGAGCGTGGAAATAGTGTGTAGAGCTCGTACACTCCACGTACGATCGTCAGGAAGTAGTAGGCAGGAACCCACTTTAGTAGAGTAAATCCTCTGTTGGCAGTGTAAGGTACTTTTCTGCTGAATTCTTGTATTCACAACGCCATTCAACAAGATGGAGTAGATACTCAAAACCCTACCATACGACTATAACTCATCGAATTTACAGTGACAGTCTCGCCGTTATCATTTTCAAAGAAGCAAGGTCCAATCATGCCTCCCGACCAAGGAGCACATCAGACAGTAAGTTTATTGGGTGTAATGACCTATCTTCAATTATGTGAGAATGCTCGGAGCCCCAGCTTCGTAAATTTTGCTTATTTACTGATCTACCGAGTAAGAAATGTACCTCGTTGCTGAAGAAAAAAATTTTTTTTTTAACAAATCGATGGTATGGTCAGCTGGCTTCAGTTCCTGTGTCTTGAGAAAGTCTCAGCTCTTGAGAACGTCGAAAAATAGTCACATTCGTGTTTTCGGCTACACTTTCACTTACAGCAGCGTTATTTGAGGATATTTGAGATGAAACGAGTAAAACGATGATTCACAGGCCTTCTAATATCTAAAGGCTGATGCATAACGAGGTACTTTTTTGAACTCTATCACTATTGTTTGGCACTTCATCATGGAAAGCCTTGCGCCTGAAGAACGTCTATAAATCATTCAAATTTATTACGAAAATTCACGTTCTGTAAAGAATGTGCTTCGCGCACTTCGCTGAACTTATGGTCAACATAATCGGCCTACTGAGCATACTATTCGCAAACATCTTCACCCATCTTGAGACTCAGCATTCATTATTGGATAATATTCGACCGAATAGACCATGTCCAACACGCAGTGAAAAAAATAAAGCGGCCGTAGCTGTGAGTATACACGAAGGCCGTGGAGGGTCGATTCGACTTCGTTCGCAGCAACTCTGACTGACGTATGGCACGACTTGGTGCATTTTACGTTGAGATCTTGAGCTTCTGCAAGATCTAAAGCCGCTCGACCTTCCCAAGCGACATCACTTCGCTCTATGGGCTCTTGAAGAGTTCCAAGAAGATCCGACGTTTTCGAGCCAAATTTTGTTCAGCGCTTAGGCCAATTTCTGGTTCAATGGGTATATAAACAAGCAAAATTGTCGCATTTGGGACGAAGAACAATCTGAAGAGACTCAAGAGCTGCCACTTCATCCAGAAAAGAACAACGGTTTGATTTGGCTTTTGGGCCGGTGGAATCATCGGTCCATATTTCTTCAAAAATGATGCGGGTGAGAACGTAACCGTCAATGACGACCGTTATCGCGCAATGATAACCGACTATTTGATGCCTGAAATTGAAGCTCTTGATCTCCGCGACATTTGGTTTCAACAAGACGGCGCAACTTCCCACACATCGCACCAGTTAATGGACTTATTGAGAGAACACTTCGGTGAGCAGATAATTTCACGTTTTGGGCCGGTCGATTGGCCACCAAGATCGTGTGATTTACACCGTTAGACTTTTTCCCGTGGGAATATGTAAAATCTAAAGTCTATGCGGACAATCCCGCTTCGATTCAGGCCTTGGAGTAAAACATCACGAGTGTCATTCGTCAGTCACCAGTCGAAATGCTCAAACGAGTCATACAAAATTGGACTCAACGGATGGATCATCTGAGACGTAGTCGCGGCCAACATTTGAAAGAGATAATCTTCAAAAAATAAATGTCAAAGAATGTTCTTTCGCGGGATAATAAACATTTTCCATTAAATTTTAATTTTCTGAGTTTTTTTCTTCTAGAAAGTAGGGAACCTCGAAATAGATCATCCGTTATTACACATGCGTGTATGTTTAATCAACCTCAATTTTGAGTGCAGTAATCGAGCTCCCTAAAATAATTTAGAATTCACTTAGACATTACAAAGTCAAAGCACTATTTTATTTGGTGATTAATTAAAGCGTCTAACGGTACATAAATAGTGTGAGAAATTCGTCGATTTATCGGCTTATTTAGCTGTCTGTCTACTCCAGCGTCTTAACTTTGACTTATTTATAG
Organism: Neoceratitis asiatica; assembly: GCA_030068015.2. Lineage (NCBI taxonomy): Eukaryota > Metazoa > Arthropoda > Insecta > Diptera > Tephritidae > Neoceratitis > Neoceratitis asiatica. Next base: position 78,537,025 of record CM061527.1, read on the forward strand.
AAATTTATATACTCTATGTGTCGTTGAAAATAAACACGACGTACTAATACAACTACAACAACAACAACAGCAAGTTTCAAGGCATTTGCCTTTTGCATACCCTTTTAAGCGAAATATTTCATTTTAGAAATTTACTACGCACCCAAAATGCCATTAAAAGGGTTTGATGAGAAATATGCAGCGGCGATGGGAAGGGCGAAGAGGGCTACTTGGGAGTATCTGCTTTGATTGAAAGTGTAAATATTTCACGCTTGTCTTCTGTTAGCGGATGCGGGTGTTTAGCGGCATTTATTTGTATGCCTTCTGCACTGTTGCATACATTTAGGCGCACAAAGAGGCTTTGATTGATTATTTCGCCACCCTTTTTGTTGATATTTTAACTTAGCTTTAGGTGTTAGGTTGGAATTTGTTGTGCTCTAAGTTTGGAAATTAATTTCTCTTAAGCGTGAATTCAATTAACCTAAGCGCTTTAGAGCGCTTTAGAGATGCAAATTAAGTTGGCGGTGATTAAATGGCAGATAAATGCTAGAGTAAAATTAAAATATTTTCAGTTTACTGAAAAAATTGACTTGAAACGAGTTTACATGGCAATAAATTACCGTTAAAAGTAGAGTTTGTGACTTGTGTTTACAGCTGATTTATCCTGTTTTAAATTCGATCCTCAATATTATTAAAAAAGTTTCTTTTCAATCATTTCTTTCTCTTCCAACTGTATATCAAATACACAGTTCACTTATCCATTATATATATATATATATATATATATATATATATATATATGTATGCACATCGCTTGGCCAGTGTGTGTACCTTTTCCTGCCATCATTACCATCATAAATGTGCCAAATTGTTATTGCGCAGTGAACTGTCGACTGAATTTGTCAAAGCAAGAAATTGATAACTCTGCCCAATGAAGCGTGTGGTAAACGTGAGCAGGTGATGATGAACAGACACACTCAAGTAAGTAGAGTCCAACACACACACTCATACATATAATATTGAATAATATTTTAATGAAAATATTGTGATCTCCTCTGCAGAGCTTCTGGGTAGTATTTAGGTGTGTATAACATTAAGGTGTTCCAAAATTGAAATTTACTTTCATTATTTGATAGATGTGAAAAAAATTCAGAGATTAAACGAAAAATTGTCAATAAATGTTAGGCAAAGCGCATAAATTGCTTATAGAAAACTTTTGGTTAATCATTGAACATTTTAGCTAGATATTTGAAAAGAAAATATCCACAATTAATGTTAAGCAATAGCTGATGTCGTGCAATAATTTTTGTTTAACAATATTTTTTGTTTATAATATATTGCTTAACAATAATTATAGGAAAACTTAAATTTTTGCTTGCCATAAATGCTAGACATAAATTATTGCTAGACATAAACTACTACTGAACATAAAAAATTGCTGATCATAAATAATTGCTTGACATAAATTACTTCTTAACATAAACTATTGCTTGACATAAAAAAATTCCACGTGATGCCATACATGGAATATTTTCCATAAGAAAATTATATTTTTTACCAAAGTAAGCTATTGCTAAGTAAAATATTTTTATAAACACTATGCTTTGCCATATATGAAATGTTTCTTCAAAATAAAAAATTTCCGAAAACATATTGCGGAATATAAACTTTTTTGTGGAAATTATATTCTAATATACAAAATATTTCCAAATAATTTTTTTTTTAATAAAAAAATATTGCTAACATCAAGTGATAAATAAGAAAAATATGGTTAGACATAAATTTTGGTAAAAATGAATATTTTCATAGAAAAATATTATTGCCAAGCAAAAAATATTGCTTAGTATAAAAAGGGAAGCATTGAAAATTGCAAGACATAAATATTTTCCAAACATTGCATGCCATAAATACGAAACATAAATAATTGCTAGACATAAAAATTTAATAAACATAAATTATTTCCTTACCTAAATATGGCTGGACTTAAAATATTTTGTTACCTAATTTAGCAAACACAAAAAATTGCTAGACATAAGCTCCACAGACAAATTTTCAAAAAAAAAAAAAAAAAAAAAAAATCGGAAACAAAATTTTCAAATATTGCTCATTACCAAATAACAAAATTTTCAATTGCTAGACATAACGTTTATTTTATACACTTTATGCTGTCTATAGAAGTGTCATAAAAAAATTATATTTCCAAAAAACAAAAAAAACAAAAAAAATATTGCATGACATAAAATATGGCTAGAAAATTTTTTTCTAATTAATCAAACAAAATTTTACAAAAAAAAAAAAAAAAAAATATTTTCGAAAGCAAAATTGCAAAAAAAAATATTGTTTTTTTACCAAAGAGCAAAATGTTCAATTGCTAGACATAAAGGTATTTTTTATACATTTTATGCTGCCATATCGAATTGTCATAAAAAAATTATAGTTTCCAAAAAAAAAAAAAAAATAATAATAATAATAATAAAAATATTGCTTGATATAGAATATGGCTAGAAATTTTTTTTCTAATTACTAACTACTGTCATATAGCAAATTTAAAAATATAGTTTACGAAAATAAAAAGAATATTTTTTTTTTAAGCCCAACGGTTACCCTCCTCCCGCCCAACCGACACGAGGGGGAACCATAAAATATAGCTTAACAAAAGATGGCAAATATAGCTAACTTACTGAACATAATATTAAAAAAAAACTTGAAGATTGTCAAAATAAAATAATAAAAATTGTTGTTGTCATAAAATATGGTTTACCATAAGATTTTAAATATAAAAATTTTAAACAGAAAAATTTTCCCAAAAATTTAATGCTGCAGTAGAGCATACGTCAGTGACAAAACCGGGTAACAAAATTGTTAAATTGAAATTCCAATAAATTAAACCGTCTAGTAGTGCGATTTTCGAAAAGATGGTAAGCCAAAAAATTTTTTTTCCATAAAATATTGAGTTTCTTTTAAACCTTAAATGACGACGTTCACAAAATATTATTGACAATTTTTTTTCCAAAAGTAAATCACATTGCTAAACATAAATAATTTCTTGACATAGAAAATGTTTTAACATAAAAATTATCATTAAGGAAAAAACACAATAATGATTTTAAGTAAAAATGTTGCTGATGGAAAAATATTGCTAACCATAAAAAATGGCTTAACATAATTTTTTCATAACATAAAATGCTGTCCTAAACAGAAAATTAATGTAAAAGTTAAGTTTTTGAAAGCAAACCAAAAAAAGAAAAGAAAAAAAAAACAGCAAAACATCACAAATATGCTCTCCTCAATTAAAGGTGGAGCATAATTCGTTTCAGAATCGTCACAGTGAGAAAAAATATGCGATTTGGAATTATTATAGATTGAGAAGCGCTAAACACTTAATGATTTGAAAATTTCGAAAATTTTTATAATATAAATTTTTTTTCTATTCTAAAATATCCAGATAAATATTTCCTACCACCTTCATGTGGTCACCAACTTACCTTATCGATTTAAATCTTCTCCCATATATGACCATCAATAAGTATTTCCACATTCATTTATTCATGCCACAGGCCACTCACTCAAAGGACGATTGCAATATTAGCTTCGTACAACGCTGCACTACACACACATATAACATATAATCCACGTCAACCAAGCATACTTTCATGAGCGTCTATCTAGCAGGAGATGATGTACGAGTATGTGTATATACCGTTGGTTAGATATTTGAAGCAGTCACGTGTGCTCCAAAAACCCAACAACTTCCATCGTTAGCAAACAAATATTTAATTTTGAGATTTTGATCTGACACGTAATCAGGTGGAAAAATGGCTGCAAAATTACTTCACCTCAGTGTGAGAGGAAGGAGGGAAAATGAATAAATGCATGGATGGTTAGATGGATGGATGGTTGGCCAATTGGTTGAATCCCAGCTGTGGGTAGCGTAAATGCTTAATACGATAAGAAGGCGTTGATTTGAGATGGTCAGAAAATGAGATAATATGAAGTAATGGTCAAGGTGATGTGAAAATGGCTAGAGAAAAATTACATTTTATTGAAAACCTTAAAATTGATTACTTTTATGACAAATAAATAAAATTTTCTTCAAACTACATAAATGCTGTCATTCTTTTTATAAGTCTTTTCCATAAATTATAGATTTATTCAAAGGCAAGCTATATTTTGATGAGTGAAACTCCACTTAACACACCATAAATAAACTCAACAGACTCGTGTTCAGCATATGTAAGCACACCATATCCTAAACTCACCATATCAAAATTCAGTATCCTTAATTCATCACATTTAACCTAAAATTTACTTAATTAACCGAAACCTTACTCACCACAATAATTCCGAACATTCCATAACTCACCACTGTCAACTATATCCAACAGGGTATCTGAAAAGGTAACAATCAACCAAATAATATAGTCATCACTACACACCCACTACAGGCACGGCAGCTGTACATAGATACAACAGCTGTTGACGCTTAAAACAGTTGAACTTGACACTCAAAACCCTCCACTCGCCGTGATACACTTAATTGTATTGATTATACATAAGAGCAATAGATATAGGAACATAAAATCATTTAAAATTAAAAAAAAAAACTAAAAACAAATAAAAACCGATCAATAGATTGTCACTTGGCTTTGAAGCAAACATAATCATTAAAAAGAACATGAAAAACGAGGAAGAAAAAAATTAAATTCGTAGAAATAGAAATAAAAAAATGCGAAAACAATTGCTAAATCTGTTGATGATCAATTAAATGCGCGCAATTGTGGCAAGTAGTTAAGAGAGTGTGGCAACAACATGTGTATGAGCTTTAACTATTGTAAAGGGTGATCCATTTCGAGGTTCTCTACTTTTTTTTAAAGAAAAAAACACAGAAAATCCAAATTTAATAGGGAATCTTTACTATCATACGAAAGAACATTCTTTGGCATTTATTTTTTAAAGATTATCTCTTTCAAATGTTGGCCGCGGCTGCGTCTCAGATGGTCCATTCTTTGAGTACAATTTTCGATGACTTGTTCGAGCATTTAGACTGATAACAGGCGAATGACACGGGTAATGTTTTGCTCCAAAGTGTAAATCGATGTCCGCATAGACTTTAGACTTTACATTATCCCCACAGCAAAAAGTATAACGGTGTGATATCATACGATCTTGGTGGCCAATCGACCGGCCCGAAACGTGAAATTATCTGCTCGCCGAAATGTTATCTCAATAAATCCATTGATTAATGCGATGTGTGGGCATTGGTGCCGTCTTGTTGAAACCAAATGTCGCGGAGATCTCGAGCTTCAATTTCAGGCATCAAATGGTCGGTTATCATGGGGCGATAACGGTCGCCGTTGATAGTTACGTTCTCAACGTCATCATTTTTTTAAGTAATATGGACCGCTGATTGCAACGGCCCACAACTCACACTAAACCGTTGTTGTTTTCTGGATGAAATGGCAGCTCTTGAATCTCCTCAGGTTGCTCTTCGTCCCAAATGCGGCAATTTTGCTTGTTTACATACCCATTGAGCCAGAAATGGGCCTCATCGATGAACAAAATTTGACTCGAAATCATCGGATCTTCTTGGAACTTATCAAAAGCCCTTAGAGCGAAGCGATGTCTTGCTCAAACTATATTTTCTACGCTTTCAGTTAAAGACCTCGAAGTTAAATGCGCCAAGTTGTTTCATACGTCAGTCCGAGTTCCTACGAACGACGCCGAATCGACTCCCCACGGTCTTCGTGTACATTCTCAGCTATTACGGCACTATATTTTCCTCACTGCTTGCTGGACGTGGTCTATTCGGTCGAATATTATCCAATAATGAATGCTGGGTCTCAATATGGGCGATGGTGTTGCGAATGGTATGCTCAGTAGGCCGATTATGTTGACCATAAGTTGAGCGAGGCGTGCGAAACACATTCTTAACAGAACGTGAATTTTCGTAATAAAGTTGAATGATTTGGAAACGCTGCTCAGGCATGAGTCTCTCCATGATGAAATGCCAAGTAATACTGAAGGAAAATAATATTAAAGCTTGACACGACTCACGCGTCATCTGTCAAACAAAGGCTATTGAAAAGGGTCCCTCTACTTGAATCACCCTTTACGACCATAACGCCCCAAATTGACAGTGACAGTCTCGCTGTTATAGTTTGTCAAAGAAGTGACCTCTCTTCAATTCTTTGAGGACTCTGATTGCCATACTCTTGCTTATTTACGTATCCACCGAGTGAGAAATGTGCTTCGTCGCTGAAGAAAATTTTGTTGGAAAAATCGGAGTACACTGCTGTTTGTTCAAGCACCCAATCCACAAAACTACGGCATTGTGAATGGTCAGCTGGATGCTGTTCTTGTCTAAGCTGGACTTTATATGGATGTAGGTGTAAGTCCGAGTGCAAAATGTGCCATAATTTGCCATAAGAAAGTCCCAGTTGTAGAAAACGTTGAGGAATAGACACATTCGGGTCTTCGGCTATACCTACAGCAGCGATATTTGAGGTGGGAAGGAGAAAAACGATGATTCAAAAGTCTTATATTGTCTGTAGACGAACCAATATCTTAAAATTTCTTTTAAATTTTTCAATTTCTTGATTATATGCACCATAACCTCCTGTTAAAGCACAAAACGTGGCCACGTTTGACACACCACTTTTGTAGTAGGTTTCGACAGCTTTCGTAAATGCCTGACTTTTAGCTCAAGCAAAAGAGGTTTGACAATTAAGTTTGACAGATATCAAAATGCAGCCCTCCACTTTCCAAAGCACGAAATTGACAACCCTTTAGATACTTAAAATTATTGTTTGCACATATTTCCGTACATTTCGTTTATGTCGCTATGCTTCGTTGTCGCTTCCGTCCATATGGTTCAATTCAATTTTATTTAATAAATTGATTTGTTTGTTCCTTGTTTTTCAATACTTTATAGCATATTTACTTAAATAGAAGTGTGTCTGTATGTATGCATGTTTGTGTATGTATGTAAACAGTTATTTCTATATTGCCACATCTGCTTGCAATATTCATTTGCGTACAGTTAGCTTGTCATTGGCATTAGGTAATCCCACTCACCACACTCCACCTCACCACACATCGTTGAGATAACGCTTGCTTGACGACGATGTCAATTTGTGGTGTGCTGGTGTAGTGGTGTGCTGGTGTGGTGGTGTGGTGGTGTGTTGTTGCGGCGGATCTTTTAATTCCGTTTCGAATTTCATTGCTTGTCATCATATGATGCTTTGTCTCAAGTTTGCTTTACTGCTATTTTATATGTTCTTTTTCTGATGTAGAGCATAGCAATTAAGCCTTCGAATTACGCAAATCTATCAACATATGTTATGTAAGTACAGTTATGGAAATATAGAATCTCTTTGGTGAGTATATGAAGGTCAAGTTTTTTTTTGTTTTGTGAATTTGTGGTTGACTGAGTTTTTGATTTTAAGCGATCTGTCAAGGTTATGTATTTTGTTAAGTTAGGTGTGGTTAATTCATAAGTGGTAAGTTTATATATGGGGAGTTTATGAGGTGAGTTTCAAAAACGGTTAGTTCTAATTTGAAAATTTGTTGAGAAGGTGAGATTAGTAATAATTTTAGTGGTACACCATAGGTGTGGTGTGTTCTCAAGTAATTTTAAGGTGGCAAGATACCTCTAATTTAACATCCAGCTGTTAAAATTTACTATTATTCTCCTTTTTTTGATGATTATTCATATGAAATAATCGATTATTAGTCCTCTATTATATAGTTTTGAAAACGTATGTCGATATGATGGAGTCAACTGCGTTAATTTAGATGTGGTTAAATTGTGAGTTAATATTAAAATGTAATACGAGTACAATCAGCTGGCTTGTGGTGAGCTTAGTTGCAATGCGTTCGTGTGTGTTGTACTCTTATGTGGCGTATTTAAGTATGTTGAGAGTTGAATGCTTTGTCAAATCTGAGAATGGTGAGATTTCTTTTATCTTCTCATCTAGAGTACAACTAAGAGTGAAGGGTAGAGTTTTTCTAAAACCAAAGTATTATTTAGCTGCTTCGAATCAAAAATAGCGCGTAATTCTTTTCTCTTTACACCGTTGGCTGGAATTGTATCTGCTCCTTCAAACAAAGTGTAAGTCTTCCTATCCCTCTGCTGCCACCAGCGAGTACTGCTTTGAATACCTTCAAAGAAGATAGAAAGTTTTCATCCATTCTGCCAATATAACTCATTAAATAAATATTCACGAAACTCTGGTGAAGAAACTGTAAGAAATTCGAGCTGGTGAGTACAGCATTGTCCTTTGACCGTACCTTATTGCTATCGAACGGACGAACAGTGAAAGCAAACTATTGTACTTACTCACCACGTGAGTTTGAGGTATTCTTGACCAGAGTCGTCTATGACTCATGTTGGCTTCTCACACTACTCACACTATTCCTCCTCCACACGAGACGTCTCGTCGAAGCAGCCACATCAGATATTATAAGAATACATCTGCTTCTCTCTAAATGGTACGTTCTGACCAGTTAGGATTCCCAACTTAGCCAATTCGTCGGCTTTCTCATTACCTTCGATACCCACAGGCTGTAAAGCTACTGCATTAGTTTGGCAGCTTGAACGCCATTTTTTTCTCTGATTAAGCACGGTAAATTAGCGTTTTTCTAAGAACCATCTGCAAAGATTTTCAGAGCCTTGGAAGCAAACTTGAGTTCTTTGCTTCAACAGCTTGCGAGTATCATATAAAAGTCAGAATCCTTCTGAAAATCAAGCGTGGAAGGCCGTATTCAAAGAAATCCATACTACAATGGTCATTTGTTCTGCTTCTCAGCTAATTTGAGACGTAAATCTTCGTAGCTTCTGAGGATGGTTATTGAAAGACTAAAGACTTCTACCAACCTTTTCAGAATAGTGGGGTTTTCCTCTAAGGAAGCTAGCTTTCCACCATACTATAAATACAATGAAAAGTATAATATTAACAATCGCTAAAAGGATCCATAGGGAGAGCGAAAGACCCCAAGTACAGTCAAACACCCTTCTGGATACATATAAAGAGCTGCCGATGACTTCTTCACACTCCGCTTCATCTTGGTAACCACAACTGCGTCAGAAACCATCAGATTTATAACCCATTCTTTTCCTGTGAAGCCCCCCATAAACATTGTTCCGTCTACCCTATTCCTATATTAACGTAGAATCAATGTAGAGAACTAATGGTAGCTGGTTTGAGCTGAAGGAATACTATAGATCGTGATCGTGATCGCTCTCAGAACCGAAGTTAATTTTATCTCTTTGTGACCACCTGAACGAAGTGATAGTCGCAGGAGAGTTTACGAACGTGAAACAGCCGAGATTATCCAATTTATGATTGCAGAAATAAAATCAGTAATAAAAAAAATTTAAATAAAAACGAACACATAATTCCACATAATTCTGTCGATCGCGAGGCGACACAACACACGTACTTTTCAATATCAATTGTATGGCTTTGGTGGCATGAAAACCATATGGTGTTGGCGACAATAAGGGGTCACTCTTATATTTATGTTGCTGATCATACGATTTGTGCGCGCATAACAATTTCAAAATTTTATCGATGATCATAAGTGGCGATCTCTCATACGAGTACATAGAGACAAAGCAAAAAAATTGAATGGCGTGTGGCAATTGTCAATTGACATTAAAAACTATTGTTGCTAATGTAATAAAAATGTTGAAAACAGTGGCGTGTTGGGCGAGAGGGTCATTTGGAAAATTATATTTTCATACATGCGTGTGTATATGTGGGACAACGTACTGTTCAATCGACTGATCGTGAAACGTGATCGCGTGCGCGTCACTATTTCGGTCACATTTTGAGGTAACAACTGTATTTATTTGTGATTATCTTTGTATAGTGCTTCGGCTGTTTTTCGCTGATTTTATGATTTGTTGCTATTGTCAGCGGCATATTGTGTTGATGAGCGATCGCGCTGATCTTATTTTATGTTGTTTCTATGTAAAGCGTGATCCATTTCGAGGTTCTCTACTTTTTTAAAGAAAAAAAACTCTCAGAAAATTAAAATTTAAAAAACATCCTTTGGCATTTATTTTTATTTATTTATTTCAAATCTTGGCCGCGGCTACGTCTCAGATCCATCCGTCCATTCGTTGAGTCCAATTTTCGATGCTTCGTTCGAGCATTTCGACTGATAGTTGACGAATGGCACGCGTGATGCTTTACTCAAAGGCCTGAATCGAAGCAGGAATATCCGCATAGACTTTAGACTTTACATATAGCCACAGCAAAAAGTCTAACGGTGTGATATCACACGATCTTGGTGGCCAATCGACCGGCCCAAAACGTGAAATTATCTGCTCACCGAAGTGTTCTCTCAATAAATCTATTGATTGATGCAATGTGTGGGAAGTGGCGCGTTCTTATTGAAACCAAATGTCGCGAGCTTCAATTTCAGTTATCAAATAGTCGGTTACCATGGCGCGATAACGGTCACTGGCACAATTTTTGAAGAAATATGGACAAAACTATACCAAAACGTTGTTTTTCACGATGAAATGGCAGCTCTTGAAACTCCTCAGGTTGTTCTTCGTTCCAAATGTGGAAATTCGGCGTGTTTACATACCCATTGAGGCAGAAATGAGCCTTATAGCTGAACAAAATTTGGCTCGGAAACGTCGGGTCCTCTTGGAACTTTTCAAGAGCCCATAGAGCAAAGCGACGTCCCCTGGAAAGGTGGAGCGGCTGCAGTTCTTGCACAAGTTGTATTTTGTACGCTTCCAATTTAAGATCTCGACGTAAAATGCACCAAGGCGTTCCATACGTCCGGGTCCGAGTTGCTGTGAACGGCACCGAATCGACTCTCCACGGTTTTCATGTGCACTCTCAGCTACGGCCGCTATGTTTTCTTCATTGCGTGCTGGACGTGGTCTATTCGGTCGAATATTTTCAAAAATGAATGCTGGGTCTCAAGATGGGTGATGGTGTTGCGAACAGTCATCGCTGAGTAGACCGATTATGTTGACCATAAGTTGAGCGAAGCGCGCGAAACACATTCTCTACAGAACGTGAATTTTCGTAATAAAATTGAGTGAGTTGTAAACGTTGTTCAGGCGTAAGTCCTCACGCGTGTTCTGTCCAAAAAAAGGCTATTGAAAAAAGTATCTCTACTTGGATCACCCTTTATATGCAATTTAAATTTAATTTTTTGCTCTTCATTTTCTATTTTCGAATTTTCATTAGCAATGAAATGAAATGAAATGAAAAGCTTTGTCGATGTCTCGTTGCTAACGCGATCGGCAGCTTAATTGTTTCTCAGTATGTCGCTGCACAAACGATTCGATCGCTTGCGCTCTACTTCACTCTCTCTCTGCGCACTCCACGCGGGTACACGCGGCTACGGTAAATCGTTGATCCATATGATGCTGGTTTTGGCATTTGGCTTGTTTGGTGACGCAATGACGTCAACTTTGGGGTGGGCAAATATGTGGTGTGCGTGTGTCAATATATATTTCGCCGTATATTTGTCACATTTTGGGGGCTGGGAAATAACTCAAAATATGTTATTGTGCTATCATCAGCCCACGGTCGGCGCAGTTCCGCATCTATTTGGCGTTTTATTGTTTTTTTTTAAGTAAATAAAAAAAAATGTAATCGAAAAAATTGAAAAAAAAAATTAAAATTTTTTCTATTAATTTTTTATTTTATTTTTTTGTTTCTCTATAATTTATTATTCATCATTTTCGCATAATAATTTTCCAAATTTTCCCCCCATGCACTCTGCTCACGCCAAACGCTTCTTATTTTTTTTCTCGAAATTTGCTTCTATATGCTCAACATCATCGCTGCTGCCGCTGCGCTGAATTCGCTGCTGATCATTCGCTTGTTATAGCACTTGTTGTTGCGTTCTGCTGTTCTGCTGTTTTATTGTTTATTTTTTTCTAATTTTTCTTCTCGAGCATAATTAAACTTTTGTTGAATGCTTTTAGTCGCATTTGGCAAATAGTCGCGGTTTGCTTGCCGCTCCAAGCAAAAGTTCTTTATTTCGGCGGCGCATCAGCGTGCTTTCGACGAGCGTAACGCGCGTTTTCCCACGCGGTGTAGTGCTTGACGCGGTTTTTGTGATTTTTTTCATAATTTTTTCAATTATCCTGTTTTTCTCTCTGTGAAATGTCTACGGAGTTTTACACGCTTTCTCGTCGTCATTGTCGGCTTTTTGTGCTACTCGCCCTCATCGAGCTTTCTTTTAATGTCCTTTTTGCGACGTGCGCGGTGCAGCATAGTTTGGAGGAGGCACGTCAGGAGCGTCAGCGTTTAGTACAAAAGTATATTAAGACATTGAATAAGGAGGAGGGCGCAATACGGCTGGTGGGTGGTGTAAATGAGTATGAAGGTAAGTTCTGAGAGGTGTGAGTTGGATAAAAAGTTATTTGGGACCTCCACAAAGCTTCAGTAAAAGGTGCTTTTGCAGTCGTTGAAGTCCGTATGTCTGAAGAAAAAGGGAAAGTGCTAAGCAAAGTTTTTCCTCCTGTGAAAGGACTCTCAACTTGCCCATAAAATTATCTTATGAATGGTAAGAAAAGACATTAGGGTCTGCGATTTTGAATGTGTCTCTTCAAAGTACAGGATTTGTGGAAAAAATGGACAAAAACCTCCGATATCAGACTTTTGCAAAACTCTTTTCCAATTTCTGTGGAAAGTGATAGCTTAGAGGAAGGAGTGATTGAGCTAATTCGACCCTCTTCGGGTTAGGGGTTCCATAACTTACCTGCGGTAAGGCATGCTATTCGTAAGAGGCGACTAAAATCCAATGGTTCCCGTAAAGCTCGGGTTTTTATACCGAAACCGGCCGAGGACTCCCGCAATATTCCCCAAAGCCCAATTTGGGGAATTTTTCTACGGTTACAACAACAACAACATTGAGCTTATTCGACTCAGCTAAGGGCTTCGAAGGTTTCTTCCATTACTTTTTGATAAAGGGATTCTACGGAAGGTATAGCTGGGAGATAGCAAAGTATAGAACAGAAAAGATATCGGAGCTCCCTTATTAAATGCATTCAGATGTCATTCATCTTTATTTGAGTCCTTTCTCTATGCGGACTGTACGAAAAATAAAGTAGGCACAGAGAGGTCTTAAATATGCAGTTATAAAAGAATCCCTCCAAAGTAGAGAACATATGGGGCAAAAATTTTTCGGAGAGATATAAAGCCACAGGCTCTTCTTTAACCTCAACCAATTTCAATATCTGAATATTTTGTCCTCAAACTTTCTCGGAAGAAAAAAAGAAGAAGGGGATGACTTAGCCAAGCTGGGTATCTACAGAGTGTTTTGAAGACTTTCTCTGTCGCTTTGAGAAGTTTTTTTCCGCAGAGGAGAGCTGGGGAAGTAAATTTTGGAGAGAGAGCTCTAAACTCCTTGTCTTTAGGGAAACCTCTCCTAGATAAAAACATTTTGACAGTCCTCGTTATCAGACCTCTTTTAATAAGATAGTAAGGATTCTAAAATTTTATGAGAAGTCCTCAGAAGTAGAGAGCTTATGGAAGAAAACAAAACTTTTTGAAGCCTTAATATCATATATTCGTCCCTAGACTCTACCAGTTGCCGTTTTCTTCGGGTATTTTGTCCTGGAACACCTTTTCGATTATTTTCAGATAGCTTTTCCCATTCATTAAACGGGTCCTCAGAAATGTTAAATAGCCAGAGAGAGGGCTCTGGGGATTGTTGATTTAAGAGAGTCCCACCGAGGCTCGTTGAGGATGGCGAATTATGAGAGAAAATATTTACGTAAGCTCTGATAATAGAGTTTCCCAATTAAGAGCAATCAGTTCTCGTTGACTCTCAAATCTTTTTTCTTGTGATGATCCTACTGCTAAGTGGTCTTGTTCTATGAATGTCTTGGGCTCAGGTTAGATTTTAAGGAAATGTTATGTTACTCAGAATGATCACAGCCACAGGGACCGCCGAACTGCAAATATTGTATTAACATTCTCGACAAGGTTTGAATTAAAATGATATTTCCACTACCTTGAAGGCAATATCGAGGTGTTGCACAACAACAAGTGGGGTGCCATCTGCGACGATGAATGGGATGCGCTCGAAGGACGCGTTGTCTGCCAGCAACTCGGTTATCCCGGCTTGAAGCGCGTTACACATGACGGTTACTTTGGTTTGGCGCGGCGGCGATACTGGATGGATAACATATATTGCGAGGGCAATGAGCATGAACTCACAGATTGCCATTTTGAAGGCTGGGGCACAAATGATTGCGAGGCAAATGAAGCGGCTGGTGTGGTGTGTGAAAGCCCGCACGCAGAGCGAGTTACCGAAGCGCCGTTATCAAAGTTACTACCTAAATTCACATTACCACACGCCTACCGCGTAGACCTGAGATTGCGTGGCGGACGTCGTGCGAACGAGGGACGTGTCGAAGTTCGCATCGATGCCGGACGTTGGGGTACAATATGTTCGGATGGTTGGTCTTTGCTGGAAGCAAATGTTGTGTGTCGTCAGTTGGCGTTGGGTTTTGCGCGTGACGCATTGCAAACGGATTTCTTTGGTGGACTTGATATCGCGCCAGCGGTGCTCAGTGGCACCGAGTGTTATGGCAATGAGACTACACTGGCGCAGTGTCTGCATCATGACCATCTACGACCGCCAGCGGAGTGCCACGGCGATCGTAATCATGTCGCTGTGGTGGTGTGCGATCATCTGGCGCCTGATCTTGTGGTGGACTTTTTTGAGCTCGAACGCACCGCACACTTGGAAGATCGCCCAATGGCGTTGATGCAATGCGCAATGGAAGAGAATTGTGTGGCGAATGAAGCGTATGACATACAGCGTGACGATCCAAATTGGCGTTATGCAACGCGTCGCCTATTGAAATTCACGGCGAGTACGTTGAATGCGGGTAACACCGATTTCCGGCCATTCAAGGAGAAACACCTCTGGGAGTGGCACATGTGCCACATGTAAGTGACGGTTTTTGCTGTTGCTAAAGTGTTCTTAAATACTTTTAATATTAATTTTCATTCTCTATGGACAGGCATTATCACAGCATGGAAGTTTTCGCCACATTCGATGTCTTCGATCTTCTGGGTAACAAGGTGGCGCAGGGTCACAAAGCCTCATTTTGCTTGGAGGACAATCAATGCTTGTCGGGTGTGCCGAAGAAATACAACTGCGCGAATTTTGGAGATCAAGGTAGTCTTTACTATTCGCCGGCGGTGTAAATCTTGTATAATTCATTCGTCTATTGTAGGTATCTCCGTCAACTGCTCTGACATTTATCTCTACAACCTCGACTGCCAATGGGTGGATATTACCGAGCTGGATACTGGTTCTTACATTTTGAAGATATCCGTTAATCCTGAGTTCAAAGTGGCGGAGATGAGTTTTGACAACAACGCCGCGATCTGCAATCTTTTGTATACGGAAACTTATGCGCGCGTGGATGACTGTCGGCTGACAAGACCCTAGATCATTCCATTTAATTATAGTAATTGAAGGCGATGAATTTTCGCTCGGGGAAGTACACCAACCTCAACAGTGCCAAAAATAGTTGTAGCTGATGGAAATAAATAAAGCCAAATATAAAGAAAGAATATTTTATAAAAAGCCTTAACAGAGTTTACTTTATGTTCTTTTAATTTTTTTTATATTTTATATTATTATATTTTAATTTATTTTATTTTATTTTATTTTATTTTATTTTATTTTATTTTATTTTTTTTTTTTAAATTTTTTTAAATTTTTTTTTTATATTATATTATTTTATTTTATTTTATTTTATTTTATTTTATATAGTATTAGATTTACTTTATTAATTTTATTTTATTATTTTATTTTATTTTATTTAATATTAATTTATTTTAATTAATTTAATATAATTTAATTTAATTTATTTTATTTGATTTTATTTTATAATATATTATTTTATTTTACTTAATTTTTTTTTCATTTTTATTTGTTTACTTTATTTTATTTTTTTATTTTATATTATTTTATGTTATTTTTAATTTATTTTAAGTTACTTTATTTTATTTTATTTTATTTTATTTTATTTTATTTTATTTTACTTCATTTTATTTTATATTATTTTATTTTATTATATTTTATTTTATTTTATTTTATTTTATTTTATTTTATTTTATTCTTTTAAATTTTTTTAAATTTTTTTTTAATATTATTTTATTTTATTTTATTTTATTTTGATTTGTTATATTATTTAATATTTTTTGTTTTATTTTATTTAATTTTATTATTTTTAATTTTTTGAATTTTATTTTATTTTATTTTTTATTAATTTAATTTATTTTACTTTATTTTATTTATTTTTATTTTTATTTTTATTTTTATTCTTTTCTCTTTAACTTCATTTAATTTATTTTTATTAATCTAATATAATTTAATTTAATTTATTTTATTTTATTGTATTTTATTTTATTTTATTTTATTTTATTTTATTTTATTTTATTTTATTTTATATAATTTATTTTATTTTATTTTATTTTTATTTCTTTGATTTTATTTTAAAATATTTTATTTTATTTTATTTTATTTTATTTATTTTATTTTATTATAAATTAAATTATTTTATTTTATTTTATTTTATTTTTTTTATTTTTTTTATTTTATTTTATTTTATTTTATTAATTTTTTATTTTTTTTTTATTTTATTTTTTCATTTTTTTTTTAATTAATATTATTTTATTTTTTCATTATATTTTTTGATATATTTTTTTTTTATTTTATTTTTTTTATTTCATTTTATTTTGTTTTATTTTATTTTTTTCTGTTCATTCAAAGTTTATTCTATTTTTATTTCCCATAATTAATTCCATTTCTATTTTTATCTGCTCTTTTTATCGCCACTCACTGACGACTGTGATT
This sequence comes from Neoceratitis asiatica, assembly GCA_030068015.2. NCBI lineage: Eukaryota > Metazoa > Arthropoda > Insecta > Diptera > Tephritidae > Neoceratitis > Neoceratitis asiatica. The sequence continues at coordinate 78,553,867 of CM061527.1, forward strand.
ACAAACATCACCAAATCGACCAGCTGTCATTGCCATCACCTATATTTTCCTATTAAATAATTTTATTGCTCTCATGTTTGTTGTTGTTGGTGTTGTTGTTGTTGTTGCTACTACGGTTGCTGCTCACACAAACGCAGTCAAACGTTTGCATTGTTTTGTCGTCAACCGACATTTAGCCAAGCATTGTTGGCAATAATTTGTAGCTTATTGTTGTTTGTTGCTGTTGTTGTTTTACAACTCGTTGCTCATAGCCTGGCTTGTCGTTAAACTTGAAAATCGCTGAAGCATGGCATGGTTTGGCGCACATCAAAGCTCAACTCAGCGCTGCAGGAAAAGTACACAACAACACGGTTTGTGCAAGCCATGGCTGCTGCAACAACAGCAACAACAACAACAGTGCTTAGTATGAATTAGTTGAGGCAACAACAAACAACAAATTGCTCGCGATTCTCGCTTTGATGCTCGTGAGCTTTTTGCTGTGATTTTAATTCGCTCAAAGTTTTTGTTTTATTTTGTATTTGATTTTTTGGTAATATATTTTGTTGTTGTTGTTACAATTTGTTGACGTTAATTTGAAGTGTTTTTTGTTGCGTTGTTGTGTGGATTATAGTTGTCAACGCTGTGTGCCACACCGGCAATAGTGACGTGGAGCTGCTGCTAACTCATTACGATTTAATTGATTGGCTGCGGTGTCACAAGCACGGTCAGAGATGGAAGAGGAAATATGGAATTCGAGCAACGAGCTAGCCAGTTTGGTGCTCTGAAATTTATTTATATAAATGTGTATAGCAGAAACGACATACATACACAACAGAGTATACAAAAACATGCGATTTGACATTGAAAAAAAAAATTCAATGACTAATAAAATATTTTTTTTTGAAAAATTTCGATTAATAAAAATAGCTGAATAATTTATTTGCATTATGGTCGTTTATTTTTTTATTTTCTATTATTAAATAAGATATTCTAAATAAATAAAAAAAGTTAATTAAAAATGTTCGGCATTAGCTTCTATTTTTTGTATTAAATTTTACCAAAATTATCTCAGATTAGGTACTTGCCTTGGTTCTTGGTATACGTTCAAAGAGTTCAGTAATCAAAGTAAAATATGAACAAATTTTTCAATTGAGTTAGTTGTTCACACACATTCAATTAACTCTCTAACAGCTGTTACTGCAGCTACTTGGTGCGGTTCTTTAGTAAAGATTGATCGATCCAAGTAGAGGTGCTTTTTCAATGGCCTATTTTTGACAGATCACGCATGAGTCGTCTCAATCTGTCTTGTTATTTTTGTTCAGTTTTGTTTCGCATTTCATCGTGGAAAGACTTACGACTGAACAACGTTTTCAAATCATTCAATTTTATTATGCAAATTCACGTTATGGGTACGAAGAATATATTTCGCGCGCTTCGCCCAACTTCCGGTCAACAGAAACGGCCTACTGAGCGTACATTCACAACACCATCACACCATAACCCGTCTTGAGACTCAGCATTCATTATTGAATAATACTCGACCGAATAGACCATGTCGTAGTGAAGAAAATATAACGGCCGTAGCTGGGAGCGTACACGAAGATGGTGGAGAGTTGATACGGCGCCGTTCGCAGCAACTCGTACGAGCGTATGATACGACTTGGCGCATTTTACGTCGAGATCTTAAATTGAAGGCATACAAAATCCAGCTTTTGCAATAACTGAAGCCGCTCGACCTTCCCAAGCGACATCGCTTTGCTCTATGTGCTCTTGAAAAGTACCAAGAAGATCCCAGGTTTTCGAACTAAATTTTGTTCAGCGATGAGGCCCATTTTTGGCTCAATTGGTATGTAAACAAGCCAAATTGCCAGATTTGGCACAAAGAGCAATCTGAAGAGATTCAAGAACTGCAATGTCATACAGAAAAAACAATGGCTTGGTGTGGTTTGTGCGCCGGTGGAATCATTGGTCCATATTTTTTCAAAAGTGATGTCGATAAGAACGTAACCGTCAATGGCGACCGTTATCGCGTCGTGATAACCGACTATGTTATGTCTGAAGTGGAAGCTCGTGACCTCTGCGACATTGGGTTTCAACAAGACGGCGGCATTTGCCACACATCCCTTCAATCAATGGATTTACTGAGAGAACACTTCGGTGAGCAGATAATTTCACGTTTTGCGCCGGTCGATTGGCCACCAAGATCGTGTGATATCACACCGTTAGACTTTTTCCAGTGCGGATATGTAAAGTCTAAAGTCTATGCAGACCAAATCCCGCTTCGATTCAGGCCACGGCGCAAAACATTACGCGTGTCATACGCCAGTTACCTGTCGAAATGCTCGAACGAGTCGTCGAATATTAAACTCAACAGATGGACCACCTAAGACGTAGCCACGGCCAATATTTGAAAGAGATAATCTTCAAAAGATAAATGCCAAAGAATATCCTTTCGAATGATAGGAAGAGTTTCCCATTAAATCTGAATTTTCTGTGTTTTTTTCTTAAAAAAAGGTAGGGAACTTTGATAACAAGAAGTTATTTAGACTATAAATTTGCAAAAAGGTTACTCCCTTCAATTTATTCCGATATTTTCATTAAATTTTCCCGATATTTACACTGAATATATGCATTGCTCTATTAATTAATTAAACTATACAGAACTGAATAATAATTTGATGCCAACTAGCAGTTAATTAAGCCATTAAATGAGGTTTTAAAGGCTAAATATATAAGCTTAATTAGCTAATTGAGTATCTGTGTGAACAGCACGTTTTGACTAAAGTAGTAAATAAAGGCACCAATTTTTAAAATTTGAATCGATTAATATACAAATTATGTCATAATGAAGTTTTTTATACAATTTTTACTCTAAATACATCAATATTTCATCTATAAAAGTTGGTGTAAAATAGAAAAACCATAAACTTAGAAAGGCAGTTGAACAATTAGTAATTAATAGTTAATAATTAACAAGTGAAGGCATATTTTTAACTAAGTCTTTTTGGCTTCAGTGCCTTGTAATATTATAAATTATTGTATTGTATTTTTCCTTCCAGTAATAATTGAAATTTTAACACTAATTGAATTCACCTCTGCAACCCTGCGGGCGTGGGATAAATAAAACAAACATGCAGCATGCAGCCAGTCATAACAAACAAAATCAAAATGCAAGTAAAAAATTTATATTTTTCTTGCACAAATAATGAATTGTAAACAGAAAAAGTACAATTTCATTGACTATGCATGCAATTTGTTGTTGTTTGATTGGAAATATTTAAAAAGCCGGCGGCAGCTAAACCCAAAATATGCATATATATTGATTGGAAAATTTAATTTGTATTTTTTTACAATACCATTTTCATATAAATTACAATAAGGCTTATAATTCAATTTAATATGACGAAGAGAAAGCAAATCAATAGGGTAGTCCAATATCAGAATCATACTTTATTTTAAGCATTTAAATATGGAAAAAATTGTGCAATAAAACAACCCTAACCCTAGCGATAACCACCCCATTTTTGTCGATGTTATAGATTGCTTCGGAACTGGCTTTGGTTGACTAGTGAGCGGACAAGATATATAGAGGCGCTTGGCTACCACTTCACTTCTCTTTGGCTATTATGATGGCGAGACATCCGTTTCGCCTGCGATCTGTAAATATTCATAGAAAATACTGTGTTTTATTTGAGTTTACCAAGAAATTATGTATTCCGTTCTGTTGTCTAGACTTCAGTTGGTTTTTCCAGTCACCATTTGCTCTCAGTATTACGTTGTTAAACTGAGAACCTTGGTTCCGAGTATTTCCTTATAAAAACTGTAAAATTTCAAAAATTTAATTGATTTAAATCTCCTAGTTAATCTAGACTGCTAGACCGAGAGAGCCGCTTTTTCTTGACCCGAAAAAATCACTCTGTAGCAGTCATCTGAGCTACTATAGCTTTTATTACAGACCTTAACAACACTTATGTAATTAGGAACCACCCTTTTGCTTTAAACGAAATCCATTGGTATGAACTCGAGTTTTTTTTGGCATCATAGGGTTGGTCTAAAATCCATATCGAATTTTGGTATAAAGAATGAATAAATACTAAGCTGAGGGACTTATACCATTCATACCACGGAGGCTGAAAGTGAGTATGAGAGAGAGTTTAAGTACTTTAGGAAGGTTTATATTGGAACGAATTTTCGTCATCCCTTGTCAATTTTGGTTTTGTAACAAACCGGTTTCGGCGAACCGCCATCTTCAGTGCTTGATTTCGTTGAAACCAAAATTGACAAGGGATGACGAAAATTCGTTCCAATATAAATCTAGTATCCACCCTCTCGGAAAAACACAAAACCAAATCAACACTATTTAGCAAAGAAACGCCAATAGTTCTAGCAGAAAAGTGGCACGGAAGATGAGACGTAAAATGCTCCTATCCATATAGCAAAAACAATGGCCCAGAAAATGCTGTGAAGAACACAAAGCACCAAAATCTTAAACAATTTTACTAGAGACTGGTTATTAATCTCAAATCCTTATTAAAAGTAGCTCAAAGAAAAAAATTAAGTCCTTCCTGTCGCTGTATGTGGTTTACAGTTCCTAAGGCTGGACTTATTCATATTCAAAGAAATTGCAAATGATATTTTGATCCATTCAGACATCAGCTCCATACTAGTTAAACACCAGTTCATTTATACGTGAGTATAAGGGCGTGTAGTGCTGCTTTTGCTAATGCAGTTACTGTTGTAATACTATTCCAAACTCCTTCATCAGAATCCTCGTCGTACACCCTGGAAACTTTAGCAACCCTTGTATGAGTTGCTCGTGTCAAGCTGTAGTTCACGACTAAAAAAGAAAAAGCTTTAGGGTCCGTGAAGTATAATTGTAGCCTTTGTTCAACAGAGTTGCGGTCCTGAGGTAAGGGACTTGCTATATAAATGTGACCTAATTCATCCACTTAGCCGCATAGCTAGGTTGTGTGCAGGAGTTGGAGCCCGCCGTGCAGAAACAAATTCCAATGAAAAAAGCTAACAAGAAAACCTCGGATAAAAGACTCCACTTTTTGATGACTGTTGCCAACGTTTTAAGGACTTTTATTTAGGGGCATATACCTGGCATATTTGGTCTCCTGTCCTGTTGGTTGATATACTCGTAAGACTAAATGCTGAGATCACCATCAACTAAGAAAATAGATGGACAGGATAAGGGCAGAGACAATGAGGTCCTTGCGACCCTATAAAGGAGCACAAATTGGTGTCGGATTCGTGGTGGGAGAGATTCAGTCACCGAGTCCTGACACTTATCTCAGTAGATAAATGTCTCTTCACAATTCGTATTATGACCAAGGTTTTCTACATAACACTGATTTGTGCCCACGATCCGACGGAGGAGAAGTATGATGTGACCAAAGATGCCATTTATGAGTCTAAATTTTATGACATTTAGGTTGGAAAAGAAAGCATCTTCCACCAAACTCTTGGAAAATTCAACATTCATAACGAAACATCCCAAAATGGGTTGAGAGTGATCGATTTCGCTGTCGCTCGAAGTACAAGAGTCCAACATAAAAAAATTCATGAAGCTACATAGCTTTCTGCGAGTCGAAAAAAAATCGAAATCAGTTCGATCCTATTGTATTAGACGGAAGGCATGCTTCCAGTGCTCTAGATGCGTTCTGAGGGGTTAGCATCGACTCGGACCATTATTTCATGCGTGCGGGAAAGAACATCCTTCAACAAACACAGGGAAGGTTCGACATCGAAAAGCTGCAATCACAAAAGACAGCCGAACGCTTCTCTACTCGACTTGCACTACTACTCTCTGAGAGCATTTATCAGCAACTCGGTGCAAGGAAGCTGTGGGATGGCATTCCAAGCTTCCTACGTACAACCGTGTAGGAAACTATAGGTTTTCGGAAAGTCGAAAGAACAACCAACAACATCAATAGCTCAGCTCGTTAGCCTGATGATATTAGCATAAAATACAATGGATTTTGTCTTCTACTACTGGTGCCTATACACCTCGAATGAGCCTTATGATTTCATGTTCGTAAAGGGTATAAAAGCCTACAAATTTGTTATGATTTATTTATGTAACTGTCGATGCGTGAATTTGTTTATATATATCCTCGTGTACATACTCATATGAGTACATACAAGTATATACTGCAAAATGCAACATTGCCTGCCATTGTGAATTGCACTCTAGTCGCAGCCAGTTCTCCGCATTCTGCGTTGCATGCATTTCTATTTCATTTCCAATGCAACAAATATCAAAATCGATTTCAAAATTTCTATTAAACATTTTATTTGTTAGATTTGTTGTTGTTGTTGTTAAATAAATTATAACCAAAACTAAAGGCAACGTTGGTTGGCTGGCTGCGGGAGGTGAGGAGTCTGGAAATCTGTAAATTTCACTACAACTAGTTTGCAAAGCTTACGCTCCGACCCAGACTCTGAATCTGTGTGGGGCTTTACAAATAGTAAAACAAAACATTATTATTGTACAATATTATTGTTTGTCTAGTCGCCGTTTATTTTGGTATTTTGCGTTGTTGCATGCAACAAATAGGCTTACATTTTGTAATAGTTCGTTTTGGGTGGTCTAAGCGCTCGAAAGACGCTTACCGCAGGCTTCGTTGTATGCAATGCAGCTCAGGCGGTATAACAAAGCGGCTTCAGTTATTAATATAAATATGAATGAGTGTCTGTATGTTTGTAAGTTTGAGTATATTTAGGTTTTATCTTTGTTGCACAATCATTGTTGATGTTGCATAATACGTGGCTGTTTTCAGGAATTTTTTTCTATTTCAATTTATTTGTCAATTTTGGTTGGTCAATCGATTTATTTGTAACAATAAATCGTACTCTGGCTACAATAGCTGCTCGAAATATGAGTATTTAGTGAGTGAGTGATTGAAGTGAATGATAATATTCATAACCACACTAGTCCTTATGGAAACTAGTGGAAATATTTTCCCTAACTGCCTGGTGAAAAATATGAAATGTGATTTTTCCTTTCTCATATGCCTTAGCGCTTGAAGTCGAGCCCATAGGAGAAGCACGCCATATCATTACCCACTTGATCCCTCGACCGACTCCTCGACCGACCGACTCATACCAAATGTTGCTAAAGCTTCAAAGCTTGCTTCTTTGCCTACATTCGCACGACACGATCAAGCCAGCGCTTCACACTGCAGTCACTGAATATTAATATAATTCTCAACCATTGTAGTGAGCTATTAAAAAGTGATCCATTTTTAAATTCTCTTTTTTTTTAAGGAAAAAAGCACAGAAAATTCAAATTTAAGGAAGAATCATTCGAAAGAATATTCTTCGGCATTTATTTTTAGAAGATTTTCTCTTTCAAATGTGGGCCGCGGCTACGTCTCAGATGGTCCATCCGTTGTGTCCCAATTTCGATGGCTCGTTCGAGCATTTCGACTGGTAATTGGCGAATGATACGCGTGATGTTTTGCTCCAAGGCCCGAATCAAAGCGGGATAGTTCACATAGGCTTTATTATTTACATATCTCCACAGGAAAAGGTCTAACGATGTGATATCACACGATCTTAGTGGCCAATCGACCGGTGCAAAGCGTGAAATTATCTGCTCACCCAAGTGTTCTCTATAAATAAATCCATTGATTGATGCGATGTGTGGATAGTGGCGCCGTCTTGTTGAAACCAAATATCGCGGAGATCACGAGCTTCAATTTCAGGCATCTAATAGTCGGTTATCATCTCTGTTGAGATCATCAGCTCTTTTTATTTCCTCCAGCGCTAGGTTAAAGAAGTCAGATAAAAGAGCAGTCTTCCTCAACTCTAACAGAGACGCTGATGTAATTTAACTTCCGTTTACCCAACTATACATTCAATACAATATGTTTTTGGTTCCATCGAATGCGAATTTAAAATAGATGAAGATGTCGTTTACCCTGATCCTGTTCTCGTAGATCTTTTTTTAAAATTTGGTATATGGCTCGTTAATACTACGAACTAAACAGAGTTTTAAGCGTCAGAGAAGCTCCCCTCCGTTCATACCTTCTACAAGAATTGATGCCCGGAACTTATTTGTTCCTCAACGTCATAGTTGAAAAGCTTGGCCGATAGAGCATCGCCCACAGTCGTTGGTCACCGGCGCTTTATGTTTGATCATAATTTCCAGCTGATCTCTACAGTAATAAGCTCTTGTCTTAAAAACTTCAGTTACTCAAAAATTCAAGGAATATTTTTGGTAGTTCCTTTCGTCATACAACTTCTCAGACTCTTGCTCACAATCTTTTTGGCATGGTGATATCGCTTCGAAGGAGACAGAGCTAGTCTATGTCATCTAAAGAGAGGTTAAATAAACGCGCAGTTTCGAGCGGTCCGGAAGAAAGCGAGTGGCTCGTAAGCTGAGTAGATTTTAGAGAAAATGCAAAGAGGTGATTAGAGTAGTGTAGGGACTAATTTCGTGTTAAATATATGATAGGTTGGGTACATCAGGGTCGGGTCTGGGTAGGAAGGAGTTAAGTCGACTATGAGTATTATGCCTCTTAGTTGCACAAGTAGTACTCCAGTCTCACTAGGATGACTGATTTGGGAACAAAACTTCCGCTTCGTTGCCAGCGTAGGAGCTCGATAGATTTCTTAGCTGAAATCCACCACCACAGACAACTATATGCCGAGTTCCGCTCATGGACAAGTAGTTTTTCCTCAGTGCATTAGTGAGGTTACTCTTTGGAAGGTGGTATTACTCCCAATGGTACTAGTTTACAACCAATCATAAAACAGAATTTAGTTCCTGATTTCTTATTGTTGCTTCCATAAATTGTTTGTTTCAATTCGAAATAATTTCATTGTCAGTCCTTGTTAGGCGAATAAGAATTATCATCAAATGCAATTGCTACTACTGCAGCAGCAGCAACAGAACAATAACAATAACAAAGCAATGCAACAAATGCAATGATATCTAATGCACATTTCAATATTCGTTTTTGTATGAAATTTTAATTAAATATTCATAAGCGTTTTAATTTATACACATAGAGATAACGAAATTGCATAAATTAAGTGAACACAGAAATACAATACAAAAATAAATGCTTTCAGAGAGAGAGAGAGAAAGAGAGAGAGGGAAGAGTTTATAATCAACTACACGCAAATTTACTAGTTAAAAACTCCTTTGTACCTAGTCTGTGAGGCAGGCAGAACTAATCAACTAGCTTTATATATTCTCAACGAGAGTTTAGTATAGGGTCATCCATTGAGTGGTTTCGAAAGTACAGGGCTGTATTTTGTCATCTGTCAAAGTGAACTGTCAAACTAAACATGTTTTGTTTTCATCGTCCAATTACTCAAGCAATAGGTAAAATTTGAAGGAAATTTGAAGTGACTGGATTGGTTACAGGTATTGTCAAGCCTGCGCATCATCATTTTGCTCGTTCCACCTCAAATATTGCAGCTGAAAGGAAAGTGTAGCCGAAGACCGGAATGTGTTTTCAAGAACTGGGACGGCACATTATGGCTTAGGTTGCACTTGGATTTAAACCTACATCCATATAAAGTCCAGCTCAAACAGCAACTGAAGCTAGCTGATCATTCACAACGCCGTAGTTACGTCGATTGGGTGCTTGAACAACAACAGTGGAGTTTTTTTTTCAAAATTTTTTTCAGCGACAACATATTTTTCACTTGATAAGTGACAATATGTGTCTGGGCGATATCAATTGGCAATCGGGATCGTGCGATTCGACACCGTTGGATTTTGTTTCTATAGGGCTACGCGAACATACGTGTTCATGCTGATAAACCTTTAACTCCTGAGCACTTTAAAAGAAACATTCGTCAAGTTATGGCTGAGATACCGCCTAATATGTGGCAAAATGTGGTCGAAAATTACCTCAAACGGATTGAAGATTGCAAAGTTCCCGGTCTACCAAAGTAGAACAAATTTTTTTTTTGCAAAACTCATTTTTTTTAATTCAAAATAGTTCCCTTGAGGGTGATACACTGATTACAGCTACCCTATAACTTTTCGATACCATTTTTGATGTCCGAATTGTCCTTTGCTTCAAAATAGACCTCATTTTCGGAGATCAGCTCCTCATTCGACGCAAATTTCTACCCAGTGAGCATTCTTTTGAGATCTGAGAACAGGAAATAGGTGCTGGTGCCCAGATCAGGAGAATACGGTGGATGCGGAAGCAACTCGAAGCCCAATTCATGGATTTCTGCCATCAATTTCACTGACTTGTGACACGGTACATTGTCTTGGTGAAACAGCAATTTCTTTTTCTTCTAATGCGGCCGCTTTTCGGCGATTTCGTTCATCAAACAGTCCAATAACGCTATGTAACATAAAGTCGCTGTTAATGACCCTTACTTTTTCAAGGAAGTCAATGAAAATTATTCTATGCGCAGTCCAAAACACAGAAGTCGTAACCTTGTCAGCCGACTTTTGGGGTTTTCTACGCTTTGGAGCGGGTTCATCGTGTGCAGTCCATGCGGATGACTGCCGATTGAACTTCGGAGTGAAATGATGGAGCCATGTTTCCTCCTTGTCTGACATACCGATGCAAAACTTGGTCTTATTACGCCTGAACTTCTCCAAACACTGCTTCGAATCATCAACTCATCGTTCGTTGTTTTTGGTCAAAAGTGAGCCCGCGCGGCACGCACTTTGCACGGAGCTTTCTCATACTCAAATATTCGTGAATGATATGATCTACATGTTCAGTTGATATCTTCAGAGTGCCTGCTATTTCATTCAATTTCAATTTACGGACATTCACAATCATTTTGTGCATTTTTTTTTTTTTTTGATGTTTTTCTCGGATCCAACCTCTTTTGGGGGTCCACTGCGTTCAACGTATTCGGTACTGATTTCAACACGTCTAAACCCAGCATACCCATACTTGATGTTTGATTTTCTTGGGGTGGAGTCTGGTAACTCATCATCAAGCCAAGTTTTTGCTTCAACTGTATCTTTTTTCTTCAAAAAGTAATATTTTGTCAACACGCGAAATTCCTTTTTAACCATTTTTTTCCAAAATAACAGAAGTTGCTTCACTCAAAATGTTATAAATTCACAAACTAATGATCCAACGGCTGTGAAATTTATACACGTGGCTTTTGATGGTTAGGTCTAACTAAAAATTATATGGACTTTATACTAGTAGCGCCATCTATGTGTCAGTCCGGCGACTTTTCAATTGACCGGTTAGAGCTTCACATATAATGCCAAGTTTCGAACTTTATAATAGAGAAGAAATTTCATGAAAAAAAAATTTTTTTTGGATGCACTTTATTTAGCTTTTTTTTGGAAACCACCAAATGGATAACACTGTATGTGTACAGTATATAGTAAAAAGTTATTTTGTGAAAAGAAATCAATTGAATTTTTTCTTTAAATATCTTGTTTTAATTGACCTTGAACTAACATAAAAATACTAGTTACATACCAGTTTTTAATGGACAAAAAAAGTAACTAGTTCAGTTTGGTAGCAAAAAGAATAATTTAAATAAGAAATTTACCTCAACGAGGCGTTGCTAAATAGTTTTTGAATGATATCAGTTCGGTGTTTTTGTAACTACTCCTTTTACACACAGTTTTTAACTAGTACGTTTTCTAAAGAGCATTGAATTTATTTACGACTACGTGCGTATGGCATAATTCACTTTCGTTTGGTAAAATAAATGCTAATGCATTTTCATTTCATAATGCAGCTAACAGCGCCATCGTTTATTGTCTTGCTATTTAGTTAAATAATATACATACACACATATTCACACACACACACACACAAACACATATGTAATGAAATGCATATGTAATTTATTGCATAATTATTCTAAATATTATTATTGCCATATTGTTGTCTTCATATTGGAATTACTGTTAAATATTTGGGAGGCGCATATGGTTTTACTACCCACCATTGCATTATCTGCTTTTGAACTCAAATATATATAAATATGTATATAAACATACATATGAATATAAGCTTTTACACCTATCTGTATATTTATCTAGCTGAAAATTTGAAATTTTATCAAACTTCAAAAATTAATGCATTTTCTTGTTGTATGCCAAACAATTTTGCCATTCATTAAGCTTGATTGGCTGCATTAAGTATGGCCGGCCAGCCACTTGGCTGCTGAGAATTAATAGTAAATTTAAAAGTAATTATTCATAATTTTAAATTTGGTTATATGTATGTATGGCTAATTTCCTTTTCCATCATTTTGCTATGAAATTCCTTTTTAAATATTTATTGAATTTATTTTCGATTTTGCATTAATTAACTGAGGCGCCTGGAGGTATGCAGCGGCACATGCAAGCAACTTTACTTGCAGAGTTTTAAATATTTTTTTTTGCATTTAATTAATTTTAAGTTATGCTTTATGTTTAAAGTGGCTTTGATTTAGAAACTTAATTTAATTTTATTAAAATTTATTGCTCGAATGTTATTATTTATTAGCCTATTTTGTGTATAGTAAAAAATTATTAAAATAGATGGCGCCTAAAACCATGCTTCATAAAAAAGTTGTGGAAAGCTTAAAAAGCACAAAATGTGAGTAAGCTTTTGTGAGTCTCTTTTGTTTAAAATCACCAACCGTACTACTGCTCACCAAAAATACTCAAAATATTTCGTGAGCATCGACAGAATAAGGCAAGGAAAAATCAAATTAAATAAAAATGCAGCAGAAAATTGTGAAATAAAGCTTTGTAACTTATCCAAAAATGTAAATTTCTCTCATGTAATGGCTGGAGGATCAATATTTTTCTAGAACTTGATGAGGAGTCAGAGCAGTGAACCAAAATCATGTAGCCAACACTCTGTAGCACCAGCAACAAGAACGAAAGTTGCAAAACTTTCCGAAGGAAGAAGCAGAAGCAAATTTGTTAAACTTTTATTTAGAAACGAGGCGAGAGAGCTGCAATTTATTTTCTAGGCTTCTACCGCTTCCGACTAGAGAAATCAGATGTGCAGGAGAGATTTTCCATACAAGAGCTTTAAGCGACTACCTCGAGAGTCTTTTGTGTAGATAGGAAAGAGTTTGTCAAATGTCGAAAGTATTTTCTATCGTCTCTGGCCGGTAGGCTGTGATGGAGCTTGTACAGTCTTTCATTGTTACCAAAACTGCAAAGTACCCAAATTGTGAAGCCAAAAATACGAACCTTGGCTGTAAGGAGACGGCAGAAAGTAAGAATGAAGAAGTCATTGAAAGTACAGTTTACCCCCATTGCGACGATCAGGATGTATAAAAGTAGTTCAACTGTAAAGACGCATTTTATTAACACTCAGCCATAGCTCGGAAAAAACTGGACTGTGTATGGACTCTTTTCGTTTTTCAATGCATTCCGGTACCCTTCCGGTCCATTCATACCCCACTTTGACTCTATACAATACAAGCTTGACCTGAATGGTATAGTCGATGATACCACGGACAAGCGAGACGTTGGTGAGGGCCTGTTAGAGCATCACCTTAAGGACCTTAACAGGAAACCGCCAGATGCTGCCTACATATAACTGACATAATGAACTTTTACATGACTGCAGTTAACTAGCTGTGCAAGCAGTATCTCGAGGCACATCAGGAAGGAAGTACTTGACTTTATGGTCTCAATTCAGCATAATATAACAAAAGCGAGGGGAGTTATCTACAGTGCCTAAGCGCCATTCACAGAGACACGTAGATGGCGAAAGGACGAAAGAGAATAGGTCCTTCTGGCATATGCAGACATAGGACATAAAATCAAGCACGAATTTAGTGTTGTATTAGTAATAGGGAGAAGACTCCACCGGCCGAGCTCAATCTTTCACCTCAAAGGACAAACGAAAATGGCGGAAGAGGAGTACATTGTGCCCAAAGATAGTTTCAATGTTTCGCCCTGCTCCGTTCACTATTAAGGAGGAGCAAAACCGTTAATGTTGAATGTTAAGTCTTTGAAGCCCCAAAAGCAGCATACGGGACTACCATAATTCTAAGCAAATAAGGGGTTGCAACGAGGTTTTGGCTTGCCTCAGAAAGTAGATGAGAGAACTTGAACAAAAAGGGAGCGAGCTTTGGGCTAAAGTTAGTTTTCGCAAATATATTTGCAGACAGAGTCTAATATACTTTTCCGTAAGCTTAAGTGGATTTTTTTCCGTACTAAACTAGCAAAGAGTAACAACCTCAGCATCATCATTCGAATAAGTTTAAAAATTAAATCCTCAGTAAACCACGTCTGAGTAAAGTCTACGCCTTGACGCGTACGAATATCGATTTTTTAAGCTGACGCAGGACGAAACATCCATCAAAATATTAACACAAAAACAAACGGAACTAAAAGCAGATACACCGCACACACAACACACAACCGAGCTCAATGAATGAACTCAAATTTTTTGTTTAACATAATTCAGTCATTCCTGCTGACAAAACACCAGACGCCTAAGCACGTCTACGCGTATTCCCCAAACAGTAACCGCAAAATGTAGTTGAATGCGAAGCAGAGCAGAGAAGAGCAGAGACGACGTGACTGGCGCAGTGTGAGAAGCGGGGGGCAGTAGCGGGTAATGGAAAGATAAACGAAGGCTGAAAGCCAACGCCATGTTGATGAACACCACTGAACATTGAGCAATGAGCATTGAGCTTGAGTTAGTTGTAAGAGAAACCAGCACACTCCGTACAACACTCGGTGCAGAGCGCGCAGCATATACTCCAGCTTCGCGGGCACTCGACGCGTGTGTGCATTTCGATATGATCCCGAAGGAGCAATTGCAATATTCTTGGATTTATTTCGATGTTCTTCGCGTATGAGTTCGCCTGCTGCCCCCACCACCTACTCGCTGCTAACCAAAACTCAGCACGGCATGTGCGCTATGTTTTCGTCTTTCTTGCTCTTGTGTGTTAGTTGGTCTGGGGAATTTGTTTGTTTGTTGCGAACTTGTGACATTTTTTATGACTTTTAACTTTTTTAATAATAATTCTTCATATTTATTGCGTTGTCTGTGACAATGTGTGGCATCATGTCTACTCAAAATAAATATAGAAGTAAATACACAACAGGAAATATATTTGTTTTTCTAAAGATTTGGTTTGTACTCATAGTCGCTGCGAAGGATAAGAGGATGTTGAGAATGAAATCATCTATGATCGCATGAATGAGAGAAATTGAGAGAGATGAGAACTCCAGTCAAGGTATGGTGGTTCTTTTAAGCACCAACAATCTTTTTCAGTTCCAAAATTAATCTAAATCGGTTTACTCACTCCTTTATGGGGTCCGCGAAGCCAACCGTTTACTTCATCTAGTTCTGAGGAAAATTTGAGCAACACTAGGCCGATTACATATAAAGCGCGCTGAAAATCTTGAGCTACTTTTTGAAAGTAGTTCTCTTGAATAGAGTTGTAATCATTATCCAGAGATCTCTTTTTGAAAACGATGAGCGCGAAGTACTTTGAAGGATGTCGTCGAAATCGAATACTCGGAGGATTCTGGCTTAGGCGTCAAAAATCACTCCGTTTTGCTCGATGTTTCTTGTACAAATAAGAAGTTACTGACAGAATTGATTGCTTGATAAGTTCGTTGGAGCTTGGAACACCGCTGAGAGACACTAAGAGACGTCGCTTTAGAGAGGGTGAGTTTTTCTGCTTGGAGTAATACGATCCAGAGACTACACGGGCTTTCAGTCGCATATAGTTCTATAATAAATATAACTCTCTCACAACTCAACTCTCAATTTATCTATAAACACGCCTTATAGACTTCGGTGCAAATGCTCGATATCGCAACCAAATCAATCCAAAAATTATTTGAATATCAAACTAAGGAAGGAGAACAGAAACTTTGGGTCTTTAAGGCGAGGCTGGGTTCTCACCTTTAAACTACCCATCAAAGTGGCAGCTAAAGAAGTCTCAGATTGAGAGTGTCTGTTAGGGAAAATAATTCTTTGGCTGTACGGGTCTCATTTTTATCAAAACAAAGGAGATCCAAAAGACTCCGTGGTAAACGTTGAATCTTCAAATCTGATTCTTATAAAAAATACTTTGATATCGGACTAAGGGCGAGTTATGGGAACTACTATGTCGAGAAGGTTAGACCTTAATCACTTAATTTACCTACACAGGGAGCAGCTAGAGAAATCTCTCACTTACAGTTATCGTATAAAGCAAAACATCATTTGTTTTCTTGGAACCGAAAGAGTTTATAGTTCTAGTTACTCTGAAAATCAAATCTTGTAGCACGTCTTCAATGCTCTGCAAAGTAATTTCTCTCGCAGCTGATCTTCGTTAGACCGATGCTTTGTTTCACAAAGACGTTCCAGCATCCTCAAAAAGGACCTCATTTGCAGAAATTACACATGAAGAAGTTATTTCCGTCAAAAATCTTTTAAATATAAACACATAGCCGTAATAATTCAATAAAGACTTGCAAAGGAAGAACAATTTTGAAGTAAGAAGTTTGTATTTCCGAATAAAAGTATGTTAGAAGGAGCATTTTGACCTGAATTCGTTAGAGTCATTCACCCATCAAGTGGTATAGCGGGCTTTTAGGCTGATATGTGCTGGCAGTTTTATGAACTATGTTCAAATTTCGACAAATAAGCACGAAAAAGGGAGTAATAACTGGCAGCAAAATTAACTAGTCAAAAACTACTTTGAAGGTGGTATGTCGAGCAAGCTCAACTAGACAGGCCTTTACCAGTTATCATACAAAACTTGTATCTTTGACCTTAGAGGTGACGTTTTTCGTATTTCAGATTTTCGTTAGCAGTATACTAGTTTCATATTCTTCTTCTCTTCTTCTTTGGCGTAGGCACCGCTTACGCGATTATAGCCTCGTCAACAATAGCACGCCACTCGTTTCTTCTCTTTGCTGTTTGGCGCCAGTTAAAAATACCAAGTGATACCAGTGCGCCCTCCGCCTGATCCTTCCAACGGAGTGGAGGTCTTCCTCTTCCTCTTCTTCCGCCAGCAGGTACTCCATCAAATACTTTCAAAGCTGTAGCGTTTTCATCCATTCGGACGACATGACCTAACCAGCGTAGCCGCTGTCTCTTGATTCGCTGAACTATGTCAATGTCGTCGCATATAGCTCGTACAGCTCATCGTTCCATCGTCTGCGGTATTCGCCGTTGCCAACGCGCGAAGGACCATAGATCTTTCGCAAACTCCTAAAGCCGACTTATCGGATGTAGACATCGTCCAGGCTTCTGCACCATATGTCAGGACGGGAATGATGAGCGGCTTGTAGAGTTTGGTTTTGGTTTGTCGAGAGAGGACTTAATTTCCAATTGCCTACTCAGTCCGAAGTAGCGCCTGTTGGCAAGAGTGGTTCTGCGTTGGATTTCAAGTCTGACATTGTTAGTGTAGTTAATGCTGCTTCCCAGATAGACGAATTATCTACGATCATCGATTGGGGTTTCGGGTTAACCATCTCCGGGGTTTTCACTGCTATTGAGCAGGTTGGAGGAGTGTTGCCTCCATACACTAAGTATACTCTGGACATCTGTCACAAGATTGCCTCCATGGTCCCTACACGAGTTTGCTCCGGTCTTGAAACCTACTGTAAGCCGCCGCATCTTCGCATAAAATTTTCTACTACTACTTCGAAATAGAAAAAAAAATATCACTGTAACAATTTTGGTATTTTTCGGACTAGATCAATTTCAGACAGTAGGAAAATAGTACTTTTTCTGAATTTTTTTTTCAAATTTGCTATTTTATTGCGGTGTATATGTGTGAGTAGTATTTACATGTATTTTTGATAATAATTCCTTATATTTGAGTTGTACATACAAAATATATTTATTTATTTACCCCATCGCGTCCTCAAATATTTACTTTAGCGATTTTTGATGAAATTTGCCACACACACAGGCGCAAGAAAATTTCATATAATTTTCTCTGCTTCCAAAGGCATAATTTTTTCTCCCTTTTGGCAGGCATTTGTAGAATTTTTTCTTATAATTTTCCTAAGAAATTTGTTTCTCCCACTCTTACACACGGCGTACGCAAACATGTCCTTGCCTTTGGTTTCTTAACAACACATTTCCTTCCTGCTTGCTTATGCTCTGTGTATCTGTGTTTGTTTGCGGCGGAGCTTCGTCAGCGTCGGCTTACACAGTTAATAAATTTCAACTTAACTGCCTGGAAGACTTTCTTTTTGCTTTCTTATGGCACTTCAGATTTTTTGCTTTCTTTTTTTTTTTTTTTTTTTTTTGCTTTGGCGTTGAATTTGGTCACAACTGGTTTATTGGTAGTGATTGCTGTTGTTTTTCCTCTACTTCTACAATGTCAATAATCATAGCAGCCACTCGCATTGCTACCCGTAACAAACCAATAAAGGTTCGGGGGGTTATATGTCTTCTTCTTACTGAATTTTTTCTATTTTTGCCCATTCCTAGTCTAAAAAAAAACTTCTCTAGTCTTTGTTGTTGTACATTTTTGTGTAAAGTTGGCAACCTTTCAAGTTTGCTTGTGCGATTTGCCGCAGTTTGACTGATTTTGTGCGAAATTCAACCAACTAAAGTTCCGTTCAACTTTTTGTTGCTGTACTTTATGTGATTATAACTATTGTGTTTGTTGTTATTATTACTTTTGACACATGTTTACACCTCAGCTTATGCCTTAACACCGTTTTTCTGCTTGATTACAAAACAATATTTGTCATACAGGCAAATTTTGCTTGGGACAGTCGCACATATACACATGGGTGATCACCCTCCAAGGCACTTTTTTCAATAGCCTTTTTTGGAAAGATCACGCGTGAGTCGTGTCAAGCTGTTATGTTATTTTTGTTTAGTATTGTTTGCCATTTCATGGGATGGGATTTCATGGGGCTTTTCATAAAAAGACTTACGCCTGAGCAACGTTTACAAATCATTCAACTTTATTATGAAAATCCAAGTTCTGTAAAAAATGTGTTTCGCGCGCTTCGTTCAACTTATGGTCAACATAATTGGCCTACTGAGCGTACTATTCGCAACACTATCGCACATCTTGAGATCCAGCATTCATTACGGGAAAATATTCGACAGAAGAGAAGAAAATATAGCGGCGTAACTGATAGTGTACACGAAGACTGTGGAGAGTCGATACGGCGCCGTTCGCAGCAACTCGGACTGACGTATGGAATGACTTAGCGCATTTTACGCCGAAATCTTAAGCAGAAATCGTACAAAATTCTGATTGCTGGATCTTCCCAGGCGACATCGCTCCTAGCTATGGGTTCTTGGAAAATTCCAAGAAGATCAGACGGTTTCGAACCAAATTTTGTTCAGCAATGAGGACCATTTCTGACCTGAAGAGATTCAAGAGCTACCATTTCATCCAGACAAAACAACGGCTTGGTGTGGTTTATGAACCGGTGGAATCATCGGTCTATATTTCTTCAAAAATGATGCTGGTGAGAACGTAACCGTCAATGACGACTGTTATTGCGCCATGACAACCGACTATTTGATGCCTGAAATATAAACTCGTGAATTGCGCGACATTTGGTTTCAACAACATCCCACACATTGCATCAATCAATGGATTTATTGTGAGAACACATGGATGTGCAGATAATTTCACTTTTTGGGCCGGTCGATTGGCCACCAAGATAGTGTGATATCACACCGTTCGACTTTTTCATGTGGGGATATGTAAAGTCTAAAGTCTATGCGGACAAGCCTGCTTCGATTCAGGCCTTGGAGCAAAACATCACGCGTGTCGTTCGCCAGTTACCATGCTCGAACGGGCATTATTTTATTTTATTTTATTTTATTTTGTTTAATTTATTTTATTTTATTTTATTAGTTTTATTAGTTTTGTTTTGATTAATTAGAAGTTTTAATTATTTTATTTGTAGTTTTTTGTTTTAATTTTTTTATTTGACTTTATTTTCTTATAATGAATATTTTTTTATTTATATTTTATTTTTATATTTTATATTTTTGCATTTTTTTATTTTATTTTGTTTTAATTTTCTTATTTCTCTTTATTTAATTTTTTTTATTCATTTATTTAAAAAAAATATTCCTGCCAACTCCTTTATGCGCCATGTGTATTCAGTGTGACTGCAGCTGAGCGCTGTCCATTCTGTTTTGATTACACAAAAAAGGGGATTACAAAAATTGAAAAACGCAAAAATAAATAAATAAAAGAATTTCATAAATTGAAATAAATAAAACAATAACGTGAAAGCCTTAAAATCGGGTGAAAATATTGTGAGTGTAATTTAAATTTGTCTGTTTTTTTTTCTTTTTTTTTGTTTTTCTTACATAAATATTTTTCTTTAACATGCTTTACTGTAGCTGTGTAGGAGCAACTGGCGGCAAAGGATGCTTGCTACAGCGGCACAATGCAAGGCACGGCGTGGTTTGCTGGCAACAGTTCTTTAGGTGTTGTTGCTGCTGCTGCCCGTGCTGCTTTTGCATATGACTGCTGTCCAAGCTTTGGTATTTATAAATAAACTTGTATGTATGTATATATATGCATGTAGCCAATATTGTATGTTTTCACCATGCTTTACCATTTGTTATTATTGTTGTTGCTGTTGCTGTTATTTTTGTAATTTTTAATTTACAACTGAAGATGCGCTCAACTGAAAATTGAATTTGACGCTCGAGTTCTTTTAATTTCCTCTTTTGAGTTAAACGAATTCAGCAAATACATTTTTGCAACATTAATACCAACACGTTGATACACACACATACGCACACACATATACATTTGCAAGCTTTTTTCTTTTAAATATATGTTGCAAAAGGGCAAATGCCGCACGCAGAGATACCTTTAAGCGACACAAAAAATAATAAAAAAAATATAAAAAACAACAATTTTTGTATAAAACAATTTTACACACATACACATACATACATGCATATGTACATACAAAAATATTCGCATAATAATTTTCCATAAATGCAGCGGCAACAAGTGAGTTGTATATATACCCGGTGTAGAATGCAACGCCGTGTGGCAAGATAGCATGAATGAAATGAATTGAAATGAAATGACATTTGGCACTGTGGGACATCAACGCCTGGCTGGATAATGCAACACTTACGTGATGATGGTTGCAACAGCTGCTGCCGCTGTTAAGCAGCAAAAACATTTGTTCGTTTGTGTGTGTGCGTGTGTGTGTGTGTGATAGTTGTTGTAAAATTAAATGAGAATGTTTTATTTCAGTTTGTGCATCACCAATGCCACCGTCGGCGGCGCATTCCTCGGAGGCATCCTTTGTCTGGCAGTCGCCCTCTGGGATATGTCCGTCAGCGAGACTTCAGGTGGTTGCTTTGTTGTAGTTTGAAGAGTTTTCCAAAAATTATTATAGCTTACTTTTCTGTAATTTGTTTTCATAATTTGCATGAAAATTTTAAATATTAATCATTTTTTAATCAAATTTAAACGACTCGCTGAAGCGCAATTGATCGAAAATTCGAATTTTTGAAGAAAAAAAAATGCTTTACACATTCCATTCGGAACGAATTATATATATATTTTTCAATAAAAATCATTCAAAAATACTTCTCAAGTAGCTCGAACGGTGAAAATTTGCTATTGTGAAAATTGGCAACGGTCCACGAGCCCAAATAACTAAAACTCTAAGAAAAAATTCAACAATAAAAAAATATTCTTATGAAAATATCAGCTTCGTCAAAACCGAGTATAAAGAACATAAACTGGAAAATAATCCAATTGAGAAAACTGACAACGTTGGCAACCGAGCATAAAGAATATGAACTGAAAAAAACTGAACGAAGAAAATTGGCAACATTGCCACAAATACTTTGCTAAGATTATTAAAAGGAAAAAGTTGTCAAATTTTTTTTTTGCTATGAAAATCGACAAATTTTCTTTTGAGAAAATTGGCAACGTTGCTACAAAATATAAGAAAAAATATTTGCTAAATTATTGAAAAGAAAAATTTAGCAAAAAAAATTTTTGCAATCAAAATAGGCCCTTGGTATTTTACTAGGAGAAAAAAAAAATAAAAATAAATTTTTACAAGAAAATTGGCAACGTTGCCACTTTTAGCACGAACAATGACTAACAAAAATAACTAAAAAAAAAAAATTATAAATACACTTTTTTTGAAAGAAAATTGGCAACGTTGTTATGAATTTCGTAAATTATTTTGAAAAAGTTTTGTAAATTAATTTCGAGTAAAGCAATTTGGCAACTTTATCGCAAATCACAGTAGTCACAGATAAAAAAAAAAAATTCTATACCCAAAAGAGACTTAAACAAAAGATTTTAGCAAAACTACCATAAATTCTACTAAAAGATGTAGCGGAGCAAAAATAAACAAAGAAAATTGGCACAAATTGCAATAAATATATTTTAAAAACCATAAATAGCTAAGCTTCTAAGCAAGAAAATTGGCAACATTGCTACAAATATTCCTAACGAAACTTTTTTAATTAAAATAAATGAAAAAAATTAGGAAAAAATAATTTTTAATCAAAAATTCATTTTTAAAAAAGGTATTGGGTAGAGAAAAATGGCAACATTGTCAAAAATAACAATATTTTTTTATATAATCAAAAAATTTACTAGGTTAATCTATAAACAAAGGCATTTAACAACGTTGCCAAATATGCACCAAAAAAAAATTAACAAAAAAAAAAAAAAAAAAAAAATTACAAAGCAGAAAAAAATAAAATTATTTAACTAAGAAAATTGGCAACATTGCAAAAAACTTCATTAAGTTGTAAAAACAATAAAAATAATAATAAATAAAAATTGATTAGTGACTTCCTATTTAAATGAAAGGTTTAATAGGCAGAAGCACAAATTTATTTATTTTTTTCAACGAAAATTGGCAACTGTGCACTTATTACAGTCCTTTAATTATAAACTTCTAAAGTATAAAGGAGTTTTCATAATTTATTTTATGCATTTTTATGTTAAAGGTGATTAAGGCAAGAGCTTGACAAATTTGTGGATGTCATGTAATGGAAAATTGGCAACATTGCATTAACAATTTTTACAATTAAAGTTCTAAAACTTTGGACTATGGCAACGTAGTTGTCAAACCACTAGGCAGCAATTTACTAGATAATAAAAATTATTTACAGTAAATTTGGCAACGTTGCAGATAGTAATAAAGTGACAACTAAGCGAAAAATATATACCTTTTTGAGTAAGTATGAGATTTATAACAATAAAAATAATAAATAATTGGAAATCTTTTGAATCTTAGTTTCTCGATCTTGACTCTTCTTCCAGTTCTGCAAATTTTTCCAATTTTTCGCTTCGGCCTTAATTATCTCAACCTTTATTTATATATTTTTTCTCTCTCATAGTAGTTTATGATTTCGTCTCAACCTCCAGCATTTGTACAACTGGGCTACTATATCCTTTTACTAAATCCTTTTCTCCTTGCCAGCAGCATACTCGTAATTTATTTACAGCGGAAATGAAAATGTTGCCACCTTAAAATATCTACATTGCTTGTGGCAAAATTCCATTTATACTGCTCTCTGTGGTATGACTACTTGATTGCCTGCGTTAAATTAATGGTGAAGAAGTTGCTGTGAAAATTAAATATAAATGGCTAAATGGGATTTAGGACATTTTAATGGAGTTTTGTATTTATTTAAGAAATTCGTTGATAGGTTTAACTGTTCCAAAGAATATTTGTTTTATGTTTACAATTAAGGATTATTTTAGCTGAAAAGAACAGTTTTGATGAGTTGAAAACAATTTTGCAGTTCGGAACTGTCCGATTCATCTATAATTGCCGTCAAATCGCTGAACTGTATCGAGTTCAAGTCAATGAGTGCTGCCAGAGTGGTTTGAATTTTCACTGTATTTGCAGATACTGTATTCTACGACTCGGTTTGGAGACCTCGAGCCAGATCACTCGTCTGAAGGATCACTACACTTTACGTTAAAAAAAAATAAATTCAGAATTATGGTTAGCCGTAAAGGACTTCTTCCATTGAGCCGCACAAACGGGGGGAGAGAGAGAGACTATAGTACTATCAAAAGACTTTATAGGGGTTGTAGAGAACAGGAATAATATAATTTAAGGAGGTGGAGATTAAAGTCTCTAGAAGGGCTAACCTTTAAAAAAAACCTCGCGAAAAAGCGAGATCAAAGATACTTTCAAGCTCAGATCTAGTCCGATTCATCTATAATTGCCGTCCAATCACTCGGAGAGATAGAGAGAGATAGAGAGAGAAATGGAGAAAGATAGAGAGAGATAGAGATAAAGACACAGAGAGACAGAGATAGAGTGTGTGATCTAGAGAGATAGAGAGAGAGAGAGAAAGAGATATAGATAGAGAGAGACAGAGAGAGAGGGATAGAGATAGAGATAGAGACAGAGAGAGACAGAGATAGAGTGTGTGATCGAGAGAGATAGAGAGAAACAGAGAGAGAGGGATAAAGATAGAGATAGAGATAGAGATAGAGATAGAGATAGAGATAGAGATAGAGATAGAGATAGAGATAGACATAGACAGAGAGAGAGGGATAGGGATAGGGATAGAGACAGAGAGAGACAGAGATAGAGTGTGTGATCGAGAGAGATAGAGAGAGAGAGCAAGAGATAGAGATAGAGAGAGACAGAGAGAGAGAGATAGAGAAAGAGATAGAGATAGAGAGAGATAGAGAGAGAGAGAGATCAGAATTAATACAAAACGACTTTACAGCCGTTTTAGAGAAGAAGAAGAATCTCAAATTTAAGGCGGTGCAGATGAAATCTCTAGAAGGGTTGTTATGTAAAGCCTTAAGCGAAAAAGCGAGAGCAAAGATACGTTGATTGTTCAATTTTAGCAACTACACACTTGCTATTGACTGCTGGATGAAGGTTCAAGAGATGCTCAGTGCTATCAAATGAGAGCTTTTCCCTGTACTAAGTCAGATTATGCACAGCAGTCACCTCATCCTAACTTAAACCTGTGTAGGCATCCTTATAGAGGTTGGGTTTACCAGCTGTTGACCAAAAATAGTTCTACCCGACCTACTGGTACATCCATGCAATCTGTAGCGAACTAAGTTAAGCGTGCACCGAAAGTACAATGTCATACGATTTTTCAATCTCATGAGGTTAAGAAGGTGCTTATTACTAAAAAAAAAGAGAACTCGTCCTCTTCTACTGAAATACTCATTCTATCTTCTTTGTGTAGTATTTTTATGGCTTCAAGACGCTTTCTTACTTTTGCACACATTCAATTTCCTCCAATATATGTATATCTTTATTGTAATCTAAGTATCTCATTACATGCCTTACTGAACCTGCCACATACAGTAGACATTGTGTTGCATTGCACATTTTTCTCACAATCCAATGAGTCATAATGATTTTATTGCACAATTTAATTTCGAAATTTTATTATTGTCAGCCAAGTACCTGACCAACGTGCCAAATTTTTAATGGCAAACTAGAATAAGAATGGCGAAGAGCGAGAGCGTAAGAATGTGGTTAAGTGGTGGACAGCAGAAAGCATTGCAAGCACCGTTAGATAATTGGTTTTATGGTAGGAGTGTAATACTCATATGCTGTGAGCTATGTATGTGTATTGCTATATACTTCCTTATATAATAATTATAATATATTTATAGCAAATGCCCTTAACTCTGACAATTATTTCATTCACAAACAATTAAAATACCATTTAATAATCCTAACGGTAATAAATACCTCATATTAAATACCTACGATTGCAAACTTTTATTTATCTCCCAATATAAATACCATAAACTCCACATAAAGTCCAATTAATTTATAAAAAAAAAAAAAAAAAAAAATATTGTAGCATTTTATTTACTACATAAATTGGCTTTCAATATTTTTTTTCGTGCTCTTTCATGTAAGTTTTCCTATGTTGCGAATTAATAGTTTTAGTTTCACTCCTCTCTAGCTCCTCAATTCCAACTTAATTGCCGATTTCATTGCTCACTATTTATTTTTAATACAATTTTTTTTTGCATTTGTTCGCTATCATATTCTTTATTGGTTTTTCACTATCATGCTTTTTAGACTATATTTCATTTTATAGCCTTTTGATATATACACTTCTTTATAATCGCCCAGTTGTAGTTGTGTGATTGGTTGCGGCGAGACCACCTTTAACAGGTGGACAACGCGCTCATATATCATGCAATTATCTGCATAGGATATATGTTGTTGTGTGTGGGACTGCTTTTGTGGCACAGTGGTTCCATTCACGGCGGGTTTTGCAAACAAATTTTTTTATTTTAATGAAATTTTTATTTAATTTATATTTTTATCTTTACTTTTTAATTTTATTTATTTTATTTTATTTTATTATTTTATTTTTTTATTTTATTTTCTTATTTTAATTTAATTTATTTTTCCTTACTTTATTTTATTAATTTATTTTAATTTATTTAATTTTATTTCATTTTATTTTATTTTATTTTATTTTATTTTTAATTTAATATTATATTTCATCAAATGTACAGCTCAAAATACCACAGTGGAAAAAACTGTGTTTGAAGGTTCTTCGTACGACTCGAAAAAAAAAATAAAAGGCGATCCATTTCGAAGTTTTCTAATTTAAAAAAAAAAAAAAAAAAAAAAAAAAAAACAGAAAAGACTGGTAAATGGCGAATGACTCGCGTGATGTTTTGCTCCAAGGCCTGAATCGAAACAAGAAAAAGTCACACGGTGTAATATCACTCGATCGTGGTGGCAAATCGACCGGCCCAAAAAGTGAAATTATCTGCTCACCTAAGTGTGGGAAGTGGTGCCGTCGTGTTGAAACCAAATGTCGCGGAGATCGCGAGCTTCAATTTCAGACATCAAAGAGTCGGTCAAAAAGGCGCTATAATGATCGCCATTGACGGTTACGTTCTTACCGACATCATTTTTGGAGAAATGTGGACCGACGATTCTGCCGCCCACAAAACCACACCAAACCGTTGTTTTTTCTGAATGAGATGGCAGCTCTTGAATCTCTTCAGGTTGCTCTTCGTCTCGAACGCGACAAGTTTGCTTGTTTACATACCCATTGAGCCAGAAATTGGCCTCATCGCTGAACAAAATTTGGCTCGAAAACATCGGATCTTCTTGGAACTTTTCAATAGCCCATAGAGCAAAGCGAATCAACTCTGCAAGGTCTTCGTGCACACTCTGTATGCTAAGGCCACTATATTTTCTTCACTGCGTGCTGGACGTAGTCTATTCGGTCGAATATTATCCAATATAGAATGCTGGGTCTCAAGATGGATGATGGTGTTGCGAATAGTATGCTCACTAGGCCGATTATGTAGACCATAAGTTGAGCGAAACGGGCGACAGGCATTCTTTACATAACTTGAATTTTCGTAACTTTCGGCGAATGATTTGTAAACGTTGTTCAGACGTAAGTCTTTCCATGAAGAAATGCCAAACCATACAGAACACAAATGACATGACAACTTGACACGACTCACGTGTAATCTGTCAAAAAATTATATTAAAAAAAGCACCTCTACTTGGATCACCCTTTAATAAACGCCCAAATTGAGCGACGATGTGAATTTTTAGGTGTGACGAGGGTTCTTTTTCATAGAAAAAGCGTTTGTGCAGTTAGTAAAGCGCGAAATATTCGAGGGCCAAAAGTGCAGCACAGTAAGTGCATATGAGGTACACATTCAGTGCACTGTTCTCACAAACAACAACAACAACAACACTTCCAATTACAAATGCAAAATAAACCCACTAAAATGTTCCACAAAAAAAAATCCTCTGTAACTCTGTTGTATTCCAATGCCTGTTGTTGTAGGCGAATGGTGTTGTTGATTCAATTTTTCTATTTTTCTCTTTCGCTGTTTACATTTATCTGTTTGTGTCTGTGTTTGAATGAAGCGACTACTGCGTTTGTGTCGGCGCTAATGGTCGAGAAAGCATTTTTCAAACGTGTTTCACACTCGAAACTCTTGTGTATTCAGTGTGTCCTTTTTTACACTGGCTCTTTGTGTCTTTTCAAGCGCGGCATTTTTTCGCTTTTCATGAAATTTTGGCATACCAAAACAGAAAAAAGAGGTTAGAGGTTACACATTTATGTTGTATTCACATTTCAATGGCAGGACATGTTAAATAGTTTTCAACTTTTGATTTTTTCTCTTTATTCGACTCGAATCTCTTAGCGCCCATCTATTTTTTCAGATTTTACAAACAAGAAATAATCGCTGGTGGTTAAATCTAGAAAATATGTTGGATGGTGTAGCAGTTGTTCCAATTTATGAATTTTTTCCATGTTGACTACACACTTGTGCATCCTTGAATTGTCCTGTTGCAACAGTACGTTTTTACGCCAAATTCGGTTGTTTCTGCTTCAAATCAGTATCCAAAAGCTCTGAATAACATTGGCCGGAAATCGTTTTACCCATTTCAAGGTTATCGATGTGAAGGACACCTCACGAATCAAAAAAAAAAAAAAAAAAAAAAAAAAAAAAGTGTGGCCCTTACCCTGTTGGCCGACGTAACCACCACTTTGGCCTTATTTGGTGCACGTTTAACCGGCGAAACCATCTAATTGTTCTTTGGCCTCTGTTGTGGCGTGATGAATCCATGTTTCGTCTACGGTAACGAAACGGCGTAAAAATTCGTTTAGATTGCGGTTGATTATCGCCAAATACTCCTTAGAAATGGTTACACGGTTGCGCCAATGGACGTGTGTGAGCAATCGCGACATTCATCGCGCGGACAGCTTTGTCATGTCCAATTTTTTTTATAAAATGTGATGTACTCGCTTAGTTGAGATGCCTACAACCTCAGCCAACTCACGCACTTTTATTCTCCGATCGTCAAATATCATTAAATGGATTTCATCGACAATTTCTGGTATGACGTTCCCTTTAGGGGGCGACATGTAATGATATGACCTTAACGAAACTCAATAAATCACTTCTAATCATTGGAATTGAAGGTCCCGAGTTTCAATAGTGTTTATCAAGTGTTTCCTTGTTTTCGGTGATGGTTTTTAACGCAAGAAATAATGCTTAATCAGCACACGAAATCGACTGACCTATGAAACGACTGGACGAGATCTTAAATTGAAAGCGTGCAAAATACTGATTGTGCAAGAACAGAATCCGCTCGATCTTCCTAATCGACATTGCTTCGCTCTAAGTGCTCTTGAAAAGTTCCAAGGAGATCCGGCGTTTTCGAGCCAAATTTCGTTCAGCGATGAGTCCCATTTCTAGCTCAATGGCTCAAAAATGATGCCGATGAGAACGTAACCGTGAATGGCGAACGCTATCGCCCATTAAATTTGATGAATCTGTGTTTTCTTCCTTAAAGAAGGAGGGTACCTTGAAATGTATTACCCGTTATTTGACGCTTTGTAATCGCTGACGCGATTTTTAGCCGAGCTCCTCCTCCAGTTTATGGTTTTGCGTCCTGATGTTTATACCAACAAATGAGAGGTCCTCGAGCTTATTTTATGCTGCTTCCGGACGGCCGATGCATTTTTATGAGAAGCTTTTAATTCATGTCAGAAATACGCACGGAGGGCTTGACATTCCCTGGCGAGGAGCGACGGCAATTAGAAAAAATATTTTTTTCTAATTTTGGATGTTCATCGAACCTGGTTTCGAACCCAGCACTTGCTAACCACTCAGCTACTGCGGCCGGAAGGCTCGCAGTACCCACTGCTATGAATTTTCGAAAATTTCCGAAAATTTAATACAACTTCAAGCGCTTACGCATAACGTCTACACAAAAACACAGAGAGAAAGACAGCTAGAGAGGAAAGAGAAAGAGAGAAAGGGAGAGAGTGAGAGAGAGCGGTAAAGCGGGCATACAACATAAAATCAAAAATCTATAATTTCAAGCGTCTAGACATGACTTTATTGCTGCCGGTCATATACATATATGTATGTATGTAAGTATGTGTTAAAATACACAATAAACACACAGACACACACACAGACATACTAAAGCAAAATAAAATTACAAACACTGAGGATGCAACGTCACAATGAGTGCGCTTTCATGCCTCTGCCATCTGCATACGCTTATGAAATAGTCGCATCAAGCGCTTGTATGTATGTGTTGCATATGTGTGTGTGTTTGCACACTGTGATAGGTTATGCCAATGTTTGTGGCAAATTTCTGGTACGTTTTGAATATTTTGTCGTCATTTCCGTAAGCAAATATGCTTTTATCGCTTTTGCTAGCATAGCGCGTCGAGCTGAGCTGAGTTGTGGGCGCTGCTATGTGGGTGTTCGGGCGAGTTAACCGTTAGTACAGTATGCATACACACATACATAGATGTATACACACATAAATTTGTATATATATTGTAATGTATTGGTTTTGTTGTTTGTTTGGCGGATGAGTTTGCTCACTAGAGCTGGCTTGTCTGCCTGGCTGCTCGTCGCCTGCTCGTCGGCAGGTTGGTTCGTCGGTTGGTTGGCTGTCAACAAAGCTGCTAATTGAATTTTAAATTAGCCCAAAAGGCCCAGAAGGCGCTAAAATGCATGACAAAAGCAAATATGTGCATTTTATGTACACAAAAATATATACAGACGCACGCTCACATATACGTACAGTTACGCAGTCCTAACTCTATTGTGTAAATATATGTATAAGCGCGCACTGAACTAACTAACTAAGGGCTTATACAAACATATATATATCTACCTACTCTTGCCTACACACATACATAAATGTGCTATGTAAATGCACGAGAGAAAGCGGGAGAGAGTGTGAGAGCGTCAGCGTTGCTTTACCTCTACAACCCTCTGCGCTCCTCCAATGCATATCGAAATATGCTTCCATACTATCAAAAAACATATAAAATAAAGGGTGATCCAAGTAGAGGTACTTTTTCCAATAGCCCTTTTTGGCATATCAAGCGTGAGTCGTATCAAGCGGTCATGCTATTTTGGTCCAATATTGTCTGGCATTACATCATGGAAAGACTTACGCCTGAACAACGTTTTCAAATCATTCAACTTCATTATGAAAATTCACGTTCTGTAAAGAATGTGATTCGCGCGCTTCACCCAATTTATGGTCAACATAATCGGCCTGCCGAGCGTACTATTCGCAACACCATCACCCATCTTGAGACCCAGCATTCATTGCTGGATAATATTCGACCAAATAGACCACCGTGTCCAACACGCAGTGAAAAAGCTATAGCGGCCGTAGCTGAGAGTGTACACGAAGACCGTGGAGAGTCGATTCGGTGCCGTTCGCAGAGACTCGGACTAACGTCTCGAACGACTTGGCGAAATTTACGTCGAGATCTTAAATTGAAAGCATAAAAAATACAGCTTGCACAAGAACTGAAGCCGCTCGACCTTCCCATGCGTCATCGCTTCGATCTATGGGCTCTTGAAAAGTTCCAAGAAGATCTGACGTTTTCGAGCCACATTTTTTTCAGCAATGAAGCCCATTTCTGGCTCAGTGGGTATGTAATTAAGCAAAATTGACGCATTTGGAACGAAGACAAACCTGAAGAGATTCAAGAGCTTCTATTTCATCCAGAAAAAATAATGGTTTGCTGAGGTTTGTCGGTCGGTGGGATCATCGTTCCATATTTGTTCAAAAATGTGCCGGTGAGGACGCAACCGTCAATGGCGACTGTTATCGCGCCATGATAACCGACTATTTGATGCCTGAAATTGAAGCTCGCGATCTCTGCGATATTTGGTTTCAATAAGACGGCGCCACTTCCCACGCATCGTATCAGTCAATGGATTTATTGAGAGACCACTTCTGTGAGCCGGTAGTTTCACGTTTTGGGCTGGTCGATTGGCCACCAAGATCGTGTGATATCACACCGTTAGACCTTTTCCTGTGGGGATATGTAAAGTCTAAAGCCTATGCGGACAATACCGCTTCGATTCAGGCCTTGGAACAACACATCATGCGTCTCATTGGTCAGTTACCAGTCGAATTGTTCTAACGAGTCATCGAAAATTAGAATCAACGGATGGACCATCTGAGACGTAGCCGCAGCCAACATTTGAAAGCGATAATCTTCAAAAAATAAATGGCAAAGAATGTTCTTTCGAATGATAAAATATTTATTAAATTTGAATTTTCTGTGTTTTTTTCTTTAAAAAAATAGGGAAACTCGAAATGGATCATCCTTTGTGACTAATTGTTGGTACATTCATTGAGTAACGGCACTCTGCCAAGCGTCATCTAAACTCTCTTTTGTTAAAAAAAAAAAAAAAAAAAAAAAAAAAAAAACAGAGAAAAGAAGAGTCTCTTTGACTTTTAACATTTATTATCTGCACACATTTCATCACAATTTTAGGCTTTTACCTTTACCGCTAGTTCAGAGCTCCACTTTTGTGTTGTTGACACTTCATATTTTCCTCTCATCACTCACATATTGCCTAGTTGTAGTTGTGGTTTTGTGTTAAACAAAGCATCACATTTTGTTTGCTTTCACAAATGCTGTCTGTGAAAGTCACACACAAATGCTAGCATATTTTCAGGCGCACAAACAATGTTAGTTCGCCGCTGAAATATATGTGCATATATTTATGTGCGTAAAACATGCCGCAGAAATTTTAAGTACATTTACATATATATACATATATGCATGTATGTGTTTGCCTACTACTCTAGTTTCCGACCGCTCATTAGCTTGCCACACAATTTTGGCGCGAAAATTGTGGTGTGGCAAACATGAAAATTAAATATTAAATACCGTTAGTTTGATGTATGTGCGTTTGCAGAGAGTTGCGCGCATGGTGGTAGGGAGAGGAAATATTCAAATTTGTTTCTTTTTTGTTTTTTACAACAAAACTAACATCTGTGTGAAATGTGAGTGAAGGAGTTTGAATGAACACCGTTAGTGAATTGAATTTTTTTCCTCTTAAATATGCTCAGTTCGATACAACATTTTACGAAAATTAAGAAGAAAAATATACAGAAGTTCTCGGAAAGTTTTTGACTGCCTTTTACCTGGAAACACCAGAAATTATCCTCTACAAAAGATTCAATCAGCCCTCAGTCTTAGACCAAGTTATCCGCTGGATAGCCAGGAAATATCCATTAGGAGATGCTTTACATTGAGAATATGAATCTCTAGTTCGACGTAGAGCTTGGGACCCGCCACATAAAATAGCTGCTGCAAAAAACAACAATACTAAGCCTCGGATGAGAAATCATCCATATACTGACGACAACTGCAAACGTTTCAAGTCCAACCATAGGTTTACCAGGAATGTTGGTGTCGTCTTAAGACAATAGGTTGACTTCACAGCCGCCAAAAAACTACGAAGAGTGAGACAGAGGACAGAAGTGAGTAGGCTCTTGTCTCATGTCCCAAAGCGGCCACAGCAAGGGGCGCAAATTCGGAATCGGACTCATAGTAGGAGAGTAAAGCAGTAGCCGAGCCTTGCAATTCACCCCGTTGGATTTATTTCTACCCACAAATCGCATTAAAGCGAGATACCCGTGCTGATTTACTCGTGCTGATTTACGCTCACGTACCGACGGAAGAGAAGGATGATGTGACCAAAGAGGCCTTTTTGAGCGCCTGGAAAGTACTTATGAGCGCTGCTTCATTATGAAACAGTAAACAGAAATTTTCGCCGGGGCCCAAAATATGGTTGTCCCCAGAACCTGCACATGAAAATTTATCAAGTGACATGGTTGTCTTCGGATCGACACTCATGCAACCAAATCGACCATGTTATGACGTGCGCTCTTCGCGAGCACCTAAGATCGACTCAGACGACTATTTCGTAACAGCAAAGAACGATCGTCAACAAACCCAGGAAAGTTTGACGACGAAAAGTTGAAAACACAGCAGACAGCCAGTCGAACGAAGCAAAAAAAAGAAGAAAGATACGATCACCCCTCCGACAACTTCGATACCAGACGAGTTTTCAGACAAGGGGACAGCGAGTAGTTCCCGCAACGAGCGAGGACAATACCAAATATCTCCTGCAATTAAAAAAGCCGTCAGTGCATTCGCAGTCATAACTTTCGTAGAGTCGTGGGCAATTTCAACAATTCCAATTGAAAAGTAAAGCCCTCTTTCGATGAACCAAAACCAAAATCTCCTCGTTGTTGTTGTTGTTATTGTAGCGGCTAGCTTACCCTGCCTAGGGTCAGGTGGGTCCAGTCCTAGTCATCGAGGTCATCTAGCGGTAAGCCCTGGAAACGTCCTGTTTCGACGGGTACGGACCAAAGGAAGCGGGGTGTTAATTGAGTCGGGCTGAGTGGGCATTCAAAGAGATTGTTAGTATCGTGCGGGGACTCGTCGCATGCGGGAGATACGTTGGGTATGTCAGGGTCGAGTCTGGGTAGGTAGGAGTTGAATCTACTACAAGAGCCAGATCTTTATTGTGCCGTTCGGCGACTTAATTCCGTTTAGGTTCTCATCATTCTCGTCTTTATGTATGCTGCGGAGGCGTTGACGACGACGAAAGGGAGTCTTCTGCTTTGAAAATATTCGAAACTGCAATCGCTGGGGAAAACAAGGAAAGAAGGATTAGGTGGAGAAGGAATTGACCCAGATCTATAAAGAGAAGAAACTACTGTCGCATCAATATTAAGTCAGTAATAGGGCAAATATTGTCTTCGACAATTAAGAAAAAGAAGCGGTGTTAAGAGTAACGTGTCATCTCAAAATGGTTACATTTCTTTACATACGCGACGAAACAAGATATGGCGATTCAGTGAGTTCCAAAGTAGGGATCCAATATTCTGGTGACCCCTGAGTGAGTTCTGTACTCTAACGATGCAATCAAACCTTTTCTCATGAGAGACATATATTCGATAGCTCAGTTCTCCAAGCACGAGAGGGAAGATGTATATTCTTATGAGTCAGTGTAAAGTATCCCACATGAGTTGTTTCTAACCCAAAAATCACTGTAGAAAATAATAAAAGAAAAAAGAGAAGAAGAAAATCCATAAAGTACACTTAAACCACCTACATATCCAACTCCGCAAGAGCAAAGCGGAAATGAGCTTACAGCAAATATGTAATTATCCTTGAGCAATATGATGTGCAAACTGAGCAAGAACATATAGATGCAAACAACAAACAGAGAGGCGCACATCATTAACGCCTGCCAGCAATAATCACAAATCATAAATCATAATCGACAAAGGAAAAGGAGTGAGAGAGAGAAAAAACTTATAATTAATTGCCAATATGAGTGGATGCGATGGGAAAGGTGCTGAACAGCGAGTGAGCGCCGAAGAAGAGAGGGAGAAAAGGCCAAAAGATCAACGCGAACGCAAATAAACCAAAATCAAACACACACACACACACACACACACACTAGCAAGCAAGCATATGCTTGCCGGTTGGAGTATACAAATAATCAAGCATTGCAACTAATCAAGCCAACCAAAAGTCAATGCCAACAAACAAAAGTCAATTTCCTTTACCAAATACAAATACGAAAATCTTTCAACGCGCACCTTAAGCACCTCGAATGAAGGCGAAGATTTATGAACTGAAGACGCACTCGCAGTCGCACTCGCGTCTATAATGAATGAGACAAACATCCAACTCATAGGTGGGTGAAATTTAAGTAAATAAAATGTTTGTTGTTGCAAGTGTGTGTGTTTGTTGTTGTATATTCCGTATTTGCTTACACATTTTTATTATATGATTGAACGACAGACTTGTCAGGTTTGCCAAACGAAAAACCAAACAATAGACAGATATGCGCTGGGTTATGAGCCTGAAAGATTATCTTTGTAGAAGAGCAAAAACGTATATACTCTGTATTAGTCAGCATTTCTTCAATCTCTTTTTGTTGGACTTCGAATTTGTGAATTTTTTTCAACTTTTTTTTTCTGAAATTGCAAAAAATCAGCAAAAATATTTTCAAATTATCAACCTGCGGGTAAATAATTCTATGATGATTGTCTATTTGCGCAGGAAAGACCTTTTTGGGTAATTGGATAAATATGCTGTCTGGATATGAAATGTATTGGAAAAAAAGTAAGGAAAATTAAGTTCGAGTAGAACCTAACATTAGACTCTTCTCCTTCTTCTTTGGCATATGCGCCTTTTACGCGGTTTTAGTCGAGTTAACAACAGCGCGACATTCCTTTCTCCTCTTAGGCGTTCGGTACCCATTGGATGCAACAAGTGAAGTCAGATCTCTCAGAACTTAATTCTTCAATGGAACGCAATGTTGACAATAGTGATTTTGCTTTGAATTTATAGCCTGATCTTGTCATTTGTGCTGGATCCAAGATAGACGAAATGACCAATGACTTCATAGCTGAGACTGTCAATAGCGACGTGAGAGCCGATAGAGTCTCAAAACCATTCTATTCGCCTCATTGCTCGGCCGGAGAAATCTCAGTACTAACGGCGCGGGCCAATGATATGGATAGCATACATTCAGGTCATATTATTTTATTCAACTTTCAGTTGCAGGAGTGACACGAAAACGGGGTGTTTCGCGTAGCCCCACAAGCAAAACGTTCAAGGATATCAAATCACACGATGTCGGTGGCTAAATGACATCGCAGCCAGGAAATTTCTCTCTCAATAAAGCCATATTCGCTCGTATTGTGTGATATGTGGCACAATCCGAATTTACATTGACAGACCAAAGAGCCCACCAGAGATTATTTTTTTTTTTGGGTTTAATGGCCTCTCTTTAGTTATTTAAGAATTTTCGGTCCTCGTCACTGAAGAAAATTTTGTTGGAAAAGCCACAGTCCACTGCTCGCTGTTCTAGCACCCAATCAACATAACTACGATGTTGTGAATGGTCAGCTGGCTTGAGTTGTTGTGTGAGCTGGACTTTATACGGATGTAGATGTAAGTCCAAGTGTCAAATCCCGGCTCCGCACTTTCGAAACCAATAAATGGATAAACTTGTATAAGTCATTGTCCGAAGAATTGTTCTTTCTTAGATTTTATTATACTCTGGATGCCCAGATCACCTGTATGAGTCTCCATTGGGCTTGCGTTCTTCTGTACGTCGCAGCTTTTCATGTTGTTGTTGTTGTTGTAGCCGCGGATAATTCTCCAAATGGGGCTTCGGGGAACTTTGCGGGAGTGACAATCCTTGGCGGGATAAAAATCCGGGTCGTTCCGGTATAAAGACCCGACTGTCGCGGGAACTATGGATTTTAGTCGGCTCTTACGAGCGTAACCCTTTTCGATCACCTTCTCAAGCTCTTCATATTCATGCATTCCAGCCGCTCTTTTCTCTCTCTATGTGCAATGTGTCTCGTTTCTCTCTTTTACTCTTGATATCTTTCCCACATGGCACGCGTTGCAGGCGAAGGTAACGTTGTGAAATTTCAGTCTTTTCGCTCTACAGAGCGGTTCAAAAATCCTCATCGAATCAACTTTTCCTTCCAATTTTTCCAAAACCAATAATTTCTTCGGCTGGTAGACGTAGGGAGCTTGTTCTTATGTCGAGGTCTTAATATGTGCTCTCAGAAAGCAGCAGTACAAAACGAGTAGAAAAATGTTTGGCCGTCTGTCGAACCTTCCATGTGATTTTGAGTGTGTTTTTGGCCTCACTTCGCGACAAGAAAGTGATCCAACTTGATATTTGGAGCTCGGAGGGTACGCTTGCCTAGAATACTGCAGGCAAGTCGCCCATCTGTCACCAAATTGTAGATTTTATTAAATTTTTCTCAGCTTAAATGCTTGATCTGACCTTTACGGCCACGAGGATTCGAAGGCTCATACGGTAGGTCACTTTTGCATTAAGTCAAGAATCGTAGGAACGTTTAATTAAACTAACCAATTAGATGAGCATCTAAGAATTTGAGGGTAAAATACTAAACTTTCGGTGGCGAAATGGGAGAACATATACGCTTTCTTTTTCATTCAATAACCCAATTGTATTCATGTCACTTGCCAATAATGAAAAATAATCTGCTCAAAAATTTCAGTCACAACTCAAATGCACCGCACCCTTCCAGGAAATTTGATAGACAGTTCATTTGAGCAAA
This sequence comes from Neoceratitis asiatica, assembly GCA_030068015.2. Classification (NCBI taxonomy): domain Eukaryota; kingdom Metazoa; phylum Arthropoda; class Insecta; order Diptera; family Tephritidae; genus Neoceratitis; species Neoceratitis asiatica. The sequence continues at coordinate 78,591,677 of CM061527.1, forward strand.
CCCAAAATCTCAGCGCTGACTGCTGCGCTGTTGACCAACCAACCAGTGAGGCTATCGAGGCAGCCGCGCATTCAACCAGTCAGCTGTTAAAAGCGACACCAGAAATATTTACAGTCCAACGAGCTACGCATATGTCAACATTTATATATATATATAAGTAAGTAAATATATATATATATATATATATATATATATATATATATGCATTCCGCAGAAACCATAATCAGTTGCCGCCACGAATTATGATGAGCCAGAAAATAAATACGAAAAATAAATAAATACATAAATATGTATAACTGTACGTACATATGTATGTATGTATGTCATGTTGCCGTTGTATTTATGCTTGTTTATATTTTATTTACATGCGAATATTTCATTTTTTTATTTTTATTTTTATTTTTATTTTTTTTTATTTCCTATAAATATTATTGGCAAATTTCCACTCCACACTGTCCATTCGATTGGCCAGTTTTCGGTTTTTGCTTGTTGTTGTTGCTTTTACAGTTGTTGCCTGCAATTTGTAATTAAAATTCGAAAAACGTAAATTGCTGTCAGCGTTTTTCGAGGCGCAGCTGTGGTGAAAAGTAAATGTGTTTGGTTTTGTTGGCCTTTTTTCTGAACACTCAGTAGCAGTCGGTGTGTTTCTTTTTTTATTTATTTTTTTATTTTTATATTTTTTATATTTTTTTGTATTTTTTTGTGAAAGCCGATTATTCAATAATCGCCTAAGAAATTTTCGCTTTTTATTAAATAAATTCATTTTATTGATTAACAATGGGAGCTCACAAAAGTCGTAGAGCAATGTGCTTAACGGTAAAGTGAGGCTGCCAAAAATAGAGTTATCCATTTTGAGGTTCCCACTAATTTAAAGACAAAAAAAAAACCAGAAAATTCAAATTAAATGTGATATAATTATTATCATTCGAAAGAACATTCTTTGGCATTTAGTTTCTGAAGATTATCTTTTTCAAATATTAGCCGCGGCTACTTCTCAGATGGTTCATGGGTCCAATTCTCAATGACTCGTTCGAGCATTTCGACTGGTAACTGACGAATGACAAGCGTGTTGCTTTGCTCCAATGCCTGAATCGAAGCTGGATTGTCCGCATAGACTTTAGACTTTACACATCCCCACAGGAAAAGGTCAAACGGTGTGATATCACACGATCTTGGTGGCCAATCGACCGGCCCAAAACGTGAAATTATCTGCTGAGCAAAGTGTTCTCTCAATAATTCCATTAATTGATGCGATGTGTGTGAAGTGACGTCGTCTTGTTGGAACCAAATGTCGCCAAGATAACGAGCTTCAATTTCAGGCATCAAATAGTCGGTTAGCATGACATGATAACGGTCGTCATTGACGGTTACGTTCTCACCGGCATCATTTTTGAAGAAATATGGACTGATGATTCCACCGGCCCACAAACCACACCAAACCGTCGTTTTTGCTAGATGAAATGTCAGCTCTTGATTCTCTTCAGTTTGTTCTTCATCCCAAATGCGACAATTTTGTTTGTTTACATACGCATTGAGCCAGAAATGGGCTTCATCGCTGAACAAAATTTGGCTCGAAAACATCGCATCTTCTTGGAAATTTTCATGAAAGGTACGAAGGCATCGGCATGACCGCAGACAGCCGTTCTCTTTTGTTTTTGTTTTAAATTTATATTTTTTTATGTGATTTTTATTTATTTATTTAATTTTTTAATCTTATTTCTTCAATTTCATTTAATTTAAATTTATTTTATTTTATTTTTTATTTATTTTATTTTATTTTATTTTATTTTAATTTTTTTAATATTTTAATTTTTTAATTTTTTAATTTTTTAATTTTTTAATTTTTTTTTTTAATTTTATTTTATATTATATTATGTTATTTTATTTTATTTTATTTTACCTCATTTTATTTACATATAACCTACATTTGTATATGTGTATGTCAACATTGCATAATGGTTAACCACGTTAACCTACTTTTCATGTATTTAAAGCATATATGTATGTATATAAGAAGCACATATCTATATATATATACATTTGTTTCTAACAACAGCGATTACTGGTCATATATGAATGTATGTCATGTATACATATATGTATACACACCCATGTACAAGTATACATGCCTCTGAGTTCTCAGATAAAATGATTAATCGCCTGGGATACGCCACTTTATATATGTAAATGTAGAATAAATGATTTATCTAACCACACAAGAAATCTGTATATATATATATATATATGATAATATATTTTAGTTTCATGCATACATACATGTGTGTTATAATTGGTACGTGTATGTATGCATATGTACTCCACACATACATATATAATTCCGTTACCACAATTTACGTATCGAAGCCACAATTTAACTGATTTATTTGCAACATCCACGTTGCTCTGTTTCTGTGGTTGCCACAGTGGCAGCGAGTGTTGCGGCCACAGATGATAATGAAGAAAATGTTGTTTTTGTAACTAATTTAACCATTCTAATCGGGTTTGTGTACATTATAAATATATGTCTGTATGTGTAAGTACGCCTGCGGTTCAATATGAAATTGGGAGGTCAAAAAGTCAACTAGTTGCCTACTAGTAAGAAATATGCCACATTGGCATTGAAATCCAAAACTGAAATGCAGTATTTTTAATTTAAAATTAATTTTAGTTTAAAACTATACTAGTCATAATTTTTGTTCATACTGAACTAGTAGAAGACTAGTTTTCCATTAAAAAAAATGGAGAATTGCTACTCTTACACTCAGCTTCGTGGAAAAATATCAATTGCTTCCTTCTGAAGACAACGTACTGATTAGTTCGGCTCGCTCTACAAACTTCAAAGTAGTTTTTAAGTAGACCAATTGACAGCTAAGGGAATCCCCCTTAGACTCATAAGAAACTACCGTTGTGGTGCCGCACAGAGTTAGAGTAATATACTGAGCTCTAGACTAGACTTTTCATTCACTGAATCGCTTGGTGCATGCCACAAATCAATGTATGTTAACTTTTTCGAGCTACGACAGTGTGAACTCGGAAAAGTACCAAGTCGTGCTGTCGCATAAAGTTCCATCGTAGCATCGCGGTCAGAACTTCAAGTGCAGTAGTTCTTGGAATAAAGCCGAGCGCGTTCCTCTTTAGGTTGAGGTGAAGCCAGTTCAGCACTTACTGGTTGTCCACCTGTACCGAAATATTCTGAAAGTTTACAGAGGTGTACACACTTCTGATTTGTCTGCCATTAAAGGGGCTCTGTAACCCTATCGTGCAACCTCATTAGGAATACAGTTCCCGCATTTCCACTATTACCCGAAACTCATATGATTTTAATTTTGAAATGTGACAAACATTTCTTCACAATATTGGAGATCACCAAGTGTCAACCCAAGGCCGTAATAGCCGATTGGCTATCTGAGTAAATGTTAGCCTGTCTCACAGGCCTCCGAAGCATTATGCTCACAGCTTCCTTGATAACAGCTACTTCCTCTTGAAAAAAAAAAAACACTGCTATGTACTCATACCAAAAACCCCTACGGATTGCTAATGCTCAACATAAGATTTCCGGACTGAACTTTTTGCCGTACCATAAGCCATCCGTGAAGAAGTTAAGTACTGCTAATGTTCTCTGCAGTGCTCGCTTAAAGTGATAATGACGGAGAAGATGCCACTCGACGGAAACTGGATTGAACAATGTTCTATGCAGTTGGGGATAAATTTTAAGCCCTCAAGAAAAGCGGATTACCCCAGACATAAGCCGAACGAACAATTATCCAGAGTCTCAGGGACAGAAGCCCCTAAGAATAGCGGAGTGCCCCAGACATAAGCCGGGCGACCAAGGATTCAGAGTTTCTGAGTCTTGAAGTGACTTTTGCAGCCATAAACCTATATGAAGTACAGAAGGAGTTAAGTCCCAGGGTTGAAGTAGTTCCTCATACTCCACAGATGCTTTTGCGAGCCGTACGCTGTACGATTTCCAGCTGCTTAGTTTAAGTTACCCCTTTTAGCGATTTCCACCATGCGTGAACTATGTAAAACATGATGGGCTTGACTATGGTTGTGTGGATCTAATACACCACTTTAAGAGAAGGCCTCATCTACTTATTATTACATTACCATTACCATTATCATTACTAGTACGATTACAATTACGGTTGCCATTACCATTACTACTGCCATTATGATTACGATACAATTACCATCTCCATTAGCAGTACCATTACGATTACAAAACCGCCTCCACCTCCATTAGCAGTATCATTACCATTACCAAACCACTTCCACCTCCATTACCAGTACCATTACGATTAAAATACAATTACCAACTCTAGTATCAGTAGCATTACGATTACCATTACCTAACCAGTATCATTACCAACTCCATTGTCATTCATTATTTTTACCATTAGAGTTACTGCCATATGACCCTAAAAATTACTTCTATCATTACCGCCATTTTACTCTAGAATTTCACAGAGTTTTCCACCTCATTCCTCCCTCTTTCATTCAACAACACCCTCACTGAGCCAACACTCAATTCTGTGAAGTGTGAATTTTATTCCTTAGCAATTTTCAATCATGAAATTTTTTCGCGCTAATAAATTTTCAAACCTGTGGCCATATATTTCAATTGATTGGCCAAAAGAAAATAATTCACCAGCCAGTTAAAGCCAGCTCTAAGCCAATGCAACAACGAACGCTCGCGGTGTTGTAAGAGAGACTTATGTACAAAAAAAAGAGGGGCAAAAACGGTAACTAAAAAGCCAAAAAATCACTTGAAGCCGGCAGCAACCACCACAACAACAACAACAGCAACATCAGGTTGTTATCTAAGTAAATTTTACACGCCGTCAGCGATTGTGTGGCAGCAAACACATTGTCGGTGCGGCGCACGGCAACGCCGCCAAAAGTTTATCACTTAAACCATTATTTCTATTATTTGGTTCTTCATCAAAAATCGGGCGAGCAGTGAAATGCCAGAGGAAAGAAAAAATATAAGAAATAGAAAAAGGAAAAACGCGCTAAGCAGCCACACGAACGGTAATCTACTTGCAACGCGCTGCTATTGGATTTTTTGATTTACTGGTGCGCTTGGTGAGCCAAAAAAGAAAAAAAAGAAAAATATAAGAAAAAAATCGATTTTTTTTTCAACGACTATCTGCCAGGTGAGTAGTTTAAGCCAGAACTGGCAAAGCTCCACACACTTTTCGCTGCTTGCAACCTGCTGCTGCAGCGCGCGCTAACTAGTCAATGTGCAGCACCCCTCAACCGCGCCGCAGCTAAGATATGCAGTGCTTCAGCGCTTCAGCACTTCCCTCACTATTTTCTGCATCTACTTTGCTATTAAACAAAGTAGTTTCCCATCGCCACTGCTAGCTTTAGCCGCGTATGCGCCGCTGTGTGGGTGCTGCTTGGCCAGTGTTACCAATTTGTGTTGGCAGTTGTGGTGTGAGCTTATGTAGTAAGTCGTGTTGACAGCCGCAGGCCATGTGCTACAGCTGCAACAATTCATAGTCAATGTTCTTTGTTTTTTTCTGTTTTTTTTTTTTTGAACTCCGTTTTTGCTCTGCAGTTCATGTTGTCCAAATTGGTCTCACATTAATCCATGTTGAGATCTTGTTTGAGTTTCATTTTATTATTTTCTCGCTTCCGGCTTTTATTTCGACTTTTAATCTTCGATCTTCTGTGTGCAGTGGTGTGCGCTTATTTTCTGATTTTTTTTTGGTTCAATTCTGGCATTTGGTTGGCTGGAAGTGCGCGAAATAAAGCTGCCAGTGCCAACCATTCGGAATCTCTCTAGGTTAATTCAGAAATATGCTTTAGTAAAACTATGAATGCTGTGTTCTCTCGCTGTTCAGAGGGCTGGGTGAACATAACTACTGGCGCTGTATAACGGCTGAAGAGATTTTCGACCGAGCTCTTACCTAACTTGAGGTTTACGGCTTGATTAACAGTCTACGACCAACTAAAGTACTTTATGAGGAACTTTTATTACATAAATATACTGGGAAATGTTGACATACCCTACCCTGCGTTTTCCTTCTGGTCATTTGGGCTGTCTGTCAACCCTCTTGCTTGATTCGGTAAACCACTATCGCACATCAACCAGAACTCTCAAAGCTCTTATGGTGCCCTAATAACCATATCATGTAGTAGAAGGGCGAACTGAACAATATCCCCTAAAGACTTGTCCGATAACAAGGAAGGTAGGGAAGAGAGGTAGGTCAAGCGGTTTTCTTGAGTACTGCTGTTTAGAGTCCGTGGTGTTTCTGGTATTCGGCTTTGACTCAAGGAGATATTCGCATTCAAAGCACTACTTTTGAGTATGCTGAAATCTCTGGAAGAACTTAAACTCAAAAATTCGCTTAACACACAACGTCCGGTACTAAGCCAAAGAAAATAAAGCTTTTTGTTCCTGTTGTAGTAGCGGTCCATTAACCCCGCTTGAGAGAATGCAGAGCTAAGCTTTGGCATCGAAATGAGCTGTCGAGAGGACCAGGTACCGAGCTGTTACTATGTGGTTTGACCAAATGGAGAGGGGTGTTAAAAGAGTCATTTGAGGGAACACTCAAAAAAGTAGTTAGTGTCGTGAAGGAACTCGTTATAAACTGGACATACGTTGTGTATGATGGGGTCGAGTATGGATCGGTAGAAATCGACTCTGCTACTATATATATCCATTCTTCCTTTGAGCCACGATTACTCAGTCTGTGCTCTGTAGAGTAAACAAGTTCACAGATTTTAAGTGCGATTTCAGGGATGGCGGCCTCAGTTAAGGGCCTCATCCTAAGTATTCAGAGCTCATGTGGATCACCACACTACACGGTGCGAAAGCTAACCACCCTAACCACCCTTGAAATTTTTTCAAAATTGCTTTTCTATTTTTTTTTTTTTTTGAAAAATTGATTTGTAAACATAAAAGTTTAGTTCACTTTTCAGCCGATAATATGGGAAAAAGAGGCACGACGACTTGAATAGCCATTAAATTTAAAAATCCAATAAATAGTGTTGTAATAAGCTGCCCAGATATGGACTCTAAACATCAAGTGCTCATTGAAGTGCCACCACAACGATTACCTAACAAATTGTCAGCTCCAGTAAACAATTAATAAGTGCGACACGAAAATACAATAGTTGTTGTAGTAATAATATTTAAAAAAAAAAAAAACACCATAAAGCTTGGCATAGATAAAACTGACCAAGCAAGGCCACGAACAGTTGAAGTAAAAGTCAATTGATTACCGCCACAACCGTGACTTTGGAGATGGCGCAAACTTTCGCCACTTAAGGTGCCGAATCACGCACGCGACGCTACTTGTCAGTCGAAAACTCGGTTAAACAAACGACTGCCATTACATTCTCTCATTCCCTCTACGTCAGTTTTTACGCTGCTGAGCGCGAATTAGCAAAACATTTTGCAAATAAGAAGCGTCAAAGCGACAACAACTCAACAACTCATAGTGGCCCACTTTAATCGAACAATCAGCTACCGGGTGTGCTAATGCGTTGCGGCACGGTCAGTTAGCGTTCGGCTGTGGAGAAATGCGCGAGTGTTCGGCACAACAGTAGTTAGCGCGAAGTGTCGTAGTGTTAAAGCAGACAGAAGTGTTTTCGTAAACTCCAAAAATTGAAAGAAATTTAATAAAAAACTTCAATGTTTAATAAAAAAGTAATTTACGCTTTGATCATAGCAGGCGCACTCATCGCCATTTGTCCGCCAACCACGCATGCGACTTATGAGGTGAATTTGTTGCGTTTAAGAACTGAACCTGCAACGCTTTTGCGTCAATCCCAAAATACCTTCATACAATGGGTGCTTTCACTGCTACCTAATCGCCCAGCCATATTCGGCGGTACAGGATTATCGGCAACCAACACCACATCACCAGATGGTTTAATCAGCACCACCGCGGAGCCGCCACTACAACCTCAACCAGCCACTGCCTCACCTGTTGCTGTAACGAGCACGCCAGCACCTACAACACCAGCGCCGAGTACCACCACTAGCACTGCAGCTCCTAGCACAACACCAGCGCCACCGCCGATCATTCTAAATCCACCACGCAATTGCACTGAATGTTTTTGCGGCATAGCGAATACACAGAAACGTATAGTGGGCGGTCAGGAGACTGAAATACATCAATATCCATGGATGGCTATGCTGCTGTACGGTGGTCGTTTCTATTGTGCCGCCACGCTCATCAATGATCAATTCCTCATCACTGCTTCACATTGTGTTTATGGCTTTCGCAGAGAACGTATTAGTGTACGTCTCCTTGAGCATGATCGCAAAATGTCACATTTCCTAAAAATCGATCGTAATGTTGCCAATATTACAACACATCCGAAGTATAATGCACGAACATATGACAATGATATCGCTATCATACAATTGGATAAGCCTGTGGAGATGACAGAACTGCTGCATCCTGTCTGTATGCCCACGCCAGGTAGGTCTTTCAAGGGCGAAACGGCTATTGTGACTGGCTGGGGTGCAATAAAAGTTGGTGGTCCCACCGCTGATACGCTGCAGGTGAGTTTTTTTTATTGTATTACTTATTCCACTTCTGAGGTGCGCGAAAGTATTGGATTAGGATTGGTTAAAGGATATAATACTAACAGGACATTGTTGCTTTATTTATAATAGAGGTTGGCTTGCCTTAAATTTTTATCTTAAACTTATTTTGTACTTATAAGCTTACCTTAAGTTGAGTGTCCGGCACCGCCAAATATTCAATTCGACTTGTCCCTATCCCAAGCAAAGCAAGAATATTTTTGTACTATTTCTTCGGCTTTCTTAGCTCTAATTAATTGAAAATTTTCTCACTTACCTTTAAAAGTTTTCCTTAATATACCGCTTATAAGAGAACACTGCAATTAAGTTTTTTATTTCATCTTTTATTCCACTTCTGAATTTTGCGAAAGCTTTGATTAGGATTATTGAAAAAATGAGTACCATCGCTTTTTCCGCCTTTTTATAATCAAAGTTGACTTACCTCCAATTTTTACCTTCGCCTTTGTCCTTTTAAACTTACCATAGGTTGGTAGTCCTGCTATAGCTGTAGCTTTAATTAGTTGGTACTTCTCTGACTTACCATGATGAGTTGTCTCTGAGGTTTGGTTATCGTCCGTTGGAAGAAAGAAAACTTATATCTTTGATTTCCGCGCTTTTCCGTGCTCAATCTGTGTTTTCCATATTTGACTTTGAAAAGTGGACCGTGTTTTATGGAGTTCCAATTTCTTTAATTATAAAACTTGAGTTCAGTAAACAATATTCGAACCGGAAGTTGTGCGCTACCATTTTCCGCAACTCTCTTGTGGCATAGCCGCGGCCACTTGATCTTGAGGTTCTTGACAAACGATTCTGCTCAAGAAAAGGATGGCTTGCAATGACTTGAAACCAAAGTTAGATATTTTTGTGGATGGAGTTGATGAACCAGATATTTTTGAGCTGGCCTCATTCAGCAAAGATTGCATGAGTTCAATCTTAATCACCTTTTCCTTTAGATGGTACTGTAAGAATGAAAAATTGTTATCAAAACAGTTCATAAATTTCAGCTGTCTTAAAATAGTAGTGAGATATCAGAAAGGTATACAAATACTTAATTTATACTTTACAGGACCACTGTCCTTGCTTGACGACCTTTTCACGGAGCAGATTTTGCATACCCTTTATATAGGAAGAGATATTTTATCTCTACCCTCCACGGAGCTTAAATTTGATGCTTCAATTGTATAAGAAATGTGGGTTTTATAGTCAACGAGAGAGAGAGAGAGAGAGAGAGGGAGAGAGAGAGAGAGAGAGAGAGAGAGAGAGCGTGTGTTGAATATTTTCAGGAATGAATCTACTCTATTTATATTGGTGTGTTTAGAGAATGCGATGCTTCTATTCCTTAAAGTATTTCTCTCCCTGCATAGAAAAATTATTTAAGTACTACCATTAAGTCATAGTTAAAGAGACAGAGAGAGATTATTTCTCTCTTCAAGATCGACTCAACCATATTTTACATCCACAACCACTCATTTTTTAAGAAACAGAAAATTAGCTAGCTCTCTCTCTTCTCACTTTATCATGACAATTATTCCCTTAACGATTTTCATTTGCCACTACTAAATGCCGATTTATTCTCTCCGTCTCTCCCCGAACAGGAAGTACAAGTGCCGATAATGTCACAAGAAGAGTGCCGCAAGTCGCGCTATGGAGCAACACGAATCACCGACAACATGCTCTGCGCTGGTTTTGACGAAGGCAAGAAGGATTCTTGCCAAGGCGATAGTGGCGGACCACTGCATGTTGTTGCGCCTGGCACGCGAGAACATCAAATCGCCGGCGTCGTCTCGTGGGGTGAAGGTTGTGCAAAGGCGGGCTTCCCGGGTGTATATGCGCGCGTCAATCGTTATGGAACCTGGATAAAAACGGTCACCAGAAATGCTTGCCTCTGCCATTCGGAGACTAAGAAGATAAAGAAATATTAAGGGAGAAAGGTTAGACCGTCGCTGAGGTTAGGGACAGAAATTAAGTAAATTTTTATAATTGAGAAAAAGTGGGAGGGAAAGAGAGAGATATAGAGATATAGAGAACAAAAAGCGTTGTAACAGTTAGAGAGCGGATCAAAGAATGTGCAGTCGCGAGCGCATGAGCGAACACAACGCCTCACAAGCGAATTTATGTGGGTCATCATCGCTGTCAAATAGTTTTAGGTTACATATTTTTCACATTTTGCGCTTACTTGCTATTTTCATAAGCACACATATTTATTTATTTATTTATTGTATGAGAAATAATAAAAATTGTCAATTCAAATTAAGACTTTTAATTGCAAGACGAGCTCGTTTTGAATGATTTTTATTTTCAGCCAGTTTGGGAACTTTCTTTTCGGTCACAAGTCGTTCGCTTTTTATTGCGCTTGTTGTTTGCTATAAATACTACTATTTGTTTTTTTTATATATGCACGTTATCTTTCAGCTTTACAGTGGTTATTTTTTATTGTCGTTACCGTTGTTGTTGTGCTTTGACCGTCACGGTTTCGTGAATTGGCCCACTGCACCCAACTTGCATACCAATTAAACCCATTCGCAGCCGGTTTGCGCTTGGGAAAGTTGTTTCAAAAGCTGTTACTGAGGATATGGATGACCGTCAACTGATTGGCCTACCAATAAGCTGCCCACTACCGGCTGGCCAAGTCGTTTAATTGAGGCTCAACTAAGTGGCATTCAGTTCTAAGCTCACAGCGCACATTTCAAATAATCAGTTGCTGCATATAGCTGCATCTTAACGGTTCATTAAAGTGAATTTCGCCAGCGTCAAATAAGTGCAGTAAAATGGAGTTGCATAGTATCTTGCTTGCTGCAATCATTATCAGCGCTTACACCTCCTTGACGTACGCCGCCTCTAATGCACCAGCAACTGAGGAGACACCAAGCGCTTTGCGGCAGGATAACATCATCGGTTGGATCACTTCGATATTTCGGCCCAACAGCACAACTGCCACGCCGAGCATTACACCGCCGACCACGCCCTCACGTGATTGTGCGGCTTGCAGTTGCGGCAGTATAAACACCTTCCATCGCATTGTCGGCGGCATGGAGACGGAGGTGAATGAGTATCCTTGGATGGCGATGTTGATGCGTCGCGGCGACTTTTATTGTGGCGGCACGCTGATCAACGATCAGTATGTGCTCACAGCCGCGCACTGTGTACGCGGCTTCAATAAGCGACAAGTCACTGTGCGTTTGCTCTCGCACAATCGCACCGATGGACGTGTGAGCACCATCGATCGGCAGTTGGATCAGATAATGGTACATGATGGTTACAGCACTAGAAATTTGGATAATGACATTGCCTTACTGCGCTTCGCCGAGCCACTGAAGCTGCGTGAACCTTTGCGACCAGTTTGCCTCTCCGAGTCTGAGAAGACCTACGAAGGTGAGTTGGCTGTTGTCACCGGTTGGGGTGCGATAAAGGAGGGCGGTTACATAGCTGATCGCCTACAGGTAAGTACATAAAACTTTTTCCAGCCTCCCGCTAAACTCTTCACTTGCAGGAAGTGCATGTCCCAGTCATGTCGCAGGAGACTTGCCGCAAGAGTAAATATGGCGCTGATCGTATTACAGACAACATGCTCTGCGCCGGTTATGCTGAGGGCGGTAAGGACTCATGTCAGGGCGATAGTGGTGGTCCGTTGCATGTGAGCAATAACGATACGAAGACTTATCATTTGGCTGGCGTTGTTTCTTGGGGTGAGGGTTGTGCCCGACCCAATGCACCTGGTGTCTATACGCGCGTTTCGCGATATTTGGATTGGATTGAGCAGCGTACAGGCGATGCGTGTAAATGTCAACCGGCTGCGGGTGGAAATGGTACTGGCGCTGCGGAAGGTGATGAAGGCAGTACTACTCAGAGTTCAGTAGAGGAAACAACTGAGGCGGACACTCAAAGCACACTTGATAGCAATGCAACCACAGTAGCTAATGGTGGTGAGGCAGAGCGATTGAAATTATGATTTGAAGTAGTTGAAAAGAGTAGAAGAGGAAGAAAAGTATTTGAAAATAATAGCAGAAATGAGAGAGAGAGAGAGAGAGAGAGAGGGAGAGGGAGAGGGACAGAGAGAATGAAAGAAAGGTATTTTGGGTTTTATGAGTTTGGAATAAGAGAGTGAGGGAGCAGTAAAAGAGCGACAATTAGCTATTCAACACTATTTGATGGCGTTGGCGAATAAGGTAACCTAAGAGCAATGGCAGTTTGCTCAAATTTTTAGCATAAAAAAAATATAACCTATTTTATATTATTTATTTAATTTATTTATATCATATTTCTAAATAAAATATCTCTTTTATTGAAGAAAAAATTATTTTTAATATTTTAATAAAGTATAAACCACGAAGACCTATAGGGTGAACTTTACGGTGCTCCACTCATCAACTCTTAACTCATTTCTAAATAAAATATCACTTTTATTGAAGAAAAAATAATTTTTAATATTTTAATAAAGTATAAACCAGGAAGACCTATAGGGTGAACTTTACGGTGCTCCACTCATCAACTCTTAACTCAATTCTATGCTAGACGACCTAATAATTAATTGATGAAATGGTTTGGCTCGAGTCGTTGTAGACTAACACTTTAATGCGCTCAAATCTAAGGCTTTCGCAGATGAAAGGGGTGAGCAGTTAAAGACCACCTAGAGTCACACCAGGGTGAGCAGTTAAAGACCACTAGGGTCAAATATACATATATTCCTTAAATAGGCGTAAGAGAGAAAACGCTCATTTGGTTCAGAGCGGAAGCCGAGAAAATGAGTACTGAAACGGCAAGATGGTACGGAATAAATAAGAGTTCCAGCGCAGTAAAGACGTCGATTATATCGTTGGGTTGGCGGTGATCTTGGATGGTTGTTAAACGCAATATATCTGTGAGAGCTAAAGAGATGTGACTTCGAAAATTTCCTGAATATACCCTGTTCCGGAGTCCGTACTCTAAGTGCTCTTGTTAGTCAGTCAGCAAACTGCTGTTGCACGTCATTCATCATCAGTTCGTTTTGTCTTGAATCCCAAAGAGCTTTGCTGATATAGAGAAGCATTGAGGAGAAGCATTCCTCAAACAAGCGCTAGGTGCAATCGCTTGCGGACAGTCCATCAACTATGCTTACTGAGAATCTATTTTAACCTCTCTCTGTGAGCTACGGAAGCAGAAGAAAGTAAGATAGCTTAGCAATCATTTTTAAAACGCGAGCTGCCTCTTTACTCTTTAGAGCTTAGTACTTTCGACTCATCAGTGGTTTGGGTATTGCAGCAGTTTAAAATATATTTTTTGCTTATCACAGCTAGATCCTGAATGATTCAACGAATTTTAAATAGCTTAGTCATCTCACTAAGCACCACAAATATGCTCTTCTAAGAGAACCTCCCCTTTTCACGTTGCCTTTTCCAGCACTACTTTAATTTTGCATTAAAGAGACCCAATAATTGGATTTGAGGTCTTCACATGACTCCTAACTATCTGAGAACCGCTCGACCTTCAACTAAATTCTGACCAATTTTGTTCTGCTACTTCTAAGGCAACATTAACAGGCTGATAGCCGAATAAACAATAGTGCTCCAATCGTTTCTTCTGTTTACAGTTTGTCGCTCAAAGACTGGTCTTTTATAACCGGAATATGAAAACAAGAGAGGTAGATCTTGCTCTTTCTCTACTTCCGTTAGGGTGTACAAAATCGAAAAGTTTCAAAACTGGAGTCTTCGTACATCTGAAGGACGTGATTTATGATATTGCACTCGTATATCTCATAGAGTTCATAGTTCTATCCGCGATATACGCCATCGCCCATGCGCAAGTATATGGATCGCTTCGTAAAGTTGTAATACCGTCTAAATCATAGAGGAGGACGGGAATGATAAGCGACTTGTTTAGCTTTCTCTTAGTCGAAGCTTAATCTGTGGTATACAAGCAAGGATCCATGCTACCGCTACTTTACTCTATGAACCAAGCAAGCCACGTGGGCTCCACTTCACTAAATTTTCATCAATTACATGTTCGTATTGCGTTAAGTTCACTATATAACTAATTAGTCGGAAGTAGAAGCGCTTAAAAGTGCTTTAATACCTAAATATTTCAGATAATTCCGCAATTTATATGCAGAATGAAAAATTTAAAAAGGAAATAAAAATAAACTCAAGAAAATCACCAAAGAGTGCCACCCACAACAAGCGAATTCATGTACGCGCCAAAAATGATATTTAAATACAAAATTTATGTTACTGCCGAATGCGTTGAAGTTCAAGAGCTCGACAAGCTGCTGATGGACACAGTCGTACGCGTAGCGCTTCTAGCGGCGCAACTAATGATGCCACTGCAATGCATTTTCTACGACTTCTACTTCTGCTTCTTCTTCTCCTTTTGACATGCATTTCGGAGATTTTCCTTTCTAATTTTTTATTACATTTGCACGCACCCACACACAAACGACCGACTAACCAACCGCCCACTCATACGAAAAAAAAATATTACAGAATTGATTTGACAGCTGATAATGCCGAGAGTCGAATGCCATGCGTGTGTTTGAATAAAAATAGAAAACTAAATTTTAATACAAGCACACATACATATATTATGTTGTATTTGTAATCCGAAATGTAATTTCCTCACCAAATAATTGAAAATCAAATTGAAATTTTAAATCCAAAACTAATCGGCTTTCGGCTGCTGCACCGTTCGGCGAGTGTGTGCCATCAGCGCTTGCTGGTGCTAGCGCATACTCCGCTCTGCTCCGTTGTGTTATGGCATGCTATGCCATGCGTTGTAGAATGTAATCGGTGTCGATTGACAGCTGCCATAAATCGATCGTCACCTTGGAGACGCGCGCTCGTCCATAAATTTTGATCGTGTCTGAAGGTGTGATCGGTTATGCTTCATTGCCGCAATGCCGGTGAGGAGTGCTGCTGACGAATGAATGCGTGAATGACTGAAGAGTAGTAGAGGGGGAGGGAGAGAATGTAGAAAACTTCTATTGTTGCTTGTAAGTACTTAAGGTGCATAAAAGCTCAGCGCTTAGTTGCTCATGTTCCTACAGCGCTTTTGTTTAGCTAAAAATTAATCGATTTTGAGGTTATGAAAAGAAGATTTAATAAATTTTACGGCTTTGCGTTGATTTATGTATGACAGTAAGCTGATAAACAAACGAGGAAATAGACAATTTGGTGAAAAAGAAAATATGTCTCGAAAGTGATTTGAGTACAGCCCACAATATGCGGGCGTAGAATTTCCATTCTTGGACTTTGGTAAAGTAGGAAAAATGATCAACAGTAAGCTCAGATTAGTTCTTAAGTGTAAAAAACATGTGGGTGAGGCTGCTGAGAAAAGTCGTTGAGGGTTAAAGTTTCATTGTGATTTTGGCTAAATAGCTCTAAGGTCAGCAGTTGCTGTACTAAACCCCTATTGTAGCTGTCTACCTTCTTAAAGTTCTGTCGCATTGCAATACCTATGGTTGGCCTGGGGGAAGATATTCCTTTCACCTTCCCAGGTGTTCAAACCATTTCGAGCGTTTTATGAAACGCACGAGCTTGTTGACCCTTACAGAAGCATATTCTGCAAGACAGTTAAATAAAAATTCCCGAAGCAACGATATCGCGCCGTACTGACGAATGGGCAATGGATCTAGCGCCTGCTCCTTGCATATATTTCTGCTCTGCCACATAAGTTCTTAAAGAAGTAACCCTTCTTCTGTTATTGGCTCTGCTAGAAGCCATATTGTGGTTGGAACTGATTCCCTTTCGAGCTAGCTCGTCGACTTTAGAATCCCGTGGAATGAATGTCTCTGCTACCGGGGACTTAAATCAGGGTCGTTTCGTAAACAGCCGATAGCTTCTTTAAAATATCCCTACATCTTATTGCCACCTTTGTGGTCGTGGATTGCATTAAACAGACTTGGCTGTCAGAATATATTGTTATAGGTTGAGTTACCAATGCAGAATTGAGTAACCGCAAAGAGGATTATATTATTTCAGTTAGTTCTACTTGAAAAACGCTGCATTGGTTAGGAATTAACTTGCTCATGACGATTGCGAACGTACTCTACAGCCGTCGAGTTTTAAGACAACGGCGAAGATGGCTACGAATCTTTGATCCAAAACTGTTAAATTTAGCCCCAAAGTTTGCAATACCAGACAATCGGGAGAAGATGAAGATAATCTAAAGGTTTTTTGAGAGACTACAAATGGCCTACATTTCCTGAACTCTCTGTCGATAAGTCGTCGATAAATTCCATATTTGGAG
The DNA here is from genome assembly GCA_030068015.2 of Neoceratitis asiatica. Classification (NCBI taxonomy): domain Eukaryota; kingdom Metazoa; phylum Arthropoda; class Insecta; order Diptera; family Tephritidae; genus Neoceratitis; species Neoceratitis asiatica. The sequence goes on from CM061527.1 coordinate 78,608,439, forward strand.
ATGAAAAAGCTATCCGCGCGATGGGTGCCGCAATTGCTCACACTCGACCATAAGCGCAACCATGTAATCACTTTAAAGAAGAATTTGGCGATATTCAACCGCAATCCAAATGAATTTTTTCGCCGTTTCGCTACCGCAAACGAAACATGGATCCACCACGCCACATCAGACACTAAATAACAAGCAAGACAGTGGGTTTCTCCGGGTGAACGTGCACCAGAGAAGGCCAAGGTGGGTTTGTCCATCAACTAGTGCATGGACAAAGTTTTTTGAGATGAACATGACGTCGATTACCCTGAAAGGGGTAAGGTGATCACCGGAGAATAGCTTCTGGACAGAAGCGACCGTATTTGACGAAAAAAAATGCTGCCCCAGCGAAACAATGCACGGATGTGCACGTGTATAGTCACCATGCCAAAAATTCATAAATTAGTCTACGAACTGCTATCCCTTCTAACATGTTCTCCAGATTTAATCCCATGCGACTATTTCTTGTTTCCAAACTTGAAAAAATGGCTGCGCGGTAAAAGATACAGATCGAATGAAGAGGTCGTAAAAAAACGCCTATTTTGGGGACCTTGAAAATACAAAAATTGGAAAAATGCTGGAGTGAATGTATAAAGCTAAAAGACCATATATTTTATTCAAAAAATCACTGACTTGCTAAACTACACTCATATTTGCGCTTAGAGTAGGCGTCCTGGTTATCCAGTAGGATGCTCGGCGGTATCTCTTGATGTATATAAGCGTCGAGCATTCCTTCTATGATTTTTAATAGAAACGATATAAGGCTGCTTGGTTGAAGGTCTTTCGGACTATTGTGACTATTCTTGCCGCTTTCTGGTATAAAATTAGCTTTCATCTTTATTCACCCGTGCGGAATGTAGGCCCTAGAGAGATACGCTGAATAGTATATACATAATAAGGACAACAAGACGTCTGTGGTTTTTAGTTCAGCAAGAAAGACGTCATCTGAAACCGGAGGTTTCAAGTGTTGAATCATTTGTTGTAAGCTCTGGTGAGCTGAGTGGAGAAGCTTGACTTTCTTATTGCAGAACTTCTCAGCAACAAGCTGTACATTCGTCTCTTCGGTTTTTAGAAATAGTTTGGGATAACAGAGAGCTTGGAGAGAAGTTTCCCAATATAATTCATTCTAAGTTGTTTGCAATGTCAGTGCAATGGGTTTTCCACGATTCTCTTTATGCTTCACAGATTGCGATTGATTTCGGAAGAGGCTGTAGGAGAGTGTTATTTCGTTTGTAGAAGTGACTGAAGTAAGTGGAAGATCCTTTTTATTATCCGTAACTTAAGCATAAGTAGAACACAAGGCCCATGAACTAGCATTGTAAATGTTGTAGGAGTTCCCTGTGTGTCTTTCATTTTATTATTTAATTGCTCATAACAGAAACCAGCCAATTTAACGGATTCTCTTACTTCACTCAACTCAATAAACATTAGAATTAAATTGGAGCAATTTCTTTACCGTTATGCTTGTATGTAAACATGTTGCTACATTCCCATTTCATCAGCAATTACCAAACGTTTACATCAAAAGCAGAATAGCATTTTTCAATAAAACTAAAATTTCTACACTTCACTGAGCATACACACAGAGAATTCGCCATAGAGGAGAGTAATTTCGATAAAAATCGACTACATAAATTACATAGACTTAGCGCAAGTAGATTGACAACTCAGTGGCATCCAAACACCGGCACCCTCCAAGCGAACGCGACAAGGAAACTGCTGCACTCGTATGCCAACAACTGTCGTACAACAACTACTCTTATGAAGACACCATACTCGTAGATACATATAAAATTGTACATAAATGGTGGAAAATTGTCCTCAAAAACAGAAGCCTATAAATTCCAATAAAAAAGACAATTTGCTGTCCACTAAACTATGGCACTTAAATACCAAAACGACAAAGTTAATGAATGAATGAAATGAAATGAAATGAGCACGAAGAAAGAGAATGCGCAGAAAGATAGAGAGGGTCACACGTCGCTGGGCCGAACACAGCACACGTTCACGAACACAGCTTACGTGTAAACACTGTTAGGAGACTTTGGTGGAGCTTCTTCATGCCTATTTTAACTGCCTTCCTCCGAGACTTTGGTCATAAAAAATGCTTTAAATGTTTATTTGTGCGTTGAGAAACAGCTGCCACCGCATGCATGCGGTGGATTAGACCGTTGGTCGCCTCCATTGACGATTGGTAAATTCAATAAATTACAACAATTTTAAAAGCAATCAAAAACAATTTGACAATTGTATAAAAGACAAAATGATCAAAAGAAATTGTTAAAATAGCAGAAATGAGCCTAAAAGACTTGATATGTAGTTAAAGAGAGACGGAGAGAGAGAGGGAGATAGCGAGAAGGGAAGCAAAATGTACGAAAGGAACTCTTTCGGTGGAAAAATCTTTTGTTGATAAAGCAGATTCGAAGGAAGAGTGACCGCATTCTCGTTGGGATGTTGGCCAAAATCGGTGGGTTTGACTGGAAGCTCTGTCTCCCTGAGGGTTCAAGAATTTTGCGACGATAAGGCATGCATGTCGTAAGAGGTGACTAAAATCTAAAAGTTCCCGCAACTGTAGGGCCTTTATATCGGAACGACCCGGATTTTTATCCAGCCAACAACTGTTACTCCCCCAACATTCCCCGAAACCAACACAACAACTTGAGGCTCTGACACTGAATAATTTGAAAATTCTAAAACAAAAATTTCAACAAAAGCTGTGTTCTCGAAATGGCGTCACTAACTTTAGGACAAGCTATTCTCCTGCGCTCGGATGTTTTCTCAGGGAACGGAGTGGCCGCCTAGGGCTTCAAAAAACTTGATAACGGCTAATGGCTTTTGAGGAGTAGTCTTTACTTTCTCGTCTGAAGTACGCTCGTTGCTATTAAAGTTTTCTGCAGTGCTCGACATCTGCCCAGCCGAGAAGCAATCACATTTTGTAAAAAACTTTTGGATGCTGAGCAGGCCTAGACCCAAATCTGTAAATCACGTTGTTACATTAAGAAAGAACTGATGTACATAGGTAAAAGCTAGTTCAAAGGGTCTGCCAGTGTTTATTGGCCTGGAGCTGTAGGTAAACTGCATAGATTTTCCTAAACCTTAAAACGTAAGGACTCCATGAGATCCTTTGGAATGCCTCATAAAAGTAGCACACCAATCGACGAACAGTCAAAAATTCAAAGAAAAAAAAGGTTTCGAAAATCATGGTACCTTCCAACGGAAAATAGCAATTTGGTACCACGGTGAGAGTAAATATGCTGGAGGCGTCAGTAGAAGGTTCTCCCTAGCATTTAATTAGGAGTTTCAGCACAGCGTCTGCCGAGGTAAGACCATATATCTGGGGGAACACCAGGCCGATTACAAAACGAGAAGGCCCGTACGCTGATAAATCAAAATTTGAGCATCAAGCTGAAAGTAATGAGCTCGTTAGTTGATTACTTAGTTGAAAAAAGGTTGAAGAGCTGAATTCGAGTGGCTGAGCTAAAGTAGAAAGTCGTAAAAATATCTTCATTTCTGGTATTTAGATTTTATGGAGTCAGCTCGTGGTAGCTATGAAAACCTATCGTTTTAGGATCAATTTAAACATTTCCAGTCGTTTTTAGATGGCATTAAAGTCAACTCCTTACTGAGTCTGACTGCGCGCCAGCTAACTTTGTTCTAGAAGTTCTTTGTATTGCTGAGAAAGACTCAACATCGTTGCACATGAGATGTAAGAAATTTTTTTCAATGCTCTTCAGCAGACAACATTCAATCTTAAACCTTTGACTGAACTACCACCTCCACACTTCAGATTTAAGAGAGGATCGCTATTTTTTGGAGTCCTGATCATGTTGTAACCTTCTTTTACGACGAGGAGCACAGGTTCAGTGTGATGGGATACTGCTGAGGGAGACTTGTGGGGCTTAGACAGCACTGAAGACTTTTGGAGGCCTCGTGATAGGGGATAAGCTTCGGCTTTAGAGCCATTAGAGTTAATGATTACAAAGACAATATATTTAGCATTGTCAGTCCGCTCTAATAGGTATATAGAAGGGTCAAAGAGGCTTCAGAGAAGCACTGAGTCCAGAAAAGTGAACTGAACATCGTTCACCGTAACAGACACAGACAGAGCTTATGGAAAGTACTCTATGGCTGCTATAAAGCTAGATAAATACACGGCTATGGAGAAGCAGGAGACGAAGATTACAGCTTGCAAAAATAAAGATTTCTTTCAATTTACTTACTCATCTGCCGTAACATTCTTATCTTATCCCTACCTCATTCCATGGGTTCTCAACTATAGTTTCTTCCATCAGAAACCTAATTATCATCCAAGTTTTAGCACAATTTAAGCTATTGAGTGCTATAAAACCCACAAGCTTCCGCTATCGCGAATTCAAGAATTTATCGCTCCCTCTCTCCCTCTCCACCACTCCCTCTCTGCTCCTCTTTCGCTATCTTCCGCTCATTAACTGTCATACTTCAGTAGTCGCGTTGCGCAGTTTAATTGTGTTCCGCTCTGACGACAAAATTAGGGCGTAATTCCTTTCGTTAAGTGCTGCAATTTATGTTTAGGGACTACCTTAAGATTGTATGGCATTAAGTGCCATTTACAAAAACAATAAAATGCCAAAAACACAACAAGAAAAGAATTGAAACTGAAAAATAAACAATAAAAGCGGATAAAAATGTCCAATTATCCAAACGACTGACGACTGACGACTGTCGGAGTGAACATGTCGCAGATTACTAAACAATAACAACAACAACAACAACAATAATACCAACAAAGGTATCGCCTCTGTCACTGAACAATCATACTCGTTGTTATTCTTGTTATTGTATTTTTCAGCACTTTACTGTTGTTTATGTTATTGCTTCAACTGTCGAATTGTCAATTGTCTTCTCTACCTTCAGCAGCTTCAGCGGAGTGCACAGCACCACGGCAGCGACAGTCGTAAAGTAGCGTAAATAGTTTTGCGTGTCTGTCCGCTGGTGGTGAACGTAGTCAGTCCGTCTGTACATCCAGCCCTGCATACGTACTCACTCTGTCGCTTTGTCAACTCCCTATTTGTGTTCTGTGCGTATCTTCGTCTACGCCCTTTCGTCGCTACCCGAACACACGCACACGTACACGGCGACCACTCACAGCTGTTGTCTGTCAACGCTCTTGCAACTTAATGCACTGCACTGTCCATGCAACTGTGGCACAACAGTTGGCTCGTTTAGAGGACGTCGAAGTCTTGCATACCTACACATTCAACCACACACACACACACACACACACTCGTGCACACACAAGCCAATTATTATATTTGATTGCTCTCGCACTTGATTGTTGAGGATTATTGACGACGCGTGGGCGCAACTGGAGCTGTTCGTATGAAGTTAAGCTCTTCACATGTCGTGTTTTCAACCAACAACAACTAACAACCAACGGCGTCTTTTGTTGGCCGCACTCAGCTGTTTTTGAAATGTTTTCAGTATGTTTTGGTAATTGCCAGGCTTATGAATGCAACTCTGGGTGGCAGCTTTGTTTGTGATTTGTCTAAATTATGTTGGTTCCATGATGACCTTTGAATTTGTACTGAGTTTTTGGAGCGAAAGTCGTGGGTATATACTTCCACGTTTTATAATAGTCACGGTTCTCTCTTAGAGGTTGTTGCTGAAATGCTTTTCAGTATCTCTCGAAGGCCAGAACGGAACATATACTTATACTCCTCGCCAAGCCTTCATTTTAGAATACCAAAAAAGCTTGTTGCATCTACCTGGTCACCTCTGAAAAGGAAGTCTTGGTTATCAAGAGCGCTATTCGGTTTCTCTCAGCGACTTGAGACTTGAGTAAGTCAAAAATTAAGCTCGTTGTAATACCACATTGAGCTGAGCTCCTGAGCTTTTTCCTCCTCGTCGTTTGTGTAGCTCTTTGGACATCGATTATAACGATCTTTTAGTCCCACTGCATATCGCCCTACCACACATGCAGTCCCACTGCATGTCGCCTGTCAACGCTCTTAAAGATTTGGAAATGTCTTTCCATTTTAAAGTCTACTGTTTATGGTCAAGTTCGTCTTAATTTTTGATAAGCCCCCGACGGTGTCCCAACCTAAAAGGCCTACTTAACCATTATTTTGTCCGCTTGGTCCTGCTTTCCTAAGCAAGCTCATTTACCTTATAGTTTCCGTCTGTGCTAAGGAGTCTATTCTTTTTGGCCGTAAGAAATCCGAGCATTTTTTTTTATTGCTATCTGACTATAGGTAAAAACGAAAATATCCTCATACGTCAACATGGTTTCACTACGCTCTACAACCTCTTTGACGTCAGATATGGTATCACCATTCGGAGTGCTACCGCGGTTGAATACCACGTTATCACACGTCCTCAGTTCCTTGCTTTGTTTGGCTAGTACCTTGAGGATGGACTCCGTCGACATTACAGCCACCCTCTCCCTGACAAAAATATGTGTTTTCCGAAGTTTAAGGACATCTTCAACACAAACAAGTCTTTGCTTGGAGTTGTCACACAGCCTCCCGAAGCTTGAAGACATCTTCATCCCAAAAAAAAGTCATGGCTGTGAGGTTCTGGATGTGGTTGATGTCCACTCTAAAAATATCTTCTTCCGAACTAGCAGTGGCTATCTGATAAATAGTTCTGTCTGACGACGATAACAAGAAGAAGCCCATAAGACGTTTACTGAACGCCGGTTCCAACAATACCTGTTTTTCTTCGACGACATACTCCCACCGGGTATCTCAGCAACGGTGATAGCATAATTAAAGGGGCGTGTCACTTCAGCTTACAGCCTGCTGTGCCTTGTTGCACTGCTGAAAATAAAGATAAGGTGGGAGAGGGAGCTACCCTCACTTGGTGCCTCCCGTTTGATGGCAAAGAGAAGAAACTTGTTGAAAGCATGTGATTCTGAGATTGAGCCGGACGTAGTACGCAAGCGGTGTCTATAACAATCAAGCAGATGGAGCTTCAACCCATATTTACAGTTAATAATGTTTAATATTAACAAATTTATATAAATTTTTGTGTCCCAAATAGGCTTACCACCAAGTCTTAAACACATTCCATACGACGATTTTCCCACCATCTGCTTTGGGCATACACTTGGTTGCACTCGAAGTCTTCGAAAGACTTGTGCTTACAAAATTTCTTCTTACACACACACTCAACTGTACACAAACACACGCTCCACTGACCCATAATCCTTCCTAATACTCCATCAAATAATGCGCCGGAGTAGAGTGCAGGTTGGGTTCGTCATGTGGCCTACCAAAATGCCCACCGAAGTAGTAACTAATAACTGAAATCGCTTGTGTTTGTAAATTCGATTTAGTAATTGAATATTTAGAGAGAGAGAGAGAGAGAGACAGAGAGTGAGGGTGAGCGGGAAATTTTTACTAAAATTTCCTATTTACATAAGCAACCCTGCAGAATCAGCAGCAGCTGCATATGTTTCGAGCATTTTCGTTAAATAATAACCTGAAAACATGTCTAAGTATACAAATTTATTGAAATATACTTATATATGTAAATATATACATATATGCAAGCCAATGCTTCTCTTCTCTCTCCACCCCATCACAGCAGTGCTGTCAAGTGTAGTTGTCAAATGTGATCGGCTTAATTCTCAGCTCATTACGTCGCATTGCAGCGAAAATCTTTCAATTTATTGTCAAATACAATATTCGAATACAATAACAACAACAACAAAGAGAAGAACATATAAAAACTAGACAAATAACAAAAACAACAAATTCGGCAGTGTGTCTTTTTTGTTTTTGCCACAAAAGCTGAAAAAAGTGGCTCCAGTGGCTGGTTGGCTGGCTGGCAGCTGGCTGACTGGTTGGCTGGTTGGTTGGCTTGTCGGTTTTGTTGGTTAGTTAAGTTTGGCTGGTTGACTTAAGCTGCTTTCCCCCACACCAACACACACTTACACACTCTCACACACGCACGGTTGAGTGAATTTCTAATTTTTCTCCCATACAAACACATGCATTTAAGCTCTGTTGCTGGTATGGTTGGGGAACCCTACCAAACAACTTGTCGCCGGTAAGCTGCGTTTATTAATTGTGACAGCAACATAGCAATAACAATAACAACAAATGGTGTTTGTGTGTGTGTGCTTGCTCGTGTGTCTGCCTGTGTGTAATGCGCTCTAAGCGTTTTAGTTGCGGAATTTTTAACATAAATTGATATTCTACATACAAACCATAGTCGTTTTTACTGCAAGCACATATACATATATCATATATGTATATACTCGCATATGAGCAGGCCAACTCAGCTCATTCAACAGCAGCTTATAACAACTGTAGTGGGTGTTTAATGACTTTTTATGCTCCAAATCACACTTTCCCATACAAAAAAGTGCTGTAATACACTAATGCACTAACACATATGTATATATATGCATATCTATGTGAATGTGCTGCATAAATGTTACTGCTTAGCACACCCTCCTCCCACCACCAACGATTTGTATATATTCATTATCACTTTTAATGCTCTTAATTAGTTAAAGTGGTAAATGTTGCAAGTTGTAGTGGCCACGTTGCCGCAGTTCTACACATATTACATATACATATATATACACATATAAAATTGTGATGCTTTTTTGCCATAAAATATTAATTAACATCTCATATCAGTGCATGTGGTTAGCCATATTAATTACCACATTTTTCGCTATTTTCTAGCTGTAGCAGGATTAAAAAAAAAATTGTGGAAAAAATGTATTGTCAAAATGTATGGTCAATAGAATTGAATTAAGCTTCGAAAGCAGCAGCAGGTTAAAGCTTTTCATGCTTACGTGAAAGTTTCAAAGCTCGCTTGAAAGCACATAAGCTTACATAAAAGTTACGAAGTTTCAATGAAAGCTTCTAAATCTAAATAAAAGCCTCAAAACTTCAATGAAAGCTCTAAAGCTTCAATGCAAGCTCTAAAATCGCAATAGAAAAAGCTTCAGAACTAAAGTGAAAGCTCTTAAATTTAAATTAAACCCACAAATTTCAATAAAAGCCTCAAAGCTTCAATGAAAGCTCTAAAGCTTCAATGAAAGCTCTAAAACTTCAATGAAAGCTCTAAAATTGCAACGGAAAAAGCTTCAGAACTAAAGTGAAAGCACTTAAATTTAAATTAAACCCACAAATTTCAATATAAGCCTAAAAGCTTCAATGGAAGCTCTAAAGCTTCAATGAAAGCTCTAAAATCGCAACGGAAAAAGCTTCAGAAGTAAAGTGTAAGCTCTTATATTTCAATTAAAACCACAAGAAAAAAATTAAAACTCTTAACTGTTAATGAAAGCTCCCAAACTTAAATGAAAGCTCTTAAATTTTAATAAAGACACCAAAGTTTTCATGAAATCCTTAAAATTTTAATGAAAAATACTTTAACTAAGCGAAAACTACTGTAATACATTTCTAAAGCGCAGATGTGTGGCATGAGCAGTGCATGCAACCATGTTTAAGGTATTGAATTTGAGTTCTGGTCCGACCAAAATCAATGCAAAGCTACCGATAAAAATCTAACAGCCGTTCCGAGGCAGCTTGGTATAAATTTTAGTTCTCTGCATTTTTTGGAGAAACATTAAAGGCGCAGAACATGAACTGGAGGAAATGCTCGGCCGAAAATAGCTTTAGCGGTTATAACATTTATGAGCTCGCACTTTGTTGGAAATGTACTTAGAAATTCATTAATTTTTTGATTTCAAAATTCAGTTTTCGATTTAACTTCACTCTGTGTTGGAAATGTACTTAGAAATTCATTAATTTTTTGATTTCAAAATTCAGTTTTCGATTTAACTCCACTCTGTGTTGGAAATGTACTTAGAAATTCATTAATTTTTTGATTTCAAAATTCAGTTTTCGATTTAATTTCACTTCCTGTGGCATACCTCTTTAGCACAACAACAAGAAAATACTAGCCGCAGGCTACATCCACTCATATGTATGTTATGTACTCCACAGCACATCTCATGCAAATGCGTCGTCCGTTGAGTTCGCTAAACTTTACGTACTCCACTCTGCGCCATATCGTTCATCGCACACAAGTATCTCATTAGTGTGTTGCATGTGGAACGCTTTCGTTATTTTAACTGCTACATAACTGGAGTTGTAGCAGGATATATATGCACGATATATCAATACTTATTTAACACACTGTTATGCATTTGCATTTATAAATCACAGCGGGAGTGCCACAAAACAAATCATCAAAAATAAATATATGAGCGAATGTGTGTATGAATGTTGCAAAAAAAAAGGGAAAAGAAAGAAGCATGAAATGATTTAAATATGAATTGAAGCAAAAATTAATTTCGAGCAAAACAAGCATTTCGCATGTTCACAAGGATCGGAAACTCATTTGCAGCGTTCATAATCATAAATGTGTTGGAAAAATACTTCTTTTTATTTTTTTATGAATTTTTTAATATTTTTTTTTTCTTTTTTCCCTTTTTTCTGTTAGCACTATATCCTTTTTATAACATTTTCTCAGGCATCCCGCCATGCTAGCGCTTGGTTTGTTAATTTTTCGGTTTTGATTTTAACGACATGGCAAAACATGCAATATTCGCACAGTGCAACAACAACAAGGTAGCCACTCGTCCATATATATATTTTATGGGTCAATTGTTCAACTCAACGGTTAAGTTTTGCGTGAAGTGGTTTTGCAAATTCAAAAGTGAATACATATTTATCACTGCAAATACATAACCATACAAATTTATGCTCGTTTGCTCGTTGGTTCAAAGCGTGTTTGTCCTTTTCAAGCAAAGGAATTCGGGATTTCAGAGGAGGTGGCGAAGTTGTTTATGCAAATTTTGCCGAGTAGCTTGCATTGCGTACCACCATTTGGAGGGCCAGGGTTCGAGTGCTGGTTCGACCAGCATTCAAAATTATAGAAAATTAATTTTTTCTAACTATGCTCGCTCCTCGGCAGGGAATGACAAGTCTTCCTTGCATATTTCTGACATGAAATAAAAGCTCCTCATAAAAATCCATCGGCCGTTTGGAGGTGGCTTAGAATAAATTGTAGGTCCCTTCATTTTTTGGTAAAAACCTACAAGACACCAAAAGAGGTGGAGCTCGACCGAATTTAGTAGGAATTCGAGTTCTTAGAAGACGAGCTGAAAAAGTTCGAACTAAAAGTATTTCAAAAGCGTTCTCAGAAATTCTTCCAGAAACACTCTCTGCATTCGGATGACTCTGTATGACTAGCTATCTGAAAATATATGTCTTTTCGAGCACCTAAGATTGGGGACCACTATGGGAGAGAGTTTTCTAACGAATCTTCATAGATCAATTGCAATCTGTCATTCAATATTATTATATTAACCCCTAGGCTTTTTTCTGATATCCTTTCAGAGAACTCCACTCAGTACCAAGCTGACTTTAGATTGTCCTCCATTTTGAGAAAGATACATCAGCAATTCTCCCTGCATCTCATCTTCGTCAGGTTTTCTGTGATTTTCGATAAGCTAAATCGGGATCGCACTGTAACAGAGGCCGTCCATTAGGTATGTTCCTTTAGCTGCGCGCTTCTTTTGTGGTAGAATGTGGTTGGTAGTACTTTGACTAGCTCACCCGCGTATGTAGATGAATGGTGGTCAGTTAGTTTTTGGCATTCCTTAAAATAATGTGCGACGTTAGAGATCACCTTAAAAGTGTCTGGGGTTTTATAATTGCAAACGAAGATATTCTTTTCTAAGATTTTAGTTGCCTTGTAATAGATCTCGGCCTGAAATACTCCAGATGAAGAGAAGGGCTTATGGGTATTTATGAAGAGCATTTTATTTCAATTTCAGCTGTAGGTTCATAGTGACGGACACTTCTTGCCGGAGACAACCACATTTCGGATAACTGTTTGGATTTTGTCTACTCAGGAATTAAGTACATAACCCAGTACGTTCTGTTGTTGTAGTTTTTGTTGTTGTAACCGCAGAAAATTCCTAAAATTGAGCTTAGGGGAATATTACGGCAGTAACAGTCCTTGGATGGATAAAAATCCGGGTCGTTCCAGTATAAAGGCACGACTGTCGCGAGAACTATTGCATTTTAGTCGCCTCTTATAACAGGAATACCTTGCCGCCGTTAAATGCTTCAACTCCTAAACCGGGTGTCTCAGCACGTTCTGTTATCTACTCGGTTACAACTCTCGCTGAATCTGACAAATTTCCCTTGCTTTTTGTGATAGTATTAGTAAGGGGCAATATGTTTTTTGTCCCAGCATCTCCTGAAGAAATCTTAGATGGCCCATCACGACATTAGAAATTAAAGCGAAGCAGTCTATGTCGGACTATGGCTGAAAATGTAAGAAGGCCCTCCTTAACGCTTAGTTGCTTTCACACTTTCAGAAATCTCGGCCTCGGTTCAGTGATTCGACGGCTTAAGTGAGAGTTCAGTGGATGAACCTCGCAGTAAAGACATCCCTACCTAGTTGTCCTTCAAGCTTTTGGCTCTCTCTGTAGTTTTTGAATTTTTTCTGAATTTACAACCATTATTTTCTGCTAGGAATCAATCTCCTACAGTGTCTTAAAGTTTTAAATAATAGAAATAACGAAGGTATTGGACACGGCGATAATTTTCCTCTCCAAACATCCAATGCACTGTAACTTCGAAGGTGGGGATGAGACTACGGATGAGCTAAATCAATCGCATAAATAGAAATTTGGAATGGTCTAGACTCGAGAATGTGGATAACTCCATATTGGCAATGAATACTTAGTTGAGAGACCACAAATTGTAATTGGAAGTTTCATTTTTCACCCACAAGATTTCACTGTCTCCATTCAAAGTAGCAAGCTCCAGAGCTCTCAAGTTTAGATCTGGAAAGTCACTGAAAAGAATCACACGGTTTGAACAAAAGCTTGAGACAAATTGTCTTGTTCTTGGGTCTATTTATAAACAATTTGGAGCATGTTCGCTGACCTGAAACACATATTCTTCCAAATTATTTTGACTGTAGGATTCAATTAGAGATTTCAAGGCTCACTCGGTGCATCCTGTAATCGGAAAGTGTCTACGAGACGGTTCCACAGTATGTAAAGTGTGCTTATTGGATACGCAAGAAGCTTTCCCGAGCTTCCGCTGCTAACTTTGAGCTTGAAGCTTTCCTATGCGGATTGTTGAGTTGAAGCTCTTGAAAGGTAGACCGTGAATGTGTTAGATCTTATAAAAATGAGGTCAGGACCGCGAAAGCTGCTTAGCAGCCAAAGTTAATGCCAACATATCCTCGCCGGAAGTCAGACTCCGAATCAAATCTACGTAGCTTAGCTAACAAAAGACTTTGAATCATCCTTCTGTTCACTAACTTTCTTACTAAGTTCGAGAGAAGTAGATTTGAGACCGTTCGAGGCTAAATAAGGTGCAATCTCTTGAAAGAGCGATAAGGTAGCCAGTCCTTGTATCCACAGAGATAAACTTGAGTACAACTGAATATAATAAATCTTTATAGGAGCGTCAATCTCTCGGTGTGAGACTTAAGGTAATGCCGTGAGAGAGCAGATGCTCTCCGTTTTGGCGAATTTTACCTTAAAAGTGAGATTTTCTGTGATTAATTAATTTTAGGAATTTTAGGAATTTTTATATCTGTTTAAGCAAGAAACTTGATGGAGAAAGGATGCATTTCTCCACTAAGAGAATTCATTGTGAATAAATTAAATTTCATAGCCACGAATACACGTATGAAAGGATCATAAAATTCGAAACTGCTGCCAAGGCGATATGAAATGTCTTCGCAATATTATGCGTGACTTAGATGATAATGTTGAAAATACATATGCTTCAATACAATGGAGTAAAATGTCAAAATGAACGCTGAAAAAGGACTAGTAGATTACTAGAATTTTTTAATTAAAAACGAACTAGTCCGAAATGTACCAAAAGCGTACCAATCCAAATATGTTTAATTATTGGTTTGCTTCAATTAATTTCAGATTTTGCTTTTTCTTTAATTTTTAATATGGTTCAAGTCAAGAAAATTTATAACTGAACTAGGCATGTGTTGTGACCATTTATAACTAGTTTGAGATTCGTTTTTTTAATATGACTTAATTCAAGAAAATACGAATTTTTTGCTTCAGAGTTGTAATAATAATTTGTTTTGGGCATTTCATCATTTAGAACTAGTTTGAGACTAGTATATTTCTGCCACGAAATCTGCCAATAGTCATGTCGTAGAAATTTGTATGGAAAAAGGCAAGTCTCGAACTAGTTCCTTTGTATACTTACATATATACACACAAACATACAGTTTTCTGCACTAGTTTCAGATTTTTTTTTTGTTAAACAAAAAGCCTTGCCACCCAAACGAAATGAAAATTAAAAGGATATGCCAAAAGGCAGATGGAACGCCACAGATAAATATGTCACATATATCAATGCCAATCAGCTTGCAACACGCGTCTACAACACATACTGATGTTCTTCCACTGATTGTGTAGAGCTGATAACGAGAATTTAGTGGAGCAGTAGCAGTAGCAGCCATTTGGTGGTGCTGCAGGTTGTTGCCAACAACAACATGGCATACATGGCATGGCAAAATCAGTTAAAACTTTAAATTGCTTAATTAACTAATCTGGAGATCGAATACACACATATAGACGGGGGAAGAAAAAAGGAGATGGTTGCACGTACATACATATGTGGTGCGAGAAATGAGAAGACAAACGAGAATACAAAATACAGTTGTATTCGTATCTTCAGTATGAGAAAAAAAATATATATAACGAAAGTCTAAAAAAAGCAAGCGCAGAGTAAGCGAAACATGGAAGATGAGCCAAGTGACAGAGAAGACGTCGGCAGTCAGTGGGGAGTCAATACGAGCAATACAAGCCATAGTTAGATGCCGAACCAAATTAAAGAGCACTAAAAAGATAAAAAAAAGTGCTCAAAAAAGCACAAAAAGGCAAAAAAGGCACTAAAAAGACACAAAAAAGCGAAAACATAACGAATCGCGTGTAGAAACTTTGATTGCATGCAACATAACATTGTCTGCGAGAAGTAAATTGATTTCATGCCACCCGCTGTGCCGCCAAAATGTCGAAATGCGAATTTGTGGCATTTGCAAAGATGTGAAATGACAAGCGTATGAAATGTACATGAATGAAATTAAAGGGAATAAAATGGAGTAAATGCGTTTGGTATGACTAAAAGGTGCGGTTCTGTGGTGACGGCGTCAAAGGATGCTGAATGCTAAATGAATCGGTTTGTAGTCGTGTTGTAGGAGCAAAGATTTCTCATTTGGGGATTGGCAGCAAAAATATAATAATATAAAAAAGAAGAAAAATAAAATAAACATAAATTAATATACAAAAAAAAAAATTAAAAAAAAATTTTTAATTAAAATAAAAGAAAATAATATAAAATAAAAAATAAAATAAAATAAAATAAAATAAAATATAATAAAATAAAAAAATAAAATAAAATAAAATAAAGCAGAAAATAATATATATTATTTAATTTTGCTTTATTTTATTTTAAAAGAAAAAAAGGCATTGTTCACACAGGCACTCAATTAACTAATTGCGTATTCATTAGTAAGTAAAAACTTGATTGTCATAAATAACATTTCAGAAAAAGCACTAAAAATAAATTATTTCACTTATTTAATTTTTTTAATGAAATTTAAATAAAGAACAACAAAGCGGCGGTGCCGTTGACTGACCGCAAAATTGACCAGGCGCCACTATGTCTTACTTACTTATACAGCTGTGTTAGCCGACGCCGAACAACTACAAAACCTTCAATTCGTCCGAGTCTGTACGAGATTTCAGACAAGGTCCTTCCCGTCGCTGTCGAGGCGTAGACTTTTCCCAGCTTTATTTAAACCATTTTTATACCAAGTAAAGGGTGATCCAAGTAGACGTACTTTTTTCAATAGCCTTTTTTGACTGATCACGCGTGGGTCGTGTCAAGCTGTCAAGTTATTTTTGTTCAGTATTGTTTGGCATTTCATCATGGAAAGACTTACTGCTGAACAAACTTTACAAATCAATCAACTTTATTACGAAAATTCAAATTCTGCAAAGAATCAACTTAATGGTCAACATAATCTGCCTACTGAGCATACTATTCGCAACATCTTCACCGATCTTGAGACCAAGCATTTATAACTGGATAATATTCGACCGAATAGATCACGTCCATTACGCAGTGAAGAAAATATGGCGATCGTAGCTGAGAAGAAGACCGTGGATAGTCGATTCTGCGTCGTTGGCAGCAAGTCGGACTGACGTATGGAACGATTTGACGCATTTTATCTCGAGATCTTGAAATGAAAGCGTAAAAAATACAGCTTGTGGAAGAACTGAAGCCGCCCGACCTTCGCAAGTGACATCGCTTCGCGCTATGGGCTCTTGAAAAGTTCCAAGAAGATCCGACGTTTTCGAGCCCAATTTTGTTCAGCCATGAGTCCCATTTCTGGCTCAATGCGCTTGTAAACAAACAAAATTACTGCATTTGGGACGAAAGCAACCTGAAGAGATTCAAGCGATGCCATTTCATCCAGAAAAAATAACGGTTTGGTGTGGTTTGTAGGCTATTGGAATGATCGACCCATATTTCTTCAAAAATGATGCTGGTGAGAACGTAACCGTCAATGGCGACCGTTAACGCGCCATTATAACCGACCATTTGATGCCTGAAATTGAAGCTCGTAATCCCCGCGACATTTGGTTTCAACAAGACGGCGCCACTTCCCACACAACGCATCATTCAATGGATCTATTGAGATAACACTTCGGTGAGCAGGTAATTTCACGTTTTGGGCGGGTCGATTGGCCACCAAGATCGTGTGATATCACACAGCTAGACTTTTTCCTGTGACGATATGTAAAGTCTAAAGTCTATGCGGACAATGCCGCTTCGATTCAGGTCTTGGAGCCAAACATCACGCGTGGCATTCGTCAGTTACCATTCGAAATGCTCGAACGAGTCATCGAAAATTGGACTCAACGGATGGACCATCTGAGACGTAGCCGCGGCCAACATTTGAAAGAGATAATGTTCGAAAAATAAATGCCAAATAATGTTCCTTTGAATAATAATATACATTCACCATTAAATTTGAATTTTCTATTCTTTTTTTTTCTTTAAAAAGGTAGGAAACCTCGAAATGGATCTTACGTGGCATTTGATAATCGATGATGCGATTTTGGGTATAGCTAAATCTGATGTTTAGGGGACCTACAGTTTATTCTAAGCCGCCTCCGAACGGCTGATGAATTTTTATGAGAAGCTTTTATTTCATATTCGAAAAAAACTCGGAGGGCTTGACATTACCTGCCGAGAGACGACCGAAGTTAGAAAAATTTATTTTCTATAATTTTGGATTTTACAATGAATATAATTTTCGTTGCCGCAAGAATTTTTATCGATTTCTCAATATTTTGCGTTTTGCTTTCCTGTTCCGAAGCGAACTTTTAATTAATCTTCCAATAGAGATTTTACACTTGCCCCATTGAGTCCTTTCGTTAAAAAAAATAATACGAAGTTCAAAACCTCGCCTGCTTTCAATCATGCTTCGCCGAACGCAAAATATCTGTGTCTCACTGCAAACGATTCTAAACCACAACACATTTACGCCTTGCCCATCAATACCGAGGCAAAGCCATGATGCCTCAAACTCTACGTTTACTAACGTGCGTTGGTACGTTACCGTTATCTATGGCTACACATCAGTATGTATTTTCAACTCAAAATCACAATACCAACAACAACACACAACACTTCAGGTTTAGTTTCATATCAACAATCTTATTGCCACTAGCGGCAATAGCAGCAATAGCAACAGCAACAGCAACACCAATGAGTTGCTTACATCACAAATACTTGTTTGTTGTTGTAGTTTGTTGTTGTTGCTGCTGCTTTTGTAGCCTGATTAAAATGCGAAACGGCTTTTAACACGTACTTTTGGCGGCGCATTGATTTTTTGCCCACAATTCGAACAACTTACAACACCAACAACGCGTCGGTATTTTCGTAAACAGTGCTTATGAGTGTATGTGTGTGTGTGTGTGTGTGTGTGCGTATGAGCCACAAGGCCACATAAATGATTTAGTGTGTGTGTAAATTCGTTCAATTCACTTCACTTACGTGCCATTTTCATGGTAGCATGTATGCATCCGTCCGTCCGTATGTGGCGTGAAATGTTGCCACAGGCAAAGCAAAACGCAAAAGCAACCAAATTCAACCTCCCTCTTCATGGCTCCTCTTGCTGTCTGGTGCGTTTGTGGGCTATGATTGAATTTATCGCTGTTCAAGCGCGTTTCCAAGTGGTCTTACGCTTGTTATGATGCCATTCATGGCTGATCATATTTGGTTTTGTTTCTTTTTTCCCCGATTTTGTGCATTTCACATTTTGTACGCTCGTTACGGCAACAGCTGTGGGATGCTCATTATCCTTGAGATGCCTCAGATATGACTCATTTCAGTTGATGGGCATATTTCGAATATGAGCTCAGTGTATCAGTTTCAGCAGCTTTTCGAAGGGGAAATAGCAGTGAGTTGAAGACTTGGAAGGCTTGAGAGGCTTGAGAGGTTGTGTGGGGAGGAAAATGTTCGCACAAATTGAGCAAGGCTCGATAACAAAACCTCTTTTTCAGCAAGGAAAGAAAAAAGTATTTAACTGCCGCCATCAATTCGTGGTGAGTGAGTCGATATCTTACCACAAGTAGAGAAATCTTCCCGAATTTTTATGATAATCTCATATTTCATGCCAGAAATATACTCGGATTCCCGCTGAGGGGTCGTGCACATTAAGTAAATTCTCTCTTAAATCATGATATGACCTGAGCTAGAGCCCAAGATCCTTTGATCCGCAGTATGTGCTGTTAGCTACCGCACCCCTCTGCACAGAAAGCCTAGCTATCACTAAAGACGGTTCACTGCAACACCGAGGTAGCTTGCAAGCTATCCAACTGACCTCCGTGGCGCCTTCTAGTAGATTTTCGCAGTCATGAACAGAAGTTCAACATGCAATTAGCTGGATACCAGGACAGTTCGAGTTCCACTTTGGTAAAAAGGATAGAGAAAGATTTGAGAAACAAAATAAACACAATCTCTTCCAATCCCACATTGAGTGTTGAAGAGGGATGGAACAGGTTTGAGGATGTATTTTGAAGCTCATGATCTCTGCGACATTTGGTTTCAACAAGACGGTGCCACTTTCCACACATCGCATCAATCAATGGATTTATTGAGAGAACACTTCGGTGAGCAGGTACTTTCTCGGGACATCGAATAACGATATGTAAATCTGGGCTATGGAAATGTATTTTGGGATACCTGAAACCGGAGCTCTTCGCTCTTTACATAGAGTGTCGATCAGAGGATCCAAGATGTTCAGATTCATTTTGAATTTTTTTTAGAGCAGAACTCGTCACTCCGTATATCGAATGGCCTCGGCTGAATTGTGGATATAAGAAGAAGGGATCTTTTCTATACCCACATCGAGTGACGACAAGTGAATCCAAGATATATTTTTAAAAACCTATAGCTGGTGCTTTGCGCTCTACATAGAACGGGACGGAGGGTATGCTTTGAAAACGCTGAGAACTGAGCTTTACACTTTACGCATTGGCTGAGCAGGACTGAATCTAAGATTTAAAGATAAATTACGTAAAACCGGAGATCGAAGCTCTTTCGAGTGACGGTGGATTGACCCAAAGAACAAATAACTATTTTGAAAGCTGCCAGACCAAAGCTGAGCTCTTAGCTCATATAGTGACGATGGGTGGATCCAGGAGAGGAATTTGCTGCAAGTCGAGTGACGAAAGTTGAAACGTATATTGTAAAAAAACCTTAGACCGGATCTCTACGGTCTCCACATCAAGTGACGCTGGGTGGAGCCAAGAAAGAGGTGGAAATACATTTTAAAAACTCTGAGACCGCACCAGCTGTTACTTCACATCATGTAGGCACTCATGGATTCAAAATGTGACGATAAAATATATGAAAGTCAAGATTAGAGCTCTTCTTTCAACACAACTCATGTGCTCATGGGTAAAGCATGGATGTGTTCTGAAAACATCTGCGCAATAATTCCTTCACTTTTCACAAAGAATGACGCTGAGTAGAACCTAAATATGAAAATGCATTTTTAAAAACCCGACACCGCATATACTCTCTGTGAGGTTCGCTTAGGTAGGTAACACCAACACAGAATAGATGAATATCTATCGGACGGCTCCCAAGGTACTGATAAAGATGACGAGCATTCTCTTTCAACAAAGGTTGATCCATTCGAAAAAGCAATTACCTGAAGAAGAGTTAGACAGTTCCACTAGTTACAAAAACGTTTTTCTCTAGGTTTTACATACAAGATTTCCTTTATTTCGCCCCCAATAACCTAATTATTCATTTTCATTGCAGTAGAAGAAAATACCAATTAAAAAAACTGTTGAGGAAGTTTAAACCCACCAGACCAACGGTCAGTCGAAATTCAGTAATAAATCAAGGCTACAATTAAAGCGAATTGCAACAGCAATTCAGAAGCGACAGAGGCGGCGATAAAGAAATAAAAATCACTGAAGAGTAAATAAAATATGCAGAAAGTAAATCAGAAACAACAGACTTTACATTTTTAACTGTATGTCAACAATTGGATTTTAATTATGCACAATGAGTTGGTCGGGGGGGAGCAAAAAATCAAGCAACAACAAAAAGGAGTAAATAAAGAGAAATGGAAAATTTATGTGCAATAATTAAAGCAAAAAAAACGGCGCAGAATATGCATTTTAAAACCAGGCAAGTGGAACAAGGTTGAGATTTAATTGAAAAAGGAGTTGAGTAGGAATTGAGAAGGAATTGAGAAGACTAGAGCATCGATTTGAGCTTAAGTGAATTCAAACCACCATGCCCACTATGGGCAACCAATTACAGTAGTGTTACTCTGCTCATATACCTGCTCTCACTGCGCTCTGACTCTCACCTTACTCAGCGCAAAGTACTCATTCAGTGCTATGTACCCTACATGGGTATAGCTCTCCAACCAGCCTACTCCTGCTGTTATATCTTTCTTAAAATAAATATTTACTCTACCCAACGTTTTCCTTTATTTACACATTACACACTGAAAACGGCATTTCCCTGCACAAATGCACATTTAAATATAGTATTTTATGCAAAAATTAATTTTAATGACTGTCGGCGTGCTGAAAATTGAAAATAAATTGCCATCATATGCGTGGAAATCGCGAAAAATCACTGCTGCTACAGCGTACAAAAGGAGGCAAATGAGACGCACTACGCGAGGGGATGGGGGAGGGAGGAAGTGATTATTTAGTGCGTATAAAATTTACTTCCTTTCCTTCATTGCAATCAGATCAACATTGAGTTGACCGACCACCACCAGCATGCCAGTGTGTGACCAGCGTAGAAATGTAAATACGCATGTGGTAGTCGTCATTCAGTGAGTAGCGCCACAATGTACGCCACAAATGAAGCGAACTCATTTGGATGCTGTGCCACACATGGCTCCAATGGTGGCACATACTTGTACATACATTTGTACATAACATTACTGACACAATTTACACGGTACGTTCGGTAGACAATTGTTAATTCATCAACGCTTACGTTTGTATTACTTTTCGCTAGCCCAGCAGTCAAATGGACTGGTAAACAACTACGAGGAGAGTAGTATACCAACTAGTAGTTAAATTACTGCTTTTAAAAGAGAAATTTACAGTTTGTGAGCAAAAATATACTAGTCTCATGCCATTTCCGAGTAGAATAGGTAATAACTGATTTAGTTTTCAAGAAATGAGGTAGTTTTTTAGGAAATAAAATATAAAATTTTAAAATATTAGATGAGTTTTTGAAGCTGTAAAAATTTCTGTTGGAAAATTCTAGTACTAAACTCCTATTAAATTATTTTCTGAACAATTTCATATGGTTTTTGGATAATATTAACACAAAAATGCTGTGCAGTGTGCAATTTACAGTCGATTAAAAATATTCTGGTCCTATACTAGTTCCAGACGGACTAAAAACTAACTAACTCAGTTTTGTAGCAAACTTAATAACACGTTTTTTTTTTGTTAATTAAAAACTTTATAAATATACCATGAAACACTTTTCATAGATAATAACGGGTGACCCATTTCGAGGTTCCCTACTTTTTTAAAGAAAAAAACACAGAAAATTCAAATTTAATGGTGAATGTTTATTATCATTCCAAAGAACATTTTTTGGCATTTATTTTTCGAGCATTATCTCTTTCAAATTTGGACCGCGGCTACGTCTATCCAGATGGTCCATCCGTTAAGTCCAATTTTCGATAACTCGTTCGAGCATTTCGACAGGTAACTGGCGAATGGCATGCGTGATATTTTGCTCTAAGGCCTGAATCAAAGCGGGATTGTCCGCATAGATTTTAGTATTTACATATCCTCACAGGAAAAAGTCTAACGGTGTAATATCACACGATCTTGGTGGCCAATCGACCGGCCCAAAAGGTGAAATTATCTGCTCACCGAAGTGTTCTATCAATAAATTCATTGATTGATGTGATGTGTGTGAAGTGGCGCCGTGTTGTTGAAACCAAATGTCACGGAGATCACGAGCTTCAATTTCAGGCATCAAATAGTCGGTTATCATGGCGCGATGGCGGTCGCCATTGACGGTTACGTTCTCACCGGCATCATTTTTGAAGAAATATGGACTGATGATTCCACCGACCCAAAAACCACACCAAACCGTTGTTTTTTCTGGATGAAAAGTCAGCTCTTGAATCTATCAGGTTGCTCTTCATCCCAAATGCGGCAATTTTGTTTGCTTATCAATACATATTGAACCAGAAATGGGTCTTATGGTTGAACACAAATTGGCTCGTAAATGTCGGATCTTCTTAGAACTTTTCAAGAGCCCACAGAGCGAAGCAATGTCGCTTGGGAAGGTCGAGCCGCTTCAGTTCTTGCACAAGCTGTATTTTGTAGGCATTCAATTTGAGATCTCGATGTAAAATGCGCCAAGTGCAAGTTCCATACATCAGTCCGAGCTGCTGCGAACGGCGCCGAATCGACTCTCCGCGGTATTCGTGCACACTCTCAGGTACGGCCGCCGTATTTTCCTCACCATAAGTTGAGCGAAGCGCGCGAAACACATTCTTTACAGAACGTGAATTTTCGTAATAAAGTTGAATGATTTTGAAAAGTTGTTCAGGCGTAAGTCTGCCTTTCCATGATGAAATGCCAAACAATACTGGGCATGAAAGTAACAGTATCTAGTACTAAACTAGTACATTTTCTCACCAATTGTTCATTACACTGCTTGACGAACACAAACATCTATGTTAGTACATTGCATTTGCCTTCCTATTTGTGCATGCAGAATGCTCGTAGTACGTGGTAAGTACGTTTGCCTGCCACATTTCACTGTGAACTTAACATATTTATTCCGTTTGTGGCTGTTTTGCTCTGGTGAAGTCTCTTTATATATTTTCCTGGCTTGGAATTTTATTGTAGTTTTCGCCCGTGTGGTTTTAACTCTCCTCCCAGCCGTTGGTGGATGGTGTTGCAATTTGTAAGTTGTATACATGTTGATCAGTCAGTAGTCAACTGACTATTGGCGTTAAAAGTTAAAATTAAATGTTAACATTGCTTTGGCTGATTTAATGGAGTTGATTCATTGAGTAGGTGTAAAAGGTTGGATACAGTCTTGCCGGAGATATGTAAAGTGTGTAAAAAACCTCTTTTAAGCTATTAATTTATATTAATTTAAATAAAGAAAATTCGATGAAAAGCTCTGTTGAAAGCTTTTAAGCACTTTTGATAACTTTTCAAATCAAATGAAAGCTTTTGAGTTATGGTTAAAGCTTTTCTGATTAACTAAAAATCTTAAGTCGGATTTAAGCTTTGCAGCCTTTAATTTCATCTGGAGTCTTTAAAAACTCTTGAAAAGCTCCGAAACTCTGAATTTGTTCCGAGAATATTCTTTCATTTCGATATTGATTCGCATTTTTTGCGTAGGATTTTCTCTAGAAAGCTCGTTTTTAAATAAATTAACATAAAATTTTACAATAGTTATGAAAGCTCAATTAAAAACTTTTTAAGTTCAGGTGAAAGGTTTTAATTTCAAAGTTTAAGCCAGAACTAAATCAAAGTATGTCTTTCGGTGAATTCAAAACGCTCTTTATTCAATATCATATTGTGCATATATATTTAGTTTTAGGAACAGAAAGTTTTCTGTGAAAGCTCAATAGATTACTTCAAAGTTTATATGTAAGCTCTTAAATATCCATTAATTTGGTCATCAATGGAGATATGAAAGTCTCCGTCTCCGTATTTGGCTGTTATGAAGTGACAACATCTAAGCTAAGAGTGTTTGTGAGGCCTTGAATAGTTGTTACTTGACGTACCTTCGGCTTTTACCTGTGCAAGCCAAGAGGCGTGATCTCAGAATATTCCTTTTATGATAACAGGTATTATCTCTTATCCTCTCTCCACTCGCCATTTTTCTTTGCTTTCTGGATCAACGTGAGAGAGATTCCTCGAGTTTTAGGAGATGCTGAGCGTGATTAAATATCAGTCACCAGTTCTGTCCTCTGTTGATTATAGAAATGAGTTACGTCTTTACAACTTGTTTGAATTCTCGGACCTACTTCGGTTGGCCTATTTTTAACTCCCCCTACTTGTGGGTAATAGTTTCGAAACAGTTTTTTTTTAGTTTTTTTTAGTACATAGAAGGCTTCGAAGATGTCGACTAGCCTCAACTGCTCCTAAGTGAAGCTATCTACTCGAATTTATAAAAAAAATTATCCTCAGCAACTGCAGTGTGTCTGAAAGAGAAAAAATCATATCCTTCAAGAAGTGACTCTCTTTTTACAACTAAAGATTGCAGATTCACACTCAGAAGGTGTCAAACATACCGTTTCGCAACTAAACAGGGGTGTCAACTCGCGTTCCGTACCCATTAGACGTGACTGATTATACATATTCAAACGGAATCTTCTGAATATCGGTCCACCTCCGAGAAAACAGTGGCTGTGTGGTAAGAAGCACTTCCAAAATTGAGAGTTCCTTACTCTCCTACATTTTTCCGTTCACAGAAAAGTCTTACCTCAATAGGTGGCCAGGAAATCTGATTTAATAGGTAAAACAAACATAACGACAGTTTACGATGCCCCCATCGACTGGGAAACATCTGCGGCCTTCGGAGTGCAAATTCTACGCTCCAAGTAAGCATAGAAATCAACAAAAATCGTTTCTCCTTAAGTTAAAAACCAAAAGACCCGGTGCGGCTTGTCTCACTAGGCTCATTCAGGGCAAAGTGTGAAAGGACAAAGCTAATGATTCGAAAACTGCGCAAATGAGCTTCAGTATGAAAATTTTGTGTTTAACTAGAACATGAACCATAATTTTGAAGGAGCAGATAGTTCAATTGCTTTTTACTCGATTGTGGGATTCTTACGAAAAGTATCGTATCGAAAATGAAAAAGACGACGTTAATCGGCTGAAGGACGACTGAATTTCGAAAAAATAATTATTTTTAGATGATGGCCTGAGCCCATGGCACGAGATCTCTCACTCTCAGTTACTGACGCCGATAACAGTAAAAATCTTCAAAGGACGTTTTCTGCCATGGAAACCCCTCTCTTTAATAAAATTTCCCATATTCAGCGACATCTTGTGGCAGTGTAGCACAAATTCTAAAAACATTTTGATTAAATACCAATCACTTTGTAGCTCACCACTTCAACACATCCAACACCGGCACATTAGCACTTTACACCTGAAGACCTCACACCCAGCCGCAGCGGCAGCGGCAGCGACACAAATTGATTTTTCGTTTTTTTTCTCTTTTTTCACCCGCATCAAGTCTCTTTTACGCCTTTTCTGCGCAGTGATGCATGCAACCCCTGCCAGCGCACAGCCTTTGTGTGCGCCAATATATTATATTATATTAACTGGGGGTTTTTTTTTTTGCTTTGCCTAAGAGGTGCGCTAAATGCAGTTCAGCTTTGGCGCTTTTTCTGTAACAGCGCGCAACACTTTTTTTTTTTACCAAGCGGCATGTGCGCTGGCGGGTGTGGCTCGACGCGCTTTGCACTAAGCGGCGCTCGCGTTGTTGCATACAAATTGGCTACAAATTCTAATGAAAAATCGCGCGCGGTAATAACAGCAGCAACAACAGCAACAACAAGAACAACAACAATGATCAGAGCTGCTTTTCTGCGCGCAACGCTTTGCATTCTAATATTAATAGCTTGTGGGTTGCAGCAACAATACCGCCATTGACGACAACAACGATGCATTGGGCAAGCTTAATGAGGCATGAGAATAGCCGAAAACGGTTGTGGCAAGCAAGCAAGCAAGCACTAGTTGACGCTGCGGCTGAAAATGCTTTGTGTGGTGTAGTGTGGTGTGCTGTGGTGTGCTGTGGTATGGTGCGCGCGCCACCACCGCCGCCACCGTCGCCGCCGCCAAGCGACATTAGGTATTTGCTACACTTCATTGGCCGCGCGCCGTTATTTGCCTTTTGCTTTGTTGTTGCAACACACAGTTGGTAATTGAATTAAATGGCATTTTTGTTTTTCAATTTTCTTTATTCTTTTTGTGCTTGTTGGTGGGCGTGTGTTGGTTGATGTGTGCGAGGCAGTTCCCTTTAACTACTTTGAATATTATTGCATACTCACAGACACTCAAATAAATGTTTTTTCCATTGAGTTAATATGCAACGCGTACTCTCTGTCTTTTTTTTTGGTTTTTAGGTGGGTTCGCATGTACGCCAAACATTTGAAGTTTCATCTAATTAACACGCGCCCACCCTTCGGCTTTATTTCATACGCCTCCGTCGCGGCGGCGTCTCTACTTCTACTCTCCACTTTGTAATTATAAATTTTTCCCTCAACTTTTCTTGCTGTTTTTCCTACGCCTTAATTATGCCTCTTTTGTCCAACTCAATTGACCTCAGTTCTCACTTCAATCCACTTTTCTATTGTCTCAACTTACGCCTCTAACGCCCTTTCTGTAGAGTTTTTGAAGCGCGCCTTGCGCTCACTCCGCTCATCTCCGCTCAACTTTAAATTCTACACTTTCGTTCTCTACTTTTTTAAAATTTTTCTTTCATTTAATTATTATTTATGTTTCTGCCTAGTTTGGCCAATTATTATTTGTTATTGTTGTTTGTGTCATTTTTATTTTGCAGCATTGTTGTTTTTGTTTGTCATATTTTTGATTTATGTCGTTTTTGTTTTCATTTGCTGCACTTTCACTGCACTGAAGCCACTTGAATTATTGCTTTTGGCAGCTCACTTGTCAGTTTTAATTTCTGGTTTTAATATTTTTTTAGTTGATTTTTGTTTTAAATTAATTACTTTACTGTTTCTTCCAGCCCATGTTTATTAATTTGTTGCTCTTTGGCGTGTCTATAGCTCATAACAATTACATATTAATTGAGTCTTTGTCGCTTTAACGATAATTCGGTTGGTTCTCTTTACGAGCCTTCAATCTTTATTAGCAATTTTTTTAATAATTCTAATTTGAGGGCGTTACAGAAACGCAGATTAGAAGCATTTATACTAGATTGAAATATTTTTGATCCCAAAAATGATTAGTTTATAGGAACCCAGTCTGCAAATGAAGTGAAAGTGAAGAGAGCAAATCAATTGGATCGTAATTTATTCAAAATTCACCATGAGCTCATGATAATTTCTTTGAGGATTTGAGATAATTTCAGAAACTTAAATTCGAGGGTAATTCCTCTCCTTTTTTATTTTCCTAAGCACGTTTTATTCATATTCTGCCTCTTCTATAGCTCTACAAACGTTTGCCGGTTCGGACGGAGCACCAAAAATTGCGCCAACCTCTGTTCTCCTAATTTATTCTGTTTAAGAGCAAACAGATCCTTCCGAACATGTTCCTTCCATATTGTTCGGAGTGCCTTTGCTTTCGTTGTCTATCCCAGGGTTGCGGGTCAAATGTTCTTTTCATTAGTGCCTCTTCATCCATGCGAACGACATGCCCAAGCTCACTCAGACGTTTTGTCTCTATGCGCTTGACTACATTCATATCATTATAGAGCTCATACGGCTCGTGGTTTCATCTTCTTCGATACACTTCTCTTACGCGAACAGAGCCATAAATCGTGCTTGGAATAGATCTCTCGAATGCTCCAAGAACGTCTTCATCTTTACCATCGCCATCGTCCACCTTTCTGCGTCATAGAAAATGACGTGCGAGATGAGAGCTTTATCGAGAGCATAATTTCAGGAGGTCCAGAGAGAGCTCTGCTTTTCATTTGCCTATCGAGCCTAAAGTAGAATCTGTTGGCAAAATTTATTCTTCGTTTGTTCTCCAAGCTGACGCTGTTGGTGATGTGGATGATGGGTTGAAAATGAGCAAAGTTCTTTACAACTTCGAATTTATAGCTCCCAAGTGCCGCGCTTTTTTTGACAGCAGGTTCTTTAAATTTGTCCGCTCTCACTGATAAACCAACTTCTTTTGTTAGAAAGCCGCGCCAATGATCTTTCTCTATAACTTCGTTTTTTGAGATTTCCTGAAGCTAATCTATCAGGGTTGAATTGAGTTAAGTTGAGTTTATGCGACTGTTGGTCAGTAAGCAAGGCGCTTAAGCCTATAGGCCGATTGTGATAACGCTGTGAGGTTCCCATCAGATTATAGTTATTAGCTGTAGCCAGCTCAGCAAGGTAGAGGAAAAAATATTTCCCAAGCAACTTTTGCCGCGTGATTGTTGAGACTCACCACATTCTTCCTCTTCTTCGCCCCTATAACAATGTAATAAATCATTACCTGAACCTACACTCGCGCAGTGAAATCTCACCAGTCATTGTACTAATGGAGAACTAGTCTAGAAGGGTTTTTGTATCCAGCGCTGGATTTATATGCTTAGTTGGATATTACATGTGAATTCATTCAGCCAGGTGGCACTTGCTTTTTTAGCATGAATCTTGCCATAGACAGAGGTATACCCGTCTCGCATGCATATTTATTGTGGTTAGAAGGGTAATTCCTTGTTCGCTGTGCAGTTACTTGGAATGTTCTTACATCCAGCTATCCAGATCCCGTCTATAGTGCATTTTCCACAAGGTATGTTCAGAGTACTTCTACGCTTTATCGCCTTACGAACCATTCGTACCGGTCTGATTGTTGAATAGATATTGTTATAGTTAAAGAAGCTAAAGGTCATATACTACAGCTCTTTCGGAAACTATGTGATAGATAATACATGATCGTAGCCTATATGGCGATTCCTCCACAGCTAAGTTGCATTCAATCCAACTGCCAATGTCAGTCGCTTGAAGTTCGCCATTCAGGTCTAGTGACAGGAACTTGAGTACATTTTCTGAAAGTAATTTCTTCAAATGCCGGATGGCATATATTGACGCCGAAGACTAAGATAGGTCTAAGTGTCGCTGTATAAGTATATGCCTTGGAGAAAAGGTGGTTTTAGACCCTTTCTATCACAAATAACTGCCTTGCAAGTGTAAAGTGTGTTTCCATCCTTTCTCGTCGTTTCTAGTTGCCATAAAAAAGAAGAGACAGTCGTCCGCCGTCCTTGCACCTGCGCTTTCGATTTCAGCGAAGAACACCCTTTTTTTTTTAGTAAAGAATTCACCTGGGCCTTGCTTTTAACTGCTCGAGAGCCATTGCTTGAAGTGCTTATATAAGAGATTCAGAAGAATATTGTTAATTGTCCTCTCTGTGTCGTGGAAGATGACAGGCTTATATTTCTCACCGACAGGATCTTTTTTGTTGCATAGCAATAACGACCGCACTGTAATGCCTACCAGGCTAAGTTATATTCTACTTTACGGTCCGCTTGAAGTTTATCTCAGTGAACTAATTAAAGATTGATATCCCAGTAAATTTTGTCCGCCGTCCTAGTGACGGTATGAACGAGAATATGACGCAAACGAGTAGGTCCTCATAACATGTACAATGGCCACATTAAAGTTTTCTTTAGCACTTTTGTAATTACGTCGCCATTTGGCCGAAAACAAAAGCCTTCTTCGTGTTTCAATAAAAATTTACCGTTGCATTAAATCCTCATTACGAATTACAAAAAAAAAGCTCTAACAAAAACTAAACTCATTGAGCTTCCAAGCGTTGGAAAGAAGAAAAATAAGTTGAAATTATATAAGTTTCTCCATTCTCGCAATTATGGTTTGAATACAGCGACTGTAACTTGAAAATTAAACGAAAATAATAATGCAAATGTGAAAAATTTTTAACATAAATTCAATGCTAACAATTTAAGTGACACTAAAACTTTAAAAAACTTTGTCGAATAAAAATAATTTTTAAATTGAGCTCAAAGAGGAAAGAGAAGAGAGAGAAAGAGAGAGTAGGCGACAAAGCAGCTACTTCCCCTCAGTTGGGAAAAGCTTTCACTATCGTTTAGCTAGAAATAGGTATGTGAATATGTAAAATCTTTGTATTTTTGCCTCTCAATGTTGCAACCAAACACCATGCCTATGGTAGATGCTTACACTTAATGTCGTCTGCTAATTTCCATGGTTTGAATATGTATAGAATCTACAGTAAAAAATCGAACTGGTTAGAAAAAGCACTGGTTTAGTACTAGAATTTCTCAACCAATATTATACTAGTCCGAAAGGAACTAAAGCGGGGCCACATATAAATAAATTAATTCAAAATATTTTTACAACTTTTTCGTTATACTTTTCTTTCATTTCTCGTTTATTTCAACTTTTTTATATTAGGTGACCCAAGTCGAGGTACTTTTTCCAATAGTCTTCCTTTGACAGAACTTATGGTCAACATAATCGGCCTACTGACCGTACTATT
Organism: Neoceratitis asiatica; assembly: GCA_030068015.2. Classification (NCBI taxonomy): domain Eukaryota; kingdom Metazoa; phylum Arthropoda; class Insecta; order Diptera; family Tephritidae; genus Neoceratitis; species Neoceratitis asiatica. The sequence goes on from CM061527.1 coordinate 78,639,217, forward strand.
TACAACGCCATCGTCCATCTTGACACTGGGAATTTATTATTGGATGATATACGACCGAATGGTATGTAGTAAAGAAAATATAGCGACCAGTGCAGAGAATGTACACGAAGACCATGGGGAGTCGATTCGGCGCCGTTCGCAGCAACTCGGACTAACCTATGGAACGAATTTGCGCATTTTACATTGAGATCTTAAATTGAAAGCATACAAAATACAGCTTGTGCAAGAACTGAAGCCGCTCGACCTTCCCAGGCGACATAACTTCGCTCTATGGGCTCTTGAAAAGTTCCAGGAAGATCCGACGTTTTCGAGCCAAATTTTGTTCAGCGATGAAGCCCATTTCAGGCTCAGTGCGTACGTAAATAAGCAAAATTGCCGCATTTGGGACGAAGAGCAACCTGAAGAGATTCAAGAGCTGCCATTTGCCATTTCATCCTGAAAAAACAACGGTTTGGTCTGGTTTGTGTGCCTGAGGGATCATCGGTCCATATTTCTTCAAAAATGATGCCGATGAGAACGTAACCGTTAATGGCGACCATTATCGCGTCATGATAACCGACTATTTGATGCCTGAAATCGAAGCTCGTGATCTCCGCGACATTTGGTATCAACGAGACGGCGCCACTTCCCACACATCGCATCAATCCATGGATTTATTGATAGAAAACTTCGGTGAGCAGATAATTTTACGTTTTGGGCCGGTCGATTGGCCACAAAAATCGTATGATGTCACACCGTTAGACTTTTTTCTGTGGAGATTTGTAAAGTCTTAAGTCTATGCGGATAATTCCGCTTCGATTCAGGCCATGGAGCAAAGCAACACGCTTGTCATTCGCCAGTTACCAGTCGAAATGCTCGAACGAGTCATCGAAAATTGGACTCAACGGATGGACCATCTGAGGCGTAGCCGCGGCCAACATTTGAAGGAGATAATTCCAAAGAATGTTCTTTCGAATGATAATAAACATTTCGCATTAAATTTGAATTTTCTGTGTTTTTTTTATTTAAAAAGTAGGGAACTGTGAAAAGGGATCATTAGTTACACTTTTTACCTTTTGAATTGGTTTAAGATTAGTATATTTTTGTTAGAAAACTGGCAGTTACCATTTAAAAGAACAACTCTGTACCAAGGTTACCAACAGATTGCATATAAAAAAGGCTTGTTTGGCATACTAGTTTTGAATTAGTTTTTAACTAGTTCCCTTGACTGCCAGGATATTTACAAGCATATTATATTTTTAAATTTGAAGCGAACGCTACTCGCTACAGTTCCACCACTTACACGCTTCCATTAAAGAAAAGGGAATAACAAAAAGGTCAACATTAAAGTAAGCATGAAATTAAAGTCGAGACAAATTTACATATTTATGTGTAATGATATCCTGCTTAGCACAAAGCCACCCCTGTTGGTCCTGTTGTTGTTACGTACACATTTTTATTTTTGTTTTTGTTATAATGTCTGCTGTAAGGATCAGCCGGCAAATTGTAATGCAAAAATTTTGATATTTAGAAAGAAAAAATTATATTTTTTTTAACGCCAGCCAAAAAAAAAGTTTCAAATAAGTATTGTGCAACTTTATTTCGATTTCGGCATTTTTTTTTGTTTTGTCGCCGCTGCCTCTTAAGAACAAAATAAGCTCACAAAATGCTATTACAACATTGATATCCTTATTTCGTTATGGCATTTTATATGAATTTTATTTAAAAATTGAAAAAAAAAATGTATTTGGTGGCACAAAACCTTGACGTTTCTTCTGTGACAAAGAAATTCTTACTTTAATCTAACCCAATTTGTTTTTGTTGCTTTTTTTACATTTCACTTGAATCCCTTACTTACAGTTATTACGGTTTCTTTTGTATTTATTTTTGTCTCAGTATACTGAATGCTCTTCCGTTTTGCCATTGGCTTTTACCATTCACAATATCGGTCACTGACACTGATATTCGTATTATAGCATAATTGCGGTTATGTAGAGCAAAGAAGAGTGGAGAGAAAATAATGAAAATCGTCAATGGATTATGGTAACAGCAAACTGCTTTAAATTATTTAAAGTTTCACTTGAAGCAACAGTAACAGTCCTTGATTCAGAATAGGAAATATGGGGCATTGGATAAACCATAATATCCAGATCACATAATTTCTTTTAAGTTTTCGATCAAAATGGAATTATTGATACTAATTGAAGCCAAATTAATATTTTTTATCGTTCAAATGCAGTGAACATATCTCTCTTCATCTGCTTCCACCAGCGGAAGCTCTATGGACAATTCCCCAATATCACCTGGACCACATAGGTCCATCCTCTCTCACATTTAATTCATCGTTCCAACATCTGTGGTTGCCGCCGTTGTAGATATCCAAAGGACTAAAAATACTTTGCAAAAACTTAATCTAGAAAACTTCTTAGGATGGAAATTATGAGCGTTTTGAGGGGTTTCATTTCCTCGAAAACGGATTTGGAAGATGATAACAATTTTGAAGTTGCAACTTGTAGAAATGGTGAATGCAGGATTCGAAAAACAAATTTGATGAGTGTTTACTTGATGATGCGACCTTGTTCCAAAGCAGATTGCAGAATAGAAGAAGATCTTGTCTGAAACCTAGTATAGTATCGAACAGGGCTTTTAGTGTTGCTCATTGCAGCAGCATTATTTCGTGCTGCCGTGCTGCCATTTCGAGAATACTATCTTACGAGTGTTTTGCAAGATAAATATCTAGTCGATGTATCAGTTATTAAGCGAGACTAATAACGACGACGGCCGCAATAGTCGAGAGCTTGGGAGCGACCGGCATCGAAAATTATAGAAAATTAATTTTTCTAATTGCGGTCGCTCCTCGGTAGGAAATGACAAGCCCCTCAAAAGAATCCATCGGCCGTTCGGAGGCGGCTTTGGCATTTGTTGGTAAAGCATGAAGACGCAAAACCACACATTGGAAGAGGAGCTCGGCCAAAATTCGCTTCAGCTGTTTAAAAGCGGCAAATATATATTATAACGACGAATCGGTTCGCCGACGGTGGGCAAACTGCATACGTCGCGCAGTCTGTGGGATCCCCCTTCTTATAGTTTGGACAAAACATATTCAAGTTCCAATCGTCGGGTACACTATCGCTCGACCATATGCTACAAAGAACTAATGCACGCGCCTCAACAGCTCCTTTTCGCCATATTTGGACAACTTAGCTCGTGAAGCTTCTTTTTTTCAATAACTCAATATATTCTGAACGTAAGATACAAAGGCGTTCTTATTGTTCCCAAGGGAATATATCCCGTCATAAAATCAGCTCAAGTCGTCGCATTTTCTCTGCTGATAACCAGGTAACTTAGAATTTGTATACTGCAATCTGGTACTCGCTCCGGCATAGTATATTAGGTTCAGTCTATTTAGGGAGGTCTCGTCATAAAGGCTGAATATGTCGAATATACCATTTTTTGCACATCCTGGCATTAAAGTAGTCGGTTGAGCATCCCAAGCACCCATAAAATGATTAAGTGTGTACGAATAATACTTAGCAACCGAGCCTCTTACCAACCGCATATTCAACAACAAATCTTGTCCCGAATTGCATATTTTTAGGGTCTCAGGATACAGGCATTCGCATGGCGATTGCATCTGAATAGGTGCCAAAGATGGTAAGGAGCTATAAATAACCTAGAATACAGGATGGGTAACGAAGCAGAGTTAGTTGGAATGACTTACTCGCCTGTTAGAACTCAAATAAGCGAGTTTTTCCTACAGCTACCTTGAAGAGACGGTGTTCAGCACAATCACAGCATGACTACTTCTTCGTTCTTTCATCAGATGAGCGCAAAGTGGGTAGTGATAAATACGGGAAATGTAAGGAGTAAGTAGGTGAAACGCATTATCTCTTTCTCCTACTGTTCGGATTTATCAGGAACACGTCTCAGATATCTAGAGGCCACGTAGTTCACAAGCCTTGGGGAAGTCCGAAGGCGCCTTTGAACTTCGCGAAGAGCGTTGATGGCAAAGACTTCATTTCAATTTAAATTGACTCACAATCTGACGCTATAAACGACCAATAGAGACCAATGTATGCCGCAACAGCCTGCTAGTGTAACCTAACCTTACTTTTTTTTAACTATATCGCAAATTACATAATTTTATATCTTTTTCCTGGAAATTTCCCCTCTCGTATTCTCTCTCATCCATGTATTCCACTTCAGAACTATTTTCATCATAATTAAAATAATATTCCCATAACTAAATATAAAATATTTTCACGCCTCCGGCAAACACAATATTTGCGGTTCTTTTCACTACGTAACACAGCAACGAAATTAATTTCATTTCGACGCCAAATCCACTAAAATGTCATAAAATTGAAATCACCAATAAACAGTAGAGGCCTTAAAGCGCACAACCCAATTCATAAATCAACACAAATTTTGACAAATTTCAGTGTCATATTGGAGTTGCAACGCCTGTTGTTGTTGCTATACACTGTGGTTAATGCACATTTGAGTGGCGGAGTATTATGTGGAGAGAAAAATAGAAGAAGAAAAAAACTAAAATAAAATAGTAATTCTTAGTAAAAAATAATAATAAAATCACATTTTAATGCAAGCGCTCCATCTATATTAGACATAGCATGCATATGGTATGTGTGTTTGCATGTAAATTCTCAAATGTGGCAGCCACACAAAGCCCCAAAGCCATACACAGAGCCATACGAGTAACTGCTGCATTATAGATGGACTATTTGTTGTAGCTTTGGACAGACTCACACTTAGCGAGGGTGGATAGCGGTATTTTATTTATATAGGTGTTCTTGTTGTTGTTGTTGTTGCTGCTGCTGTTGCCGCACGCCTGAGGGATAATAATATAAAATTTATGCCACCAACAAATGATTAACACCCGCAAACGCTAATTGCCTGACGTGTGTGCGCCACGACGCCGACACTACAAACAAAACGAATGAGCGCCGAAAATCCAACAAAAATATGCATACACACAAACAAACAGAAGACATACAGCCAGCCAACTAGCTAGTCAGCCAGCCCGGCAGTCATGCATTCAGCCAAGTGGACTTTCATGCCACAGCAAGTGAGAATATCCATGGATAAGTGGTTGAGCTGGTAAGCATGCAGGCGCGACATGCCACATATGGTTGCATTTGTGCTGGGAGCTCATAAAGTTACATTTCATTTTTTTTTAAATTTATTTTTTTGTCTTTTTGGTACTTTTTGTCTGTGGAGGAGTGACAAACTACTTTAGTGGCTTTTTAAAGTGTCATTAAAAACGATTTTGACTTTGTTGCTCAATTTCAATTTTATTTTACAAAAAATGGCTCATAAAAAATTGTTATACGTTTTAAATAAAAATTAGAGCAGAAATGTGTTTTTCATTACTTAATTAGTGGCAGGGAAATGTAAACCGAGAAATTATATAAAAAATGAAGTACAATTTTATACACAAACCGAGTGAGAATTGCAAGCATGAGCTCAGGCTTCATACATCAAACTGAAAATTAACTGCTACAGATATTTTAACGCTCACTAATCTATTGTTTATATAGAGGCTCTTCTACTCTCATTATTCTAATTTTTTTTACGAACTCTGATATAGACACAAAACTAACTGAGAGTAATGAATATGTCGTAAGTAGCTGGGCAGATGAAAAAGAGTAGCAGTGGAGAGCACATACTCTCTTACCTTCCTTTTAATGCAATGCATGTTGCGTTAATGACTTAATAAGATCTGTCCATATTGAAGCTTTCAAGCCCACATCAATATGAGATTAACCACTCTTTCAGAAATTCCGTAATCTAGGACTAAAGCTTTTCACAAAAGATAAAGAGGCATCAGCACATTAAATGAAGAAATTTGCTGTTCAGAAACGTCGAATACCTATCGGAGAGGTTGCTGAGGATATTGAGATGGAAAGCTGATCTTCGACTTTTAAGTGTTCCCGAGATTACGAACACTGAGAAGATAAAAATCAAATTGCTGGGAGAACTCTAGGGTTTAACATTCTAAACTATGCATATCAGAACTATTTCTAGACGGTATTTATAAATTTATTGAACATGGAATGGCATATTGATCTTGTTTCGAAGCATGTAGGAACCAGAAGGAGGAGAGAGAGACCCACAAAAATGTATACCAATCGGATCAGAACCGTGAGCCGAGTTGATTTAGTCATGACCGTAGGCATTTTTATACGGTATTGATAATTTGTCAGAAACAAAGAAATCGGACCACGATTACATATAATTTTGGGTGAAAAATCTGTCAAAAAAGCACCAACGAGCATGAAATTTGATGTTATACACACGTAGATTCTAATAAATATAGCCAAAACTAGCACTCCTTTCTTGTTTTTATTACAATTTTTTAGTTATTTAAATTTTTATTATTATTTCACTCGTGCTCTCACATCTGAAGCCTAAAAATATATTATAAAATCTTGAAACTAAATTAAAACTTAATGTCCATTTGCAGGTTAGCTCTGCTCTTTAATAAAAGGACAAGATGTTGGCCAAAGGATTCTGATGATTGTGTAGTTTTGGTATATTACTTTGACCTTTTTTGTTTGATGTTTTCTATAATATGTTCTTGACATCAGAACATCAAGTGGCACAGAATCGGCAATGATCTGATCGAAATATTCGATACTAAACGAAGTTTCGAACGAGGTGACTGTTAAGAGAAATAGTATAGAAGAATCTGAATTTGCGGATGTCCAGTTATCGGTGGCTAAAATGAAACTGAGTAAGAAACATTCGGTGTATACGTAGGTTTTATCAAACTACCCAACGATGTTGGAGACTTTCCATCGGCGATCTGCTCAATTTTTTGCATACAATCACTATCCAGTTCTAAGAAAATCCTTGAGAAACATTTCTTCAGCGAGTATATCAACCAGAATTAGACCAGAATTAGACCGGTTGTATAGAAACTATGATTAACTCTGGGATCATGTATGCTCGGAAGCAGATTTTGTTTTTCAATATAGAATTTAAGCCCTGAACTCTCGCAATCGAGCGTATGTAGATGATGAAAAACCTATTTCTTACAAAAAAAGGACCATGCGACAAGATCCCAGCAGCATTTTTTTATTATTCTGTGAAAGCGAATTTCAATTGAAATTTTTATCAAAAAATACTCCCAGTTAAATTACTTTGTTAAGAATTGAAGTGTCTCTCCACAATAAGTTGAGGTTGGTATAGAATTGACTTCATTTTATTGAGAGAGAAATAGAGAGAAAGAGAGAGATAGAGAGAGAGTCTTGATTGAAGGATTTGCGGATGAAAACGCTATTTAACAAATTATTTGCTCCTTATGGGTAAATTAGAATTTGTTTTTTGACATTTTTACACAGAAAATGTGTTCTGAGTTGCAATTGTCAGTTTTTCAATCAGAAATATACTAGTCTAATACCAGTTCCGGTTGCACAAAAGGTAACTTCTTAACTTTTCTTCCAAAATTAATATATTTTTACACTGAAAATCTAAAGTAAGCTGTTACTTGTAACTTTTCGTTCAGAAATATCCTAGTTACATACTAGTTCCGATGAAACAGAACGATGACTAGCTGATTTTTAAACCAAAATTAATTCTTTTACATTTATTTCCCAATTTTTAGAAATAGTTTTATACTGATTCTGGATGGAAAAAAAAGCTAATTCAATATTAATTTTTGAATTTTGTTTTTAATTCAGTTAATAAATAGGTAAAAATAGGTTAAAGACAATAGGTAAATAGAAGTAGTTTCAAAATATTCAATGGCATCCATTTTCTGGCTTATCTAATCCCATCACTGCAGTTAATTTATTTAATATTAAAATTTATTTTTAGCCAGAATAAAGAAAAATTACACTTAAATATGCACTAATATTCTGTGAAAATCAGAGCATTCTTCCAATTAAAAAAGTAGAACAGTTTTCAAGGCAATATCTACGTATGCTGGAGTATATTGAGATGTTTGAATAATATGAACTCAATTCCTTTGTAGTTTCTAATTACATATTACTACAACAAACACACACACACACAAATGCCAAGCAATTATGGAAATTTATTATATACTTCTGTGAAGTAATTAAATATTATGGCAAGATATATTTTCATCTTTTTCTACAAATTCTTCTTTGTGTTTTTTGTTTCTTTTCTTTCCCTTCTTCACTATTTCATTCGCCAATAGTGCAATACCGCGGCGCACAAGGAGTAGTTTCCGACTGTTGCAACATCTAAGCAAGCGCAAAAGCAAACGCAATACCAACAATAATAACAACATTAACAACAACAACAGCAAAAACAGCAACAACAACAACAAAAAAGCTTATTAACCAAAGTGTTGTTGCGACAATTCCTTAGAGATTTATGTTAATTTGTTGTGATTTATTGCCTCTTTTAGTGGCCGCGTCCGTTGTGCGACAGCTACGACACCATACATACACACATAAGAGTACATGAGTTGATGAGACAAACCAAAAGACCAATGAAGACAACACACACAGCGTAGTTTCGATATTTGCAGCCATACAAATGGATCATAACTAAGCATTTTCTTCTTCAAGTCTGCTGAAAGATAAAAGAGATTTTATTTTCCATATTCATATTTAAGTATGTAAATATGTTGTTATGTATGTCTTCGGTATTTTATGAGCTGCCGCTATAAATTTTTGAAGCACAAAACAATTCATTACAGATGTTTCCCATCCAAATCACTTCAAAATTAATACATTAATATGCGTTGAAATGCACATTGCGGCTGCGAGCATACATATATACATATATACCAAATAATATTATAGCTATGCAAAGGGTTATCCATTTAGTGGTTTCGAAAGATCCGGGCTTCATTTTGACTTCTCTCATGCCAAATATGTTTTGTTTTAGTTAAAAAGTTGTTGAAACCAACTAAAAAAATGGAGATCTGAACGTCTCGGCCTCGTTTTGTGCTTTAAGTGGAGATTACGGTGCACATAATCGTCTAACTACTCAAGAAATTTGAAGAGTCTGGAGCGGCTACAGATTTTCTAAGGCCTGTGCATCATAGTTTTGCTCGCTCCACCTCTAATATCGCTGCTTTAAGTGAAAGTTCAGACGAAGACCCGAATGTTCTGAATTCTGAATGTCTGAAATTCGATGTTCTCAGGCGCTGGGACTTACTAACGGCATTTTAAGGCGTATTTTTAACTTGGACTTACATCTATATTCAAAAAAGTGCAGCTCATACAACAACTGAAGCCATATGACCATACACAACGTCGTAGTTACATCGATTGGGTGCTTGAGCAACAAGGAGTGGACCGCAATTTTTCAAAAAAAAAAAAATATAAAAAAAAATCTTCAACAACGAGGCACATTTCTCACTCGGTGGTTACGTAACTAAGCAAAATTGTAGCACTTGAGGCTCCAAGAATCCCCAAACATTTGAATAGACCCAATTACCCTCAACAAAACTTACTTCCTGGTGCGCTCTTTGGTGCGGAGGTGTGATTGGACCTTACTTCTATGAAAACGATAACGGCGAGACTGTCACTGTAAATTCGGAGCAATATGGTCGTATGATAACCGACTTCTTCTGCCCTGAAATTGAAGCAAACGACTTGGACAACATGTGTTTCCAACAAGGTGGTGCCACATGTCACACAACACGAGCGAATATGGCTTTATTGCGAGAAAAATTTCCCGGCTGCGCGTATTCATCCGTCCTGGCAATGTTAATTAGGCAACGAGGTCGTGCGATTTGACTTCTCTGGTCTCTTTTTATTAGGCTACGCGAAAGACTGTATTTATGCGGATGAACCATTAACTCTGGAGCACTTGAAACCCAACATTCGTCAAGTTATGGCTCAGATTCCGCCCAATATGTGCCAAAAAGTAGTAGAAAATTACAAGAAAGTTTCGAAGTATCGAAGTTTTCGAAAATTCACGAGGCGGTCATTTGAATGAGGAAGTGTTTCACATATAATGTCAATACTCAAGCTTTATAATAAAAAAAGGAATTTCATGAGAAAAAAAATATTTTAAATGAATTTTATTTACGTTTATTTTTGAAATCGCAAAATATATAACCCTGCGGCACTCTGCACCATCAATTTCCATGGTTAAAAAGTGGTTTACTGAGTTCCGTTGTGACGCACAAGTACAAATGACACCAAACGTGATGTGGTGGATCCATGTTTCGTCTAAACTATTCTCAGTCTTTTATACTCCGATCGACAAATATCATTCCAGCGATTTTATCGTTGATTTTTGGTGTTACGTACCTCTTTGGGCGACGTAAACGAAACATGGATCCACCACATCACAACAGAGACTAACGAACAATCAATATACTGGGTTTCTCCGGGTGAACATGCCTCAAAGAAGGCCAAGGTAATGCCCACAGTTTTTTGGTATGCACGAGGTGTCACTCAATCATTATAAATTTAAGAATATTCAATAAAAAAAGCCTATTTTATATAAAATGTTGATAAAATAATTATATTTGTGGGAGACATGGGTTTATAATTCATATTTTGCTAACGGCGCCGAATACATGCCTATAGGCATGATATACCCGAAGAGAGAAAATTACATTAAAAAAAAATAATAGTTAGTAATATAAACACTTTTTAGTACTGCAAATAAGAAAAAAATCCGTCATTTTTTCAATTAGTAAAATTGTTGGTCTTTTACTTACCGGAAAGCCGATTTTTAGAATTTAATTATGTCTGAGTCGTCATTTCACATTTAGTATGTAAAGATGATCTGTCATTTTTTTCTTTGTATTCAGTAATGTTTACAATTTCATCATGACAAGATATACGCAAGACCAACGTTTACCAATTTTTCAATATTATTATCAAAATACTCGTTCTGCAATTGCAACTTTTCTAAGAAAATCATCTTCTCTGATGAAGAAATCCACATTATTCATGAACAACCATTACATTCACCTAAATTGACATTTTGGTTTGGTTTTGGTCTAGTGGAATCATGGGTCAGTACTTCTTTCGAAGTGAAGCTGGTAGCACCTTTACTGTCAATGGAGATCGATGATAACCAACTTTTTATGACCACAATTGTGGGGTTATTTAAAGTCATTGCACGTTAGCAATAAACCAGACTCTCTTCAAGCTTTAAAAGTCAATATTGAATGTGCTATTCATTGCATACGACTTGATTTAGTGGAAAAAGTGCTCGAAAATTGGGTTCATCGAATTCGTTCCAGCAAACGAAGACGTGAAAGCCATTTGAATGATGTTATATACAAAACTTAATTGTATCGATTGTACTTCACTTCATTAAATAAAGAACATTTGAATTTCCTTAACAATTAGTGTGTTTTTTTTTTTTAAAGAAATCATATTATTCTTATTGGAAAACCCTATATATACGTATTTCTCATACAAATTACACATTTTACTTTAAGCGATTTACCGCTTCTCTCTCAACTAACGAGTACACACGATGTATGTATGTTGGCAATACGAACTAAACCGAACCGAGCACTAACGATGTTACACTTATTTATTTTTCACAGACTATACAATTTAAAATTTTGCTTTTTACTTTCCAGGTAATAAATTGAAATAAATTTTCAATTTTATTTAAAATTTTTATTCACGCACTACTCTTTTTATTGTTCATAAAAAGATTAATTTATTTATAGATATTTTCACTAGATCCTTTACACTCATAAATAAGACACGCGCGCACTTCGCTTGCAAAAATCAACTAGCCAAAAACAGCCTACTACGCATACAATACTCCTGCTTCTCACCTGTGAATATATACATATTTCTCTCTTCGCCTAATGCTGGCTTACATTAAGAAACTGCGCTCTTCTACTTTAACTCCGCTTGCTGGCACTTTCAATCATTTTGAAGGTCAATGCAACGAAAATCAATGTCACAACAACAGCGCAAATATATGTATACACATACATGCAAATCTATCGTCGCTCCGTTTCCGTTTCCCCTACTTAGTGCTCTTCTTCCGCTTTGCGCTAAGTGTCAGAGTGTGAGCAGAGAAAATTTGTTGCTTTTCAGCGAGTGTTAAATAAGAGTGCAACCGGAAGTAAGAGTGTGTGAAAACGGAAATGAACTTCGCTAGCTGAAGGGGTGAGAGCGTGGATCTTGTAGTTGTTTGGTTACTATTAAGAGATTTAAATGCAATACAGCAGGCGCTTAAAAGAGTGTAAGTAATGTGGGAAGCAGTTGGATTTCGTCAATCACGAGCGTGCAAAGTCATATTGAAGGTCGTCGATCGGAATGCTGTGAAAAATTAGTTAAAAAAAAGAAAGAAGATAATTTACTACTAAATAAATTAAAAAGTGAGAAATACATTAAAAAAAAAAAAAAACAAATATTGAAACAGTGAAAAAGTGTGAGCATAATAGAGTATACATTTAAATAATTCAGAAGTATTTCTATAAGTGGAATAAAAAAAATGCATGTCATGGGGTGATTTTCACTCGATTCGGTATATTTCGTGTTTCGGTTCTCTTTAAAAAAATGTTTAATATATATGAAATTTCTACTTGATTATTGGTTTGCTCTATAGGAATAGAAGAATATTTGTCTTCTATAAAAATCAAGAGAAAATTCATATGTACGAATATGTAGAACAAAGATATAGGTAAGTGAAACAAACGGCATTGCGCGAAAAGCCTTTAGCTATAAGCTTATGACGAATAGAACACTTCGTGTTTGCTGATTATATATATACATAACTGTTTTTTCGAATTAATGTTATAATTAATGTATGTACATATATGTATTAGACGCTTTATAATCAACCACTGAAGAGGCGGAGAGGAAAATATAGGGTTTTCCAATAAGAATGATATGATCTCTTTAAAAAAAAATCTCTAATTGTTAAGGAAATTCCAATGTTCTTTATTTAATGTGAAGTACAATCGATACAATTAAGTTTTGAATATAACATCATTCAAATGGCCTCCACAACTTCTTTTGCAGGAACGAATTTGATGAACTCAATTTTTGAGCACTTTTTCCACTAGAACAAGTCGTCTATCATAAATAGAACATTCAATATTGCCTTTTAAAGCTTGAAGAGAGTCTGGTTTATTGCTAAAGGCCAATGATTTCAAATAAGTAGTCTAATGGTGTTAAATCACAGCTACTTGGAGGCCATTCAAAGTCACAATCTCTTGAAATAATTGAATCTTCAAACCTTTCTCGCAATAATTCTGTTGTTGCACGCGCTGTGTGACACATAGCCTCGTCTTTTTGGAACCAGATGTTGTTAAGATCAACTTTTTCGTATTGTGGGCATAAAAAGTTGGTTGGTATCGATCTATACTGCTCTCCATTGACAGTAACGGTGCTACCAGCTACATTTCGAAAGAAGTACCGAAGAAGACCGATGATTCCACCAGATCAAAAACCATACCAAACTGTAAATTTAGGTGGAGGAAATTGTAAACAATACTGAATACAATGAAAAAAGATTACAGATCATGGCATATTAATAATGGCAAAAACGACATCTAGAAATCATATCATCCCTATTGGAAAACCCTTTATTATTTAAAACTAACCATTGAAGAGGTGGAAAAAACTTCGAAGAGTGATATATAAAAACACTTTTTCTTTAGTTTTTAATGATAGTTTTTAATAGTAGTATTCTTACCATGATTCATGATCCTTCGAAAGATAGCATTAACATTAGCTCCATGTTACAGCTAAATATGTTTAATAAGTCTGTGACCTTTTGACTTTGCACCGCAATTACCATATATACAACACTGCTCCCCTCAACTGTTATCGATTAATATACTATTCTTAAGGGGTTAAGTGGGCTTCAGTGGTTAAAAATAGGAATTTTCAGAATTTTTTCTTATATACAAAATCATATGTTTTATTCGAACAATTTACCATTTCATAGATACATATTTAAACAGTATTTTGTGAAATTTTTATTTAAAAATTCCGAAAGCTCAGTAGATGGTACCTCATCTCCCTTGACGTCTCGAAAAGTAAGAAAATACTCTCGCCATGGACAGCATAACTCATTATTGTTTTATCTAAAATCAAAAATCAAAAATATTTCGTTAGTACAGGCATAAATCTCCTTATTAGACGAAAAATAATTTTTGACAGATTTTACACACACAAAAAAAAAAAAATTTTTTTATGAAATTTTCGCCATGCATTGGCTCGAAAAACTTATTGCTTTTCGAGAAATCGTATCCACCGACTTAAAAAATTGACTTTTGAGATAAAGGCGTTTAAAGTTTCAAATTGACACAGACGTGGCTTGATGGGCGGAACTTCCAAAGGGTTTATATCTTAGAATTTTACTCCAATCGATTTGAAATTTTAGAAGAATATTGTAAACATATTTTGCAATTCAATAAGACAAAAAAATCGATTTTTTTTTAATTTTTAAACCCACCTAAACCCTTAAGTTTTGAGCACTTTACAACATTTGGTTTGGTTTTGAGAGCTCTTGAAAGCAGACGACCTCGGAAAAAGTGCAATTAGTGTGCTGATTAAAGATTATTTCTTTCGTAAAAAAATCATATCCGAGACCAAGGTAAGACTGGATAAATACTATCAACTTCAATGGTTAAAAAGTAGTTTTCTGAGTTATGTTATGGTCGTGAGATGGCTGAGGCCATAGGCAGCTGAACTGAGTGAGTACATCACTTTTAACATGAATTTTTGGACATGAGAAAGCTTTCCCCGATTTATCACACGTGACCATAATATTTAATATTCACATTTAGAATTTTTATTATATAAAAATGGGCTTTATAACTACATCGACGTAATATTCCTCAAGGATTTTCCCTCAAAATGGGTCTCAGTTTCATTGAGTTTTCTGCATTTCAACGAAAATGTCTACCGGCAAGCATTTTTTGAAATCTGCGAACTGGTGACAGTCGCCGGAAGCCAAATCTGGCCAATGCGGTAGATGTGGGAGCAATCGTAGTTCAACTCAACTAGTTTTGTCATTGATTCAATTCACCTATAGCACGATACACTGTCTTGATGAAAGAAAATTTGGTTTTTGTCCTTCGCAAGACAAGACACACATCCCAAAATACCAGTTGGCTGATTTAGAAGCAAAGTGATGGATTCACATTTCATCATTTTCCTCATTTCGAGTCAAAAGTTACGATTTGTTACGTTGAAATTTGGCCAATCACTGCGATGTCTCTTAAACACTTTGAGGATCCATTGTTTTGTAGCTAACAAAAGTAGTGTCACACTTAGCATTATGAGTTGAAAATCATGAAAGTTTACAAGTTGAAAAAAATTCCTTAGGCTAGGTCTTTTAAAGCGCTGTGTTATGAAAGAGTCGATTCGTCTTCGCCCCTATCTGCCAAAAATATGATTTTTTCTAAAAAAAAATAATTAAAAAAAAATTCATTTTAAAAATTATTACTGTAGTGATTTGCCACAAAAGAGGTCCATTAGACCAAAGCAGCTAACAGGAAAGCCAGATTCATCATACTCATAATACTAACAAAATATTTCGTCGAACTCAATAGTTACACCATAGATCAATAAAAGTCAGTAAGTAAAAGTATCACAACTAATACTCATAACATTTTCTTTGGTAAGCAATCGATTGATAGCCATTTAAATGGGTAATTTAATAACTATTCAAATACAAATATGGAATTTCCAATAAATACTTAACACAGAGTATTATGTGCTTCACATTAAAGACGAGACATCACGTACATCTATGAAACAACGTACAACATGAGTTGCGTGGTGTCAATGGCACACCTCGTACTCACCCGCCAACCACTGCCACAACACACTAGTCACTTGTTGACAAATAACTAATGACAATTCTATAAATATACATTAAAATATTATATAATATCTGGCAAAAGCAAAGATAACCATTACTACGAGTAAGAAATACTTACGGAAAGTAGTGTGTGAAATACGCTGAGAAATTTCAAAATTGTTTGAAAAAAAGTGCTAGTTAAAAACTGATTTAAACCGGACTAGTATGAAAAAACTGTCAACTTGACAAACTATTAATTTTAGCTCCAAATCGAGTCAGTTATTTGTTTGTTCACTTTGGAAATAGTATAGGACTAGTGTATTTACCATCGAAGGGTTTGCTAAGGAACTTTATTTTCTTATCCTCGGTTTTCCCTAGTGTGGCGTGGAGAATTCGATCCACGTCTGATGGTTTTTATGTAATTCGTTACGGCTGTATCACCAATGTATTCCTTTCTGCAGTAGCTAAGCTCCCTATGCTTTCCATCTACTCTTTTCTGACGGTCACTTCTTAGAGCTCTCCCATAGGCAGTAAGATACAAAGTGAGCGTTAAGAAGCATTTCCAGTGATTTTCTGTTCCAGTTACTGCGCTATAGACCGTCCTCTGATTTGATGAGTCCTTGAAGTGTAGTCTCCTTGGTCAAAACTTTCCTTAGTCTTACCGACTCCGTGGCACTTTCTTTACTATTGCAGAAATTCTGACATGACCTTCACTTGGCCTGCCTTATAGCCCTTTTATATACCATTATTAGGTCTTAATATTTTTACTTCCAAGGAATTACGCTTTCTTTGCTGCCTAGAAGCATTCTTTCACTTACCTTATAAAAGAGCCACACTACAGGGTTTTACTTGATCTAGTTACTGTCTGCTGCTGGTTTTACGTATTGAGGAAGAGCGCTAAAAAGCCCCAATTAAGATTGTAGTATGGTTTTATTAGCTTCTTCTTCGCCTAAATGATTTAATTACCCCTTATCCCTTAGGTAATCGTAATAATCCTTAGGTTAGTCTGTTCACAGATTTGCCTGAATTTGGTCCAGTTTGTTAATTTTGGGTTTCTTAAAATTGATTACAAATTGAACTAGTTTTTCTTTTGGCCTATTTATAACTAGTTTGAGGTTAAAATGGAGAGTTGCGCTTACTTCGTGTACTAGTTTCCAACTGGTTTCGAATTAGCTTTTTATTACTATAGTTTGACACTTTCTGAATACTACACGGGGCCGGAACAATAAGCAATTGAGTGTCGCAACAACATAAATGTTAGCTCATATTAATGCACATACGTATATATATAGTATATATTTATTCGTATATTATGTATGAAAAACGAGTTAAGTGCATTTAACGGATAAATGACAAAATACAGCGAATGAAATGCGTAGACACAAGTGCCGGAGCGGCCAGTCTAAGTTAGTCAACACATCACTACTAACTTTCATGTGGGTCTTCTTCTTCTTCTGAAGACTCATCATATAGCTTATGAGCTTATGACTTGTCGCTAATATGCGCATTTAGCTCACGTCGCAATTACGAGGTACGAGTTGCGAGTTGCTCAATAAATGCTTAACTGCGGACGTAACAACGGACGTGGAATATTGTCTTTGTTGGTGTTGTTGTTCTTGTTGTTGTTGTTGTTGTTGTTGTTGTTGTTGTTGTTGTTGTTGTTGTTGTTGTTGTCATTTGTCTATCATAAATGGTATTGGCATTATTTTACTCTTGTTATTGTTGTTGTTGTTGTTGCTATTGCCAACACAAGTTGCGCATAATTACGCGCTTAGAAGGCGCTTACCACACATGACCAGTGCCGGTCGAGGCAGAAGCCAACTCGCTATGCCGGTATTTTGACTTGAACTGCCTGCCACTTGAAGTGTTGCCGAGCAGCAGCAACAACTTTTGTGTAGACTTCCCATGCCGCCACTACTCTTCTCGTCTTTAGTGATTCTTCTGCTCCTTCCACATGCCTTCTTCTGCAAAACCCCACTATGAGTTCTCCCTTACCTACCTCTACTCAACATGTATTGCCTTCGCTGCTTATTTAATTTAATTCTATTACTTTAATGTTATTATTGTTGTTATTTATATTCTTTTTTTGCATTTTTTTTTTCTTATTGCGCTCAAGTGCCATCTCCGTTGGTGGTCAAATATGGACTTTGTAAAGCATTTCACATGACTA
Organism: Neoceratitis asiatica; assembly: GCA_030068015.2. Lineage (NCBI taxonomy): Eukaryota > Metazoa > Arthropoda > Insecta > Diptera > Tephritidae > Neoceratitis > Neoceratitis asiatica. Next base: position 78,657,116 of record CM061527.1, read on the forward strand.
GCTAGATGAGCTTGTAGACTGTATACGCGTATAGGATTGACTGGTTGGCAGGCTTGAAGGCGACTCATTGCCAATTGACGAACTGATTGACTGGCCACTGGTAATGCCACTGAATGGGTACTTGTGTATTTATATATAATGCATACTACATACCTATTAAATATATATATTTAATGTCGAAGCTACGGTTGATGGCTTGCTTGAGCATTGTGTTGAGTAAAGAAAGAGTAAAGAAAGACTGTGTGGTAAGAAAGAAAAAGACAACGAGAGCGCGAGAGAGAGACGAAGAGGGAGCATATGGCAGTTGGTGTAGCAGAAGCTCGCCTGTTTGGGTGGCTTGCTTTTGAAGTGGCGAAACAACACTGCAACGATTAAATGCCTTAAGGTATCTGAAGTATGCTTCGGCTTTTGTGTAGTAAATATTTGTTATCATGAACCGGCTTCGTAACAAGGGGAGGTCAAAAATTGCGGAAAAAAATTATAGGAATTGAAGGAATAAAAGTTTGGAAAGGAAAATTAACGATTTAAAGCGAACGTTTAGCTTGTAATGTAATGCAGTCTTGGTTCTGTGTATGCAGTTACAGTCGGAATAGTGGAAACTTGCGCAATCCTTACGCAAGCTATAGTAACCAACTTGTGTGAATCCTTGGGTTATAACTTAAAGAGTAGAATCGTCAGCAGAGCCATTATTCGACTTATTCTCTATAGAGGTCGCTGAAGTCTAACTGTAGCGTCTGTTAAACAGAGTTGCAGCTGCTGGCAAGCGTTGGCCTTCAAAGGAGTAGCGCGCTCTATAAATGTAACCCAGTTACCCAAAATCGTGCTTGGCGACAGTGGGAAAATTTTGCCTCAACGACGAGACATTCCTTAATGAGTTGAAACTGAACGACTTCAGTGAGGCCAAAAATCTGGTCAAATTTGTCATAACAGAGAGGTTTTAACATTAACTTGGACTACTATCTTGTGGCCTCCAGCAACTGCACGACACTTGTTGGATGGTACAGATACCGAGAGAAGTGCTTGAGAAGCTTGTCGATAGGCGTAATACTCAAAAATCTATGAAAAGATGCGGTGAGTAACAAGAGTTTTCAAGACCGAAGTATACTCTTGTACCACACAAAGAGGTGATCTAGTGACTGATGCTCCGAGTATACTTAATTTATGGAGAGAGCACTTCTTCAGCCTAATGAAAGGCAGTGACAATGAAACAATAGGAGATTTCAGCAATACTAGCCTTGAAATCCAATGCAAAATCACCCTTACAAACATTTACTACTTCGGATCGAGTAGCCACTTCCTCTATCCATGAACACAGACCAAACTCTAGAAGTCCCTCGTCATACCCGTTCTTCTATGTGGGGCGGAGGCATGAACGATGACAACAGCTGATGTATCGACCTTGTGAGCCTTTGAGGGAAAGGTTTCGCTAAAGATTTATAGTCCTCTGCATACAAGCGATAGTTAATACTGCAGTTGAAGGCACAATGGGCTATAGAAAGTGGGATTGGACAACGACATTAATATTCTGCAGCGATTAGGAAATAGCGCTTGCCTTAACTAGGTCAATTCGCCCGTATGAACTCGCTGGTGGAACTACTGGAAAAGGAGGTTGATAAAGTCCTGCCTTCACTTGGTGTCAAACATTGCCACTAATGCACCTTCATCTGTCGAATAGAAATGATTTGTTAAAATATCCGTGCTCAACCATCGAGTTAGTTATTCAAAAAATCAAATCACAGCCTCGCTTTGTATTCCTCTAACCCAAAATCTTGATCCCGTTTGAGGATAACGGCGGAAAATGCCACGCAGAAAAGCTCCAGTTGAGCTTTTAGCACAAAGTGGAAGCAACTTTCTCTAAGTCAAGGCTGTTTCTCAGCTCAAGCCCACCACACATTTCTTTCTTGTGTCCGCATTTTTTGTTCTCCTCTCGTTTATTGATGTTTACCAACGCAAAGAGAAATTAATAAACATTGAAATGCAACTTAAAACATTGTTCGTCTTGTAATAGCTCAGCGTAATTACCATTGATGGAGCTTAAAGTACACAAGCCTTTGACAAAACATAAACACACACACACGCGCGAGCAATGTAATTTGCATTATTAAGTAAGCATAACTACATATAGTGTGTATGTACTTGCATAATATGTCGAATAATTGTGCGTTTAAATTTATTTTATTTTTTTATTTACTATTTTTCACGCATTTTATGCAAATCACTTGTTCCCTTCTTCGCTGCTGGTTTCTTTCATGTTTCATCCTGCTAGACATGTCACAAATATATTTTTGTTGTTGTTATTATTATTATTGTTCTTGTTGTTGTTGTTATTGCTGTTATGAAATTTCCGCCTAATAATTTGTCGCTCGCCATCTGCTGCTTGCCATCGTGTCGCTGTCACCACCCCAGCTCAACACCGAGCGCTTGGCCACCAGCGTCAATATTCATAATTTCCAATTCAATATTTTTATTTTCTACGCCACATTGGTAAAAGCGAGAAGGTGGCGGCATGATGTCGATGAATTTTCCATAATTCGAGTATTTTACGAGTTATTATGCACAATTAATATGCTGCGTGCAATTATTGCATACTAATGAGCTATTAAATGTGCCTCCATTGAGTACCTTAGATGAGCTTTGTTCATTGGCGGATCGTTAGTGCCGTGTCTAGTATGGTAAATTGCATTTGAAAAGGATTTAATTCTACTCATTTCACTGGACAATGTGGCGTGGCAGGCAAAGGAAGTTCACTGAGTCATCGCAGCTCCTGGGAAAGACACTATGGCAGAAAGGAAATAAGCATTAGAGTCCAGCGGAGATCGCGTGTATATAAATCCGAAAACTCTGAAGCTGTTGAGTCATGGTGCACACTAGATGAAACTCCTAACTCTCCAAATGGGCTTCAAGCCAAATCTTCTCAATCTCATTCCACCACCAGCCCTAACACAAATACTACTAATCATCACCTCCTGTTGGTTGGAGGTTCAAAAATATTCTTATGATGAGAAGTGCCGCTTAAAAATCCAAAGTTTCTAACGAAAGTAGACGTTTTGTATTAGAAAGACTCGAATTTTTATCCAGCCGAGCACTGTTGCCTTCAAAACATGCCCCAAAGAGCCGCAGTAGCCGAATAGATCAGAGTCGGATGATTTTTGGGTCGGAATCTGGTTGGACTAAAATGATCAACAAAGAAATAAAATCAAAATGTCTATAAACCCCAATTAGCCATTGGGAGGCGGCTTGAAAATCCCCTGCCGATTAGAGATACAAGGATTTAGTAAGACATGCCCATCGTAAGAGGTGACTAAAATCGAACGACTCGGATTTTCAGCCGACCAAGCACTTTCTCTGCCAATATATTCCCCGAAAAGCAATTTGGGGAGCATTTTTGAGTTTACTATTACAACAACAGGCGACCTGAAACTATAGATCATATCATCATAGGCATGAGATATATGTTACATTCGGTTACACTGGCCGGCTGCTACGCCTTGCATAGAGTTGTTGGTCCTTGGTAGTATTAAATGGAAATTCAATTTAATTCGAGATAAAGATATCATCGCGTGGGTCATCAAAATTCGTTTGCAAAGCTCATTAGCTCTTAGCAGACTAACACGTGTTTTAGATAAAGCGGAACAGACAGAGACGACGCGGTCCGACATCGCACTTATTCCTTGCCTCCATATGCTCTCTGTATGTGTCACTGTTAGTAATGCCAATTCTACGCGGGTAAGATGCCAGTAGACTGCCTCTTCTGAAATTGCGTGATTTTGACAGTCTTGCAGGCCGTTAAGTCATTCCACTTCACCCTCTTTTGTCTTCCAGATCTCTGGAGAATTTCAGACTGTTAAAACTTCCTATTATAAACTAACTATTTCCCTCTTGACTATGCCTTCGAGGCTCGGAATCGAGTAAATAAGCAGTAACTTCCCAGTAGACATCTTATCCCCCACCTTCTTGCTTTTAATGATCTTTTTTGGACGTAAAACGAGATTATTTCTTTAATCACATCAAAGTTCCTTCGAGGAAGATTGGCTCAACAAGCGCTTTGTAGCACTGGCTTCATTTCTGGCTCTATATCAAGAGCATAAGTTCTCAAGTACCTTTTTGTCTTAATGTTCTCCTGAAATTCCAGTGGTGGCTACAGGGTGGTCACATAGACAGCTGATGTAGCGTCTGTGGTCAGCGTTCTTACCGTAAATCCCAGTGAGACAGAAATTGTCATATTCCCCCTGAATTTCCAATACTATAACGTAGCCTACATTGTTTCGGTATGGAGGAAGCCGCTGGAAAGAGCTACTGCAATCCTGGTGCTGTACTGTAGGTAGGACAGTTGCTGCAAAAGTCTCTGTAAGACTCAAGGAGCTTGGATCACCATAGTACCTTCGCGAAAGTACTGGAAGGGAACGACACCACTGAGGAAGAGGAATGTTTAACTTCTGCATGGATGAATAAAAGCTTGATGAAAATGTCGTGGAAGCTTTTTTTAATTTTTTCAAGAAATATCCACCCACGAGGGTTCAGATTTCCAGATCATTGCGGTTTTTACAGGCGAAGGTTGGTGCTATTAAAGAAGCGGTGGAAATACAGCTTTGGAGGTTGGTTTTATTAGATTATGTGGGATTCACTTCTACCAAAGGCAGCTTAACATATGCCCTCTGCCCTAGAAAAAAAAATTCTGAACACCTACGAAGCGTCTCCAAGTCACATCCAACCCAAGTGGGTTAAATTTACATCATACGCATATCTAGTTCAATTATTTCCATGCAAATGAATCGAATTAGGTACATTTTGCCTCCACTCCTCCTAATTACTTCACAAGCAGATCAGTAACCACGTCTAAGTACAACTCGATGTTCCCATTACTGGTAAATGCATTACTTTGCATTATGATTAATAGACGGCGAGAGCGTGCGCGTCTAGCAATCTTCGCCTTGCTCCCCAAATCATTGGCAGCCCAACGCACAACCGGACAAAGGCGACTCAAACCACCTCACCACCAGACCACAACCCGAAAGGTAACCAGCCAGCAGTGGGTGAGACTATAAGCGAGCAGAACAAGTCAGCTTGGCGACCAGTAGAAATCAGACGCCTTCAGCGCACTTGGCAGCGCGCCATTTCGTCGAGCATTCATTCACTTTGCGTCATGCCATATCTCATTGTCATAATGGACATGCTGACAGTAAATAATCTATCAATAATTGCTTTGGCTGTCATTACGCCAATGAGTTGATGATGATGCTGCTGCTTGTTGCTGAAGGCGGTGGTGACCATTTAGGAGGCGGCCATGAGTGGTTCGATTTGTGCACATGCACAGCAGCCAGCTTACATACATACATAAGCTCCGGTCCCTTTGGATTTTTGTCTGGTTAGAAGCGGAGTGTCATTGCCAATTCAGCGATGCCCTTAAGCGGGTGTGTGTGCGCATTTAGTTATGGATATATGTACACACACATACATATCACATATACACATATACATAGAGGCACGTGCGTTGTATTAAGCCCGACGTCCCGCTCTCCCCTCGCGCGTGTTGAAAGCGTTTTAAAATCGTTAAAGGATTACGTGTCAGCGCTGAGTGCTCTCCACTCAGCTCCGCTGTGTATCTTCAATCTTCGTTTCCATTGCGCTACTAAAGCGACAGCTGCTCTCCGCCATCCCCCCCGGTCATCTCCATCTCCATATCCATCAGCATTTTTTATTTATTATCCCTTACGTAGAAGAATTCTTTAATTCTTTATGTCAGACGCGTTGACATTTATCATTCCCTGGTCACACCGGTCGTCGTTCAAAGTCAGCGCGCGCTGTGCTCTTTAGCGTCGTGGCGTTGGGTATTTGCTGTCATTTATTTTTTTTTTTTCATATTTTTACTATTGTTATTTTCGCTTTTCTTTCTTTATTTTCTTTACTCGACCATCAGTGTCATTGTCAAAGGCGAGACCTCGCTGTGTGCGCTGGTGCTGGTGGCTTTTGTGCTCGCGCTTTCGTTCGGTTACATTCAGTCAAGGCCACCAATGAAGCTCATTTTGCAGATCATTCATTTTGTTGGCGGCTGACACATTCACTGACCGCTGGACAATATTCTATGACTTGCATGCTGCGCCTTCCTCTTACTCTCTTCCTCTCTTCCTTACTTCTATATTCTTTACTATTTTTTTTGTGTCTGTTCTTTTTTGTCATTGCCTCTTGTCACTTCCTTTGGGTTCTTTTCATAAATCTAGTATTTTAAATAGCTTAAAATTCATGAGCTCATCCATAGCGAAGAAGCGCTTTGGGGCAAAAGGAGAGAGAGAGAGAGAGAAAAGAGTGCGCAGCTGATAAGTGCTTGGTGGACTATGCAATATCACTCTGCTTTGGTTGCCATTTTGCAGAATTTTTTTTTTTTTCATTTCATAATCACTGGACGAAAGTCTCATAGACGCCCGCTTGTACTCGGTTCATTCACTTTTAATGAATAATTTTTTTTATGTATGATAAATTGCTCATCTGCATTTATTGACAGCGCTAATGGTTAAGTATGTTCTGGCAGTTGGTCCGGCTTCTTCTTCTTCTTCTTCTTCTTCTTAATTGGCGTAAGCACTAGTTATGCGATTACAGCTGAGAGACAACAATAGCAAGTCAGTTCAGTCCTTCTGCTGCTGATATTTCCAAATTAGTGAAGGTTCTCTTTTCTCTTCCTCTGCTATCAACAGCGGACATTTTCTAGAGAAGCATAAGAGCTGTACTGTTCTCACTTTGTCGGATGAGAAAAACTAGCCAGTTTCAAGCCGTTTTTGGTGGGTTATCTTGTTATCTTACCTCCGTGTTTTGCCTTCTGTGGTACTCGTCATAGTCCATATGGATGGTGCCATAAATCTTTCTCTTGATATTGCGTAAAGCTGACTCAACGGCTGCTACACATCGTCCACGCTTCTGCACCAAACTAAAGTGGAACTGAAATAGTACAGTCGATCTCGGCTCAATCTTTGCTTGCCGAGAGGTGTTTTCCTTTTCATTTGCCAACTCTACCTAAAGTAGCGTTTTTTGGCAAATATAATCCAGCGTTGAATAGCTAGACTATTCACTTTTCTGATATATGGTCTAGTACCAAACGCCTTTTAAGTGTCTTCCCTCGTTGTATTTCGAAAAAGCTCAGCCGGCAAGTTATCGATTTCTGTTGTTTCTGCTGATCCTTGGGGCGCACGTTTGCTACTCTATCCCGTCATACTCAAGTGATGTGTCGTAAGTCTGTTCCCTACGGTTGGTATTGGTGAATGTGGCCGTAGTGACAGTTTTCGGTCTGAGTAAGGGATTTTAATCAGATTTTACGAGGTGTATGTCTTTATTGTCCATACAGTTCTGGATTCTACAGAAAGCCTTTTTAGCCAAATCTCTTCATCTATCCTCCCTCAACTATTGTCCGTGACTGAGGAAAACTCTCTCTCTCTCTCTTTATCTCTCTCTCTCTCTTTCACTCTCTCTCTCTCTCTTTCTGTTCTCATTTAGGTAGGAGAGTTATGCTCCATCTCTGTTATGATAGCACTATTAGAACACAAGCGCCCTTAATTTTTTCGTCTCACTGCTCATAACTTAGTTGCTAGTCAGTCTCTCAGGTATTTTAGTAGAGAAGGGCTAAATCACTGAGTCTTTCCATTCTTCCAAGGCGGGCTCTCAATAACGTCCTCTTCACTTTTCGAATTTGCAGGTTCTGTTAAAACGATGTCTGTTTGACGCTTTCAGTGGAGACTAATCCTTAGTCCACAAGAGCTATTTCCATCTCTTCTTCATATTCTCATAGGACGTAAGATATCCTGCACATTCCTAAATACAGAGTTGAAATCTTCAATAGGTGGGTCCAAACCTGCCGAAGGATCAATAGCTCGACATAAGCGACTTATCTTCTATGCAGATTTATCCGAAGAACCTTCTCTGTTTCTTCTCGAAGTTTCCAGGATCTCTGCTTCCTATATTCGCTTCAACCTCTTGCTCCTCTAGAGTGCTTACATAATTGTCGGTTGAGTTGCGATTCTTTAGGCGAAGGCCATCTTCCCGCATCTGGCGTTCAAATTTTCATTGGCCGACTCAGTGGAGAATGCAATTTCGGCTACAATTTTCATCACGGGTAAATGGTGATCTTCAGTACCTTCCATTCCTCCTTCGGTACATCAGTAGCCATAGAGCATCTTCCGACATCATCTTGCGATATATGAATACCTTCGCTTTGGGTGTGAACGGAATATAGCTACGGACTACTAACTCCCTTACGGCGCCTTCCCACGTGCTAAAGCGTCTTAGGAGCTTCCTTCAGTAATGGTAGCGAGGGTCGCTTTGTATTTATTGATTTTGACACCATATGGCCAGCTGTTCGTGAGCTGGGGTCTTCATCCATTATCGCGAAGACCGCCTCTAGCAGCTTTAGCTCCGCTACTCTCCACCGTTCCTTTGTGATTCGTTCCAGGGGGTTGCTGTGGTCAATGAACGCGACAATCAATTGTTTCTTGGCCATCTCACTGGCCGTTGACGGCGGTTTCGAAGTCTTGGGTATTTACCGATCATGTCTGATGTTTGGGAGATAATTTTGGCCGCAATAGCAGAGTATGGTCTCCTCTTCTTTCATTTTAGCGCGTTTAGTGCTTTTGAGGTCCGAGTCTTCATTGACCGTCGCACTGTAGGTTCAGCAGCAGCAACCACTACCGCTATGAGCTGCTCTCTTCATTAGCAATGACCGAAGTTGGTATACAACCAGTAAGAGAAGACGCTAGTCAACGACTGCACGCACCACCAGGCCCACGCTATAGGTGCTAAACTAGGAAGTGTCAGGCCAACGCGGTGCCAGCAGCGAATCCCAGTCTATCAACTTATCGCTCCACATTTCAAGTGTATTTCAAATGGCTCACAGCGATAACTCACACACTTATCTGTCACTTTCCATATTTCTTTTCATAAATTTTTCAATAATTTTCCGCCATTTGACATTATCACAGCATCTCTTCGGAGAAATCTCAGAGTGAGAAGATGCGTGTATGGGAAGTTTTCATAACTGTCAATAAGACAAAAACACAAAATACGCTATGCAGCGACGCTGTGTGAGACGAAATTCTTCAAGTCAACCACTTTAGGTAACCACAACAACAACAACAGCAAGCGTTATCAGTTCGTCGCTCGTCAATTGACAGGATTTCATTTAAACAGGACTGCAGCCGGCGTAATCTCGCGCTGCGTTGCGTTGGTTTTTGGGTTGAAGCGTTCAAGCGTTGAAAGTGAGATTTTAAATGGCAGCTGTGGAGCGAGGCGCGCCTCAAGTGGTGTCTGCAATGACGCGACGCGACGGCTGATAAGCGCGCTAGTGCGGCAAGTGTCGAGACATGCAACATAGCGTTGCACTAACGTTTGTATGTGTGTATGTGTATTTGCTCATGTATGCCTCTTTATCAAAATCTGTAAGTTCATATCACAAACTGTGTGTGTAAACATGTGAAAAATGCTTAAAGATCGTGTAGTTGTTGTTGTTATTGCACAGTGTTGTGCCCACGCTGCGGCAAGCAAAAGTGACCAGACCGCTGCGCTTATCTGCTTGTGTTGCAGCGACCAAAAAAAAAAAATAATAATAAAATAAAAGATAAAAACAGAAAATTGTAGAAAAGTACAAAATAACAACAACAAAAACAACAACAACTATATGCCAACGACAACAAATCGCACGCTCTGACACATGTCAGTGCAGTGCGTGCGATGCGTGCAACGCATACGCCCAACCAATCTATCGGTATGTATGTGGTATGTAAGTGCTATATATGTATGTAGCAAGGTGTCTCGTTCGTCTGTGACACGTCCGCGCACTTACTGTTTGTTTTGCCGCTGCCACAGGCTTATCGCGCGCCACGCCGAATTTATCGCGAAATTGCAAAAGTGGAAACTAAATGAGGCTAATGAAGACTTTAAACTTTAATTGCGGCGAAAAGTTAAATTTCAAAAGCAACAACAACAGCCAGCAGTCGAAAAAGAAGAAGAAGAAGAAGAAATATAGAGAAGAGGAAGCAGAAATATTACATGCATTGCGCCTGTGTAGGCATAAAAGAGGCGGTTTGGCGTGAAATTGCTGGCGATTAAAAAGCTAAACATGTAAGTGGCAGCCAACAGCAACAACAACAACAACTGAAACGACAACAACAAAAAATGCTTAAAACCAAACAATCAGCATACACAGCGGCGCGTTAAATTACAGGTAAATGTTGCACAATGCTGCTTAGATTGCATGCAAATTATGCGAGAACAGCAAAATCGTGTGTTGCATGCAACAAACTAACTACATACATATATATTTATTTGTGTAACTGCATGCAATATGAAAGAACAAGCATCATCTTAGTAGTAGCAAAGTGTGCAATAGCAACGCGTTTTGATCGGTTGCATGCAACAATGGCAAGCATGTTAAGCGCAGCAGGACATGCCCAAGTATTGTAAAAAAGCAACAACAACAAAAATTAAAAAAAAAATTTTAAAGTAAGGAAAAAATTGAAAAAAAATTATCAAACAAAAAAACAATAAACGAAAAATAAAAATTAAAAATTTAAAAAAATTGTAATAAATAAAAAAAAATAAAAATTTGCATGCATGCAACATATAAAAAACAATTCTGTATGAAGTGCTTACAATTATTACCGCGCAAGAAGAGCACGGTATGTACAGAGTGGTTATGAAATGCGAAAAAATGTGGCAACAGCGTATTGGCGGCGGAAGGTCAGGCGCAAAGTGTAAAAATCAAAAAGAATAAAAATCAATAAAATAAAATTTTTGAAATACTCACTTGCCACACGCTAGTCTTGTAAAAACAAAATAATAAAAATAAGTAATAAAAATATTAACTAATATTACAACAAAACACTACCTGGCACAAATAGGCTTGCAACACACTGCGGCAGGCAAGCTAAAATCATTCTAATAGTTGCTGTTGCATGTCGGATGCCCAGAAGTTGTTATTTATAACTCACACTATTGTTGCAGTCATCAACTTTCATTGGCTAAGCTTTTTGTTGCACGTTTAGCTTAAAGAGGTGCTGAAGAATTCACGTTCTGTAAAGAATGAGTTTCGCGCGCTTCGCTCAACTTATGGTCAACATAATCGGCCTACTAAGTGTAGTACTCGCAAAAGTATCACCCATCTTGAGACCCAGCATTCATTATTGGATAATATTCGACCGAATAGACCACGTCCAGCACGCAGTGAAGAAAATATAATGGCCGTAGCTGAGAGTGTACACGAAGACCGTGCAGAGTCGATTCGGCGCCGTTCGCAGCAACTCGGACTAACTTATGGAACGACTTGGCGCATTTTACGCCGCGATCTTAAATTGAAAGCTTACAAAACACAGCATCTGCAAAATCTGAAGCCGCCCTACCTTCCCAAGCGCCATCGCTTCGTTCTATGGGTTCCAAAAGGATCCGACGTTTTCGAGCCAAATTTTTTTCAGCGATAAGGCCCATATATCTGGCTCAATGGGTATGTAAATAAGCCAAATTGCCGCATTTGGTATGAAGAGAAACCTGAGGAAATTCAATAGCTGCTATTTCATCCAGAAAAAACAACGGTTTGTTGTGGTTCGCGGGCCGCTGGAATCATCGGTCCATATTTCTTCAAAAATGATGACGGTGAAAACGTAACCGTCAATAGCGACTGTTATCGCGCCATGATAACCGACTATTTGATGTCTGAAATTGAAGCTCGTGATCTCCGCGACATTTGGTTTCAACAAGATGGAGCCACTTCCCACACATCGTATCAGTCAATGGATTAATTGAGAGAACACTTCGATGAGCAGATAATTTCACGTGTTGGGCCACCAAAATCGTATGATATCACACCATTAGAATTTTTCCTGTGGATTAATTCGCTCCTTAAACTATCTCCTGCATTGCCTCAAACACCTCTAGATGGTCGATAAGAAATTCTCCTCCTAATAGTTACTACAGAAGTTCGAATATCTGTGCTCTCGATAGCATGCAGACACAAGAGCATTGTAAAAGGTATAACATCTTAAGTGATCGCATGGCCGGACACTCGCGAAAGTTAATCCTTCAGCGTTCCGTCATATTTTGTGCATGTTTCTGCAGTTAGCTGGCTCTACTCTACCTAGCCCTATAAATACTCCAACAAGAATACTAAGTAAGTTCTCGTTTGCTTAATGCAAGTAACAGTTTCGTCTAGCCGGAATCCACCCTGCACCTCGAAAAATTTAGAGGTACGCCCTACTTTGGAAGTGCTCGAGGTGGTTTTGGAAGTGCTCCGAGTTTCCGGTTGAAGAAATGCATTTGATCCGTTGTGAAGAGTAGTTAGGACAGCTGACCCATTGGTATGCCAATGTTGGGTCTGTAAAAAGAGCCCTCTCACCATGCGTGTTTTGTGAAACCTATAAAATCGCTGACTTTTTCTTAAGAAGCCCTTTCGGGAGGGCATTAAAGAATGAGCAAAAGTACGGGTAGTGCTCTACTGACTCCTCCTCATCTACGTATATCCCTGCGTCAATAACAGAAACCGTTGGAGCGGTGCTCATCCTTCTAACCTGATTTCTATCAAACAGTGTTCGATTACTATCCGGGTTGTAATGCTAATGGAGATCCTGCTCAGAAGGAGTAAATACTTTGTTTCTTTCTCTTTTCTCGATGGTCAGATCCAAGCAAGTCTCTGTGCTCGGAGATCCAAACCACTCACCTTGTGTACATAGTCGAGCGTTGGTTTAAAATTGTTCTCAATCTATTACCACCTGAGACTTGATGTGATAGCAGTGAAGATCATAAAAAGCCGCTTGGCGAGAGAGAATTTCAAAGAGTTTAAAAGGCTTTTGTAGGAGTTGAAAGCTTCGCATTTGTAGTAAGGTTGGATGGATAGACGGACCACTTACTTTTTTCCAGTCACTTACCAAGGCTGTCTAGGAAGAGGGAATATTTCAGTATATTCAGGTACAGAGTAGTCTCCTCACCTTAGTGTGCAGATAGTCTAAACCTTCTGTCAACAGGTAGGCCGGGCGTGCCCTAACAAAGTGTTGTACTGGGGTCCAATCAACAGATAGTTTACCATTGCACATTTTTTGAGGATGGTCTAATGGATGTAGCTTATTTGATACTCAACTCGGCGCCGTGTATATACAGATCCGCGGGTAGGCCATAGGTTCCCATTGGTTTCTTATTGCAATTCGGCACTCTACTCGATGCGGGCAGAAAGCATTTGTTTCTTAAGAGGCTGAAGCCGGGTTCTTAAAAATGCTGTTCCAAAATTCTATTCCAATCTACTAATTGGGAATTTTTTTGTGAAGAAACCTACAGTCTTTTTATGTTTCAAAATGCTCATGGATTTTTTTGTGGAGAATTTATTTCATGTCAGTAGTACACTTGACAGGGTTAACACTCACTGTCGAGGAACTCCATATCGAGTTGTTAGTAAATGCTCTCAGAGAGCTAAAGTGTCAGCGGTCGAACGAATTTGATCAGACTCAGCACATGTGAGACGGTTTCGTCCTAAAGGCAGATCTTTCAAACTTCCGCGCCAACGACGCGAATCTACATAAATTCCATTCAAAACTGAGTCTCATCATTTGCTGTCGTAAAAGAAGTCCAAAGACATGGCACAAGCAGCGGCACGCTATAACTACAAGACAATGCGAGCATGTTGTTTCGACGCCTGCGTGAAAAATGCAAATCAATTCAATTAAATAAAACTTCAAACTAAAAAAAAGGTAGTAAAGGAAGCAGTAAGCAACAACAACAGCAAAAACAATCTCAATGAAAGCAACACAAAATATGCAACAAAAACCGCAACGAAAACTCCCCTCTGTGATTGGCCAATCTCCATTGCTATCTGAGAGGCCAGTCGACCGAAATGTGAAGTGTTGCAAGTACAAGAATTTTAATCAACCGCTTAGCACCGTACAACAAATACCACATAAAAAAAAAAAAAAAAAAAAAAAACAACAAATGTGAGGAAAAAAAAACAGATGCAAATCGTCTGAGGCCTTTTGAGTTGCCTTCAACGCGTGCGCGCCACACAATAAACAAATTTCAACGTTTAGTCACAGCGAATTGTAAATAAAAACAACAACAACACTGCTGAACAGCAAGTGGTCGGCAAGCAAATAACAATGACAACCTGCCGCTGCTGTGGAGGAGCCGAGAAGCCGCAGTGCAGCAGAGTTGATGCAGTGCGCTGGCTCCGTGAAGCGATAACAATAACAAAATGGTTAAGTGAAAAAAGAAGAAGAAGCAGGAGAAGCAGAATGTAATTTGTGTGTGTGTGTGTGTGTGTGTGTGTCTGTTTGTGCTGCATAAATTAAGCAGAACTCGCTCGAGTGGCACAAAAAGCGAACGCAGCATGAGTTGAGGTATTTCAGCGCTTTTTAGCGGAGTAGGCGCATGCGCAGCGGTTATTTGATGACAAGCGCTGTTGTTATTGTTGTTGAGCGCAACAACGCTCTTGCCACAACAGCTTTCCGGCCTGGCCTTACTGGTCGCAATTTTGATGGACAAATTTGCATTTTCATGCAACGCGCACATTGATCATTCGAGCTTGTGCTAACTTGGCGTGGAAACACTACCATTGCTGTTGTTGTTATTGTTATTGTTACGCTTCGCGCGCGTTCGCTTGCTGTGTCAGTGTAGGCGCTGGCTCACCTCGCTTGGCTCGTGAAGTGCAGTGAAGTGCGTAAATGGCAGCAGTGACTGAAGCTTCCGCGCGCGTTGCCCTGCTCAGGTCGCTGACATGGCAGTTGAGAGTTGGAAGAGCTGGCTATATAAGTATAAACCTATATATGTACACTTATTGGCAAGGATCTACCGTATCTATATATATATTTAACTCTCCATTGCATTGTCTGCGTCAAATTAATAAAACAACAACACCTCCGCCAAATACATATTTATACTCATGTCCAGAAATTAACATAAATTGAATTCAACTGTCCGCCCTCATGTGTTGCTGGAGATGCTGCTGTAGACGCCTTTACCTTTGTACGCAATTAAATATTAAGGCGACATGTGAAGGCCTTTAACTCGTATGAATGTGAATGTTGCACGAGGCGACAGTTGGAGTTGCTTTGTAATGGAGTTTTAGAGCTCAGGACTTGAGTTTGGAATTTTTATTAAAATGAGTCACCGTTCTCTGGGGGCCCAACTAACTAAGCTAAGCTGCATGCTTCCCAACCTCTTAGGTACATAAATGAAGTATTAAACTACTGGGCACAGCTACATAGAGACAAATATTGATCGAAATTCTCGGGAAGTTACTGAGAAGAAAACTCTTGCTTTAGGGCTAGCGAGCTTAAACTCTTCTACTTCCTCTTTACTGATTCTAATTTAGCTTATGTGATTCTAGCCGATTTAGCCTGTTTGGTGCCAAATGGGAATGCCAAGTTTTGGCAGGTCCTTTTCCGCCTGCACTTTCCAAAGAAGCGGGGATCCTCCTCTTCCTCTGCTTTCACCGCCGGCTACTACATCGAAAACTTTCAACGCCGGATTGCTCTCCTCCATACGAACCACATGAATTAGCCAGCATAGCCGCTGTCTCTTCATTTGTTGAACTATGTCAATGTCGTTGTATATTTCGTAGAACTAATTGATTGATTTCGAGTTTCCCTACTCCTTTAAAGAAAAAAAATATATAGAAAATTCAAATTTAATGGAAAATGCTTATTATCATTCGAAAGAATATTCTTTAGCATTTCTTTTTTTTAGATTATCTCTATCAAATATTGGCCGCGACTACGGCTCAGATGGTCCATCCGTTGAGTCCAATTTTCGATGACTCGTTCCTGCATTTCGACTGGTAATTGGCGTATCACAAGCGTGATGTTTTGCTCCAAGGTCTGAATCGAAGCGGAATTGGCCGCATAGACTTTAGACTTTACATATTTCCACAGGAAAAGTCCAACGCTGTGATATCACACGATCTTTTTGGCCAATCGCCCGGGCCAAAACGTGAAATTATCTGCCCACCGAGGTGTTCTCTCAATAAATC
Source organism: Neoceratitis asiatica (assembly GCA_030068015.2). NCBI lineage: Eukaryota > Metazoa > Arthropoda > Insecta > Diptera > Tephritidae > Neoceratitis > Neoceratitis asiatica. The sequence goes on from CM061527.1 coordinate 78,673,095, forward strand.
CATTGATTGATGCGATTTGTGGGAAGTGGCGCCATCTTGTTGAAACCAAATGTCGCGGAGATCACGAGCTTCAATTTCAGACATCAAATAGTCGGTTATCATGGTGCGATAACGGTCGCCATTGTCAGTTACGTTCTCACCGGCAACAGTTTTGAAGAAATATGGACCCATGATTCCACCGGCCCAAAAACCACATCAAACCGTTGATTTTTCTCGACGAAATGCAACCCTTGAATCTCTTCAGGTTGCTCTTCGTCCCAAATGTGGCAACTTTTGCTTGTTTACATATCCATTGAGCCAGAAATGGGTCTCATCGCTGATAAAAATTTGGCTTCTTGGAACCTTTCAAGAGTCCATAGAGCGAAGCGATGTCGCGTGTGAAGGTCGAGCAGCTTCAGTTCTTGCACAAGCTGTATTTTGTATGCTTTGAATTTAAGATCTCAACGTAAAATGCATCAATTCGTTCCATACATCAGTCCGACTTGCTGCGAACGGCGCCGAATCGTCTCTCCACTGTCTTCGTATACACTCTCAGCTACGCGCGCTATATTTTCTTCACTGCGTGCTGGACGTGGTCTATTCGGTCTTGACCATAAGTTGAGGGATGCGCGCGAAACACATTCTTCACAGAACGTGAGTTTTCGTATAAAGTTGAATGATTTGGAAGCGTTGCTCAGGCGTAAGTCTTTCCGTGATGAAATGCCAAAAAATACTGAACAAAAATGGCATGATAGCTTGACAGGACTCACGCGTGATCAGTCAAAAAAAGGCTATTGCAAAGAGTACCTCCATTTGGATCACCCTTTACATTTAACTTACTGGAAACTACTTACTAGCATAAGTACGGCTATTTGTGTTCAGGAACAAAATTTTCACATGGTAAACGATGAAGAATATGTAAAGCAATACAGCTCAAGACGAATGCGACAACATATCTGTGTGAATGACTCTTTTATTGTACTTGGGACTAGCTACAGAGCGCTGCTGATTACTAGAAGAAATATATAAAATATGTTAATAAAGGAAATGGTCTTTAATGATCAAAAAAAAAACTTAATTTTTATTTGATTCGAGTTATAATACAACACAGTGAATCTGAGTACAAGTCAAAATGACATTCAAATAGAAATAAATCATCCATCAAGCACTCAGAGGCGATCTCACGCTTTGAATGGTCTCCAAACAAATAAAATCCATCATTTGCATTAGAAAACTGAAAAAAAAACCACTTTACATACCAGAAAAAAAGGAACACACGCCACTTGGAGTTTTCTTCGAAGCCAACAACAAGTACAATATGCTGGTCATAAATCTAAATGCTACCAATAATACTTCAGAGAGACAATAAGGGTTAGAAAGATACTCACCACACTACACTACACTAGACAAAGGCGCAACAGCGCACACCACATTTACCTAAATGATTCCATTATCTACAATTTTATGATGATGATAAAAATATTACCACCGCCTAAGTGGCGGTAATAAGCACTAAAATAAAAACAATAAAATGAAATGTAAATAAACAAATGAAAAAGAAAAAAAAATCGAAAAAGATGATAAAAAAGTAGATAATAAAATTTGAAAAAAATAAAATTAAAATAAAAAATAAAAATTCAGAGAAGCTGATAGCATTGCGGCTCTAAAAGCCTGGTAGTAAGTAGTTGATGGAAATGAGGCTCTAAAAGCCTGGTAGTCGGAAGAGTTCGTTCTTGGTAGCAGAAGTGAAATGTGGCAAGAAGTGTGGCACACAAAACAAAGCTGGAAAGCAAACTGACGGCAATGAAATAAACTGTAATGCAATAAAAGCCACAAAAGGTGTGCAGTGTAGAGATAAGGGGCAACAGTGTTCTGTGTGGCAACATATTGCAAGTAAATATATGTATATGCAAGTGGCAGCCAATTGATGCACACCAAAAGCGGTCTACTTGCAACTACAGGGCAGGTAGTAAATAAATATTTTCAACATTGAATTGACTCCTTCGCAGGCACTTTTAGGGGCTGCATAACACTGCACATCTCTCCTCATACACTGCACTTCAAACGCTTTATGCAAGAGTAAAGCGCAGCGTACTTTGCCACAAAGGCGGCATCACATGTTGCCGATTTCGTAGTAAATCACAAAATTTTTCACTTTTCCTGTGCAGCGGTTGCAATGCTTCGCTGCCGCACGCCTGTCGCCACTTTGTGTCTTCAATTCGTCACACGCTCATTTTCAAACACACACTCGCTACGCGGCTTCAGCATTGTTTGAGTGGCATAAGTGTGTTGAGGAAATTGCATTCATGCGTTATTGGCTGTGTGTCTGTGGGTATGTGTGTGTGTGTGTCATTTTCGCATGCCTCTTTTGTTAGAGTGAGCCGGAGTCTTGCTGTTTAATTTACTTTCCTTGGAAATTTGTTTTTTTTTTAGTTAAGTTTGATTTTTATGAACTCACATAGAACATTAAAATACAAATAGGATGATGAGCAACATGCAGCGCACAAGAACAAGATCACGCAAGAAATGTCATACCAGTGATTGCAGGCCGTTAAAGTGGGCCTCAGTGATGAAACTAGCGCATCTAAACAGTTTTTTTAGGTCTAAGACCCTAAAAAGCAACAGCGTTTCGTTCGGTTTCGCCAGAACATTTGACATTCGTCAAAGATATTACTATAGTACCTTCTCCTCCTTGTACCAAAAGGTCGTGGGGAAGAATTTCAAGCCTATTCACATACCTATCAAAGCTTTTGGCATCACTAATATCGACTCTCCTGCCGAACCAGCTCAAACTATTTGTATTCCCATTGAACGGTCTTCCCTTACATCCCCGCCCTGCAGACCGTAAACTCAAATTCTGTCTATAAAATAAGTATCTAGTCCCCAAGAGTAGTTTTCTCTTGCTGTCCTTTCCGTTGTGCTCTAGTACAGTATACTTATGGACTCTTCCCCAGTGTCAGTAGAATACAAAATATTTTGGCGGACACAAAATCAGTACACTGTGGACTGAACGGATTTTACTTTCACTATTTGAATAGATTATTTGTATACACTCCTCTTCTTCAGAAATATCAGATCGAAAGACCCGATTAAAATCTGACCCAAATATGTGGAATAATCTTCTCGCCATTAAGCCCTTTCTTACGATTTTATAGCCGAGCGAGTTTTCATGTTCGCTTCGCCATTTGCTTAGTCCAAGAAAAGAGCGTCACATGGGAGATAGTTCACTAACTTCCATCTTCTATGCAAAGCGCAAGACTAAAAGAGCAAAAGCATTGCGTCCAAAGTGAACAAACTAAACTGAAAAATCCCTATCCTCCTCCATTCATCAGCTCCACTAAGAAGAAATTAACTATACCCCACCCCACCACAGGCACCTGCAACAGATCCCTCGACATTTTCACTCCTTTAAGACAGAGCGAGGTTTCTGGACGAGGAGAGCAGTCGTCCTGGAAATGGACAGGTCAGTGTCGCAATATATCAAGCAAAACTGACTGAAATCAAGATAGCGGTAGACCCACAATTTCAAGGTGCCATTTTTGTAAAGAGGCTAGTATCTATGCTAGGAACCAGATGGCTATATCGAGTTCAGACCAGATTCTCTTCTTTAACTTTTCAGCTGTGAGCTCTCGCTATAGCTCAATTTAATCTCGGATCACAGTAAAATTTTTGATAAATTCGAAAATGAGCTTGGATCAATATGCATTATAGAAATAAAAAATATATTAGGAGATCTGCTTTCACCTGCGAAGTCACAGGTGGAAGAAGTTCAGTAGGTTATCGCGAAGGCGAAAACCTCCAAATCCTTCGGCCCTGATGAAATAAGCATGCTAATGCTAAAACATTTGGGTCAGCAAGAGCAGACTAACTCACCAAGGTTCTCAATTTTTCTTTGACCACTCTAATTATACTCGACATGTGGAAACTGGTTAGAGTGGTCCTGCCACTAAAGATGGAGAAACCTGTTAATAAAGGAGAGTTCTATCGGTCGATATCTCTCATTTCCCCAGTAGCGAGGCCTAGCGGCTTCCGTCACTCACACACCATTTGTGCCCTGCTACACATCAGCATGGTTTCGGGAAAGGGCACAGCACCAAAACAGTACTTAATACCATAAACACTCAGATAGTTCATGGCCTCAATCAAAATCGGTCGTGTGGGCAGAAAGGATAAGCCTTTTGGAGAACAAGAGTATCAGAACTGGAATCTGATCAGCTCAGATGCTGGAAACAAATCACAACTCCATCTGAAAAGCTTCTCTTTTCTTTGAAGAGTCGACTTTTGGTGGGATTAGTATTAATACCATCAGCATTTTTTGGAATAATAAAAAAATTTGTCATGAAATTCTTTTATGCGTTTAAGACGAACATCACAAGGCGGAAGAGATCAGTTAAAAGTCTTTTAAGAATTACTTTCTGTCTTCAAAAAGCTGCAACCAACTATTACAAGAGAACAAAGTGTTGTATGTAATCCGTAGGAATCTCCAAACATTTCAAGATTTGTGGGCAACATTTAATGAAACACAACTCGAATATGGAAACATACTATTTTTGGACAATTTTGGAAATCTACACGTAAGGCGAGCAACCTTAAGACACTTCAAATTTCAAAGTAGACATTTAAGTCTAAATATTTACATGTTGCACGTTCTGAAGTAGACAAAAAACACGAAAGTATTGACTTAACTCAAGAGTAGTGCCGCAAAAAAAGTCTGTCAGTCACTCAGGCTATGCGCAGACAGCGCAAGAGTTTTCGTGATCTCAACAAAAAGCAAAAAAAAAAACACCCCAAAAACAAGAAAAAAAAACAATAAAAACTTGAAGGAAAAGAAAAAGGGTGAAAGAACAACAAAAAAACGGAGAAACAATTGTGACTTCCGTTGACAAATTACGAACGGGTGTGAATTGAAATGGAGAAGTGTTGAGATTTTTTGGTTTTAATTTTTTTTTCAGAATTTCTTTTTTTACATTTTTAGTACTTTTATTTAATTTTATTTTATGTTTTCGCCCAAACCATTTGTAATGAAAAATACGCTCAATGAAATGTATACCACACGCCTCTTGCCATTCTTGCAACAGATGAGACAAACAAACGGTACATAATGAATTGGCGGTGAAAATTTGAAAAATGTTTTGAAAATCAACAATCAACACACGGTAAATGTTAAAGGGATAATATTACCGCTTGTGGAAACAAAAATATGAGGAAGGAGTGTACTTGATAAAGGGTGATCCATTTCGATGCTCGCTACTTTTTAAAAAAAATGGAAGCACAGAAAATTCAAATTTAATTAGGAAATATTTATTATCATTCGAAAGAACATTTTTTGGCATTTTTTTTTTTTTGAGGGTTATCCCTTTCAAATGTTGGCCGCAGATACGTCTCAGATGGTACATCTGTTGAGTCCAACTTTCGATGACTCGTTCGAGCATTTCTACTGGTAACTGGCGAATGACACGCGTAATGTTTTGCTCTAAGGCCTGAATCGAAGCGGGATTGTCCGCATAGCCTTCAGACTTTACATATCCCCACATGAAAAAGTCTAACGGTGTGATATCACACGATCACACGGTCCATAACGTGAAATTATCTGTTCACCGAAGTGTTCTCTCAATAAATCCATTGATTGATGTGATGTGCGGGAAGTGGCGCCGTCTTGTTGAAACCAAATGTCGCGAAGATCAGGAGCTTCAATTTCAGGTATCAAACAGTCGGTTATGATGGCGCGATAACGGTAGCCATTGACGGTTACGTTCTCACCGGCATCATTTTTGAAGAAATATGGACCGATGATTCCATGGGCTCACAAACCACATCAAACCGTTGGTTTTTCTGAATGAAATGGCAGCTATTGAATCCCTTCAGGTTGCTCTTCGTCCCAATTGCGGCAATTTTGTTTGTTTACATACTCATTGAGCCAGAAATGGGTCTTATCGCTGAACGAAATTTGGTTCGAAAACGTCGGATGTTCTTGGAAATTTTCTAGAGCCCATAGAGTGAAGCGATGTCGCTTGGGCAGGTCGGGCGGCTTCAATTCTTGCACAAGTTGTATTTTGTACGTTTCCTATTTATGATCTCGACGTAAAATATGCCAAGTCGTTCCGTACGTCAGTCCGAGTTGCTGCGAACGGCGCCGACTCGACTCCCCACGGTCTTCTTCTCAGCTACGATCGCCAGATTTTCTTCACTGTGTGCCGGACGTGGTCTATTCGGTCGAAAATTATCCACTAATAAATGCTGGGTCCCAAGATGGGTGAGCGAAGCGCGCGAAACACATTCTGTGGAGAACGTGAATTTTCGTAATAAAGTTGAATGATTTGTAAACGTGTTGTTCAGGCGTAGATCTTTCCATGATGAAATACCAAACAATATTTGGCGCTTTCTAATCGCTGAAGCGATTTTCGGCCGAGGAGGAGAATTTGTGGTTTTTCATCTTGATATTTTTACCAACCAACCTAAGCCGCCTCCGAACGGCCGATGGATTGTTATGAGGAGCTTTTATTTCATGCCAGAAATGCACTCGGAGGGCTTGACATTCCCTGCCGAGGGGCGATTACAATTAAAAAAATTAATTTTCTATAAATTTCTCGCACCTGGGCTCGAATCCAGGCCTTCCGAGTGGCGGTACGCAATACTAACCACTCGGCTATCGCGGCCGCTACACAATACTGAACAAAAATAACATGAAAGCTTGAGACGACTCACGCGAGACCTGTCAAAAAAGGGCTATTGAAAAAGTACCTCTACTTGGATCACCCTTTACATATATACGAGTACATATATATGGTAGGGAGAGTAGGGAAAACATTAGAGGCAAATAGTTGGCGTATAATAGGTTTCGGAAATTAAAGCGAGCTGACTTTGGTGGACGTGGCAAGCAACGAAAACATGTGCGGGGGTGTGGTTGAGTGCTCACAACGCTTGGATTGCCATTGGAAATGAAAAGTCGCAGCAAATACAACACAAGCATACATACAAACATGCCTGCACGAGGAGCCAACAACTCATTGTGTGTCATGCAGTCTATATATGTATGTGTAAATGACAGGCAACATCTGTTGGTTGCACAAAAAAAAATACAACAACAACAACTACACAGTTTCTCATTTTCCCTGGCTTTGTGACGGCTCGCCTTTCACCGCACAATTTCACAAAAACCAATTGAAATTTCTCCAATTTCGAGTGCGTGCAACAAATACGCTATTTGATTTGGATTTCGTTTACAATACTTTTAAATACTCACTGCTGTTGTTGTTGTTTGGCTGATTTTTCATCATTTAAAAATCATTTTGGAGTTACGCTCATGTCGCTCGTGACTTTTGTTGACTTGCAACACGGCATAATTTTCAATACAAACAGACGGTTGTTGTTGTTGTTGTGGTTTTTATTGTAAGTTGTTAATTATCGCAAGAAACGATTTTCGAAGGCTCTTTTCTTCCTATATAAGTACATATATTATGTGTGTAAGCCGGTTAAGCCTTATTGCGCTCAACTCGCAACACATGTCAAACACAAATTTAAATATTGGTCGTTTGTGCGTGTTAGGCTTCTCGAGTATTTTCTAAAACAAATAATGTCAGGGGAGTGTTGAAAAAATATCGAATTTCATGAAAAATTCGTAGCAGCGCAATGAAACATGCAACACGATTTGGCTGTGTGAAGCGATTTGGCGGCGCATAAGTAAACTCGACTGAGTAAAAGTATTAGATTGGTAATATATTGCGGTATTAAAGTCATATAAATCAACTATCAAAAATATACACACATAATTGCCAAACAAGTTTTTATTTTTATATTTTCTTATATAAAAGGTGTTCCAAGGAGAGGTATTTTGTTAGATATCCCCTTTTTGACAGATCACGCGTGAGTAGTGTCAAGTTGTCAATTTATTTTAGTTTAGTATTGTTCGGTATTTCATCATGGAAGGACTTACGCCTGAACAACGTTTACAAATCAATCAACTTTATTAGGAAATTTACGTTCTGTAAAGAATGTGTTTCGCGTGCTTCGCTCAACTTGTGGTCAACAGAATCGGCCTACTGAGTGTACTATTCGCAACACCATCACCCATCTTGAGACCCAGCATTCATTATTGGATAATATTCAACCGCATAGACCACTTCCAGCACGCAGCGAAGAAAATATAGCGGCCGTAGCTGAGAGTGTACACAAAGGGGAGTCGATTCGGAACGACTTGGCGCATTTTACATCAAGCTCATTTATTGAAAGCGTACAAAATACAGCCTGTGCAAGATATGAAGCTGCTCGACCTTCCCAAGCGATATTACTTCGCTCTATGGGCTCTTAAAAAGTTCCGAGAATGATCCGACGATTTCGGGCCAAATTTTGTTCAACGATGAGGCCCATTTATGGCCAATTGGGTCGAAGAACAACCTGACGAAATTCAAGAGCTGCTATTTCATTGAAAAAAAAAAAACAACGCTTTGGTGTGGTTTGTAGGCCGGTGGAATCATCGATCCATATTTTTTCAAAAATTATGCCGGTGAGAACGAAAACGTCAATGGCGTCCGTTATCGCGCCATGATAACCGACTGTTTGATGCCTGGAATTGAAACTCGTGAATTTCGTGAGATTTGGTTTCAACAGGGCGACGCCACATCCCACACATCGCATCAATAAATGGATTTATTGATAGAACACTTCGGTAAGCAGATAATTTCACGTTTCGGGACAGTCGATTGGCCATCAAGATCGTGTGATATCACACCGTTAGACTATTTTCTGTGGGAATATATGAAGTCTAAAGTCTATACGGACAATCCCGCTGCGATTCAGGCCTTGGAGCAAAACATTACGCGTGTCATTCGCCAGTTATCAGTCGAAATGCTCGAACGAGTCATCGAAAATTGGACGCAACGGATGGACCATCTGAGACGTAGTCGCGGCCAACACTTGGAAGAGATAATCTTCGAAAAATAAATGCCAAAGAATGTTCTTTCGAATAATAATAAAAAATTTCCATTAAATTTGAAATTTCTGAGTTTTTTTCTTCAAGAAAGTAGCGAACCTCGTAAGGATCACCTTATTTTTTCTCAGTTTCTTTTATGTATTTATTTTTTATTCAATTTAATTTAATTTAATTTATTTTTGGTTTATTTAAATAATTAATTTTTTTTTAATTATGATTTATGTACTTTTTTGCTTTTCTGATATTTATTAATTTTATTTAATAAATTTAAAAAAAAAATTTTTTTGATTTTATTTTATTTATTTTTTTATTTTATTTTATTTAATATTACTTTTTTTTTAAGTTTTAAATTTATTTTATTTGCTTTTTTTTAATACAATTTCTTTTTAATTAACTTTTATTTAATTTAATTTAATTTTTATTTTATTAATTTTTATTTGTTTTGCGCTATTTTATTTGATTAAAAAATTTTAATTTTAGTTTATTTACTTTTTTTTAAGTAACAATATTAATTTCCTTGATTTTTTTTCATATTTTATTTATTTTTTTTTATATTATTTTTTTAAATAAATTTTTTTATTTTTTTTTTTTTTGTTTTAATTTTCTTTTTTCAATGCGTAACTTATTTTTTATTTTACTTCATATTTTTTAATTTTATTTTTTTATTTTACTAAATTTTTTATTATTTTATTTCTTTCTGTTATATTCTATTATAATTTTTATTTTATTTTATTTTTTATGCTTGTAACTCGTTTGTGTTCTCCTTCACCAGACTTTCTCAATCAAACGTTGGCTGCCAATCAAGTCAATCCTTGCGAACATCTGCTCGATTGCTAGTTTCCATTTCACCAACGTTTACACCCCGTAAATGTAGGTTTGTTGACTTACTTGTCTTTCCATTTTCATATGATTTGTGTAAGTGAAGCCAAAATTTCATTGAATTCGCCAAATTCAGCAATAATCGTCTACACTGGCAATAAAGATGGTAATAATCATGTTCATGGCTTTGCCAATAAACGGGTAAAACAATAACAAATTGCAGCTGACTGAATTTAGAAAAGGTTGGGAGTGATGGGACGCTCCGTAGGGGTGATGCGTTTCTATGAGGGGCATTTATTTCATGCCCAAAATACGCTCTGTGGAACTGGCATTCCCTGCTGCTGATCGACGAAATTCGGAAAAGATTTTTCATTCATTTTGGTTGTTGATTTACCCACTACTCGAAGCCATGACCCAACGCATAGTAGCACACATTGCTATTGAGGAGGGTTATTGTGGTTACTCGATGATACACTGCACAAACATACGACCTGAGTATTCATCAGCAGTTTGCGCAAAGTCTTGTCAGGCATTGCTAAGAGTTCTGTATTTACCTTTGACTGTTGAAAGATGACATCAAATTCGTTAGACTGCTCATGAGCTTCGACTGAAAAGGGGTCTGCTGCTGGCGTATTTACCTTCTTCGATGTCTCCTCGCTAGAATGTCAACGTAGTTTCATATGCATATCTACTACACGCAGAACCTTACGTCTCAGGATGTATCGCTTTTGGGTATCGCTATATCTGTGTCTTTCTCTCTCACGAAGTTCGTCATAGCCTTTGCTCCAGATTTTCTGCATTTGCAGAGTTCGTCTGTTAGTGGATTTTTTACTTATGGAATCCATGCCAATGAATCGAAGCTTTAAATATTAATACCATTAATCGTCCTGATGGTTGATATAGTCAACCGTTCTATCTCCCGACCCCTCCCTGGCCTATGCAACCCGTCTCTTTCCTCTTTTGGAGTCTATCTGGGACTGGCTGTGGTGGAGAGTCACTTAATTGCATACAAATTAACTGCGCGCCAGGATGCGGAGATCGTAAACCCGAAGCAATACAGAATAAATTTTACAGTTCAACGTTCATTCTTAAACTAATAAAATTTCTCTGCTTCTTCTTCTTCTTCTCCTAATGAGGCAATCGAAATGCTTATTGAATATTCGGAAATTTTATTGATGGTAATGAAGTTCGATGCTTGATGAGCTTTGCTTCGAATGCCAAGAAAGCACGCCAGCAAACAACAACAACAATACAACATTGCTCTTGCCAAATGGAACACACACAATACTTGCAACAGCACTTGCCACACGCTGCCAAACAAGCAAGTTAAATGCAAACGATGGCTGAGCCCATGAGAAAGTATGGAGCGGAGAAGAGAAGAAGAACAGAAGAAGCAGAAAACGTGAAAGACGACCACCAATTGCTGGTCAGCAGGCGAAAAACCAACAACAACAACAATAACAACAACACTGTTAGAAGAGATATAGCAGCAAAGCAAAGCAGTTGCTAAGGTATTGATACACAGATATGCATGTGATTATGGAATTGCAAATGATGCTTGCCAATTGCTATCGAATTGCAAACAACAACAACAACACAACAACACATATGTGCTAATCTTGCAACAGAGTTGCATTATTGCGCCGACGACGACGACGATTGAATTAATTTTTAATTACTTTCGCATTTGTGGCCAAACAGGCCAACAGCGGGCAGTCTAAGGTGGCAGCAGCAGCAGCAACAACAACAACAACAACAATAACTACCTATATATGTGTGCTTTTACTTGTTCCGAGTTGCCTTAGCTTGCAACATGTCGCTTAATTAATTACCATCCGGCAACGTTAGCTTTAAGACTGTTTGCCGGAGTGTTTTGTTGTTGTTGTTAGTAATATTTTTGTTTTTGCAATTACTATTATTGGCATTTGTAAGTTGCCACAGCGGCTACATCAGCGTTTCTTGCGCCATGCTGTGCACCACACGCCACACTGAGCGAGCCGACGACGTTGACTTACAATTGGAACGCACACAAATACACACGTGCACACACACACACACATATATATATATATATATATATATATGCTGCTTCATTGTGTGCCGCTCGACTGGAGTTAACTTGCCACAGTTTGCTTTCAATCGACAACTTGGCTGAACCGCTTGGCATGACTCGTCAGTGTTCGACAGAGTGCCGATACGAGATTGCCTGCTGAGCGTTAGCCGGCCAAACCTGCCACACAGCGGTCAACACGACGATGTGTACCGAATGTGATAGTTGCAGAAAGCGCCGCTGATTAATATGTTGAAAGGTTGCATTGGAGTGCAATTGGGCGCCAATTGGGACGCTCCGCTTCGTTGGCTTTGTTGTGTTGAGTTATTGTGGCGTGACGGGCGGTCGGTGTGTGAGTGAGCGAATGAGTGAGTTTGTGTGTGTGGTAAGTTTGCATGTTAAAGTGATGCGATTTTGGCGCGCGGCCCTTAACGTTACAAGCAGGACGAGCAGCAGCAGCAGCAGCACACAATTTGCCACACGTGCAACAGCAACACTAATTGTACTACAAGCACAATTCCCCAGTCAGTATTGATTGCAATTATACTCTGGCAATGGCTGGCAACATGCACCCAACTAGCTACATACATACCTAGTACTATCGTGCCTGATAAGGTGGTTTAACTGTGCGGGGAGTGCGTGTAGCGCGGGCGTGCATTACAGCCAGCTAGCTGCTTTCTGCTTACCAAATTAGGTTGCATGCATAATTTGTGGCATAAACAAAGCAAACTGTAGGAAATTGCTATTAGTTGTGGTCTTACATACGCATACACATACACACATATACATAAGTAGGTATTCACATATCTAAATGTATTAACTTGTTGTGGGAAGCACCTTCAGCGCGCTGCAACATATGTTCGATGCCATCAGCAGCACTACCAACAAATTAATGCAATCTCTCTGTGGCATTCAAATTGTTTTTTTTTTTGCTTTTATTCTCTGTTTTATTGACTTCCTCATCTAATTTGCTTCAATTTGACTTTCCGGCGGTAAAGTTGAAAGTCATTGGCTCTTTGGCTTTTTTTTCACGCCCACAAATTACCAATTAATTTACTCATTGTATCTGCTGCATGTAGCGCGTAGTATTATGTAAGAATTTTTCAAAATTTTCAATTTTCAATTAAGTGTGGAAAATGCTTTGCACTTTGGCGCAAGCAAATGATCTTACAAAAGAGGAAATAATAAAATAGTGGAAAAATGCATGGAAAATGTATTTAGAATTATGCTCGTACACAGGAATGTATCTATGCACATGCATATTCACAGATGTATGTTAAATACACTGGCGTTCAAAAATTTTTATGTATCAAAAATATATTTTTTCTTAATTTTTTTTTTCTATTAAAAAAATCAAACTAAATTAAAATAAATTTTTGTATATGTAAATTTTTTTCTATTAAAAAATATCTAGATATATATTTGAATAGTTTATAAATTAAAATTTTTTTTTCTTGTATTAAAAAAAAATGAGAATTTATTTAAAATATTTCAAATTTTTGTTTAACAAAATTTTTTCTTGCACTAAAATATATCAAACATATTTAGTTAAAAAATGGAATTTTTTTATATATTTTTCTTTAGTTTTGAAAATTAAAAATATATTTTTAAATAAAATTTGTTTGCAAAAAAAAATATCAATTATACTTAGTTTTAAAAAATTTAAATTTTTTGTTTCATAATTTTTTTTTCATTTTACAATTTTTGTGTATAAAAAAATTTCTAGTACGAAAAATATCAAACAAAGTAAGCTCTAATAATTAAAATTATTCTTAAGTTTATAATTTTTCTTATACTCAAAATATCGAATATATAAAGTTTTAAAAAATTTAATTTTTGGTTTCATAAATTTTTTTTTTTTTTAAATTTTTCTTGTACCAAAAAACATCAAATATACTAAGTTTCGAAAATTTTAGCTTTTTATTTAGTAAACTTTTTTTGCACAAAAAAACTAAGTTTGAAATATTACAATTTTTTTTTAATTTTGTAGTAGTTTTAGTCATCAAATTAACAAAGTCCTAAAAATTTTATTTTTTTTTCTTAAATAAATTTTTTCTTATACTAAAAAATATCAAAATTTATTAAAAAAAAATTTTTATTAAAAAATATCAAACTAAGTTTAAAAAATTAAATTTTTTTATTTGATAATTTTTTTTTTTTACAAAAAAACTAAGATATTAAAATTACAAAATTGTTTTATTAAAAAATATCTTGTACTAAAAATGCCAAAAAAATTAGTTTTAAAATCTTAAAATATTAATAATTTAATTAATATTAAATAAAACTTTTCCTTGTACTAAAAAAAATAGCAAACAAAGCATATATTAAAAATTAAAAAAAAATTTTAAAATATAATTTTTTAGTGTACAAAAAAATATCGAATATATTAAGTTTCAAAAAGTTAAATTTTTTATTTTATAATTTTTTTTTACAAAAAAAAAACTAAGCTAGAAAAATTACAAATTTTTTTACATAAAAAATTTTCTGGTACTAAAATTTTTTTTCTTAAATAAAATTTTTTCTTGTACTAAAAATATCAAATTAAGCTCTAAAAATTAAAAAAAATACTGAAAATTTCCTGTACTAAAATATATAAATAAATATTAGTATAAAAATTTAATTTTTTTAAATGAAATATTTTCTTGTACTAAAAATATCAAATTCCCTAAGCTTAAAAAATTTAAGTTTGAAATTTTTTCTAAATTTCAAAATTTTCTTGTACTAAAAATATCAATATTTCTTAGTTTAAAAATAAATAAAAATTTTAAATAAAAATTTTTCTTCCACAAAATTGTCAAAAATATTAAACAAAAACTAAAAAACTAAAAATTTGTTTGTTTGTAAATTTAAAATAGTAATTTTACATAAAAATTTTACTTGTGCTAAGAAATATCAAATAATCTATGTTTAGGAAATAAAAAAATTTTCTGATAAATTTTTTGTCGCACAAAAAAAAAAATTAGTTTGAAAAATTATAGTAAGTAATTTCTCTACTAAAAAAAATAGCTAGAAAAATGTAAAATTTTACAGTCTAAAAGAATTTTGTTTGTACAAAAATATATCAAAAAAAAAAAAGTTTAAAGTATTAAAAATCTAATTATTACAAGAAAAAAATTAAGGTATTTTAATTTTTTCCTATAAAAATCTGTCTTTTACCAAAATAAATAAATATAAAATTATATTATTTAATATCTATAAATTAAAAAAATTTTCTTACTAGAAATATAGACATTAAAAAACACTTATGGTTTTTAAGAACAGCAAACAAAGTAAAGTTAAATAAACTCAAAACTATTTTTGTCAGTTAAAATCTATATGGACTTAAAATTATTGAACGATGTAGAGAACGAAAAATAGAAAAAATATTATTTTTTTTAATGAAAGTCATTATTGTACTAAAAAATTTCAGACCAAATAAGTATTTTAAGAACTGAAATGTAATTTTGTTGAATAAAAATGTTTTTTTGTACTAAAAATGCTATAATATTTTGATTAACATTAATAAACAAGAAATATTAAAAAAAAATTATCCTTGAAGTAATATTTCATTTAAATGTTTATTATTTTATTTTATAAAATTTATTTATAAATTTTTGTATTGTGGTTTGAGAAAAAAAACACATTTTAAGTTGTTAGAGGGATGAATTTTTGATATTTTTCTTTAAACCATTTAAATTTAATTAATTATTTATTTTTTATGTGTGAATTCTTTGAAAATGTTCAAAGATTCTAATCAATTTTTTGTTCCTTTTCCAAGCTCATAACCAAAATATTTTTAATTAATACTTAATTAATTTTACTTTGTAAATATTAAGTAAAATCACGCTGAACTCGATTATGATCCGCATTGTACATACATATGTACGTAAATTTGTTTGCCCTTAAAACGGCACACTTCTGCTCATCTTGTACGTTTGTATATATGCAAGAACGCTGCATCACTATTCTTACCCGTAGGAACTTGCAACATACTCCTGCTATGTGTGCAACTGAGTGAGTGAGTGAAATATTTCAATAAATTAAAATAGGCAGCAACGCGGAACGCCTACCAGTAACGCCTATAAAAAAATTTTGTTGCAATACTCCAAAGCAATAAAACAACAACAACAACAACATTGTTGGTATGATGCCAGCGCTGTCGAGCATACTTGCATACCTGCCTATATATGTATGTAGTTACATTGGTCAGGTCAGGAAGTGAAGATTTCGCTGCATTTATAGTTGCAAATTCAAATGCGTCAGAAAATTTTAATATTTGAATAAAGAAATAAAAGAAGTTCATTAGCTCAGCTACCATTTGGTTTTATAGAATATTGAGTTTTCGTGGCTATGTCCCTCGGCGCAGTTTCTTCATAAAATTAATTACGAAGCAGCTCATTTTATTGATTTTATCCCTCGCACTTCACCGTCGAGATCTGCTTTTGGGCTGATGGCCAGAACTGCACCAAAACCTTCACAGAGTGTGAGTAGTTACTCAACTACTCCAAAATCATGTGTTGTTGTGTTTTTAATGGCACATTCCTACAATACAAGGATGTAAGAAGTTGCTTCTCACATTCTCCTATTACATACAATAAATATGATGGACTTCAGGAGTAGAACAACACGTATTCAAGCATCAACCCCTTCAAGTTTTTTTGTTACACAGTTTTCCCTCTGAACCCATTACACAGTAATATATAGCGTAATGAGTTGATGAATGTGCTGGCAAGAAAAGGTGTAGAGTTTTTCACGACAGATGCGAACTTAAAATGAATTTTTTTTAAATTTTTTTAATGAGAAGAGAATATTGTGGTTAACATGGTATAAGAGGGGACCATGAGAGCTTTTTTTACTAAAAAAAGCAGGATATACCTACAAGTATGGATCTTCTTACAGACATCTTCTATTGCGCAGGCACACAGAGGCATTAGACACGACCTCAAACGACTAATGCAGCAGCATGGAGGAAAGGAAGAGCTTGAAGACTTAAGTCACTTCCTTTTCAACTGCGCTGAGTGCTTTGGAGAAGTAGTATATAATTTGTTCACTCTAGGAGTGAGTGCTTGGCCACTTACTATATCCATAGGTCACTGATTCAGATCCGGCTCGAAGGACCAATATTCGTGCCGGGGATGTTGGGGGCCAGAATTCCTTAAGATGGCTTCTCTAAGACGGAAACGGAAAAATTTAAGTACATTTTAGACACTCTCAAATATAATGGGTGATCCATTTCGAGGTACCCTACTTTTTTTTAAGAAAAAAAACACATTTTGGCATTTATTTTTAGAAGATTATCTCTTTAAAATGTTGGCCGCGACTACGTCTCAGATGGTCCATCCGTGTCGCGGAGATCACAAGCTTAAATTTTAGGCATCAAATAGTCGCGCCATAAAGGTCGCCATTGACGGCTACGTTTTCACCGGCATAATTTTTGAAGAAATATGGACCGATGTTTCGACCGGCCCACAACCCTCACCAAACCGTTACTTTTTCCAGCTTTTAAATCTCTTCAGGTTGCTCTTCGTCCTGAATGCTTCAATTTTACTTGTTTACATACCCATTGAGCCAGAGATTGGGCCTCATCGTTGAACAAAATTTGGCTCGAAAACTTCGGATCTTCTTGGAACTTTTCAAGAGCCCATAGATCGAAGCGATGTCGCTTGGGAAGGTCGAGCGGCTTCAGTTCTTGCACACACTGTATTTTCTACGCTTTCAATTTAATATCTCGACGTAAAATGCGCAAAGTCGTTTCATACGTCCACGGCCTTCGTGTACACCCTCAGCTACGGCCGATATATTTTCTTCACTACCTGCTGGACGTGGTCTATTCGGTCGAATATTATCCAATAATGAATGCTGAGGGTTCTCAAGATAGGTGCTGGTGTTGCGAATAGTACGCTCAGTAGGCCGATTATGTTGACCACAAATTCAGCGAAGCGCGCAAAACACATTCTTTACAGAACATGAATTTTCGTAATAAAATTTTTGATTAGTAAACGTTGTTCAGGCCTAAGTCCTTTCATGATGAAATGCCAAACAATACTGAATAAAATTAATATGACAGATTGACACAACTCATACGTGATCTGTCAAAAAAAGGCTATTGAAAAAAGTACCTCTACTTGGGTTGCCCTTCATTTCTTTTTTCATGAAAATATTATTTAGAAGAGAAAAATATTTTAAAAGAATAATAACAAGCATTATGAAAATCATTATGAAAATATGTTAGATAAATTAAAGAAAAAAGCCGGAGACATTTACTGCCTTAATGAATAAATCATAATGGCAATAAACCAAATACACAAACAATTAAGTGCATATGTTTGGAAAAGTATAAAGCCCAAAAAAGAAAGCAGTAAAGCCACAGAGCAGTAAACATATTTCATATGCAAGCAAGAACTCTTTCATAATATTACTTATTAACATTCTGTACAAATTTTTCATAATCACTTATTATGACTGCCTGTCAACCGCCGAGAAAGATTAAATTAAGTGCACATAAAAAACGAGAAATTTTTTTTTTTTTTAATTATAACATAGAAAAAAAATTAATGAAGGAATAAAGTGATAAAGAATTCAAAAATTAAAATTCAAATATAAAAAATTTAAAAAATTATACACAACAACCACAAAGCGCTTACCCGCATTCCCCTTCCTACAAAACACTTTTATATAGAATTTTTTTTTTGAATAATTTTTTTTTTTTTGCTATAATATTTTAATTAAAATGACTAGCGACTACCCGCTGCGTTCGAGCGCATTCACACACAGTTTGAGCTGCATAGAACGCAGGTATTTAGGTGAAAAATATATATGAATTTTATGTAAATGCAAGCAAAGTGGAGCGCGCATGTCGAGTGAGTAAGGGGAAGCCGAAAAAAAAAAATTATGAAAAAAAGTTTCTATTAAAAAATGCTACAAAAGAGCAGTAACATGTACAGAAACAACTCTTTAAAATCTAAACAAATTAACGACATACTTAAACAAATGACAGATGTCATACAAACGATTCATTATGAAAAGCCGCGCGCTGGCAGGCACTTCAGGTGTCGCTGGGTGAAGTAATTTTTATTTTTTTATTAATTTTTTTTCTTTTAAATTGAAAGCATACAAAATACAGCTTTTGCTAGAATTCAATCTGTTCGGCCTTTCCAAGCGATATCGCTTCGCTCTATGGGTTCTCGAAAAGTTCCGTGAAGATTTGCCGATTTCGATTTCGAATTTTGTTCAGTGATGAGGCTCATTTATGGCTAAATGTGTACGGAAACAAGCAAAATTGTCACATTTGGGGCGAAGAGAAACCTAAAGAAATTCAAGAGCTGCCATTTCATCCAGAAAAAAGAACCGTTTGACATGGTTTGTGGGCCGGTGGAATCATCGGACCATATTTCTTCAAAAGTGGTGCCGGTGAGAACATAATCGTCAATGGCGAACGTTATCGCGACATGATAACCGACTATTTGATACCTGAAATTGAAATTGATCTCCGCGACATTTGGCTTCAACAATACGGCGCCACTTCGCACACAACGCATCAATCAATGGATTTATTGAGAGAACAGTTCGGTGAGTAGATGATTTCACGTTTTAGGCCGGTCGATTAGCCACCAAGCTCATGTGATATCACACCGTTAACATTTTTCCTGTGAAAATATGCAAAGTCTAAAGTCTTCTAAAGTCCATGCGGACAATCCCGCTTCGAATTAGAGCTTGAAGCGAAATATCACGCGTGTCATTCGCCAGTTACCAGTCGAAATGCTTGAACGACTCAACGAAAATTGGACTCAACGGATGGACCATCTGAGACGTAGCCCCGGCCAATATTTGAAAGAGATAATCTTCAAAAAATAAATGCCAGAGAATGTTCTTTCAATTGATAATAAACATTCACCATTACATGTGAATTTTTTTTCTTTCTTTAAAAGCGTAGTGAACCTCGAAGTGAATCAACCGATAGTTGTTTTTTTTTTTAGCTTTTTTGCCGCATTTTACACCCCTTTTCTTCAATGATATGGATTTTTGTTGTATTTCGTGTTAACATTTTAACTTTTTTTCCGCTTTATTTGACTCTTGCCGTGTGTGTGCATTTTCTTCATTTCACTTCATAAATTTTCTTTGCTTTATCCTCTTAATCCCCTACACTTCATCATTCACATATACTTATGTATGTATGTGCAACTCTTTCACTCTTCACACACTTTAACACTAAATTGATGGCCAGTACTGTGTCAGCTGTCAAATGTCATTTTAAATGTCACACAACATATATATACATACGAGTACATACAAACTAGTTGGTTATGTCAATGCAAATGCAACTCGGTGCTCGTGGAAGACAATTAAATGTTGTCAGTTTCTCTATTTCTTTGTACTACGTCTTTTCTTCTACTTGTTTTACTTTATACACCGTTATTTGTTATTTTCATGTTTAAATAATTTTTATTGGAAATTTATTGAGTTGATTTGTGTGATTAAGTGTTGGATTTGGGGTTTGGGGCAAGAGACATTGTCTAAACTGCGTGTTATGTATATTTATATGTATATTTATATGTATTTACAACTATTGTTGAACAAAAAACATTTATTTTATTTTATATTAGTGAATTTAACAACAGTTTAATAGAGCTGTAAGCCTCACCTGTGAAATGCTGACTTGATGTTGTGTTAATCTTGTAAATTATTTTTTTTTTTTTTGTTCAGAGCAAGAGAAAACAATGTTTGTCTTGTTGTGTAAAAATGTTTCTTTCTTTTTGTTGATTTTTTTTTATACAAATTTAGGTTAAGAATTTATTTTATTAACAGCCATTAATAGGCTCATCTCAATTATCCGCCAGTTTCACTGCAATAAAATGAAATTAGAAAGTCTAAACTGAATTTTGTACGATTTTAGTGTACATAATTGTCATCATAAACAGGTGCTTTCTGTGTAGATCTGGTAGTAAAAAAGTGTAGTAACATCAAGAAATAGTCAGAAATGTCTAGAAAAACTTTTTTTGAAATATTTTTGTGGTTTTGAGGAAAGATTATAAAACAATTCTCGAACAACAAGCAGCTGATTCGGTAATTGAAAGGAATTACTTATCTTTATAGTGTGAATTGTGCCACTGACTAGTTGTAGTCTAGTTTTGGCTCATCCATAAAAAAAATGAGTGAAGTCTGCATATGCTAAAACAACCATGTCATTGGTTCTTATCCTAAACACCCACCTGTTAATCTCTCGCAACATCAATAGGAGTAATACAACCGTCCATTATCTCTGGCAGACGTAACCTACTTAAAATTTTTGGCTGGACTTCTGAATTTCTTTGCAATATTCTTCACTTTGGCATGTCGACCCAAGATAAAGCTGGAAGCATTAAAATAAACTCGGATGGTTTGAAACTTGAGAGTAGATTAGTTGTCATCATTGAAGCTCTCGTTGAAGCTAACGGACAACTGCACTGTTAACACAGCGAAGTTTCCGTTACCAGCGCAGCTGGAAAACAAATTTGAATCGTATATGCGGGGGAGTCGCTCGAGCAATGAAAGCTATAAATTCGATTACGAAAAGCTCAAAAACGTGCTGGAATGTCGCAGATCTCTTATCAGTAGAAGGCTGCTTGGAACAGAACTTTTTGGGGCCCTAGTCACAGTAATAATATTATTAATAAAACAAGAATGTAATAAAATAAAAAAATAAAATTGGTGAACTGCAAGTGATACAAAATGTAAGTGTGAATGAACCACTGACAAAGAAGAGCAACAACAAGCCACGGCACACCTCAATTTAATAAGCCGACAAACAAACGTATATAAAATGAATTAATGCATTTTTTATTTAATTTTTTTTTAATTTTTTCGCTTTTTTTCTCTTTTTGAACCATAAAATATTTTACTATTTTAATTTCTAGAGCAAAACATAAAAATGTATAAAATTGTAAAAAAAAAACCAGCGTAGACAGAGCCCTCAGTAAACCAACTGACAACAGCAACAGCCACTAGCTGCATAATTAAATTACAAAAAAAAAAAAAAAAAATTACAATAATAATAATGCGAAGCAGCCAGCGAAAGAGTGAGCGCGTGCGAGAGTGAGAGACAGAAAGTTGAATTGAATTGAATAAAATTCTTTTCACACAAAATAGAACCCAGCAAACTGACTGGGGTGCGACGCATTGAAGCTTTCAGCGCTTGTGAATGCCTTGACGTTTAGAACAGCAAAAAAAAAAATAATGAAAATAAAACTGAAAAGCTAAATATGAAATTATATAAAAATGTATGCAGAGAACTTAATATGCAAAAACCGCCACAATATTTACCCTAAACTAACTACCATGCGCATGTGGCATGTAAAATTTCAACATTTTCTGCATTAATGTAGCAAATTAGTTGACTTGCGCATACATACATACACACACACACTCGTTTAAGCGCATTCAACACAGCTTTTTTCTCGCAAACTCTTTCACTGCTGTGTGTTGCATACTGCCAGGCGCATTCGCTGGTTAAATGGAATTGTGAGCTGCTACATTTGTATGTAATATTATTAGCTGAGTGGGAGTGCATAAAAGCCCTAGTGTGCATACATACATACATACACATTTATTTATCGTTCATTCATACACTTACCTAAGCTTATTTGCTTGCACTTCAACTTCTTTAGCTGCTTAGCTGCTTAGCTTCTATGCTTCTAAGCTTCTATGCGTGTGTGTGCGTGCCTTAATTGTTTATCTCTTTGTGTATTAAACCCGTAATTATGTCTTAATTAGAAATATGAAATTGTTGTAATTGTTGTAGTTCACTGCATTCTTATAATTGTTTATTGTTTTATAGTAGCGCCTAACCGTTATTGTTATTTGCAAACAAATATGAAAATGTTCGTTCTTCAAGGAAATATGGCAAAAATGCTTTGGCAAAAGTGGATAAAAAATAAAAAATATAATAATAAAATAAAATAAAATAAAATAAAATAAAATAAAATAAAATAAAATAAAATATCCACGCTGACCCACAGTAATTTAGTGGTCCGCCCAATGTTAGAGCAGCTCCCGGACCTTAAGTGTTCCTCAGCGGTCCATTGCTTTATATAACATTTTAAGGTATTGAAGGACAATGACATACTAATGAGTGATCCATTTCGAGGTTCCCTACTTTCTACAGAAAAAAAACCCAGAAAATTCAAATTTAATGCAGAATGTTTCTTATCATTCGAAAGAACATTCTTTAGCCTCTATCTTTTGAAGATTATCTCTTTCAAATGTTGACTCGTTCGAGTATTTTGACTGGTAACTAGCGAATGACATGCGTGATTTTTTGCTCCAAGGCCTGAATTGAAATGGGATTGGCCGCATAGTCTTTAAACTTTGCATATTCCCACAGGAAAAAGTCTAAAGGTGTGATAACACATGATCTTGGTGGTCAATCGACCGTCCCAAAACGTGAAATTATCTGCTCACCGAAGTGTTCTCTCTATAAATTCATTGATTGATGCAATTTGTGGGAAGTGGCTCCGTCTTGTTGAAACCATATGTCGCGGAGATCACGAACTTCATTTTCAGGCGTCAAATAGTCAGCTGTGATGGCGTGATAATGGTCGCCATTGACGGTTACGTTCTCCCCGGCATCATTTTTGAAGAAATATGGGCCAATGATACCACCGACCCACAAACCATGTCAAACCGTTGTTTTTTCTGGATGAAATGGCAGCTCTTGAATCTCTTCAGGTTGATATTCGTCCCAAATGCGGCAGTTTTGCTTGTTTACATACCCATTGAACCAGAAATGGGTCTCATCGCTGAACAAAATTTGGCTCGAAAACGTCGTTTATGGTATCTTGAGGCTAGTTTCGCCTGCACGTCTAACGGTCCCGGAATTTTTGTTGGAATTTTTGCACTTCATCCTTTCTTTCTTCTAAGTTTGTCTCTTTCTGCTCGTCTGATAGCGGTGTTAGAGCCTCCAGAGGCCGAAACAGAGGATGGCTCTTCAGAGGATCTTTTTTCCGCCATCCTCCTACTTCCCAAAACGTTTACTAGAAGCTAATCGGGGCGTGCAGTCCAAACTTCTTCCTTTCCCAACACGTAGCTCTGATCTCATGAAGTTCCTTATATGGGTTCTTCCGAGTCCACAAGGGAACGTCAGATGTTTTTTGCTTTTGTCATTCGACTTTCCAGAATGTGGCATATGGTGAGTATTAGATGTATTACGTCTGAGGCCACACTGATAAGTTCCAATCAGCTCGCTGACGGTGGGCTTCAACCAGTCACACAATAAGCTCGATACGACCTTAAGCAGTATTGAGGAGACTTATACCACGATTTTTTGTGTAAAGAAGCTGATGCATGCAAATTGTCAGTTCTTTGCCGCCATGCTAAAATAACTCAGCTGGTAAGCCATTGGCACCCGCCGTTGTGGTTTAGATAAAGGAATTTAGCATTCCATGCGACATTCTGTCATGTGAATGAAAGAAGTGAGTACCCAACTCTTAACCCCAGATTTTGGAATATGCGAAGGAGAAAACTTAAGATTTCAGTCTCTCACCGAAAGCTCAACCACTTTTTCTCCCAGTGCTCAGTAACAGCAGACATTGAAACATCACAAAGAATGACGAAATGTCAAGCACTACCACGCCACCTGCTATCAAAAATCTACCCAAAAATTTATACAGCTGTCCGTCCAATAGCTACCCCTCAACCATGTTCGCCGGCGACGCATTTACAGGTGGCAGACAGACGAAAGTGCGAAAAACAAAAAGCCTCAAAAATGGAAAAAAAAACTAAAACGATTTTCATGTTGTAAAAATCATTTCACAGCGCGACAATTAAAATGTAAACATGTCCAAGCAACGCCTGAGGCCGACAAGCGAAAAAGCCTAGCGGCGACAAGCACACAATATGTACGTATGCTTACTCAAAAAACCCACTAAAGAGCGAGGGAGAGTGGGTGAGAGAGGGTGAGAGAGAGTGAGGGAGCAGTACGCGTCGCTCACAACTACTGTCATTTCGGTTGAGTGCTTTTGCTATTGTTTGTCATAAATCAAGTGAATCGCGTTGGAACGAACGGTGAATATCTACTGCAGCAAAGGATAATCATAAAAAATAACAAAAAGGCAAGGTGGGCAAAAACAAAAGACAACAACAGATGAGCAAACAAAAGTGACATAACAACAAACGAGGCTACGAGTACTTTATAAAATATTTGTACATTTTTGACAACCCTTTGCTTGGTGGTACTGAACGAACGTCGGTATCACGACACTTTTATCAAGTTGACAGAGCGCGATTTGTATGTAGAACAGCTGCTGATGGCCAAAGGCTGTTGCTGCTCAACTACCATTGTTGTTGCAAAAGACTCGCAACCGAACGCCAAGCAACAAACGTTGACGGACAGATATTATGACGCACGTGCCAAACTGTCAAGAAATCAAAATCAACGCACTTTCTACCAACAACAGTTTACCCTTCCTTTGTTTTCGGGTTCCTAAAGAACCCGTGTGTGTCTCGTTTTTTATGCATTTCCTGCAAAGCGGTAATGATGAAAGCCTCGCCGAAAAAGGCAAACGTAGTGGAAGGGTTGTTGAAGTAATAAATCCGTAGTTGGTGTCGTGCAACGGCATTTTAAACGACATTTACATGAATATTTAATTTACATCCTTTAATCATGCCAATACCCAAAAAAAAAGCGTCCGTTCCATCAGCTCGGCAACAGTTGCAACCCTGCACAAGCTGTAACCGTAGCTTGGTTGGGTGGCGCCTCATTTCACTTCGGTTATGACACAACATATTGTGTTGACAACTCGGTGCCTGGAAAAAAAGACCAAGTTGAAAAAATGAGCATGCATATTATTGTATATATTACAGCGCCCACAAACATACTCACTTTTATTTACAAGCGTGTCGGCTCTCCCTGCTTCGGTAGACTACTAGGCGGCATCGCTTTGTTGGAAGGGTTTGAGCTGGCTGACAAATGTGTAGTCGTTAAATTTATGACCAGAAACATATACGTGATTTGGTAGCCAACTTCAGATGTGGGTGACGAAGTCTAGGATAACGGGAAATTGAGCAGCACTACACATACATACTTTTTTGCATATATATATGTTTAATATACTTAAACAGACCCTTAGCGGTAGAGTGCACAGTAGTCCGGGTAGCTAGGTGGGTAGGATTGACTGCCGTGATACCTGAAAAATTTGCTCTCAAGTTCTTCTCCATCCACTCGGACTCCCTTCTGCACTCTGTTAGGTTGCTTACTTAAGTTGCTATTATACCTCAAAGGCTTTCCATAACAGAAATTCCAAAATGCCGAGTTCTATATCATACCAGAATTGAAGCACGATGGAGCCAAGTGATCGAGGTCTCTTCCCGAGTGTTCATTTCCACAGTAGTCTACGCTATTGAAGAACTTCGTTTAGCCATTTTTTTCGAGCTATAATTCTCAATCGGTTTAAAAACATTACTTATTATAATCTCGAAAACCGCCGAATGTTTGTTCAAATCCATGGCCACAAGACAATTAATTTTCGCATGCCAATTCTGACTGCCGAGATTAGATCTCCACACTGCAACTACACCACGTTCAATGTGGTGAGAAAATGCACCATTCACAAGCTCTCGAATAAAAGTAACGAAGCCGTGAACTCGTTGCCCGTACATGGGAATAACTCGGGTAATTGCGCGGCGGACGATCTAGCAGTTGGAGAAAATACTTTAACCGCAGTACACTATGCAAAAGACGCGCTTCTGCCACTGTCTACGACAAAACTCATACTAAAACTGACCTCCGTTGAAAAACCTAATATCAGTTGACTTAATAAAACCAACTGCAACATGATCAGACAGATGGAAACTGTACTGGATGCTAAAAAGGATAAGGTAATATTCTCAATCATCATACTCGTAGTAAGTGGTATAATAACAGAGCTTCGCAGTAAGAGAATAAGATGCTCTTCTAATGATTTTGGACGAAGCTGCATGGACGACGAAGAAGAAGAAGAAGATGATGATTCTGTCGAACACTAACTCTGCCAAGCTTTAATCAGCAAAAGACATCAGTTTTTTTGGAAACCCTTTTTTGATTGTCACGCTAAGGTAGTCTTTTAGCGGAAGCATAATCCATATCGCAGCGCATATTTGGGAACAGTGATAGGAAGAACACGATGATATCACGCTCGTGGCATGGGTACACTCGTGGCATGATCAGTTGCCGAACCAACGAAACTCAACTTATGACAAAGACTGCGGACTAAACTGATATTTCTGATTAAACCAGTTGGACAGAAGCCACCGGATCGGTAAGGAATTTGAGGCGACTTTTCGCAAATATCAGATGTGGAATAATTTTATTAAAGTTACCTTGTGAAATAAAGGGAAAAAATATAAAAATAGCTTAGATGAAGCTGAAGTGTAACTGCAATTGTTCGCGAGCGGCCTCGAATTATAGGCTGTTCGGACTATCACTGATTTTCGGACTATCACTGATTTAGATTCCTTTTTCAACCTTCAGGTTCGTCTCTTGGTTAATTGGTTGGATTGGAGGTGGGCAACACTGAGTTCGTGACGAAGGCAAAGTGTGGTAGAAAAATGGAAGAAGAAATGAAAAAGCTGGTAAGGTAGATGGTAGTATAAATGAGTTACTTTTTTTTTATAAAAATTGTGAATTAATAATAGGTAAAATTGGTCCAGGAAAGAAGTTTATTTCAGAAGTGGAATAGTTATTTCGGAATTTTTTAAAAATCAGTGCAAGTGGAATATTAACACTAATAAGTATAAGAAGTTAAGTGAAAGGCAAATTTATGTTGAGACGATCATTTTTTTTAGATTATGAAAGCATTTTAAAATGATTTCGCAAAATTCAGAAGTGGAATATTTACAAATTTACCTAGACAATTTAATGCCGATGACTGTAGTTCCAGTAGACAGTTTTTTCTCATAATAAATCTATCCTAAATTACGCTTTCGAACTAAAAAATTTTCTAAGAGCATAAAGGGAGGTGATTATTTTCTCTTATACTTCATTTCATGAACAAATTGGCAACATTTCCTTTCTTTCTTTCTTCCTTTCTTTTATCTTCTTACAAAATTTGATCAATTTGCTCTACTGTGCTTGCCAAGTTGTACTTTCAATTCGAAGTTAAATAATGATGTTGTTGGCTAACTTGAACGGTTATGATAATAGTGTAAATGATAATGATTTTTCATAAACACGACAGGCAATTGGTGCTATAAAAACAAGAAAAAATCACTTCTGACAACACCCCATCACATACCACAAATGCTTGCGTGGAAAATACTTTGCGAATGTCAAATTGAAGACGGTTGAGGTCGGAAAAGGTTAAAAATTAAACTGATAGTGCATAAATTTACTAAAGGCGCACAGGGGAGAAGAAACCTTACAACACAGCGTTGGGGAATATGAGTTGAAGAAAAATTTCAATAAAAAAAATTTCCTTTTTATGAGTTGAAAGCAAAGGCATCACAAAAATGACAAAAAGGTAGAGTGATAAGCGCTGTTTGCACAAAACTGTTTTTATTTGAGAATGACATAGTAAAAAATTTCCCTTTTCCAAGCCAACAATAGGCTAGGCTTATTGAAACTCCAATTAGATGGAGCTGGCCACTGCTGCATACTTCATTGAGCAGGTGTGGAGCATAAAATATATTTGTTTTTGCATGAATAGCGTTAAAGAGACAGTTAACTTGACATATTTGATTTGAATTTTTCATTTCAATTTTTTTTTTGTATCTTTTGTTTCGTTTATTGTTTTTTCCCCCATGTCGCTTGTTTGTTTTTGGCATTTCTCTACAAACAAACCTAAAATTCTTACCATATTTTCTTACCTCGTTCTGACTTTTGGTTATTTATATGCAAAATATGTCATGAAAAAGGACACACTTCGCCATTTCTTATTCCCTATTGTGTCACCTAAGTCACTTCATTAACCTGCTTTATGCTAACCATTTTTGGTATTTACGATTTTTTTTCATTGCCATTCATGCCATTCAAGCGTAAATGACCAATTGCCCGTGTCATAGGCAACAGTTCGTTGTGATCATCGTGCCAATCGATAAATGAATGAATATAGCAATTCACCCAATTTGCTCCCAAACACAGCATCTCAAGAGTAAAAACAAGCAAAACAGCTGGATGCCACAAGCGGCATGTCAGCTAACAACGGTGTATTTGGAGTACAACAGCGGTAGGCGCATTTGAAATCGTTGTCGTCGGTTGGTGCGGCTAAGACTCAGAGAAAGAAAAATGAAATGTAAGTATGTGAGGGACTTACCTTTCTTTACCTTACCCTCTATGCTCTCAGTTTGTTTGAGTTTCTTTACTATTTTTTATTTTTTTCTTCCCTTACTTTGTTTTGGGTTTTTCTTACGATTTTCCTTGCCACGTGCTTACTCTGTAGCTGCCGCCGCACAGTTGTGAGGTCGTTTCTGTTAGGCTCACTTACATACTTACCTGTATGTAACACATAAGTTAACCATTACTACATATGTAGGTAAAAAGGTCGATTTTGTGGCACCTGATGTTAAACTGCGGTTAAATGTGCCATAATGATGCCGTTTACTGTGGCGAGAGTTGATTTTTTATGTTTGTATCAATTTCGCTGCATTGTTTGGGGTCTGCTCTACCCTTCGCACTTCTTCACTTCTCACTTTTTCACTTCTCTACTTACCTTTGTATATGAAATATTTATCTGTGCCTTATTGTTGTTATTGCTTTTTTATTTTCTTTTACTTTTTTTTACTGTTTTTCTGATCCACAATCAATGAGTATATGGTTACTTACCTTTTTTGTGTTGTTGTTTCCACATCCCGTTGCTTTCTTGCCGCTTCTCTCTAATATGTTTGTTATTGCTTTTGTATCGCTTGCTTATTGTCATTTGCTCACTATCTGCTTGTTAGATCTTATGCTTTCTTTATTACTGATTTTTTTTTAAAGATTTTTTATTACTTTATATGTATAAATGTGCTCAAGTGTGCTGCACGTTTGGTGGATTTTTTTTCTTTCTATTTGTTTTATGCTTGTCTCTTGCCATATTTTTTGTTTTATTGTTTTCTTTATGCATTTTATTGTATTTTTTTTTCTTTTTTCCCCGCTTCAAACCAACATTTGTCATATCTACACCGGCACTTTGTTGTTTTTTCTCTTATGTATCTTTTTCTATGCTCCTTTTAACTGCCACATTTCAATGATGGATTATTCTATGCACCGTTTCAATTGCACTCATCCACTGTTGGTTGCCCGAAAAATATGCCCCCAGAGGATTATTTTTCCTAATGTAGTTTACTTTTGACTTTTTGTTTTTTGTTTTGTTTTGAATATATCAATTTTTAACGACCTTTCAAGTGCACTTAGAGGAATTTTTTTTCATTTCCAAAGGGTTAATTTTTGATTTATGTTTTGAAATTAATTTATGAAGAGAGGTCATTAACTGCTTGTGTAGGTAACTTCTCGCTTTAGCGTATGATGGTTGAGAATTTTTGGTAAATCTTATAGCTTATTATAAATTTTAATGTATTTGGAAAATGTTTTATTTGAAGTTTATTTTACAGCCTTAAGCAATAGTTGAAGTAAATTGTTATCTGTATACTCATTTAACGAAAATTATTGAAAAATATATATTAAGTTGACTTATTATGATCATTTTCCTTCTGAAAATAGTTTTCATTTTTGTGCCTTTCGGTATCTTTTGGAAAACTATATCGGCCAGTTAAAGCATGCAATCAATAAGCAAGTGTCCAGAGTTCAGAATATGTGTATAGAGAAGATTTAAAGGTTATTCGTTGCTAATGGCTGTCCCAGCGTGCAGTGTTTGAAGATGTTTAAGTTAAATAAACTCAAATTTTTGGGTCGATATGTGGCAATAGATGAAGCATGGACCCATCATTTCACTCCCAAGTCCAATCGACAATCATTTGAGTGAACTGCATGCGAAGAACCCGCTCCAAAGCGTAGAAAAGCGCAACAATCGGCTGGCAAGTCTCCAACATCTGTGTTTTGGTATACGCATGATGGAATAATTTTCATTGACTACCTTGAAAAAGTAAGGATCATCAACAGCGACTATAGAATAGCATTATTGACCATTTTAAGGACGAAATCGCCGAAAAATTACCTCGTTTGGAGAAATGAAAGTGCTGTTTCATCAAGACAAAGCGACGTGTCACAAGTCAGTGAAAGCGACGGCACAAATCCACGAACCGGGTTTTGAGTTGCTTCCGTAACCACTGTATTTTCGAGATCTGACCCCAGCGACCATTTCCTGTTCTCAGATCTCAAAAGAATGCTCGTTGGGTAGAAATTTTCGTCGAATGACGAGGTGATCGCCGAAATTGAAGCCTACTTTGAAGCAAACGACAAATTGTACTACAAAAATGCTATCAAAAAGTTGGAGGGTCGCTATAATCCGTGTATCACCCTTGAAGGGAACTATGCTGAATAAATAAAATATGAATTTTGCCAAAAAAATTTGTTTTACTATGGTGTGCCGGAGACTTTTCAATTGACCTGTTAGGCAATCCTGGCGTCGAACTATATCATCACTTAACATATGCTAAAATAGAATATTTTTTGAAACGACCATGCCCCGAAAAGTATAAGTATATTTAATGTAGCTGTTTATTTATTTGCTAAGCGAATTTTTTCTAAACTTGCTTTATCAATTGGGGAAGTTGCTTTCGCAAAAATCAGAAGTGGAATAAAAAATTAAGAAAAAGTTTATTTACTTGCTTGTGTTACTTGAATTCGAAAGCGGGTGTTGGTTGACAAATGGTAAAGTGATATATATATTTAATTGACCCTTTAAAACCACCGAAGCAATTTTTGGCCGAGCTCTTCCTCCATTTTGTGGTTTTTAGGTCTAGATGTTTTTAGCAACAAACGGAGGGACCTACAGTTTTTTCTAAGCAGCCTCCGAACAGTCGATGGATTTTTATGATGAGCTTTTATTTCATGTCTGTAATGGATGGTTGAACCTGAGCTCGAACCTTCGCCGTCCGAATAGTAGTACCCTATGCTAAACACTCAACTATTACGGCCGGTAGAAATTATCAGCGGCGGAAAAACTGTGTTTTTGCTAAATCAGAAGTGGAATATAGAAAAAAAATTCACATTTGGCGATGTTTCGTCATGGAGGCAAAAACTGCCGACTGATGCGCCGAAGGCATCTTTTTTGTCCTTGCTGTCGTTGGTACTGCCAAGCTCGTTTTTAAATCGTAGTCCGTAATGCATTTGCACTAATCGTCATCAAATGGAAGGCCGCTCACCTGATGATTTTGTCTCAAATTCATTGGAGTGGGTCTCAAGCCCAGCGCACACTCTCGCTACACGAGTAGGCTTCGATTTTGCAAAAATGTATATGGCAATCCACGTCATCAAACCGGAGGTCTAGTGAACAGATGCGGAAATACGGATTCAGTGAAATCTTAAACTGAATATGCCGTGATCCAAGTCATCACACAGGTTGCTTCACCGCAACTTGGGCGATGAGGACGCAAGGGTGTGAAACGCATACCCAGAAGCGAGATTACACCACACTACACCTCAGTGAGGTAAATAACTCCTTACTAATGCATAAACGTTTTTTTCCACCATACTGTGACAAATGCTAAATGCAACTCTCAATTCGACCTCAAATTGAACTATGTCAGTGTGGAACCAGGCCGGGTAAGTTCACCATTGAACAGATATTTACCATACGATACATGTTGGAAAAAATCTGGTGAGAAATAGATCAACAGACATAACCTCTGCTACAGTTGTAAATACTACAACAGCGCGAAGAAGGAGTTGCTTCGCCTTTCGCCATTATGTTTGATTTTGATTACGGAATTGACTAAGCCTCCATGATTCATTAATTACACATTGAAATATTTTTCAGAATTTAATTAAGAAATAATTAATAGAAACCTCTGCGCAATCTCAATTCCACCATACAAAAGAGTCGCACACTTTATAATTCTGCTCTCAATATATTTTCACCAGAAGATTTATTATTAATAATATTATTATTAAAAATATTTCGCTCTACCAGAAATGAAATATTTCCATGCAAGCGATTTCCACAAATCGAATGCACTGAACTTTCCGCTGCTGCGGCTGCTGCTGCCGCGGCTGTGCAATATGAAATATTAAATATTTTCATTTCGATATTTCTAATATTTCAAATATTTCCGAATGCTAAAACTACAAACTATATTTACTCAAATATTTCAACTCTATTACCAGAGCTTTCATTCACCGCAAAAACAATAAGTCAAAACGTTGAGTGAGTGGGCAAATGAGAATGCCAAATACGAGAAAGAATACCGTAGAGAGAAATAACATTTCCTATTGCCTGCGCCAGTAAGAGCGAGTAAGTGCGTGTGCCAAATGCAATTGCTATTGTGTCGTCATGAATAATAACCGCATAGAAATTTTCAATAATAAATTTTCCCATGACATTGTCAAAGCTAAAGGAGTATTAAATTCGAAAAAAAAGAATATTCTAAGCAGCATCGCAATGGTTTTTGAAGTGAAATGCGCGTAGTTTGTATGGGGTGATCCATTTCGAGGTTCCCTACTTTTTTGAAGAAAAAACAACACAGAAAATTCATATTTAATGGGAAAAGTTTATTTTCATTCGAAAGAACATTTTTTGGCATTTATTTTTTGAAGATTATCTTTTTCAAATGTTGGCCGCGGCTACGTCTCAAATGGTCCATCCGTTGAGTCCAATTTTCGATGACTCGTTGGAGCATTTCGACTGATAACTGGCGAATGACATGCGTGATGTTTTGCTCCAAGGGATAAATCGAAGCGAGATTGTCCGCATAGACTTTAGGTTTTACATATCTCCACGGGAAAAAGTCTAACGGTGTAATATCACGAGCTTCAATTTCAGGCACCAAATAGTCGGTTATCGTGGTGCGATAACGATCGCCATTGACGGATACGTTCTCACTGGCATCATATTTGAAGAAATATGGACCGATGATTCCACCGGCTCACAAACCCCACCAAACCCTTGTTTTTTCTGAATGAAATGGCAGCTCTTGAAGCTATTCAGGTTACTCTTCGTCCCAAACGCGGCAATCTTGAATGTTTACATACCCGTTGAGCCAGAAACGGGCCTCATTTCTGAGCAAAATTTGGCTGATCTTCTTGGAACTTTTCAAAAGCCCATAGAGCGAAGCGATGTTGCTCGGGAAGGTCGAGCACAAGCTGTATTTTGTACGTTCTCAATTTAAGATCTCGATGTAAAATGCGCCAAGTCGTTCCATCCGTCAGTCAGAGTTTCTGCGAACTGCGCCGAGTCGACTCTCCACTTTCTTCGTGTACACTGTTAGCGACGGCCTCTATGTCTTCTTCATTGTGCGCTGGACGTGATCTATTCGGTCGAATATTATCCAGTAATGAATGCTGGGTCTCAAGATGGGTGATGGTGTTGCGAATAGTACGCTCAGTATGTAGATTGTGTTGGCCATAAGTTGAGCGAAGCGCACGAAACACATTCTTTAAAGAACATGAATTTTCGTAATAAATTTGAATGATTTGTAAGCGTTGTTCAGGCATGAGTCTTTCCATGATGAATTGCCAAAAATACTGAACAAAAATAACATGACAGCTTGACACGACTCACGCCTGATCCGTCAAAAAAGGCTATTGAAAAAAGTATCTCTACTTGGATCACCCTTTAGTGGGAAGGATAGAAAATAGTATTAGTTTGGAAATTTATATGCAACAACGCGTCACCGCAACCGCGAAAGATTGACAAAATACCCGCCACAAGGGCATGGATGAGTAGTAGGTTGAGGAGATGAATTGCTGGTTTGATGAATGAGCGGATTGATGTTTAGACGTTTTCTATCTATGTATATATATATATATATATATATATATATATATATATATATATGTATGTATAGACGACTGACTGACATGTTTCTTCATTTACATATACACTTGTTTAGCGGTATATGTGTGTATATACCTACATATGCGAGATAGAATGAATAAACGTTTGGGTTACACCGTAAAACCGCAAGCGATAGAGCTTTTCATTTGGATTTCGATGCTGCGAGAGTTTTGTTACCAAAAAAACGAAAAATCGTCTACTACCATGACTGATAGCTATTGCAACACACACACACGCTTACGAGACAGTTGCATACAGCAGCAGTCTGACAGTCGCGACAAAGCACAATCAAAAGTCAGAATAATGGCCAACAATTTGGCCCTCCACCGAACTCACCAACTACGTCGGCATCAATAAATCTCCAATGTGGCTGTCAGTCGTGCATCATTTGGTGACTACATACATACATACACATACATATATGTATATGTACAAATATGCGCACAAAAAATGCAACTCTGTTGTGACTTTGACTTTGACCCTGTGCTTGTCAAAACGCGCTGACGCTGTGGAAATTAAAACTGCGTAGAATTTTATTTGCGTTTCGTTCGCAGAAATTCTCAAATGAAGGCACAGCGTTCTCGCGCGTATGCAATGCAGATTTATTGTGAAAAAAGGGGCGTGGTTGGTTGTCAAGCGTGAAAGCAACAATGGCGGTGTCAAATAAGCAAAAAAAAAAAACCAAAGAAATACCGTTTGGAATCTATATATATACATATATTGTACCGTTACCATACATATGTTACTTCATATTGTATTTTCGGTTCCTTCTCGTTTTTATTTCTTACTACTATTTTTTTAGCTTTTTTTCTAGTGCCCTTTCCACGAAATTTTAATTTATTGAATTATCGCCCCAAATGTATAAATTTTTGTATAAATTAATTGAAATATTTTGCATTTGTAGCAAAAACACTGAAATCTGGGCATGCATGCGAGTGATTTTGAGCTCAATGCTATGTGTGGCATTTTCAAACGATTAATCATTGAGGGCGTGACGCTAAAAAAATTGAAATAAAATAACAATAATAATAAAAATTTAATGAAATCAAATAAAATGAAATAATATAAAATAATAATTCCAAGAAGCCTTTTATATGCAACATAAAGGGTGATCTAAGTGGTAAGGTTCTTTTTTCAATAGCCTTTTTCTGACAGATCACGCGTGAGTCGTGTCAAGCTGTCATATTATTTTTATTAAATATTGTTTGGCATTTCACCAAGAAGAAACCTACGCCTGAACAACGTTAACAAATCATTCAATTTTGTTACGGAAATTCATGCTCTCTAAAGAATGTATTTCGCGCGCTTCGCTCAACCTATGGTCAACATAATCGGCCTACTGAGCGTACCACTTGCAACATCATCACCCATCGTCAGACCCAGCATTCATTATTGGATAATATTCGACCGAAGAGACCACGTCCAGCACGCTGTGAAGAAAATATAGCGTCCGTAGCTGAGAGTGTACACGAAGACCGTGGAGTGTCGATTCGGCGCCGTTCGCAGCTACTCGAACTCGGAAGTATGGAACGCCTTGGCGCATTTTACGTTGAGATCTTAAATTGTAAGCGTAAAAAATACAGCTTATGCAAGAACTGAAGCCGCTCAACTTTCCCAAGCGACATCGCTTCGCTCTATGAGCTCTTGAAACGTTCCAAGAAGATGCGACAGTTTCAAGCAAATTTTGTTCAGCGATGAACCCCATTTCTGGCCCAATGGGTATATAAACAAGCAAAATTTACCATAGTCGGGACGAAGGGCAACCTGAAAAGATTCAACAGCTACCGTTTCATCCAGAAAAACAACGATTTGGTGTGGTTTGTGAGCCGGTGGAATCATCGGTCCATATTTCTTCAAAAATGATGCCGGTGAGAAAGTAACCGTCAATGGCAACTATTATCGCGCCATAATTACCGACTATTTGATGCCTGAAATTGAAGATCGTGATCTCCGCGAAATTTGGTTTCAACGAGACGGCGCCACTTCCCACACATCGCATAAATCAATGGATTTATTGAGAGCACATTTCGGTGTTTAATCTATGCAACAAGGTTTTTGATTGATTTGTCATACCGCTAGGCGCACCATAATATCCACAGCGCGAGCGAATATGTCTTTATTGCATTTCACGGCCGCGTGTAATCTCTTGTCTTGGCGATGCCATTTTTGAACTTTTTTGTGGGGCTACGTGAAAGGTCGTGTTTATGCGGATAAAACTTTCATTCTTTAGCACATGAAAACCAATATTTCTCAAGTTATGTCTGAGATACCGTCCAATGTGTGCCAAAAAGTGGTCAAACGGTTCGAAGTTTGCAAAAATCCACGAGGCGGTCATGCAGTGTTTCACGTATAATACCAAGGTTCGAGCTTTGTAATAAAAAAAAAAGAAGTTTATGAAAAAAAAAAATATTGTAAATGCATTTTTTACGTTTATTCTGGAAGCCGCAAAATGGATAACACTGTATATTTAAAAGTTTTAAATTGAAATTAATTTACAATTTTTAATACGACAGTGCTTTAAATCACTAAATATTAAGATTTAAATGTCTCCGGATCGTTAGCGATGACTCATTTGCTTGCATTGCAACTCTGCTTATGCCCTCACTGCAATTCTCCATCAAGGCAAGCAACATACATCAAGTCATTTACCATTATTCATATCAAAATTGAGTTTTACATGATTAATGACCTTTCTATTTTTCGTGCACTTTCTGCTTCGTTGGATTTTACAACAGACAAACACTTCCCACCACTGACTAGGTCTCAGCTTCAATTTTAGTTTTAGACCCTTTAACGAAACCCGCTTTTCTCAACCACAAATTTCTTCATAATTTTTTTTTTTTTTTTTTTTTTTTTTGGTAATATTTTGGATTTCGGTTTCGGTTCGCATCATTAATGTGTGATTTTACACTTGTTCACAGCTTTGTTGTACATATGTTTATGCAAATGTGTATGGTAACCATGCTTGAGGGCAAAAATCGAATATAACGATTTTGGTTTGGTAAATGCGGAGGGCAACAGCTGAGACGAGACATTAAGAAATAACCGAAAATTGATGTATATGACAACATATGAATGTGTATGTATGTATGTACATATGTTTATTATTTTCACTCAACACACATGGTATCATTTACATTCCGTTGAATATACAAATATTTTCTTATGTATGCGTAATCACATCTCTCTTGCTTATTAATTTGCATTTAAGGTTTTTTTTTTTTTTGATATTTTTTTTTAACTTTTTTCCTCCCCTCCTAAGCCTGTAATTAAATTTAGTTTAGTGTTTAGCAACTAAATAATTAATTATAAATTTTCGGCTTTGCTTTAAGTGTAGATTTTGTTTTTGGTTTTCTCGTTTACTGGGTTTACTAATTTTTCCTTACACACACACACACACACACACATGGCGCTCTTCTTCACCTTCATCTCCTTCCCCTTGTTTTCTAACAATTTTCAACAAAAGTTTTGAGTGATTTGTCTAAATTAACACAATATTTAATTACATTTAATGAGTTTCTTGTTTTCGTACGCATTTTTTTCAATAAATTTAAATTTTAACGCTATGAGCTTGGATTAGTAGAGAGGTCAGTTGGAGGTTGTATAAATTGTGTGAAGCTGGTCGGTAATTTTCCTTAGCTTTTAAGGTATTTTTATTAGAGACTTAGTAGCTGTTGTCAAATACTATTTCAACAAAGTCTTAGACAAATATTTGTGTTTTTTGTTTGTCTTCAAACGTTTTTTTTTTTTTTTGCTCACGATATTCCTTTTTTATAATAAAGTTTAAAACTTAGCATTATATGTGACACTTTAAATCATTCAAATAGAGGCAGTTTCCGACCACTCCTTGGTACATATTGGGCAATATCTCAAACATAACTTGACGAATGTTGCCTCCAAGTGTCAAAGAGTTAACGATTTATACTCATAAACACGGCCGTTCGCATAGCTCCACAAAAAGAAGGTTCAACAGTGTCAAATCGCACGATCTCGCTGGCCGAGTGACATTGTCAAGACGAGAGATTACGCGGCCGGGAAATTTCCGCTCGTAATAAAGCCATATTCGCTCGTGTTGTGTGGATTATGGAGCGCCTATCGGTATGGTAAATCAATCAAAAACCGAGTTGCATAGACTAAACACCGAAGTGTTCTCTCAATAAAGCGCCGTCTGGTTGAAACCAAATGTCGCGAAGATCACGAGCTTCAATTTCAAGCATTAAATATCGGTTATCATGACGCGGTTACGGTTACTCACCGGCATCATTTTTGAAGAATTATGGACCGATGATTCCCCCCGACCCACAAACCACATAATACCGTTATTATTATTATTTTTTTTTTGATGAAATGGCAGCTCTTGAATCACTTCAGCTTGCTCTTCGTCCCAAATGCGAAAATTTTGCTTAAATAACCATTGAGTCAGAAATGGGCCTCATCGCTGAATAAAATTTGGCTCGAAAACGTCAAATCTTCTTGGAGCTTTTCAAGAGGCCATAGAGCGAAGCGAGAAGGGTCGAGTTCTTGCGCAAACTGTATTTTGTACGCTTTCAATTTAAGATCTTGACGTAAAATGCGCCTAGTCGTTCCATACTTCAGTCCAAGTTGCTACGAACGGCGCCGAATCGACTCTCCACGGTCTTCGTGTACACTCCCAGCTATGGCCGCTATCTATATTTTTTTCAATACATGCTGGACCATCTTTCATCGCTCATGCTAAACATCTTCAGACTCGGCTCGATTTTGTACCGTTTCTGATGCGTTTTACTGATGTTAGTTCGATCAATCAAAGTTTTTTGCATTGGTTCATATGGCATCCAAGCCTTGAGCTTGTTTGAGTAGTTAGTCTTTTTCAAACGATAATACCGCTACTACCTCCTGACAGCTTGGATGCCGATCTTGCTCCACCTGTCGGAGAATTTCAAATGCTTTTTGTGTGATTGGTCGACCCAGACGAAGTCTATTGTTGACATTAAAATTTTTTTTTTTCAAAAAACAAACACGAAAGCTTTTTTTCCCCATTTTTTATAATTATTTTAAAAAAACCTTCGAATCGACCTTTGAAAGCCTTTTTCAAGCTGCGAAAAAAATTTAATATTATAATTTTTGATTCTAAAAATTTTATAAAGTTATTTTTCATAATTAAACCCATACATGCATGCTAACACCCCGCATATGTGATGAAATTCTCAACCAAAACTGATCAAAAAACAATTATAACTCACCAACTCGTCACGCTTAAAAGCCATTTAATTTTCTTATGAAATTCTGTTGTGTGCATGAAGTAAAAATTAATGCCTAAAACGCAACTTGAAGTGAATTTCATAATCGCAAAAACTGTGCTGAAAAAATGCCGAGAAAAGTCATTTATAATAATTTTTAACAATTTCAAATGACTACAACGCTTTGGAGTTGGCCCCCACTCAACCAACAGTCAATCGATATTAATGTGCGTTTTGCATGTGTAAACCGTTAAGAAAGGGTAATGCATAGCAAAAGTAGCTAAGCTTAGCAGGGTTGCTTGTGGTGGTTGGGGATTTCGTTAAGATTTCGATTGAAATTGAAAAGAAATAAGTCAAAAATTTGGAGACTCAAGTCAAAGAGGCAGTCAAGTGGCAGTAGTGACGAATAGTGGAAGCGAACAAAAAAGCATAAGAAAAACGCAAAATGACAGTCACACAGAGTTGCATGCGAGGGGTATGCGCGCGCCAGCACAACAGGCAAATGCAACATGATGATTGATGACTGACAAGTGTGTGAATTTCATGTGTGCGAGGTGTGTGGGTGCCGGTCTCAGCAAAAGGCAACTGTGTCTCCAGACGAGGCACTCATTTTTTTTTGGCGGGTCTCAGGCTGACGAAAATGTCAAACTTTTCGTTTGGAAAATGAATTTTGAAGTTCAACTGATGCAGCCGAAATGATTACAAATGACTTTGTGGCAAGTTGCATGAAGTGTGCATATGCCACAACTGGCACACACAAAACAAAATAAAAAATAAAAAATAAAATAAACTAAAAAACGCACCATCAAAATGTTGCAACAAAATGCGCTCAATCAAAAATATTTCAAATTACAATAAAATGTGGCAAGTACACCTTTGCGTGTGGCACATACACTTTTCATACTTTGCATACGCATTTTGTTGCCACAAAACGGTTTTTTTTTACTTTAGTTCTCTTCCCGGCTAAAGCCGCAATTTGTGCGCTGTCGGAATATTCAAAATTTGCTGTCACCGCTTAGACGTGTGACGATATTTCTTCTCGTTGGACTCTTATCGCTTGGCTGCCACATAAATTTTTTATTGGCTTTCGTCGTCTACCCTGGCTTGCCACACATTCATTTTCGTCGGCTTACGCGCTCAATATGGTTTACTTTCCCTTTCTTTGAGTGATGCCTCCTTCTTTTCTAGTGGCGCGTTTGGCGGCAGCGGTGGTAGTCAGCGACCACTTGCTGTGCTCTAATTGTATTTTTCTTTACTTCGTTCTAAGACGCGCCTACCCTTTAGTCCGTGTTTTTTCGGCGATTATTTTCCATTGTTTATTTAAGGGAAAAAAGTGAGTTGCACAGTGGGCTTTTTCAAGTTGAAGACGTCCAAAAGTGATGATCCTTTGGTTGGAAGGAAATTCGACAACAAGGTGTAAGAATAAATTTTTTCTGTAAAAGGTTTACCTTGGAAGATCTCCTTTGGCATGCGTTCGAAAACTCAAGGCTTATAGAGTTTCTCTCCAATGAATCACCTTGGTTGTATCTTGATTGTTATCCTTCTTTGAGTATCCCA
The DNA here is from genome assembly GCA_030068015.2 of Neoceratitis asiatica. Classification (NCBI taxonomy): domain Eukaryota; kingdom Metazoa; phylum Arthropoda; class Insecta; order Diptera; family Tephritidae; genus Neoceratitis; species Neoceratitis asiatica. Next base: position 78,714,507 of record CM061527.1, read on the forward strand.
AATAAAGTTCCATACGCGCTTCCAGTATAAATGAAATTACCTTGAGTTAGGAACCCACTTTGGTTTTGTACATTGTGATATTCGACACGGGACGACGAGTATTTAAATCGGTAAAAGGCTAATCAGAATCCTCACCTTGTATGAGTGTTGTTACATAGGAAGGACAAGAAGTTTCATCGGTTCTGGAGGGAAGATCCTGTGAAACTCTGAACTCTCTGTTGGCGCAGATCACAAGCATAGAGATCACGCTCAAAGTGGTGTTCGAAAGAAAGAACACTTCAGCTGGGAGCTTCTCAGAGAGTGTATTAGTAGTCTGTGATCTCTTTCGGAACTACATAGGGATGAACAGAATCATTATAACGGGCCCCAAAGAGAGTAAACTAGTATTCTTTAATTTTTTGGTTGGTTTATGGGTTCATTGGCCGAGTGGGTGACATTAAGAATCTGGCCGCAAGTGAGCGCACTTAAGTCATTGAGTAGGTTCATGAAGCTCCGTTGTATATCCCAATTATGAGTTAGTGAACTTTTCGTTTGTCTTATCTTCTTCCATCCATGATTGATCAGGACCGTAAGCCTAGAGTATTGCCAAATATAAATCGGTTGAAAGTCGTTTACTTCCGTTCGCGTTCTCCGATGAGCCAATTCAACCTAACCTTATTTATGGAGATGATATTTCGGGGATGATGCCTCTCAATATAATTAAATAAATTCTAGTAAAGCTCTTTGGCTTTCAGACCTCCATTTCCTTTACAGAGGACACTATTGTCGGTCTGATAATTTGCTCCCCATATGTGAACCCATACTCAATCTGCTCACCAAGCTTCGGAACAACTGTATAGAAATTCACATCACACCAACTCATCTCCTGTCAAATACGACCGATCCAGCTGTACCCTGCAGGATTGATGACAGAGAGAAGGTAAGACAGTACAGATTGAGAGACACAGGGAAGTTATGTTTAGGAACGACTTCCAACTCAGAAGTAGGATAGAATCCGAAAGCACATATTGTTGAGTAAGGGATTAAGTGTGCTCCAAGTGATTCTCGAACGTTTCCATATTATTTTTTTACGGATCCGGTAGAGGATTTATATGTTTCAAGCTCAGCATAGTAGGAAGGATGACTTTATTTTTGGGTGGTGAGGAAAAGAAGAATACTTACCACATCGTCACACTGTTATCACAAAAATGGTATGTGCTACTGGTGGGTCACTAATAAACCCTCTCCTTTAGGTCCTCTAATGAACCGTCGCCCAGCCAGGAAACGCAGTCGGCAGCATAGTGATATAATAATCTACCTCTCTCCCGGAAATTCCTGTTAGCCCACCATTTAATGTGTGCTATTGACCGGGCTACCCATGGACCGTGAGTTTATAGCTTCATTCGGATTTGCCACTGGTTTTAGGTTTGCCTTCTTCTGTCCTACCTTGTGGTATTGACAAGGCTTTCTTGGGGTCTCTAATTTTTTTTGAGGGTTCAATTTATTTTCCTTTCGGGTACAAGGAGGTCATGGGGAATTGTTCAGCTCACTACTGCTACAGCTAGTGGTAATACTACGAAAGTATCTTCGTTTATGTAAGGCTTTTAAGGAGACGGTCATCTAAACCTAGCCTATTTTACCGCTATAGCTTATCCTGGTACTGCGCGATGCACTTTGGTTAATATCTCCCGGTGCCGGTAGTCTCAAGTGCGTCCGCTCTACGCTCCGTCAAGTGTGTGGACATCCAAAGATTTCCCTTTTCCAGGGCTGGTCATATCCTTCATATTCTTTGTTTAGTTAAATATTTATGTCGCGATAACCGCGCTCCGCCCGCCGATAAGGTCAGACACTCATAAGTCTAATTGCTGTCAGCTGTGACCGACCGACCGACCGACACAAATCAAAAAACCACATAAATAAAACATTGAAAATGTAATAAAATCGTAACAAAGTATGTGGTAGCAGAAGATAGCAAGAGAGAGATGGAAAAAATAGAATAAAAAGGGCACACTCGTAATGCGTTTCAAGTGGTCATAAGCAATGTTGCAATTTCGCACAGACCGCCGCCGCCGAGAAGCAAGCGTGATAGCCCTTCCTGTAAGACTGCAACGCCGAAAGGCGCGGTTATGCAGCAACAAAAAAATGCGTACAAGCTGTTAAGTGCGTGTGTAAACGCCTTTTTGTGGCACTCATTAACTGCCTTTAAGTGGCAATCAACGGTAAGTGAGAGACTAGAAAAAGGAGTGTTGGCGCTGGGCGGGTTAAGAGTAAACGTAAAAACGAACAACAAAATGGCACAAAAATGCGTGAAAAAAAACACAAACGAGGGCGAAATACTATTTTGAAGACTACATTTCCACGTTCAACAGCTGACTTTCAACGCTGCAGAGGCAATACAAAACGGACTAGACGCATATCCTTCAGCAAACAAAGTACTCGCACCACAGCAGTGCGTGCGTAATGTACGCTGACCTCATGATTTATTGGCTTTCTTTACAAATTCATTAGTTTTTTTGCTGTGTTTCTTCCTCGCTCTTCACTTTTGTTTTTTTGTGCGGACGCAGCTGTCATTTGTCTATATTTTTTTGTTATTAATTTGTAACCTTTTTGTTGAATATATTTTTGTTTTACCGTTGCTTATTACAAAATGCTGTTTTGCGGTTTAACTCGCTCGCTTAATTGTCGTTTGCCGAAACCGGAAAACGAAGTTTCCTTTCAATGCAAGTGCTTCTTCACGTGGCTGCCCATGCAATGCATTCGTGAATGGTATAATTTACATTTCAGTCTGGACTGAGACAAAATATTGTTTTTCCAATTTTAAAGAGAGTGAACTGATATCAGATTTCTTTTTTAGATTTTCGAGGGAACACCAGCTCTTCAATCGAATCTCTACTATAGGGTGATCCAAGTAGAGGTACATATTTTTGACAGATCACGCGTGAGTCGTGTCAAGCTGTGATGTTATTTTTGTTCAGTATCGTTTGGCATTCCATCATGGAGAGTCTTACGCCTGAACAACGTTTACAACTAATTCAACTTTATTACGAAAATTCGCATTCTATAAAGAATGTGTTTCGCGTGCTTCGCTCAACTTATGGTCAACATAAACGACCTACTGAGCGTACTATTCGCAACACCATCACCCATGTTGAGACCCAGCATTCATTATTGGATAATATTCGACGGAATAGACCACCGCGCCCAGCACGCAGTGAAGAAAATATAGTGGCCGTAGCTGAGAATGTACACGAGGACCGTGGAGAGTCCATTCTGCGCCGTTCGCAGCAACTCGCACTGACGTATGGAACGACTTGGCGAATTTTACGTCGAAATCTTGTGCAAGAACTGAAACCGCCCGACCTTCCCAAGCGACATCGCTTCGCTCTATGGGCTCTTGAAAAGTTCCAAGAAGATCCGAAGTTTTCGAGCCAAATTTTGTTCAGCGCTGATGCCCATTTCTGGCTCAATGGGTATGTAAAAAGGCCAAAATGCCGCATTTGGGATGAAAAGCACCCTGAAGAGAATGATATCTATGAACCATAAAGTCTACTACGAAAAAGTTCCTCATCTGTCTGCTCTTTCAGAGAAGCTTTGCAACAGAACAATGAAAGCAGCCCCTGCTCAAATCCACTCAAGAAATGATTCATTTTTCGAGAACAGTTATGGGAATCTTGAGGTATTTTTATATTTTGGTCTATTAAGGACTCAAACCCTTGGGTCGGTTATGTTGTCATCATAACTTTCCAATATGTTAAACGTCACCAACTCGTTCGAAACATCGGAGGGAGGGAGATGTGAAAAAAAAAATAAAATTTTAAATTTTGGAAAAAAAAATTTAATTGAAATGAAATGAAATTAATTTAAATAAATTTAAAAAAATTAAAAATAAAAATAAATAAATAAAAGTGAAATAAAATAAAATAAAATAAAATAAAAATTTTGTTAAATTAAAAAACTCAACACAAAAATTAGTAGCACATTTTTTTTTACTAAATCCTCAAACCATTATCTCAAATCGCTTAATTGTGCATATTGTGCGTCGATAACTAATGATCCAGCGAAGCATTGATCAATGCGCTCCCCAACACTGTTGGAGTCCGTCCGAGACGCAGGGGTCTGTCACTGACAACGACGCAGTTGGTTTGTCATTACACTTGGTCTTCAAAACGTTTGCGACTCACCACAGCATTCACATTGCTGCACGTTTTCGTATTTCGTTGTGATTAATGGTTGCGGCCCGAAAATATACGAAAATGTTGCCCTCTTTTGGTAGCACAGCACACTGACTAGTTGGTTCAAGATGAATATCATTCAGTGAGTCATGAGCTGACTTTTCAATGCAAATGAAAGAGAGAGAAAATATTGAAATTAAAATTGTAAGAAAAAGCAACAAAATGAGTATTGAAAATGCTTATGGTTATTTAATTTCAAAACGGAGGATTTGAAAAACTAGTAATTCCGAGTGATTTTATTTATCCCTTTTTTTTAACTAAAAAAATTTTTTTATATAAAATATTTTTAAATTTTTTTGTTGAAGTGTTTTATTTTTTAATGTTATTTGAAAAATTTTTAATATTTTTTTTTTTTTGTATATTTGGTTTAAAAAAAATTTCCCACACTCCTTCATACGCCCATACACACAAAAACACCAAAGATAATCATCGATTTCATGCACAACATGACACATATTCATTGATAAATGTCAAAAGAAATGTCAAATACAAATATGTTTACATGCATTTCAAACGAGATTTACATGGAGATATGCGCGTGTGTGTTGTAATTAAGTCAAAATACATACATACATACATATGTATACAATAATATTACATTAATATTCACACATATCTACTATAACTTATGGCACTCGTGATGAATTTCAAATTTTCGCCACATTTGCCAAATGAAAAATCTGTTTGCTGCACACACTAACCCACACTCAAACGCACTTTCGAGCACACACCAGTGTGGCAGCAACGAGGGCAGACAATTTTAATGATTGCAAACAACTTCATCAACAGCAACCAGACAGCGGCATAGAGAAAATGGCAGCAACAGCAACAACAGCAAGTAGTTGAAGTACTGCAAAGGCAGTGTTAATTGTAACGGAAAAACTGCAACAAAAATGAAATAAAAATAAATTAAATAAATTTAAAACTAAATTTAGTGAAATGTACGAGGGTAGACTGCAAAGTTTATGACCCTTTCGGAATTAGCAAAAAAAATATATATATATAAACAATTAAAAAAATTATAAAAAAAAAAATTAAAAAATAAAATACAAATTTCACCAATGAAGTAAAATATTTTCAAACTGCTCTCTTTGGCAATTCCAAGGCTTCATAGCTTCACTAGAAACTTTGCTTCCAGAGAATTTTAGATATTAATCCCAACTATCTAGCTCTGCGCCAAGGAGGCTAGTAAATTGTTTCAGCATCAATGTCCTCTCTAACTAGTGTTCTGTGCAACTGTACTGTCAACAAGCAGTGTCTGTCTTTGCTCTAACATATCCGCTCTTGCTGCGCCTGAAAAGTTCTCTACCAACTGTTCTTGATTATGAATATCAGATTTACGCAGACTATGCGATTATCGGTCCCCAACTTTCATCTGTCGATCGTATTTAATATTTTCTTCCCTCCATCTGAGGGGCAGAAAGTCGAATTTGATGAACAAATTAATAAGTTTTGAGAAGAACTAAATTTCAACCCCTTTTTTTGAACACAACTTTCGTAAAGAGCTTCGAAAAAATCTACATAGAAGGCCTATAACATCTAAGGACAAATTTTGAAACTTATTTCAAATCAATTTCAAAATATTTTTGTCAGTTTCCGCATAACACATAACCATAAATTGAATTTCAGCCTAATCTGCGATCATCGCACAGTAGTCTGCTAAGTTTAATATGAAGGGTGCTCCAAGTAGAGGTACTTTTTTCAATAGCTTTTTTTTGACAGATCACCCGCGAGTGGGGTCAAGCTGTCATATTATTTTTGTTCAGTATCGGTTGGCATTGCATCATGGAAAGACTTACGTCTGAACAATGTTTACAAATCATTCAATTTTATTACGAAAATCCACGTTCTGTAAAGAATGTGTTTCGCGCGCTCCGCTCAACTTATGGTCAATATAATCGGCCTACTGAGCGTAATATTCGCCACACCATCACCCATCTTGAGACCCAGTATTCATTATTGGATAATATTCGGCCGAATACATCTTGTCCAGCACGCAGTGAGGAAAATATATCGGCCGTAGCTGAGAGAAGACCGTCGAGAGTCGATTCGGCACTGTTCGCATCAACTCGGACTGACGTTTGGAACGATTTGGCGCATTTTACGTCGATATCTTAATTTAAAAACGTACAAAATACAGCTTGCGCTATAACTGAAGCCGCCCAAGCGACATCGCTTCGCTCTATGGGCTCTTGAAAAGTTCCAAGAAGATCCGATGTTTTCGAGCCAAATTTTGTTCAGCGATGAGGCTCATTTCTGGCTCACTGGGTATCTAAACAAGCAGAATTGCCGCATTTGGGGCGAAAAATAACCTAAAGAAATTCAAGGGCAGTCATTTTATCCAGAAAAACAAGGATTTGGTGTGGTTTGTGAGCCGGTGGAATCATCGGTTCATATTTCTTCAAAAATAATGCCGGTGAGAAAGGAACCGTCAATGGTGATCGTTATCACGCCATGATAACCAACTATTTGATGCCTGAAATTTCAGCTCGTGATAAAAACACAAAACTCGTAGAGCAACCCACGCAATATAACCAATAAATATGTGTAAATGAGTGCAAATGAGAGAGTCACAAAAAAAAAAAGCTCAACTCTCAAGTACACGCAAATGACGTGCGTGCGTGTGTATGTGCAAACGATGGCAGAAAGGTAATTAATCAAAGTCATTGGGCGTGTACAACAACAAACAGCAGCAGCAACAACAACAATCATATGCATTCGAATAAGAATATTTATGCGCAATGAGCGGCACACGAAAAATATCATACTTAAAAGTTGCCTGCCAGCCACACGGTCGGCCAAACTAACGGACCATATGTTGGTTGAGCGCATAATACACATACATAAACATACACATACACATACGCTAGCACCACTATGCGGCTGCGTGTCACGGCAATAATAATAACGAGCCAAATTAATATACTTTTGCGTAGATGAGGCATGCTTCCCGCTACCATCAGCACCGCCAACAGCACTGTGCCATGCAACGTGCCATATCAACATTGCCATTTGCGCCTCCACCATCGCCTGTGGGGTGTATGCGAGTATACATTTGTATGTATGTATGTGCTGCTGCATAAATGACACATTTGCTTAAACTACTATATTCATGAGTTGCTGCGTAATTATTGCAATAATTCATAAATGCGTGTGCCACGCCCTCGCGCGCTCACAGCTTCTCTCAGGCGCTACAGCACTGGCGAGTATGAACGACTGCTGCTGCTGTTGCTTGCCACTTTAATGTCTGTTGTTTGTCAGTTTGATGTTGATTTGATTTTCGGTTTACTCCTTTCTTTTTGTTGTTGCTTTTTTGTATTTTTATATTTAATTTTTTTGTTGTTGTTGCATGCTGCTCGTAGCTGCTACATTTTTGAAGTTGCTCAACAGTTTCATATTAATTTTTGTTTCTACATGGCGCTCATATCCATGGCACTCACCCAACTCCTGTTGTGCTGTGGCATCCAGCTAAGCGCTGCCACTTACTTGCCACATTGCCTTGCAATTCCTATTTTTCATATTTTTTCTTATCTTTTTTCATTATTCTAATAGGCAAATCGCGAAAAGTGGCAATTTCTAATAATTTTTTGCCATAGCAAACATAGTTGCGTGCAGTGCGCGCTCAGTTGTTGCTTGCCTCATACCACTTTCGCTTCATTTAGCGCGCTCAAGTGTCCGTAGATTTCATATTAGTTTGTGATTGAGTTTTTTGATTGGTTGCTGATACCTGACATGATGGATTAATAACATATTCGCACCGTATTCATGTATGTATGTAATTAGTAGTAAAATGACATACAACATTTTGATCGTTCTGAAAATCTTTATGGACATTTGTGGCACTAGTGAATGCGCGCTTCAGTGGTTGACAGCATTGATGAATCGTTTGTGGGAATTGTTGACATTTTCAAATGATTAATTCAAAAAAGTTAATGAGATAAAGTTTTCTGTGCACCATGATACCATAAGAAGGCTGAAGCAGTAGTGCAGATGATAGGCGTACTCTCTTTTTTTGATGGAAAAAGGCGCCTCTCACGCGATTAAAGTCAAATCAACAATAGTACGTCATTCGTTTCATCCTTTACAACAAATGGAGATTGGAGATTGGAGAGAATTACAGCTACAAATGGAGATACCAATTGAAATGTCATTCTCCACCTGATCTTTCCAGCGCAGCGGAGATCTTCCTCTTCCTCGGCTTCCATCAGCGGGTACTCCATCGAATACTTTCGAAACTGGTGTGCTTTCATCCATTCGAACAACATGACCTAGCCAACGTAGGAACTGCCTTTTAATTCGTTGAACTATGTCCATGTCGTCATATATTTCGTAGAGTTCTTCGTTCCAGCATCTATGGTATTCGCCGTTGCCAACACTCAGAGGATCTTAAATCTTCCGAAAAACTTTGTTCTCGAAAACTTCTACAGCCGAATCATCTGTCGTCCAGGCTTCTGCACCATATGTCAGGACGGAAATGTTGAGCGACTTGTAGAGCTTTGTTTTGGTTCGTCGAGAGAGGACTTTACTTTTCAATTGCCTATTCAGTCAAAAGTAGCACGTGTTGGCAAGAGTGAGTCTGCATTTCAAGACTTACGTTGTTGGTACTGTCTCCAAGATAGCCAAAATAATTGTCAATATGTCGTCTTGTACTCGTTCACAACGAGAGCCATTCGCTTAGCCGCTACTTTATCTAACCTGAAGAAACTAGAAGTTGGTTAAAGAAATCCCAAATTATTCTGACTGCGCTTGTAGTATTGTCGATCCTTTTCAGAAGAGAAGCTGATGCATTCACCTTTTCATTTTTCGCTATATGTTTGAATACCTCAGTCGGCATTAGCGCCATCATCACCGTTTAAGTGTATGGGCTCACCATCTCCGGAGGTTGCACTTTCACAGCCATTCAGTAGGCTTGAGAAATGTTACCTCTTAAACTCAGTACATGCTCTGGACATCCGTCGCCAGATTATCTCCTTGATTTCTACATGAGTATGCTCCGGTCGTGAAACTTTCCCTAAGTCGCCGAAACTTTCCATAGAATTTTCGAGCAGTACCTCTGTCGGTCAGTTTCTCCAGCTCTCCATGCTCACACATCCTGCAGCCTGCGAAGTGAACAGTCCTCAGCAAACCAAAGTGCAAGTCGAGTTGAAAATTGGCTGACTGTCTGTTTGTGATTGTAGCTTTTCCACGTCGAGCCCGCCTTATGTTTGTTCACGGACGTTTTTTCTGCTCAGAGGTGGATACGAATCTTTGTTGCTATGAGATAGTGGTCCGAGTTGACGTTAGCTTCTCGTAACGTACGCACATCTAGAAGACTGGAGACGTACCCGTAAGTCTGTCGCCTCTCACAGTATGATCCATTTGACAGCCATATAGCTTAATAAAATTTATCAGACCTAGCTAATTAAGGGATGTTTCATAATGGAAACTTCATTTCATTACTTCTGTGCCGAATATTCCACGCAGGCGTTAGAACTCCCACAGTAGGACCTTGACATAATGGCGTGGCAGCGCTCAGAAGTACGCTTCAGGCTTGTTTACAAGAGATATTTGATTACATTTTCCTTCGTTTCAGTGCGGGAGTGGGTGGAAATCAGCGATATGTTGAAGAACTTCGCTTTGATGCGGATTGTGGTGCCAATCGGACAAAGGGAAAAGCGAAAACTCTGGGATGGAGCAACTCTCCTACCACAAATTCAACACCAAATGGCCGCTGTAGTAAATTTCACAAAACACACCTTTCTCCATCCTTGTTACGTCCATCGCATTTGTTGAACGGCGGTGATGACAACCATTAGTCTTACGTGAACCTAAGTTGGCTGGAAAGCGACTCCCAAGTGAGGAACTGGACATTCCAGGTGCATGCTCTTAAATCGTAGATCGTAATAAAAAGTAGGGCCTCCCATCCGAGACGTTGTTGGCCGTTTCATTTTTGCCGGTTTCTACGTGGTGAGTTCCAAACCCAGCGCAGAACCTCGCTACGTAAGGGGGGAGGGGGGTAGGTATAAGTTGAAACATGTTTTTAAGAGTATTACGAGCCGGTTGCTTCAAGAACGACGCTCGCTCGCAGCCACATCTCTGGTGATCAGAAGCTCTTCTTCAGTCTCCAGTCCTTCTGGGCTCAACCGCACAGTTCGGAGAGAAAAAAAATCAGGTCTCGGCAATCTTAGGTTTCTATAAGTATCTGGGAAGCTAGCTAGACTAGTTCTCTTTTTACTAAGCTTAAGATCTCTCTCATAAAACGAGTCTCTACTGTAATTTATTCTCACTATCGCTCTTATCCCCTCTCACTTCTATCCATCGCTCAGTGTTTTACGTTTCTCATTGAATTAGTCACATTCAACTCAACTGAACCAGCTCTAAATAGCCGTACATACATACTTGCATTCATCGAATTCACTTATTTATGATTCGAGATAATTTTAATAACTTTACATATCTCCAAGATCATTAAAATTTTATTGCAAAAGCGACACATTGATAAAGTAATAAAATAGTACCGAAGATAACCGAAACTAGATATTCGCCAATATGCAGATGAAGCTTGCAAAGCCATAAAAAGATGCATGCTGAAAACGAGATAGCAGAGAAATCGGTAACATAAATTGAAAAAAAAGAAGAAATTAACGGAAAAATGGATAAAATTGAAAAAATAGAAGAAAAAAATTTAAAAAAAATTCCAAAAAAATATGGAAAAAATAGAAAAAAGGAAAAATTAAACATGGAAAAATTGTGCCAATACAACGCTGAAAAAATTGCAGAAATATAGATTTTTTTTATTTTTATTTTTTTATTGCAACACCAAACACAAATTGGAAGAGACGGAAAAGCTATGTGGAGCCACCACACACAAAAAAAATGCATCTTGATGGGATCAATTACAAACTGAAAGAGTCAAATATGAACACACCTACCGCGCACTAAATACCAATGCGATAACAATAAAAACAACAACAACAACAACAACAGCGCCAACAACAGCGCCAATAAAAGAATAACAAATTCTTTGTAGCCAAGCCAAACTGCTGCGCGCTAACCAGCAAAGACGGTCAGGTAAACAACAACAACAACAACAAATACAACAACAACCAAGCGCAACAATCAATGATGAACAACAAATTTAAAATGCAACGGAGATCTCTGCTTAACCAACTTTTGATTGTGAGCCAGCGCGCCACCGCACCACCGCGCCACCTCGCAACCACTCAGCGCGGCTGAGTCTGTTACCGTTGCGCGCTTACAATTTGGAATTATTGTGCGCTTCACGGATGTGCTTGATATTTTTGTGTGGCTGTTACTTTAGCTATTGCTGTTGTTGTTGTTCTTGTTGTTGCTGTCGCTTTTATTATTCAACAGCGCACTGCCACAATTGCGCCGTTGAGCACTGACTTTATTACCCGATTTTATCGTCTTTAATTTGGATTTTATACGCTATCATATTTCATGTGCAGCGGCCGAGCGCAAACATTGTGGCCGAGCGCTGAGCGCTGTGCTTAAACATTCTATATGCGCGCGCGCGCGCCTCACATTGCATTAATGCTGCGCGCACCGTTTGGCTTACAATGCTACGACGTGAGATCGCGCAGCGTGATTGTGTGAACCGAATGCAGAGTTTGAGTGCTGACATTTGAGCGGCGTTGTATGGTAAGCGGTTAAGTGACGTAGCGGCTGTTGGCGGAGCGTTGCTTTAACCTGCGCGTAGCCTCTTTTCTCATGAGCAATGCGCTGGCCTGTCAACCCAGCTCATTCAGAGTTGTCATGAGTTGTTGCTTGTATAACTGTGTTTAGGTTATCATTATTGGTTTGTGTATGTATGCAAACGTCATAATGTCATAAAATGTCACATTTTGTGCATAACTTTACGATTGCCACCAAACACATAAACTACAACACTTTTGGATCTCTTATTACTCCATCTGACTTGACTGCTTCTACTTAGCTCTTCCACTTGTGGTTCTTTTGAGTTTTTGTATTTTTTTCAGATTTGTTTCTCATGCGCGTGATCTTTTGTTGATATTTTATTTATTTTTTTATTTTTGTTGTTGTTTTTATGCCAGCATATCTGTTTTGAACTTGGTTTTGCGGTTTTCTTCTGCGGGGTTTGCTGACAGTTCCAGCGAAGGGTTTTAAAACTCATTTTTTTCATAAATGTTTTTTTTTCACTTATTTTCTCATTAATTTTAATTTATTTTATTTATCTTCATTATTATTTTTATTTTTATTTTAATTTTATTTTTTTATTTTATTTTATTTTCCTAAGGGGGATCCATTTCGAGGTTCCCTATTTTTTAAAGGAAAAACAACACATAAAATTCAATTTTAATGGGAAATGTTTATTATCATTCGAAAGAATATTCTTTGGCATTTATTTTTTGATCATTATCTCTTCCAAATGTTGGCCGCGGCTAAGTCTTAGATGGTCCATCCATTTAGTCCAATTCGCGATGACTCATTCGAGCATTTTGACTGGGAACTGGCGAATGACAGGCGTGATGTTTTCCTCATAGGAGTGAATCGAAGCGGGATTGTCCGCATAGACCATAGATTTTACATATTCCCACAGGAAAAGGTCTAACGGTGTGATATCACACGATCACACGGTGGCCACTCGACCGGCCCAAAACGTGAAATTATCTGCTCATCGAAGTATTCTCTCAATAAATCCATTGATTGAGGGGATGTGTGGGAAGTGGTGCCGTCTTGTTGAAATCAAATGTCGCGGAGATAACGAGCTTCAATTTCAGGTATCAAATAGTCGGTTATCATAGAGCAATAACGGTCGCCATTGACGGTTACGTTTTCACCGATATCATTTTTGAAGAAATATGGACTGATATGGACGGCCCACAAACCACATCAAACCGTTGTTTTTTCATGATGAAATGGCAGCTCTTGAATCTCGTCAGGCTGTTCTTCGTCCCAAATGCGGCAATTTTGCTTGTTTCCATACCCATTTAGCCAGAAATGGTGCTCAGCGCTGAACAAAATTTGGCTCGAACACGTCGGATCTTCTTGGAACTCGTGCAACAAGAGCCCACAGAGCGAAGCGATATCGCTTAGGAAGGTCGAGCGGATTCAGTTCTTGCACAAGCTGTATTTTGTACGCTTTCAATTTAAGATCTTGACGTAAAATGCGTCAAGTCGATCCATACGCCAGTCCGAGTTGCTGCGAACGGCACCGAATCAACTCTCCACGGTCTTCGTGTATACTCTCAGCTACGACTGCTTCACTGCACTCTTCGCTGCGTGCTGGATGTGGTCTATTCGGTCGAATATTATTCAATAATGAATGATGGGTCTCAAGATAGGCAATGGTGTTGCGAATAGTACGCTCAGTAGGCCGATTATGTTAACCATAAGTTGAGCGAAGCGCGCGAAACACATTCCTTACAGAACTTGACTTTCCGCAATAATATTGAATGATTTGTAAACGTTGTGCAGGCGTAAGCCTTTCCATGATGAAATGCCAAACAAATCTGAAAAAAATGACATGATAGCTTGACACGACTCTCGCGTATCTGTCAAAAAAAGGCTATTGCAAAGAGTACCTCTATTTGGATCACCCTTTAATATTAACTTTATTTTATTTTTGTTTTATTTTTTTGTTAATTTATTTTATTTTATTTATTTATTTTTTATTTATTTGCTATTACTCTTTAGTGGTTTTTTCCTTTGCGTTTTGCGGCTCGTAAATATTTTAGCCAAATGCCACATCTGCTTGTCCATTTAATTAAGTTTTTTTTCGTACCCACACTTTTGCTCTATTTTCTTGTATTCTTTATCCGCCGCATTCAGCTCACCGCGTGCCATTTGCATTTTAATTACGAAATTTACTACCATCATTTACTGTGAAATCGAGAAATAAATATTTTGATTAAAACTCTTTTATTTTGGCACATAAATTTTTGACATTTATGACAACACGACGTACAACACAATTTGTTGGCGACGGTGAACGCATTTTAAATATGCCATTTTTGTATACAAGATACGAGTAGACGTGCTTGGCCTGATGACTCACGCGGTAAACTGGTTGTTAAAGCATATTAGGGTTATTATTAGGGTTACCAATAACAGTTGGTTTCCATAATTTGCATGTGAAATGATGAAAATGGTTTTGGAATATAATCTTAAACCTCTTTCTTTCCTTAATTACCGGCAACAAATAGTCAAGAAATTTTTATCGAGCGCACCATCTAAGCCTAGTTATTCTGGATTTTATTTTTCAATTGTCTGGAATTGCAACGAAGGCTCTCCAAGTTAGAACGTGAACGATAGGCTGGCCCATTTGCATTAAGTATGGCCTCAAGAAGGCCAAATTATATGAAAATTTCATAAAATCTCTTTTCTGGGAATCTTTACAGCCCCACTCATCAGGTCCATATACTTCTTTTTACCATAAAGTGCTGAGAGTAAATTATAAGTATAGTAGAAAAGACCGACAAAAGAAGTGGCTTCAGCGTCAGCTCCATTCGAAGCAAAAAATTTCGAGAGTTTGAAGCTCTTGGAAATCACAGTTCTTTTTTTTTTGGAATACTCCTAGACTAGAAGCCCAGTGGAAGTGACTAGTGTAAAGCCCAGCGGTTATTATGAACCTGAGATCAATTGTAGTGTACACTTGAGAGCAAACAAAGCTCTGTTCCTCCTCTCTTATATTTTGTGTTAAACGTTCTCCAGTTTCAGATTCATAGTGAACTAGTTTCGCTTTCGATCGTTGAAGTTGATATTTGTACTTAATTTTGAGAGATACTTCTAGCGCTTAATGCAACTTGGAAATTCCAGAGAGCTCTGACAGTTATTCATATATAAGAAGTGGGGCATTACCCGATTACTTGCGCTGGATTGTCAGAAAAGTGAGGTTAAATCATAAGAAATATGATATAATTTGCCCTGCTCTTGGCTAAAACCTCTTCTCAGCTCAACCCAACCCAATCTTGATTAGCTTAAGCGTGCTTTGGATCATAACACCGAAGCGTTTCAAATAAAATCGTGAAATAAAAATTGGAAACAGCTCCTCAAAACGCTAGAGATACTGTCAAAAAACCCACCAAATCCCATTTCCAACACTTGCATTTTGTCAAAAAATTTTCCAAAGCATTTTTCTTTTTTTTTTTTTTGCTTTGCTTGAATACAAACATTTTAACTTCAAAATTTGCCTTTCACCCTAATATCCCTTACATAGAATTTTCGGCTCTTTAAGATACATTTTCGAAAATAAAAAAACATATTATTTTCATATCAAAACATACGCACATCCATACTTAAATACGTGATTTAAATAATTATTTCCAAACAGTCCGCTACACAAATTTCGAACTATCAAAGCACGCTTACGCATGGTATCTGCGAGATACAAATTTTCGTTTGACGGTTTTATATGGAACGCTGCCAAGTCGTACTCTGAAATAAACAAACTCAATCAGCTGTTTCCTTCCAGTGAGCGACAAATGCAATGGAAGTTGCATGGAGAGCAAGTTAGAGCGGTAAATGTTGTAGAGCGCTTGTGTTCCAAAGGTTATGGGGTGGTGGGATTTTTTTGTATGAGAGAAATTATTTATATCGCTTGCGAGAGCTGCAAATATATCGTTCAATTTTAGTGGTATGGCTTGTAGCATGAGTGAAAAATGTTTGCAAATTTCGAAAACATAATTCAGCCAGTAGAAAAATATTTAATTTTAGATATTATTGTCGTAAAGTAAATAATAAAAATTAATATGTAACTAAAGCAGGCTTTAATAATAATTTTTTTAGCACAATATATTCTATTGATTGTTCGATAACTTTCATATTTAATCGCTATATTAAATATCGATAACATTGAGTAACATATTTTATGTGTCGATAACTTTTGTGAAATTTTTTTAAATTGAATTATTGCACAACTTTGATAAAATTAGCGATAACTTCCATATTGAATCGCTATATTGAATATCGATAACATTGATTAACATATTTCACTGATGTGTCTATAAATTTTGTGACATTTTTTTAGTTTAAAATATTACAAAACATTGATAAAATCCGCGATTACTTTCATAATGTATCGGTTTAATTAAAGTATCGATATATTTTTTGGAAACTTCTTTATGGTTAATTTTGACAAATTTCGATAGCATACATATGCAGCATGTGATATTACTGTCAATTTCGATAACATTTAGTAATATATCGACTTAATAAATATCGATAACATTTTTTCATTTATTGAAGAAATATATTTTTTTTGAATATATTAATGTTTTTTAGGACAAAATATTGAAAGTTCGATTAAAAGTTCCATATAATAATTATTTTGTAAAATTTCTGAAAATAATTTAAATTATGTGGAAAATTTGAGGAAAGTTTCAAGACCTTACAACTTTTTTTTTATATATATAATATAATATTTTTATATATTTCATGTATATCCTGAATATTTTTTATTTATATATTATTTCCAAATTAAATATTAGCGATGCCAGAATCCGTTGGTTCGATTCCTGGCAAAAGAAGTCTGATGAGGAGATGTGGTGATCTCCGAAACAGCTATCACTTCTACCATTTTTTCTTTGTTGTATAACAAAATATTCAAAGAAAAAATAATGTTTCTAACAAAAATAGGCCTTTGAATACAGCTCATTTACTTATAACCAAAAATAAATATTTTTTTGTTTCTTTCTTTCTTTTTTTTTGTATTAAATTTATTTCCATTTCAAAATTTCAAATATTTCTACCATTAAAAAATTTATCCCATGACCATTAGCAATTTTTCTCGCTTGCTACAATTTTTTTGCCCCCATATCCACTTCAGTTGAGCGCCATTGGAGAGCGGGTAAATTCTCTCCCAACAATTGAGCGCGCTCAGCTCCAATTGGAAACAATACTAACAACGCCAACAACACCAATATGAAACGAAAAACTCTATGGGAATTCCGATGAGCAAACGAAATGACTAGAACTAAACGCAGGAGCGAGCATATGAACCAAACGGCCAGCGAGGCAGCGAGGCAACCAGCCAACGAACCCGACCATTCTTGTTGATGAGCTGCCGCGACTGCCGCTATTACCAGCCAGAGTCAATCAAACAACACAGCACGCAGTGACTGAAACATTTGGCTGCGACCGTGTGTGGCATGTGGCAGTTGTAAACGAAACGTGTAAACGTAAAGATGTACGCAGCGGTTTAACGTGTCGCCGTTCGAAAAAATTTGGAATTTCATTTGGAAGCAAGCAGACGAAAATAAACGACAAAGTGCATGTCACACGACGGTGATTCGGTGGAAAAAATATAATTTATACAAGTGAATTGTAGGAAGTGAAGGAGTGTGTGTGTGTAATTTAGAAAAAATAAATAAATAAAAATAAAAAAATAAAAACGAAAAGTTCAGCAGTGAGCAAAAGAGTGAAGAAAGAAAAATAAATTTCATATTTTATGAATGCGATTGATTGTGGGCATTTTTAGTGTGAGAAAAGTAATTAGAATATTAAACGACAAACTGATAATGAGTGCTTCAAGCCGCCAGCCAGCTGTGTTCTAATACCAGCAACAACAACAACTGCAATAGCAACGCGCAGCGCACGCTGATAAGTTGCGGTCAAAGTGCCACCAGCACGCCGCTGGGCGTGGAAAATCAAATATTTTAAAAAATCATACACACGCATACGCATACATATGTGTATATACAGTTATATTTAAAGCAAAGGGTGTAAAGGGAAAATTGTGCAATCGTTTGTTTGGAGTTCAGCTGGGAGTTCAATGGAACCGGCTGTGGCGCGCCACTAAGGCATACTTAAGCTATTAATGACGTTTGCAGCTAGCGATAACGGTACAGCGGTGCATACGACAAGCGAAAGTGTTGTGCGGAAGTGATCAGCTGCACTATCTACTAGAAAACTTTATTAAGTAAGTAAGGTTTAAGCGCTACTAACGGTACTTTAGAGTGTTGATAAGCGTTTTAGAGTTAATTTTGAAGAATTTTTAAGTTTTTTAAATGCAAAGCAGCGGAAAAGTGTGCAGAAAAGGAGCATGAAGCTTTAATCGTGATGACTTTTGAAATGTTTTAAGCAAAGTGTTGAACAGAAAACAGTTTTGAAACAAAAAATATGCTGAAAGTAAGATTTTTGCACTGAAAAAATTAAAATAAATATAATGAAAATAATAATAATTAAAAATTATGTAATTTTAAATAATGAAAAATAAAATAAAAATTCAATAAAATTAAAATTTCGAAAAAACACCGATTTTGGCAGTTCATATTATTTAAAAAAACTTATAAAAAGTCGGCTTATCAACAAAAAATATAGAAGTATTAATAATTGACTTTCAAATAAGTATTAAGCTTACGAAACCCACCGCCGAAACGCTGGAGCGCGCATTGAAAATTTGTTTTTGAAACTCAAAAACACTGAAAAACGCACAAAACTGCTTAAATTAAAGCATTTCACATTATTTTTGAGCTCCAGCACTTAAAACCTTGCCATTTTTGCAGTTTTACGGCATGTTTGAAGGCAAACGAGTTGAGTTATGTTACAAAATTTTCAATATTTTGCGGTTTTTATAATTTTTGAAGCAAAAATTAAGCGGAAAAACTGTTTTTGAAAATTCTGACTACATAAAAACTACTTCAAATAGATAATTCAGTTGAAAAATTTAATTGGCGGTATTGAAATGATGCGCATGACTACTGAAAACTAAAATAAAGCGTTCAAAAAAGTGATTCGCGATATTTTTTTTTATAAAAATTTATTATTTAAAGCAATAACTGCTATTACTGTATAATCGCTGCTACTATTTTCAAAATTTTATGTGTTTAAACTTTTTTGTTGCCTTAAAACTGCTGTGTTACAATTTGCTACGAAAATAAATAAATTAATGAAAAATAATATTATTTAAAAAATATAATAAATCAAAAAAATTTGAGAATTGTACAGCAGCAAAGCTCCAAAACCCGTGAAGTTATGCACAGAAGTTTAAAAAAAACCGCAAAAAACCTGCTGGCAGCAGAAAAAAGTGAAGTAAAGATTGAAAAAAAAAATATCAAAAAAATTTAATTAAAAATTAAAAGAAATTGAAAAAAATTCTAAAGTCCATCAAGCAACAGCGCTATTGAAATGGCAAAGAAAGTGAGCTGTTAGTCAATCAAAAAGCGTAAAATAAATAAATAAATAAATACAACAACAACAATAAATCTACTGTAAAATTGATTTGCACTCATCATAGCAATAATTGCCTGTTTACCTAGAGCAAAAGCCCTTGACTACCAAAGCAACAGTAGCGCACAGCAACAACACTGAAACACATACCTACACAAGTACATAGCTGTCATTGGCTCCAGTGATGGCTATCAACTGACTAAAAAAGGTTTTTTTTGCTTTATAATAATTACAAGGCACCAACAGTCGACAAATTAATTGTAGTAAAATTACAACAACAAAAATAAATGCAACAACAACAATTAAAAGAAAAATAATGAATTTAAAATCAAATTAAAAAATAAAATTCACAAAAGACAAAAGCATTGTGGGCCAGTAGGCGTATGCTTTTACAACAACAGAAATAAATAAATAAATAAAGTAACATAAAATGACAACAACAACAATAAGCAATTTTACAAATACAACTCGCCCTGGAAACTAATATGCAGTAGGCAAGCGTTTGTTTCAATTCAATTCAAGACAAATTAAAAGGTAAGACAGTCAAACAGACAGACATTTCTACTAATTGTTAGTGTTGAGTGAAAATTTAATTACAAAGTACGGTTAGTTAGACACATATACACATACATATACATATGTATGTTTGTCCTGTATGTAAGCCTGTGTAATTTAGAAGCGTTTAAATAAATATAGCTCCTGTTGAGAGCAAAAATTAAGGTGAATCGCTGAAGACTCTTTAATTACAAAGCATTAAAAAAAAATTTTTTTTAATAAAAAAATCTTAAAACTTATAGAAAATTGTTGCTAATGGTGAAATTCTTCAAATTTTTTCAAGCAATTTTCTTGTTAATTTTAAAAATGTAATTTTTAGTATAATTGCAGTCACAGAGATGAAAAAATACACTTTTTTAAAAATAATATTTCTTAAAAACCATAAATTCTGTGTAATTTAATTTAAAAAAAAGTATGTATGAATATGAAAATTCTACTACATTACACAGAGTTCAAAGACTGTAGCTTTAACTAGGTCAATATTTTTTTTTTTGGTAAAAATATTATAGTTATTTATACTGAAAGCGCAGAAAGTAAGAACTGCATGAAACTTAACAACAACAAAATTCACTTATTCTGAAAGTGCATTTTTTTAAATCAAAGACCAAATTGCTAGTTCAAAAAAAAAAAATTAAAATAAACAAATTTCGCCACTACGAGCTATGTTCAAAGGAAAAGGGTGAAGGTTTTGCCCACTGTTTCCTTTGATTACAATGGTCTGCTGCATCGTGAGTTCCTGCCAAAAGATCACCCACAGTTAATAAGGAATACTACAAGGAAGTTATGCAATGTTTATGCGTGAAGCAATACGGCTCAAACGATCGGAATTGTTGAAAAAGAAATCGTAAATTCCGCATGACGATAATGCACCAGCCCACACATCAATGCTTATTCCTGACCTTGTTTGGCCAAAAACAAAACCGTAATAATGCCTCAACCACCGTATTCACCAGCTGTAGCTCCCTGCAACTTTTTCCTATTCCCAAAACCAAAGAAACCAATCCAAAAGAAAAGCATTTTGTCACAATTGATGAGATCTCAAGTCAGAATCGAAGAAAGAGCTGAAGGGCCTTACCAAAAAGCGCATTTCAGAAGTGCTTCGAGGATTAGAAAAAGCATGGGCACAAGTGTATTATAACCGAGGGGGACTACTTTGAAGGGGAGAAAAATAGATATTGTTGCATAAATAAGTACTTTTCAAAAGAAATTCAAAATTCACCTATTTCTTTGAACATGCCTCGTAAAAACTCGTATATATTTTTCCAGCTTCCTTCACTCAGCACCGACAAGCTCAGCTTGCCAACAAGCGCATTTTAAAAATATATGCTCTTCATCATCCCGATTAGCGTCGTTGTAGATTTAGCATAACTCCTTGGCCTATCTAATTTTATATGAATATTTTTGAAACTTTTTTTTTTAAATTTAAGTCAAAAAGTCAAAAATTAAAGTTTTCTATAATAGATCTCAAAATACTTGAGGGGTTAGGTGCATATCAGAGGTTAAATAAAAAGGAATTTTCACTATTTTATTTATTTATATACAATCATATATTTTATTCAAACAATTCACCATAACAAAGATACATATTTAAACAGTATTTTGTGAAATTTTTATTCAAAAATACCGAAAACTCTGTCGTTGGTACCTCATCTCCCTTGAAGTCTCAAAATAAAATGCTCTCGCCGTGGACAACATAACGCATTATTGGTTCATCTAAAATCAAAAAAAATTAAAAATATTTCGTTAGTGCGTGCATAACTCTCGTGACTGGATGAAGGAAAAAGGAAAAAATTAAAATTTGAAATTTTGACAGACTTTGAACAAGAAAACAAATTTTTTTATCAAATTTTCGCCATGCATTGGCTCGAAAAAATTAGTTGTATTAAAAAACAATCCTTCGTTCAGTGACTAATTTGAACAAAATCGCTTTATAACTTTTCGAGAAATCGTGTCCACCGACTTAAGAAATAAAGTTTTGAGTTTTTTCCGCGTTTAAAGTTTCAAATTGACACAGGCATGGCCTGATGGACGGAATTTCCAAAGGGTATATCTCTTAGAATTTTACTCTGATCGATTTGAAATTTTAGGACAATATTTTAAACATATTTTGCAATTTAATAAGATAAAAAAAATCGATTTTTTTTTAATTTTTAAACCCACCTAACCCCTTAAAATAAGTGAAATATATATTTTTTTGCATACATACTTCCTAAGTCAAAATTAATTTTTTTTTTTCAAACATGTATTATCTGAGACACAATTAAACTGTCTGATAATTTAATGCTAAACAAATTTTTGCATATATTTTCTTGAATTCGGAGCTCTGCTCTCACATTTAAATGCATTGTTTCTGCTAAAAGTCAGCAAATAACTGAAAAAAAGTATTTTTTTTTAAATTTAAATAAATTTTTTTCTAAAATGAATATATCTTCTATTCAATTTTATTGAAATTGTTTTCTATGACCAGTGAACATTCTACAGACATATTCCGCCCATTTTCGTTTGCTAATCGCGTTGGTCAAAGAATTTGATTGACTGCTCCAAGTTACTCTACCAATAAAATTAGAGCAGAAAATCGTGCGCTGAGTTGCTCTATTTCTACTTAGAGCAGACTCACGAAACAAAAAGTAGAGCAATTCGAAGACGAACAGAACACAAACACAATTTCTTGAAGTAGAGTAAACTGGCATTACATAGATCAGCTCAATAAACAAACTTAGTATTTAAAAAAAAATTTCTAAATTTACAATTTCATCAACTAAAAGTGAAAAGAAGTACATTATGGCATAACAGGTCAATTAAAAAGTCCACGGCCTACCATAGTAAAACACATTTTTTTTTGGCAAACTTAATTTTTTTTCATTCAACATAGTTCCCTTCAAGGCTGATACACTGATTATAGCGACACGCCAACGAGTCATTTGCCCAGTCCAAAATTATTTTGAGTTTAAAAATATTCATATTTTATTCTATTTAAAAAATTTAAAATTTATAACAGCTCGATTGAAAAGTTCCCGACCTACCATAGTAAAACAGATTTTATTAGCGAAATTTTTTATTTTTTTTACTCAACATAGTTCCCTTTTCGATACCATTTTTGTAGTACGATTTGTCCTTCGTTTCAAAATAGGCCTCAGTTTCGGCGCTAACCTCGTCATTTGACGAAAATTTCCACCCAGCGAGCTTTCTATTAAGATCTGAGTACAGGAAATAGTCGCTGGTGGCCAGATCTGGAAAACACGCTGGATGCGGTAGCAATTCGAAGCCCAATTCATCGATTTTTGCCATCACTATCAATGACTTGCGTCACGGTACTTTGTCTTGGTAAAACAGCACTTTCTTTTTCTTCAAATGTGGACGTTTTTCGGCAATTTCGTTCTTCAAACGGTCGAATAATGCTATGTCGGTGTGGACAGTTCTTCCCTTTTAAAGGTAGTCAATGAAAATTATTCTATGCGCATCTCAAAATACAGACGCCATAAACTTGCCCCAGCCGACTGTTGCGTTTTTCCGCGCTTTGGAGCGGGTTCATCGTGTCCAGTCCACTCGCATGATTGTCGATTAGATTTCGGATTGAAATGATGGAGCCGCGTTTCAACCATTGTCACATGTCGACGCAAAAATTTGGGTTTATAACGCTTGAACATCTCGAAACATTGCTCCGAATCACCAACTCGTCATTGTTTTTGGTCAAAAGCGAGTTCCCACTTTGCACAGAGCTTTCTCATACCAAAATGTTCGTGAATAATATGATGTACATGTTCGGTTGATATCTTCAGAGTTCCTGCTATTTCATCCAATTTCAATTTATGGTAATTCAAAATCATTTTGTGGACTTTTTTCTGATGTTTTCCTCGGTAACAACCTCTTTTGGGCGCTCACTGCGTTCACCGCCTTCGGTGCTCATTTCACCACCTCTAAACTTAGCATACCAATCCTTGATGGTTGATTCTCCTGTGGTAGAGTCTGGGAACACTCGAGACTTTTTTTTTAATTAATCACAAGTCAAATGCACTGCGGCAATAAAATTCCTGAAGCAGAAGTTAGAGGACAAGAATAAAAAAGAAGAATATAACAAATAACAACAACAAGAAATTTTCACAATAAACAAGACAATATTAATATAACCAAACAATAAACATAAGCAGCGTGGAAAAATAATAATAACAAAAGCAACAACAACAACAACAACTATAAGAAATAATCGAAAGCCTAAGTTGAGTAAACACCACGGCGAGCAACAGCGATGGCTGGACGAATAGTAAAGAAAAGTAAAGAGGTAATATTGAAACAACTAAAACAAAACTAACAACAACAAAAACTTAAAGCACACACACACACACACACAAGTATAAAAGAACTGAAGGCGACCGTATAATGAGCGCTTGCACGCAAAGCCAGAAGCAGCAAAAACAACAAGAACAGCAGCATAACAATAGCAATTTGGCGCCAAAAGAAAAGAAAAACAACAACAAATAACAAAATCAATAACAACAAATTTAAACTGCTTAATGGCATTGCTAAACACTACTCAAACAACAGCAGCAGCCACAGCCACAGCCACAGCCCAGCAGCCCAGTTGCGGTTGCATGCCACATTGCTCATTTGCACGCAGCTGCGATGCGATGCTGATGTTGTTGTTGTTACTTTGCAAATTGCCCGTTTTCCCAGCGCAAATACTCAACATCACATCAACAGCAACAGCAGCAGCAGCAGCAGCAGCAGCGGCGCGGCGTCGGTTGGTCTGTCGATCAGCAGCAATCAGAAATGATTTGATTTTGAAAATTTTATACGGTTGTTGTTGTTGTTGTTATTATTATTGTTGCTGCTGTTGCTTTTTTTTTTTTTTTTTTTGGTTTGTTGTGGCGCTTGTTGCACTTGACGTGCTTTCAGTGTTGTTTGTTTTTGCAATCAACTTCATGTAGTTGTTGTTGTGTTTTTTCGCACACACTTTGGATTTGTTTGTGTTGTTTTTGTTCTTGTTGTGGTTGCTGCTGCTCATTTTTGTATTTGCCTTTTTCGCGTTCATCGCTTGTTTGGTTTTTGTTTTATTTTCGCATTTACTGTTGTTTGTGTGTTTATTTTTGTTGTTGTTGTTTTTGTTTTTGTTTTTGTTATTTTTGTTGTTGTTTTTGTTGTTGTTGTTGTTGTTGTTGTTGTTGTTGTTGTTGTTGTTGTTGTTGTTGTTGTTGTTGTTGTTGTTGTTGTTGTTGCTGTTGGGATTGCTTTTTATTCACTTTTATGCTTGATTGCTCGGACGCAACTTTACTTTCCGTGCATACATACATACACAAGTTGGCATCTATTTAGCATTTAATTAATTTGCAACAACAAAATATGCGTACATATGTACGTACATATTAATATCTAAATGGAGCAGCTGGTAGGCTATGAAGTTGAAAGTGCTTGGAAGTGTGTCCGTTTGTTGATAATAAATGTACTTTGTCCATGTCAGTATGTCAGTGCATTAATGCAACTCGTCCGATATATGATAAAAATAGCATAATTAATCTTATGCAAGCGTAACATACATACATATACACAATATATTATAGACCTACATAATTCTGTATTAACAATTTTTTTAATTTAAAAAAAAAATTTTTTTTAATTTTTCTTTTTTCTTTTTTTCTTTTTATTTATTTATTTATTTTTTTTTTCTTTTTTTTTTGGTTCACACCACAAGTGAATAGTAGTGGCCTTTGATTGATTTGCTACTGTTAAAAGCGTGTGTAACACCGAAAGTGTGAAAATTCACAGCCTTTCATTTATGTATTTCTCTCTTTCAAGCTCGCTTTGTGTTACATATTCACTTTTTTAATTTTTTTAGATTTTTTTTGTTGATATTTTTCGATTTGTATTGCTAACTAACGTCGAAAATTCCGCTAACAATAATTTTCGCCAGTTAAATTGTATGTTCCATTATAAACTAGTCCGATACTAGTTAATATCTGACTGAAAACTGCCAATTATCAGCACGCAAAATGCAAAATGCATTAGAAATGAAAGTCGCTTAATCAGGTGGAAACCTACCACCAAAAATGGTGACTCAAATGTTCATCACGTCTCGTGCTTTAAGAGAGAAGATTAAAGGTACATATAATCGTCCAACTACTCAAGCAATTGATAAAATTTTTAGGAAACTTGAAGAGACTCGATCGATTACAGATATAGTAAGGCCTGTGCATCATCGTTTTGCTCGTTCCATCTCAAATATCGCTGCTGTTAGGGAAAATGAAGTCGAAAACCCGAATGTATCTATTTCTCACGACGTTCTCAAGGGCTCGGATATCTTGACGGTATATTACGGTATATTATCGCACATTTTGCTTACACACATTTTGGACTTACACCTACATCCATATAAAGTCCAGCTCGCACCAGTACTGAACCCGGCTGACCATTCATAATGCCGTAGTTATGTCGAGTGGATGCTGTCACGTTTGCGGCTCCGAGAAACTGCAAATAATTGAAGAGAGTCCATTATACCCAAAAAAAACTTACTGTCTGGTGCGCTATTTTGTCCGCAGGTGTTATAGGACCTTACTCATTTGAAAACCATAACGACGAGAGTGTCACTATCAATTCGAAGCGTATAGTTAAAAAGGAATTTTATGAAAAAAAATAAAAATATTTTAAATAAATTTTATTTACGTTTATATTTGGAAAGCGCAAAACGGATAACCCTATATATATAATTTAGTAATATTTTAACAGCTAGATTAATTATTTTTTATATTTGAACACAAAAATTATGTCAAAATTGCGCTGGTTGTCGCGCTGATCATTGGAATCTCAAAACTTTATTTGTACAGACTGAAGAAATCAGATTAATTTTTTGTAAGATTTTTGGAGAAATTTTTTTTTTTTTTTGAATAATATATACATTTTTTTCTTAATTTTTCACTTTTTCCTGTTAGTTGGTGTTGTCCTCCTTTTAGAAGCGCACAAATGCAAAGCGGTAAAAAAAATGAGAAGAATTTTTGAGACGCGTCTTTTAGGTGCAAAATACTTGAGCTATGAATAAAAATGAGCTGATCACACACTTATATGGCACAAACATACCAAAATTAACTTTTCCAAACTAGAAAAATAAAAAATTATTATGGAAATTCCTGCTCTTAATACACCCACCCACACACTTACTTGCCTTAGTTGGCGTGAAAAAATAATTCTTCAAATTATTTTCGTGTTTTTAATACCAACCACCACCACCACCAGCAGCAGCACTTCAGCAATCAATATGCAATACATGTGCTGGTGGTAAATAACAAAAACAATAACAAAAAAACAAGCAACTCGTAACGATTAAGCAGCAACACGCACGCATATCATCGACTGACTGTTTGAAGGAAAAATTGTAGATAAAATGTATATTTGTAGCAAATGTATATTTAAAGAATGCAAACACACACACACACGCACATACACACACATGCAGCATAATTGAATATGCCAGCAAGTTGTACAGTGTTTGACTGTGTATATATATATGTAAATCAAGCAGATTTCTGTTGAAATGAAGTCACAGCTGTTGTTTAATAGAATATTAACAGCAACAAAGTAGACCACAGCACGTACACAAGCACACACATGCACACACATACATAAATACGTGCATACATACGTGCATATATAAGTAGTAGTAGAGCTGGCAAGCAAATAAAAAGCAAATAAATGCTGCTAACAAAGAAAATGCACACAAAAAAAATGTGGCAAAATAAAATTTTCAGAAAAATAAAACATCGAAAAAGTCGGATTTAACATGCTGAAGCTGTGAATTAAATGCAATTCAATCTATTGGAAAATTCTGCAATTTTGGCAGGATTAAATGTGTTGAATTTAATTTTAATTTTAAAATAGTTGAATAAATAAATAAAATGCAATTTAAAGAGGACTAAAATATATACACACTCATATAAGCGGTTTCTCACCTATGTGTATTTCGGTTTTTTTCCAATAAATTCTTATTTTAACAAATAATTAAATGAAATTGCTTTGTTAGTTTAAAAATTTTCTATTTCAAAAAATTACTATTTTTGCTGCAGTTTGTTATTTGAAAATATTTGCTAAAGTTGCTTACTATTTTTTTTTCTTTTTTTCTATTATTTACCAATATATTTCTGCATCGTTCGAGCTCTTTATTTAATTTAGCATATAAAATTTTAATATTTATAATTTTAGCAGTATTTTTCTTTTGTATATTTCACTATTTTTGTTCTTCAATATTCAACAAATGAGTTAAAATATTTTTTAATCGGCTTAGGTGAGGGCTTTGTTTAATTTAAAGGATTTATAATGTTATTTTACACCATGCAAAAGCCTCAAATATTTTTTTATTTATTTATCATATATTTTTTAGGATATTAATATGCTATAAATAGGTGCTTGTCTTCAATAGACTAAAAGAAATACGCGCCTAAATGTAGGCAACGCTTTATGTTTACTTTTTGTTTGAAATGTTACACTTTGATACGTTAGCTTATAAAATTTTAATATTTATTTATTTTTTCAGTATTTATCTTATGTGTGTTTTACTATTTTTGTTTTTCAATATTCAACAAATGAGTTAAAATATTTTTTAATTGGCTTAGGTTAGGTCTTTGTTTAATTTAGAGAATTTATAATGTTATTTTATACCATAATGAAAATTTTTACACCATGCAAAAGCCTCAATAATTTCTCTATTTATTTACTAAATATTTTTTATGATATAAATAGGCTATAACTAAAAGAAATATGCGCCTAAATGTAGGCAACGATTTATGTTTACACGTTTTCTTTGCAAAGTTACACTAAACGGAAAACGTTGCCTACATTTGGGCTGTAGATGTAAAGCTAAATAATGTAATTAGAAAAGAAATAATGTTTGTTTTATGAATATAATATTTCCTAACAATTTTATTGAAATTCATATTTAATTTATTTAAATTGTATATTATTTTTACTATTATCTTGGTAATATAAAAATTATATAAAAGTAATTGAAATATTTCATTACGATTAAGAAATTGAAGACCTTAAAAGTAGGCTAATATAAAATATTTTTGAGCCGCCTGAAAACATTTTATTAAATAAAATTTAATTATTGTGTTAATTGAAATATTATATTGATAAGTACCAAAAGAAATTTTAAAGGGTTACAGTGGGAAATATATTTTAGAAATAAAAAAAGGTGGAATTTTAAAATATTAAATACAAACAATTTGTTATGATAGTAACGGATAAAATATGGATATCAAGCTGAAAATATTTAAGAAAGGCTTATTACGAAAATCCGTAATGATTTCCAACTGTTCTGTAGAAGTTTTCCACAATTTTAACACATTGTGCGGTTGCTAAGCGTTATATTTACATAAATATCTGACTTTATCTCAAACAAAAATTGTTTGGTTTGACAATTGATTTGATAGGTGATGAGATAGAGCTCTTCACTTTCGAAACTACTAAGGGGCGGAGGGTTTTAAAATAATCTTTTTTTCATTTTATTTTATTTTTATTTTATTTTTCTGAATGAACAATATGTCGAGAATATTATGTACAAATTTTAAGTCAATCCGAGTAAAAGTAACGGAGTTACAGCGTTTCAAATGACCGGCCGTGCTACCTGATTTTTATACCTGCCTGGTAGCCGCCCGATACCCCTATTAGAAAGCAGCTGCAATTTCGTTTGTTATCCCTTTCCCTTTCTCCGTCTATGTGTCTTTCAAAAGACTAGAGCTGGCATTGATAACTCTATGTAAGTATAAAAATTAATATTCTTTTATTGAAGGCTTATTTCGAATTTTCACGTATGAAAAACTTTAAATCGATTTTCCCGAAAACGTTTTTTTTGAAATTCGTGAACATCACAACTCAAAATCTACTGAACCGATCCTTTTGAAAATTTGAACATTACTTCTTCACATGAATCAAAAAAAAAATGGTTTTGCGGTGTACATTATAACTCGTTACCGGATTATCTGAAACAAAAAAAATTGATATGCATATCAAAGGTGATGTATTTCTCGAGGTAATCAGTAAGAGTTTTTTTTTCATCTTTTCCTATTTTTTAATAACAAATTAACCGCGTTTTTTTTTTTAGCTAAAATCGCGTTTTTTCTTTGAAGTGCTGTAAAAAATAGAAAGAAAAAAACTCTTCCTAATTACCTCGAGAAATACATCACCTTTTAAATGCATATCAATTTTTTTGTTTCAGATAATCCGGTAACGAGTTATAATGTACACCGCAAAACCTCTTTTTTTCAAGGCACCTCTGGAGATTCACCGTCACCGGCTTATTTATTAATAAATTTCTTTGAAAATTTTTTATGACATACTTCTATGTAATAAAATTTAATAAAATTATATTATTGATGTCGCCGAAAAAAAAACATAAAAATTTGAGTTTTTCTCGCCTTTAAAACCACCCGTAAGGAAGCGAATTTTGTTGACTGTCATCTGAAAAGTGAAATAGTTGAAAATTTTTTGCTAGATATTTTTATTTTATTTAATTTTACATTATTTTATTTTTTTATTTATTCATTTTCTTTTATTTTACTTATTTTATTTTATTTTATTGTATTTTAAATTATGTTATTATTTTTATTTTTTTAATTTAATTTAATTTTTTTTTTTTTTTTTTTTTTTTTTGTAATTTTTTTTTTATTTTTTATTTTTTTTTTTTTCATTATATTTTATTTTATGTTATTTTATTTTATTTTATTTATTTTTTGATAAATCAACAAAGACATCAGAAATTGCTCTTTGTAATGGAAGAAAAACAATTTATTATATTTTATTTCTTATGCATATATACATATACTTATTTATTACTTATACATATTTATCTGTATCTATAATTATTACAAAAACTTCTTCGATACATCAGCACATTTGAAAAAAAATTACCTAAAATAAAAAAATTTAAATACAAGTCACTTTAACACCTTATCATTTCAATGCTTAGTCATAAAAACGATGTTTATATATATGCATATATAGGTACTTATGCACCTACTTGCTTTGCGGACAAAATAAATGCACCACAACCTTTTGTTCTTTCAAAAAATTTAGCTAACCACGCACCACTTTAAAATATGCCTTACCTCCTCATCAACATAGAACGGCATGTGAATATTAATATACATACATCTGATACAACTTTCCGATACTCACTTATATAACGAAAAAAAAAATCGAATTAAAATTACTCAAATAATCATATAAATATTTAATATCGCATAGGAAATCACGCCAAGCCGCCACTAATGCCCCAATAAATTATTCACCAGTCAAACGTATTTTTGTTATGCAAAGCACATAAAAAATAGTAATTGTACTTGTTGTTGCTAAGCAGTTAGTTGGTAAAAAAGTCAAACTAACAATTGTAAATATGTACACTTACAACAGAAATACATGTTGTTGTTAAGTACGAGTATATCTTTTCGGCGAATCTTCAAATGCTAGTTCGTCGTTCAGTTCAAAGACCCGCGCAGGCACGTTTTATAACTGAAATTAAAAAAAAAAATATTTAAAAATTAAATTTTATTTGTTTTTTAGTCGTAATTAACATGACAATGCTCTCGCTAACATCCTCAGCGGAAGTGTTTAAAAGGTAAGTCAATTTATTTCGGTAGGTGTTAAGGGCCGGAAAATAATATTTTTTTAATTTTATTTAAAACTTTTTCGCTGATATGTTATGGATTATTGATTTTTGGCCTAAAATAAATAATGAGTAATACATATAATTTTTTCATGTAACACATTATTGTAGACAAAAAATATATATAAGTTTCGAAAATAAACTTTTCTATATATATTTTTTTAAATCAAATAAAACAGATTAAAATTGAATTAAATATTATAAGATAAAAAATAAATTAAATAAAAAACTAAGAAAGAAAATAAAAAACTATATAAAATTATATTAAATAAGAAAAAATAAAAAAGAGTATGATAAAAAAGTAGAGTAAATTAAACTAAAAACATTCAAAAACAATTGAAAAAAATAAAATAAAATAATATAAAAAAATAAAATAAAAATAAAAAAAATAAAAAAAATAAAATGACAATAACAAAAATATTCAAAATAAAATTTAAAAAAATAAATAAAATATATAAGAAAAAATATATTAAATGCAAATTTAAAAAAAAAATTACTTAAAAAAAAATAAAATCGTAATAAATTGAAAGAAATAAATTAAAATAATGAAACATAATAAGAAAAAACTGAAAAAAAGTAAAATAACAAATAAAAACAAATTAAAACATAAAAAAATTAACAAAAAAAAATCACATAAAAAACTTGAATGAAAAAACAAAAGTAAATAATACAATAAAATGGAATAAAATAAAAAATTGTGAATAATAATACAAAATAAAAAAAAAGTTTTTCTTTTCCATATATATAAACTTATTACTAATATAAACTTATTTACTATTATTAAAAAAAAATTTAATAAACAGAATTAAAAAAATAAAATAATATTAAAAAAACATATCAATAAATCTAAAAATCAAAGCAAGATAGAAAAATTTGAATTACAAAAAAATAAAATAAATTAATTTAAAAAAATTGAAAGAAATTCAAAACTTTCAAAATTTAAAAAACTTAATAAATAAAACCAAATAAAACATAAAATAAAGTAAAACAAACTAAATAGAAAATATATGTAAAAAAAAAAATAAAATTAAAATATTGAAACGAAATAGAAACAACAGAAAAAAGGTAAAATTTAATAAAAAAATTAAAAACAAATCAAAATGAATAAAATTCACAAAAAGTATTAAAAAAATTAAGCATAAAATATTACATTAAAAAAAATTAAATAAAACATTAAATAGCAAAAACAAAAGCTAATAAAAAGTGCATTAAAATTGAATAAAATAAAAAATTGAGAAAAATAATATACAATTTAAAAACTTTAAGAAATTGTTAAAAATTTACTTACTTAATTATTATTATAAAAAAATAAAATTTAATAAGCTAAATTAAAAAACGAAAATACTATTTAAAAAAAAAGTAAATAAATAAAAATAAATAAAATAAAAGAATATTAAATTGATTAAAGATAAACTTGAAATTAAATAAAATCAAAAAAATAAAACAAAATAAAAAAATTTAAAAAAAAATTTACAAAAATTAGTAAAACTAAAAATCAGAACAATATGAAAAATAAAAATAAAAAAAAATAAAATAAATTAATATGAATTAGAATAAAATAACTATATAAAATTTAAAACAAATATTGAAAAAAATAAATAAAATATAAAACCAACTAAAAAATTAAATGAAATGAACTAATGAAAAAAATAAAAAAATAAAAAATAAATAAAATTAAATAAATAAATATAAAATTAATAAACCAAATAAATAAAAGAAATTATTATAAAAAATCAAATGAAATTAAAAAATATTTAAAGACAATTCATAATTAAAATTAAAAATTAAAATTTATTTAAAAAATTTTTAGATATGAAAAAAAATTATATAAAAATAATTATATGAAAAAAATTAAAAGTAAGTATAAAATAAAATAAAATAAAATAAAAATAATAATAAAATAATAAAATAAATAAAAAAATTTAATTATTAAAAAAAAAATAATTAAAGTAAAGTAGATAAAATTAAAAAAAAAATAAAAAATAAAAATATAAAATAAATTTTCCCCACACATCGAAAATTACGTCATTCCATTTTAAGTCTAGTTATATCCCAATTAATATGTTGCAAACTCTCTATGCAGCAATAACAATATAAACTATGCATGCAACTCAACGCCTTGTAGAAAGAATTAAGTGCAACAATGCAAAAGTTGCCAAGGTGATTGCTGACAGTTATGTAGTCACATAAATTTGTACAGTCAATATTTATGCAACCAAATAGTCAATAACTTACTAATAGTTACGCAAATAAATATATGCACATATATATACTCGTATATTTTCCATATGTATGTATATTTGTATTTACATATATATGATTATACTTGGCTACGGCTGTAGTATAAAGCGAGCAAATACAAGTATGTACATATATATGTATGTTATACTCATATATCAGCTTTTTATTTGTATGCGTCTATATGTATGTGGATACAATTGTATGCCTTGATTTGTTTGGAAAGAATTTATACACAATTTTTGAGCAAAACATTGTCATGTGCATATGTAGTACATGTGTGTATGTACATACGCTGACGAACATAATTGAAGGTACACACATTTTTTAATCCGTTTCAATAACACGATAAGTCAGAAAATCAGAAAATATGGAAATCATTTGAATTAAAATTCATTAAATTAAAATTAATTAAAACAAAATTAATTAAATCAAAATTAATTAAATCAAAATTAATGCAATTATTGAAATATTGAAATGAAAAAAAAACCCCTCACCAACATCACTTCAATTCGAAATTGGTAAATTGCATCTACTGTTCAATTTAAGAGAGAATAATTTGACGAAAATCCTGAAAAATATTTCAAAATTTTAGCTTTTGAATTTTTCGGAATTATTAATCAAAATTTTGGTAGTTCAACGAATTTGTTTCCTTTTCGATAGAGTTTTTTTTTTAACCTAGGTTAGGTGGCGAGAAGAAAAATGCCTTCCGCATCATCATTGTGTCGTCACATCAATAGTATGTGCCTCTGGCAGATCACTACAAAAAAAAACTCACCTCTAGGGAATCGTCGCCCACGCTGGAAACCGCTTTTGCATTACTCCAGGAAACGCCACCCCATTTATCTCGTAGGGAGATTACATCTAGTCAACTGCGTCCCGCTTTTTCCTACGTAGTGCGATTTCTACGTAGTCTGATATATATTTTTCCAGTTTGCTTCACTCTAGAGCATTACTGGTACGATGTTGTACGCATTCAGGTACCCTAGTGCCTCCCGTTCTGCTTGCCAGCGTTCGTATTTAAAAAATATATTGCTCGGGACTGTCTTCGATAGCGTCATGGTATATGCAGCACAACTCTTCTGCCTTATCAATTTTGTGCTGGTATTTTCGGAAGTATCCATGCTCGAATAACATTTGAGTGAAGCGAAGTAGTTCACATCCCCGAATTTTCTCTGTGTACAGAATTTTACGTCCTTAATTAACACGGCGGTCCTTCTGCCACAACAGTTCCTTGTTGCCAGTGGCTTTGCCATCGATTATAGGTATTCAGTTTTAGATCGTCTCTCGCTTTTTCCACACATTCCTTGTTTCTTATGGTCATAATAGAGCCCCTTATTAAAAAAAAAATTAAAAAAAAAAAATTGTTCCGATAAAACATCTCAAATGTAAAAAAAAATTCCATAAGAAAATCAATTACGTTCGCCAGTGTACATGTTATCAGGTCCTTGCATACTTCTAAGTAATCTCTTTTTTCATATATCGCAGTAAAAAGGCGTTGCCATGTATGCAACGACAACAATTTTAGCAACAACGACAACCAGAACAACAACCAGAACAACAACCACAATAACAACATAGAAATACAACAATAAAAATATTGTTTAATTTTTCTATGGCAATTGACAAGTGTGAATATATTGTAAATATGTCATTCTAAACACATACATACATATACATATGTATTTGGTAATGCAATATAAATTTTTAGAGAATATTCAAACAGCATTTTCTAACGGAACCGAAGCGAATTTTTTGCCTAAAAATTATAATAAATTTTGAATTAAATTTAAAATTTTTATAGAATTTATAAATATTAAAAAATAATTATTTCACTAAATTATATTTATAAGTATACAAAATATTAATTAAAATGTATTCAATTATTAAAAAAAAATATTTAATAATTTTTTAATTAAATAAATCAACTGATTTTTTAAATTAGTTCTAATAGGAGGAGAAGTTTATGCTCAACTCAAAATCTATCAAATTCATTATTTTCGAGTTTTTGTCTACCTCTTAGACTCTAATTTCCATGTGCAACAAGCAAAAACTTACGAACAGCATTAAATAATATTCTCCTAGAAATATCAATAAAGGTCTAACCTAATTTAAGGGTGCCACGAATCTCGCCAGGTGGCGCTAGAGTAGTATTGTATACAAAAAAATTGCACTTAAGGTCATACTTGATGCTTAATCGAGATATATTGTATATTGCCAATAATTAACTTTTTGTGCAAAAAATTTTGCCGCTAGGTGGCGCCGGTGTCCAATTATGACGAAAAACCGCATTTATGATGCGATTTCGTCACATATTTGGAATACTTTTATACTGACAGCATAGGGGATTTTGTTTTTGTGACGTAGCCGAAATTGAAACCCATTCGTTGTCTACATACCCCCGTTAGTGCACATAAATTTTTTGTTGCACGTACATATTTATGTAAATACTCCCCAACATTGAGCTTATTCTAAATCTCGTATATATGTATGTGTATGTATGTTTCTTTGTATTAACTGCAGTTACAGTACATACATATGTACATATAGGAGTAGTTGCCAATGTTAGTAGCAGTTTCCATTGGCTACATATAGACTAGATATACATGCGTACGTATATACGCTTGCAAAGCCCATTCATACACATACACATGCTCATATTTACGGTTTGTGATGATGAGTTGATTACATGCATCGAAATATTTGCATAAGTGACGCCACAAAACATACCGTTAATGACATGACATGTCAATTTTAGGATGTAATGGCAACAACAACAACAATAATAACAACAAAGCCAATTCAACCAAGAAGCTTTAACAAAATTCTATTGTAATAACAAGTAAAACAACAACAACAACACGAGCGAAAATCAACTTTAACAACAACAACGACAACAACAACAACAACAACAACAACAACAACAACAACAACAACAACAACAACAACAACAACAACAACAACAACAACAACAACAACAACAACAACAACAACAACAACAACAACAACAACAACAACAACAACAACAACAACAACAACAACAACAACAACACCAACAAAACAAAAACCAACAACACAACAAAAAACAACAGCAACGACAACAACAACAATGATAATAATAATAGTAATAATAAGAATAATAATAATAATCATAACAATAATAACAACAACAACAACAACATTAATCTAAAATACAAACTCTCGACAAAAATAACAATTACAACAACATAAATAAAAGCAACAGCAAAAAACATTAAATGACAAGAAAAATGGCAACAAAAAACCCAAAAAAAAACATAAACAAAATAAAAAATTAACAACAACAACAACAAATTCAAAAACTGACACAACGGTAACACCAACAAAAAGTAAAAGGCGAAAATAACAACACAAGCAGCAACAACAACAACTCAAATAACAATTATAGTAAGCAACAACTATAGCAACAACAATAGAAATTGCAACAACAATAAAAATAATAGCAACAGCAGAAATAAGAAACTGATAAAAACAACAACAACAACAACAACAACACATAACAGCAACGGCAGCAAAAACATGCAAAATGCAGCTTTACAAATGGCAAAATCCAATAGCTAGAACCTATAAAAAGCAACAACAACAACCAAAATTAGAATAAAGTCAAAATTTTTACAATAACAAAAAACAACAACAACAATCTAAACGGCATAATATGTGGCATGTTTACATATATACTTTACTCTGAAGCTGACAACGAAACTTATGCGGGCGTGTGACTGCAGTAAACTGAAATTTTGAAACACACGCACAACATATGTACACAAAAATGTAAATATATGTAAATATGTGTAAGGATAAATGCACATAAGCGCATATATTTGAACAAATGCTTTAAGCCATAATCGAACATATGTACAAACAACACGACATGTTCATATATCTATTTACATTTGCCTACACTCATACATGCACTCAAGTGTGTGCGTGCGCGCACATTTACAACACTATTCACAGCACTAGCATAGAAGTATAGCACATATGTATGTATGTATGTATGTATGTATGTGGCAAGTGTTTAGCGGCAAAATTCTATAATTTATTTATTAACATACCGAGAAGTGAGTACTAATGGCAGTGGCAGCAGTGGTAGCGGTGTGTGTGCTGGGGAGGAGTTGTGGAGTAAAGCGCAATTGATGGTGGGCACTCACACATTCATGCGCAGGCCTTACACGCTATTTGGTGTATAAAATTTTTTTAGTTGACGTTCTCAGCCGTACGCCACTCAGCGTTTGACAGCCGTTGTCAGGGCCATTGTTTTTGACATATCAATATTATTTTGTTGCATTAGCAAACGCGTCACTGCATTGGATGCGGGCTGTTTTAGGCTTAAATGGAATTCTAATTCTTTTGTTGTTTGTTGTTTTTTTTTCCTTCTTTCTTTGTTTTCATGCATAAATATGTTTATGCGGGTATTTGTTGGTAATTTACATGCAACGCACGCAAGCAATGGAGTGGGTTGGTGGACTGCTGCAGAGTAGTTGCATTTGTAATTAAGCGAAATTTTGAATTTTTATGCAAAACATTGGTAGAAGGAGCTGAAGTGATCAGCGTTCAAGAAATATATGATGTGAATTGTCTAGTATTATATAGAAGATGCGTAGTATATAGAAGATGTGCGATATGTGTAAAATTTTGTCTACAAAAACTTTATTTGACTTTAAAGCTCGGAAAATACCAACCTAAAGAGACACTGAGCGCTAAGCGATCACATGCAGGAAGTAATTCAAACTTGAACACGTGAGATAACTGCTTTTGATTGAATTTTTACAAAGATTTTAGGTCTACTCACTACAACTGGTGATTTTTAATAGTTCGATCCAAGCGCCATCTAGCGGTTGCTTTTTATTTGTACTTTGCCACGGCATACATATCAAATTTCATCGAAATCGGTTCATAAATACCATTTTTCTGAAGAATTATACTCATGCGCCACCTAGCGGATTGAAACATACTTATGTTTGGCACTTTATAACTTTTTCTGATGAACTTTTTTAGCCGCATTGTGGTATGTGTTTCGATATTGTCTCTACCTACCTACAATTTAAAGCCACTTCCAGATAGCTGACGACTTTTTGGGATTTTTTTTTTTTTTGATTTTTCATATCAGAAAAGTGACTAATGATATCGACGCTGACTTCCTGTGACGAACGCATATAGGAAAAACACTTTGGAAGTTGAACTGATTGCGAATTCAAGATCTATTAGGTGCTATAAAGCTGTGAGGAAGACATTTAAAATTTCAGTTTCGAATTAATAAATAACAAACTGAGGCTCGAACTGACCAGCTTTAATGAAAAATGTAAAATAATGGTTATTGGTGTTTACAAATAATGGAGACTTTACAGCCTGCGCAAAATATATAAGCCGGGCAGTGCTAATAAAAAAAAGCTCCCCATAGCTTTCTTAATAATTACAAAACGAATTTTCTTCCGTATTTATTGTATGACGTCAAAGATATGATAATTTTTCTTTTTGAATGATTTAAATGTGAGTATTTTTCCCTAAAATATGTTCAGATGGGTCAATTATTACAATACAATTAAATTTTAAGCTTAATTGCTTCATAATTTGCCGTTCACATACACTCAATTAAGTTAAAACAGTTAATAATTCACAACTGATATTAGTTTTAGTTGTGAACTAATTAAAAAAAACAATTGTTTCTCTCCTTGCAGTGTATACAAACAGTACCTAAAGCAATTAAGCTTTAAATTGTGTCATTCAGTTTCCTGTTCACACATATTCAATTAAATTGAAGTAACTAGTGTTGTTTTGAATATTCAGCCAAATCAATAAGCTGAGGTAATTAGGGTTTCAAGCTTAATTTCATCAGAGTTTAGTGTTCATACACACTCAATTAAGTTGAAATCATTGATATTTTCGAATCGATGGTGCTTTTAACTGAAAAATAATTGAAAGACATTTATTTTCTCTTTCAACCAGAATTCAAGTGTTCAACCAGAATTCACAGAAAAAATAAGTTCCACATATCTAAATATACATTTTTGTTGTTAATTCTTAAAGCTAACTTTCAATTCCAAAAATATACTCAATTAGCTAATTGAGTGTCTGTGTGAACAGCATTTAGAAACGAAAGTGATACTAATTAAGCCACAGCGCCAACTATCAATCTCCGATAAATGACTTTTCCAAAAATAAAAATTCAAATGTAAACAATAAAAAAAAATTATCACGAATTATGTTCGTGTTTACTTCTCATTCACCGTTGTTTACAACAACAAATCAATTTTCATTACGCATTAAAAATTCTCCTGTTTATTTACGCCAAGGAAATTGCAATGTAAATAAGTTTTCAATTATCTTTAATGGAGAAAAATTGATATTCACTTTGAACTGTGCATGCCACAAATAGACCGTTAAATGCGCCACAAATAGCCGGGCAAGTAGTGGGATAAACAAAAAAGAGAGATGCGAGCAGCGCTACTAGTTGTAAGGACTGTGTGCTGTTTCATGTAGCATTAGTGTTTTTATTGCCACCAACAGCCAAACCAACGAAGACAAAAGCAACAACAACAACAAAATATGCATTTTCAAAGCATAAAACGCCACAGCAGCGTTCAAGTGGTAAGGGCAAAGTGAAAAAAAAAATTCGAAAAAATCCCATTAAAGGAGAAAACAAAAGTAAGGGAAGTGGAAAATAATAACAACAGAGTAACACAAGAACCTACTCGAACAACAACAAAAACCAACGCCAACTTGAAGAGCACAACAGCAGCAGGAGCAGCAGCAGTAGCAGCGCATCAAATGAGGAATTAGTAGAGTAAACAATTTTTAAATGCGTCTAGTTGCTTGCCACTTGCAAGTTTATGTGTGTAAGAGCGTGTGTGTGTGCAATTTTGTGGCATGCAACACATGTACATGCATTAAAGGTGCATCAAAATGTGTTACTCCGCCACTGTGGTAAATATCATCAACTGTTTGTTTAGTGGTTTGTCATATAAACAAATACATACGTACATACAAATCTACATGTATAAACATCTGTGTATGTTTTTATGCCCACCTTCACTGTGGGACACAAGAAAAAAAAATGCTCCACTAATTACTTTCACCACACTTGAACTACTTTCGGGCGACCGCTCGCTTTGCTATAAATATATATAAATATATATGTATTCTCAAGTATCACAAATTCATATACATATGCACATATACATATATGTAAAGCTGCCTGCACTTGACTCGAGCCCCAACAACGCCTGCAGCCGCACACACGCAAGCACTGCCCACCGGCAGCCCTACCGCAAACATGCAACAAATACTAACTGTTCAGCATATACCATTATGTTGTTGTTGTTGTTGTTGTAGACAGATAAACAGTCAGACGAGTTTACACATGTACTTTAGATATTTACACATACATACATACTCGTATGTATGTTTTTACTTAGTAAACCGCAACTCATGCTCAAAAAAATCTAAACTTACATACATACGAGTACATATATACCCCACTTTATGCCACCACAAACTCCCTACATTGCTTCACATGTCTACAGCTATCTTCTTCACTCATTCAACGTCTTCTTTTGCTGCTGCTGCTGCTTCTTCTTCTTCTTCTTCTTCTTCTTCTTCTTCCGTTGCCTGCCTGCCGCTCTGCTCTGTGTGAAGTTCATCACTCGACCCCTTGGGTGACTTGTCGCCATTTAAATTTCAAGTATTTTGTAGGCGCTCATAAGTGGCTTCTTAGCATTTGCCCTGACCCAAACAACTACTTACTAAAAATATGAGAGAACCGGGTTTTTCTTTTAATTTTCCTTTTATTTCATTTTAATTCTTTTTTTCATTTAATTTTTTCAATTTGTTTTTTTTTGTAAATTTTTTTCCTTTACGTCAACTGTTTGGTCGTGGCTTTCTTAGCATTTCCACATTTGCATATGAGACTGCCAGCGTGAGAATTTGCTCTAGTTGTTTTAAATGCTTTCTTAACACTTAAGCAGGTTAGTTGCGCTTGGCTGCTTAGGAAGCTTATTGCATTTAATGCGGAGAATAGAGACTAAATTTATTCATTTAAAATTAGAAATTAATTCTGAGGTAAATATAAGCTACCTTTCCACTCACATGAGGTCTGGTATGTTGCTACCAAGTGAAACTCTCAGCCAAAAAAAAAAAAAAAAAAAGAATTCCCCTATTTTTTCAAGATTGAAGCGCCAAAAGTTCATGGAAGGAAGTTTTTTGTTGGCCTTTCTGAAAATTTTTCCTTTCATTGCATATAGAATCGCCACTTCCTTACTTTTGAAGCGCTTTTCGACTGAACTTCTCCACCACTTTGTGGTACAGATCTTGATGTGCTTGCGCCTCTGAGAGCATTTTTATTAGGAGCTTTTTGTCTTAGAGATCAAAACTCAGTCGGAGGGTCGACATTACCTACCTAGAAGTGTCCGCAATAGAAAAATTTGTTGGATATTGATAAGGTGAGCAATCGAACCCATGGCCCTTCACGTGACAACACTCATTGCTAACCACTCTTGCTCTTACACTTGCTACTCTGTGACTCCCTTTATTCTTGTGTTTTCCGCCTGAAAATTTACTCAAAATCGGTTTACCAACCTCATTGTGATCTAGCTCTTCTCTTGGGATCCGACGTGATATTTTGTAGGGCTCAAATTCATCCCTAGTTGTATGGATATCCCCGAGTTGGCGTCAAGTGTCTCCTTCTCAACCATAATGCCTTCACGGCAGGAATGGATTAGGCAACACACCTTGAGAAAAGTAGCACTTAAGTTCTTTGTGGACGGGTCGGAGTTTGAAGAAAAGTTCTCAGTCGAGAAATATTCATCGGCGTGTGGTTCTGACATCCAGACTGTTGCAATGCCTTTCAGGCGGAGGTTGCTACTAACATGGGGAGGCGAATACACGGCTTCGGATAGTCGTTTCAGTGTAACAAACCAATATTTACACAGATAATCAGCAGATCATTACGGTCCTGGGTTCGGCCACAGTGATTTCCGATATTGTGTAGGAATTTTTGTCCTCGCTGTCTCTGCCGTTAACTTATTTCTGAATTAAAATCTTATCCCAAGTACCGAGTTATTGCAGAAATGATGGGAACTACAATGCTGACGAGCTTACACATTTGGATATCACCGCTTTGTTAACGCCTCTGACGGCATATGGTCTATTTCTAGGCATCTGTATCTTGACCGTATTCAGCAAGTAGTGTTCTAGCAACTCGAACTGCCGGGGATGGTAAGGTATGCTCCTTTAAATCCAAAGCTCAAAACCCTCGTCCACTATGCTAGTCTTGATGGAGCATTAAACGATACGATTACGCGTTAAGGCTTGGAATTTTGCAGAATCTTCACGAAAGTAGTTGCCTGAAAAAAAAAAATGAAATTTTTCTATGTCGAAACTCTTCTCAAATCCCACAACCTTCCTCGAAGACTACGGATCTCTTGGAATTGTAACTTTATGATACAGAGCTTTCCTCGAGGCTGAATTTTTCAGACATATGCAAATTTCTTTGCGAGCTGGATTTCTACGTAAGATCGCTGCAGTGAGACCCTAGATCGATTACGGAGCAATTTCCACCCTAAGCGTCATCTTTTCAGACTTTTTATCTAAAGAATTTCTACAGGAACTATGATTGTGAAATAGCTATTCTGGTTCATGCGAATTTTAATCCAATTTGCAGTTGAGACTACATTGTCAAAAGTCTATTAGTTAGACAGGTAGTTTTTGAGGTTATAAAGCACACATCGAGCCGTTGACCAGTTATGAACTGAATGTTGTGCCTGTGGAAAAGTTGTAGTTCCACCGCACCTTCCTAGTTACTCGAACCATTTAGGGCGTTTTATGTAACGCAAAAGCTGACAATCCGAGTCCGAAGAAGAGCAGACGAACAGCTCGATGATCTGAGCAGTGACAGAGAAGTATGCTACCGATTCCTCTTCACATACTCACGTCATGTGCAGAATTCAACCTGGTTAGAAGTGTTAGCCTTCTAGCCTGTTCATCGATCTCATAGTAGCCTGGAATATCTCTGCATATGGTAGTTCTTACTAGCGAAGATTAAGTAGGGTTTCAAAGTCTTCGCAAATGTTCTAGCCAGTACTGCGGTATGAGTATGGCGACCAGTTCAGCGTACATACAATTTTGTCGACTTCCAGTCGCCAAAAAGACTCCATAGCACAAGCTGGGTCTTTTTGCGGTTTTTTATAGCCAGTGTATAGAGACTATATCTGTAGCAAGGCCTCAAACTTGACTGAATAACTTTTCCCACTGCTTGTGCTTTGGCAGTTTTTATTATTCATTTTTGAATTCTTCTTCTTCTTCTCTTTTTTTTTTGTGCAAAAGTAACCATTAATAATTTTTCATTTACCACCACAAAAAAAAAATCTCTATGCACATAGTAGAAAGATAATTTATAACCAATATATACTTT
Organism: Neoceratitis asiatica; assembly: GCA_030068015.2. Classification (NCBI taxonomy): domain Eukaryota; kingdom Metazoa; phylum Arthropoda; class Insecta; order Diptera; family Tephritidae; genus Neoceratitis; species Neoceratitis asiatica. The sequence goes on from CM061527.1 coordinate 78,758,731, forward strand.
TTTTGAATGTTAATAAAAATCTTGCCATATCATTGCAACATTTATGCTTTTAAAATTTTTTTATTGCCATTCTGCCACGCATACCGTTCTCAAATTCTTACCTTAGCACCGAGATGTGACGCAACAAAAATACACTAACAAGTGCCAAGGCTAAAAAGCAAAAAATACCGTGACTTACCGTTAAGCAAAATCATAATTTTTTTTTATTTATTTATTTTTTTTTTTTGTGTTGGAATGCCAAAGAGTGGTGGTGGTTGAAAAATTATTGACTATGCCATTTAAAAAAATAAATAAATGAAAATAATGGTATATGTGCGTGCGTGTGTGCGCTTGCGTTCTATGAGAGATGAGATGGTGTCACTGATAATGATGACAGGCGGTTATTGAGTATTCATTAGTGTTGGTTGCCCGTGTTTTTTTTGGTTCTCTTTTTTTATGAACAAAATTGTTTGAAATATATTTTTTTTGGAATTTTTTATGTGACTTTCTAACAGCTTAAAGGTTTCTTTTTTTGCCATTTTATTCCCCACCTACCAGCGTTGCTTGTTTTCAACGCCCTGCGGCCAGCAACCCTCCATTTAAATTTAGCCATTATCCTTTTTATAATATTTTTCAAATGTTTTATGCTTATTTTAACACATGTCTGTGTGTATATACTTACTTACTCATGTACACCTTTATAAGCGTGTAAACATATTTAGCTTTTGTAAAAATGCCTAATCATTTATCGTGCGAGCGCCCTCAGCTGCATTTGCAGGCCTATCTAATTTTTCTGCTGATTAATCATTGCCAAGTCATTTCGGTTTTTTTTTTCGTGTATTTGTTTAGGTGTGTGCATTATTTTTTGGTGTTTGGGGTTGCACTAAAAGGTATTTTAGGCTCTTATGTTGGCTTTGTGGTACTTTTTTTTTTTTTTTTTTTTTTTTTGTATATATGTTAACCACAAATGTTGCACGCAGCATATGTTGCAAGCATTTTCTACACTTTTATTTAATACCCCAAGCACCCTAGCACCCTATCATGCCATTTTGTTAATTTTTTATGCTTGCGCTCAGCTGGCTGCTGATAAGAATATCCTTTTTTGTGTGTGCTTCCAAAAATATATATATGACGGTAAATTTAAAAGTCTCCAATCTATCACAGTAAAACACTTTTTTTTTTGTAAAATTTATTTTTTCCATTCAATATACTCTACTACTACTCTTCAAGTGTAGGATACACTGATTATAGCGACTCGCCAACTTTTCGATTCCATTTTTGTCGCAGCATTTATTCTTTACTTCAAAATAGGTCTCAGTTTCGGCGATCGCCTTTTCCTTCGATGAAAATTTCTGCCCAGGGAGCACTCTTTTGAGATCTGAGAACGAGGAATAGTCGCTGGGGGCCAGATCTGGAGAATATGGTGGATGCAGAGGCAATTCGAAGCCAAATTCATGTCTTTTTGTCTTCAATTTCACTGACTTGCCACACTGAGCATTGTCTTGGTGGAACAGCACTTTCTTTATCTTTAAATGCTGCCGTTTTTCAGCAATTTTGTACTTCAAATGGTACAATAACGGTACATAATAGTCGCTGTTGATGGTCCTTCCTCTTTCAGGGCAGTCAACGAAACTTATTCCATGCGCATCCCAAAAATACCGACACCATAACCTTGCTGGCCGACTTTTTGCGTTTTTCCCGCTTTGAAGCGGGTTCATCGTGATCTGTCCACTCGGATGACTGTCGATTGGATTTCGGAGTGAAATGATTGAGCCATGTTTCAACCATTGTTACATGTCGACGCAAAAACTTGGGTTTATTACGCTTGAACATATCCAAACATTGCTCCGAGCCATCAACTCGTCGTTGTTTTTACTCAAAAGTCAGCTTGCGCGGTATCCTCCTTGCAGAGAGCTCTCTCATACCCAGATATTCGTGATAATGAGATATACACGTTCACTTGATATTCTTAGAGTGCCTGAAATTTAAAGTTGCGGTTATTCAAAATAATTTTTTGAATTTTTTTGATGTTTTCGTCGGTAACAACGTCTTTTGAGCGTCCACAGCGTTCACCGACTTCAGTGCTTATTTCACCACGTCTAAACTTAATATACCAATCTTTGATGATTGATTTTCATGGAGCAGTATTCGGGAACTCGTTATCAAGCCAGGTTTTTGCCTCAACTGTATTTTTTCTCTTCAAAAAGCAATATTTTATCAACACGCGAAATTCCTTTTTATCCATTTTTTTGGTGCACTCAAAATGCTATAATTCACAAACTAATAACGCGACAGCTGTCAAATTTATTCATGCGTATTTTGAAGGTTAGAGCTAACTAAAAATCATTAGTTAATTACTTCGAATAGCGCCATCTATGTGTCAGGTCGGATACTTTGCAATTGACCTGTTATGTATATTCATAAAGCATTGTGGAACCGTCATATGCTTGCTGGCTGGCTGGCTTTACACTCCCGATACTCGCTCTCTGCTTCGCTCATTTTCTCATTTTTTCAAAATTTGTGTTTGCCTGCGCCTGTATTATGTCGCTCAAACTTTTTTATTATTCTTTTAATTTGTTTATTTTTTTATTTTTATTTTTGAATTTTTGTATCCTTACCTTCCCTCCAGCAACATGCTTCGTCTATGCAACACCACTCTACAGCCCTTCCGCTCTGCCAATTTTCCTTAAAAAAAAATGCATAAATCATGCTTAACATCTTTTAATTGACTTGTTATTAACTCACCATCTCGCTTTCGCACTTGCCACAGTGCTTGCTGCCTGCTACATGCCATGCCTTTGCATAAACCCCTAGAGAGAATTTCACTTTTTTTTTGGATTTCTTTTGCAACTCTCTTTTAATACTTTATTCATTACTCTTCATTTTGGTTATATTTTTTTTTCATATATTAGTGTCTACGTATGTATGTATGTACATATATTTGCGATAGAGTTTGTTGTGGCATGCATGCAACTGCTGACTTTAATGAGTCTTTCTTTCATGGTTATCAAAATATTTTTTTGTCTTTCAACTTCTAAATTAAATTATTACGCGTGTCAAAAGGAGTTGTTGTTGTTGTTGGTTGAGTGTCTTCAAATTTCCATTTTTTATTTTAATTTTTTTTTTCTTCTACTGCCAAGTTAATGTCATTAGTTTTTGTTTTGAGAAAGAGTTTGGGAATTTAATTAATTTTTTCATTTTTACATACTTACGCTGACGGAAATTGAAATATCGAAATTGTTTGCTCTCAAAATTAAATTATGCGAAGCTGAAATGAAGGCTGAGGGGTTACATTTGTTAAGAAACTACGCTTGGAATTTTTGAAAAAAATCCCTCTAGAAGTTTTCTTTTCAATGAAGAATCTGAACCACAAAATTTTCTGCAGACAATTGAACAAATTATTGCATTAATTGTTAAATTAGAATATATTTCCCACACCCCTTTCTTTTGATACTGTTCTACTTCGCTTGAAAATGCCGATTTTTTTCAAAAAAAAAAAAACAAAAAAATAAAAAAAATAATAATAATAATAATAATAAATAAATAAATAATAAAAAAATATATATAAAAAAAAATAAATAAATAGTTAAATAAACACTAAATTTCGAATCTTTTGCTTCGCTTCCAACACGAAAATCACCTCATTTGCATTTTAAATTAATTTGACAGCACAATTTGATAATTTAGGGCTACCGACTAACCAAGGTTTCCAATTTTTCCCTCAAAGTAAACTTTTATTTTTTCATTTCGCATTTTTATACATTTTTATACATTTTTAAACTTTTTGTCAACCATTTTGCCAAAACCGATAAGTAAATTATAGCTTTGCTTGACTAAATTTAATAACGGTTACAAATGCGTTTATCTCGCCTGTGACCTGGGCTTAGTGCGCGATAAATTTAGATAAATTTAAAGCAGGTGCGCCTGGGTTATTTTAAAGGTGCAAATATTTTTTTTGAAATTTATTAATTTTTTTTCTTATTTTTTTAATGATTTTCTTGCATTGCCTTATTTTTCAATCGCATATTTGTTACTTGCTCATGCATTAATTTGACACTTTTATCGCATAATTTGTGTTGCTGCCACATGTAATTGGCATTTTCTGACATTTTCATTTATGCCACAAGCAATTGTTGTCAAGAAAAATAATTTAGGTGACGGCCGTGGGCACCAAAAAATGCAGTTGGTAAATAATGGAAAAATATATATGAATTAGTATGCGTGCAATCCCGAATGGGTGGCAATTAGCAATTATTCACGTTTGCGAATTTTTGTGTTAGGAAAATACAAAACAAAAATAACAAAAAAATTTTCCTTAAAAATTAATAAAAAAAAAATTAATTAAAATAAAATAAATGAATTATAAAAAAATAAATAAACTTAAATAGATTTAATAAAATAAAATAAAATAATATAAATTGAAATAAAATAAAAATAAAAAATAAGGAAAAATAATATAAAAAAATAGAAAATAAAAAATTAAAATTAAAAAAAAAAATAATATAAAAAAAATTAAATTAATTAAAAAACAAATAAATAAAAAATAAATAAAATAAATAAAAAAATAAAAGCAAATAAATTAAAATAAAATAAAATAAAAAAAATAAAATAAAAGAAAAGAAAAGAAAATAAAATTAAAAAAAATAAAAAAAAATAAAATTAAATATATAAAATAAAACAAAATATTGTTAAAAAAAAAATAAAAAATAAAAGAAAAATTAAAATAAATTTATTTAAAAAATATATATAAAAAAAAAATAAAATAAACTAAATAAAATAAAATAAAATAAAATAAAATAAAAAATAAAATAAAATTGATTTAAAAAATATATAAAAAAATTAAGTAAAATAAAATCAAATAAAATAATATAATATAAAATTAAATAAAATAAAATAAAATAAAATAAAATAAAATAAAATAAAATGAAAATAAAAAAAATGAGAAAAAAAATTAAATTATTTTTTTTTAAAAAGAAAATAAAAAATTAAATAAAATTAAATAAAATAAAATATTATTAAAATAAAAAATTAAAAAATAAATAAAATAAAATAAAATTGATTTAAAAAATCTATAACAAAATAAAGTAAAATTATATAAAATAAAATAAAATGAAGTAAAATAAAATAAAATAAAATAAAATATTATTACAAAAAAATAAAAAAATAATTTAAAAAATTTATTTAAAAAATATATAAAAAATATATAAAAAAATTAAGTAAAATAAAATAAAATAAAATAAAATAAAATAAAATAAAATAAACTTAAAGTAAAATAAAATGAAATAGTTTGAAATAAAATAAAACAAAATAAAATAAAATAAAATAAAATGAATTAAATGAAATAAAATAAAATAAAATAAAATATAAATAAAATAAAAGAAAATAAAAGAAAAAGAAACTTAAATTAAAATAAAATAAAATAAATAAGATAAAAATAAATAAAATAAAATAAATAAAATTTAAAAAAATAAAATAAAATAAAATTAAACAAAATAAAATAATATGAAGTAAAAAAAAAAAAAAAATATATAAAACACTATAAAAAATTTTTGGTTTTAAAATTAATTCAAAGAAACTTTCAACAAAATGTAATAAAAATATTTAATCAAAAATTAAGAAAGGAGGCTTAAATTATACAAATTTGAATAAAATATGAGCAAAATTTTAATAAAATGAAAAAAATGCAAATTAAATGATTTGAAACAAATTAAAATAAATTGGAAAATAATATAAATTCCATAAATAAGGAAAAACATATTTTATTTAAGTTTTTATTTACTTTTAAAATTTTTCAGCCTTTAGCTGACATATAATTTCACAATTTTTTTAGTTTGAAAAGACCAAAAAAATAAAAAATTTATTCAGCAATTCCAATTAAATTGCGAAAATTGTCAAAAATTATTGCGCTGTCTCACTCGCCTGGCTGTTACTTGACTTATTGCACCGATTAGCGATTTTCAATTCACACAAATAAATAATGCATGCATTGTAGCCACGCCCACAGCCAATATGCAACAATGCGGCGACATATTCGTTGCATATTAATATACCGACAAGTTGCAAGGCAGAAATTTGCATTTTTTTAAGCGGCGACGGCGCGGTATACATACGTACATATGTATGTAGACGTCACAAGTCTACAGTGAGTGTGTGTTGCTGTAAGCAAAGCGGCTGTCTGTGGTAAAAAGGAAATTGCTACAAAGAAAAATTAATAAATAATAAAAATAAATAAAAAATGTGGTAAAATAGAGTACCGCTGTATACGCTTGTATATCTGCCACACATGTGTACTGATTTATTGTTGTTGCTTTTTATTGGCGTGCATATTTTTTGTTTTTGCTTTTATTTTATTCTTGTTTTTGTTTTTACCTTTTTCTTTTTTTTGTTTGTTCGTGGGGTTGCGACTTCTCGCCGCTGCACTACTATTATTAAAGTGCATCCGCCACTTAGCCAGCCGCCAACTGCGGTGATCAAGAGATAAACGTATAAATTTTCATATATATACAGCAGCAGTTGTTCACACAAACATATGTACATATCTACTCGTGTGCATATATATTTCCACTCTTTCTTCCAAACAACTTTACAGCGCGCATACTTCTTTTACTTTGCTCTTTAACACTCTGCCTTCCACCAACCGCATACTCATTTTTGCCCTCTACCAATGTGCCACAGCATTTTCACATCCATAGAAAATTATTATTCAAGCGACAATGTGACACTGACAGCGACACAGCGGGCGCGAGATGTTGATAACTCACGTTTGCCACACACACACACACACACAAAGGCACACATACATACAAACAGCTTTCTAGCAGGTGGCAAGCTGCTCTGCGTTGGCTTTTGGAGTTTTTTTTTTTTTTTTTTTTTTTTTTTTATTTACTTTGCCTCAGTAGGTTGTTTGTGCCACACTTTTCGACTTTCGATACGTTTTTTTTCTGCTTGCCAAAGATTAATGAATGGTTATTGGAAATGACAGTTTGTTGTTTTTATATTTGTTTAGCTGCCTTTGTTATTGTTGTTGTTTTATCGGCTTTTTTTGTCTAGTTTGCAATATCTTTTTATTGACAACAATTTCCATTGACAGCAATTCGATGTGGTATTTTGAAATATGCGAAAATTAATGAACACGATTATCGACGCTCAAGCATATGTATGTATGCATGCATGCACGTATGTATTCGTATGTTCACACCTCAGCTGCAAAGATATCGGCGGAAAAAAAAATAACACAAGAGGTGGGCCCATGCGGCTGTGGGCGAGAAGCTCACATTAACTCAAGTACAGACTTCATTAGTGCTGGAATTCGTCTCACATTTATTTTGCTTAAATTATCTGTGAAAAATATGTTTGCTTCTTGAGTGTCTGGCAGAAATCTGCTTGGAAATAGCACTCTACGTAGTTTCAATGTATACAGTATATATAAGCTAGATATATATATATACATCTTTAATCAAAATCTGCTTTTATGGGCTTAATTTTAAATCTTACAGAGATGAGTATGAGTGTTCAAATTTTTAAGTTTTTTATCATGAAATTTTGCACAGAGTTGCCGTTTGTTTCGAAATTTAACTTCAAAAAAGGTAAATGAATTAAAAAATAATGCAATATGCACTTACAACTGCAAAAATCAAAATGTTTTTGTATTAAATTTTTTTTTTTGAGAGGTTAGGGTTGCCAGCTGTTCCAAAATTGTAAACTTAAAAATTTAAATATTATATTGTTGCCGATTTAATGAAACTAAAGATACTTTAAAAAAAGTGGTATTTCAAAAAAAAAAAAAATTTGCAGAGTTGCCAAATGCTCACAAATTAAAATAAAAAATATTAAAGCAAAAACAAAAAAAAATATTATAACGTTTGTTATCAAATGAAAAATACCATGTTATCCATTTTGCAATTTCCAAAATAAACGTAAATAATGGGTGATCCTATTCGAGGTTCCCTACTCTTTTAAAGAAAAAAGAAAACAGAAAATTCAAATTTAATGGGTACTGTTGGTTAACACTCGGAAGAAAACTCTTTGGCATTTATTTTTTGCAGATTATCTCTTTCAAATATTGGCCGCGGCTACGTCTCAGATGGTCCATCCGTTGCGTCCAATTTTCGATGACTCGTTCGAGCTTTTCGACTTGTAACTGGCGAATGACACGCGTGATGATTTGCTCCAAGGCCTGAATCGATGCGGAATTGTCCGCACAGAATTTAGACTTTACATATCCTCACAGGAAAAAGTCTAACGGTGTGATATCACACGATCTTTGTGGCTAACCGACCGCCCCAAAACATGAAATTATCTGCTCACCGAAGTGTTCTTTCAATAAATCCATTCCTCTGATGCGATGTGTGGGAAGTGGCGTTTGTAGAAATCAAATGTCGTGGAGATCACGACCTCATTTTCGGGCATAAAATAGTCGGTTATCATATCGCGATAACGGTAGCCACTCACGGTTACGTTCTCACCGGCATCATTTTCGAAGAAATATGGACCGATGATTCCACCGGTCTACAAACCACACCAAACCGTTGTTTTTTTTGGATGAAATAGCAGCTCTAGAATCTATTCAGGTTCCTCTTCGTCCCAAATGCGGCGGTTTGGCTTGTTTACATATCCGTTGAACCAGAAAACCTCAAACCTCGATCCGTTTGTGGTAATTTCAGTCCCGTTTTTGACGCATATTTGGCGGTATGTCCACCACAACTTGACAAATGTTGGTTTTCAACTTCGCAAAAAAAAGCCCAACGGTGATGAATCGCATGATCTGGTTGGCCAATTGACATCACCTAGACGAGAGATTATGCGGCTGGGAAATTTCTCTCGCAATAAAGCCCATCTTGTTCGAACCAGATATCGTTCTAGTCGTGTTCTTCAATTGCAGACCAAAAAAAGTCGGTTATCATGCGACAAACGACCAAAGAATGCTCCGAATTGACAGTGACATTCTCATCGTTATCGTTTTCAAAGAATCAAGGTCCAATCACGCCTCTGGATCAAAGAGCGCGCCAGACAGTAAGTTGTGTTTGATGTAATCGCCCCTCTTCAATCATTTGAAGATTCTCGGGTCCCCAGCTGCGTCAATATTACTTATTTACCTATCCACCGGGTGAGAAAGTGTGCCACGTCGCTGAATAAAATTTTGTTGAAAAAATGCGAAATACGCCATAATGTGCCGTAAAAAAGTTTCAGCTCTTGAGAACGTCGAAAAATAGATACTTTCGTGTCTTCGGCTATACTTTCCCTCACAGCAGCGTTATTTGAGGTTGTATGAGTAAAACGATGATTCACAGGCCTTATAATATCTGTGACTGATCCAGTCTCTTCAAAAAGAAATTAATAATGTGTACACTAGATGGCGCTCGAAGCAGGCTTTTGAAAACTGAGTGTTCTAGATGTCGCATGAGTAGAAATATGCACAAATATCTATAAAGGCCCGCAAATTATCGATTCCTAAGACTATATTCCATGAAATATTTGTTGTTTAAAGACGAATGCATTTCCTTTTTTGATACATATATTCACGTATGTGCAACATTTCTATCGTTTTTTTTTTTTGTATTTCTTTGTCCCTACTTTTATTTTCTTGACCATATAATACGTCTGACATTCACTAACAAGCGTCCGACTGCTGCCCTTTAGCAAATATTTACGCTCAAATGCAATTACAAGTACGTGTCTTTACACAATTTGCCCCGCTTGCCACAGCAACGAGACTCCACTCTACTGTTACTCTCTGCGACCGTGTGGCAATTGAGTGTAATTGTGATGGTAGGGGAGGGGCGGGGAATAATACCGAACAACATATCAAAAATAGGATGACACAGAACAAGAGCCGATAGAAAGTATTGCAACAGCAAGCAATAATTTGTGTTGCACATGTGAGAGAATTGCATGTGGCGTGCAACTCAATCAAGCATATTTCTTTGCAGCGATAAAAAAAAGCATAAAAATTGTGAGTAAGAAAGTAAGAAACAAGGAAAATGATGAGAGAAAGAAAAAAGGCGAGCATGAATAGTGCTCGAGGCAGTGCAATACACAAATAATGGTAAATACTGTAGTACAGAAGAGCGAGAGGGGAGAGCAAAAATTTTGTTACTTGCAACATTTGGAAAAATAAAGAAAAAAAATTTAAAAATATTTACCACAACATACAGTAAAATAAAAAGTACAATAATCTCAAAAAAGAAGAAAAAAACGACAACAACAACTCACCAACAGCAGCGCGACTTACAATGTCCCCCCCAAAACGACATACGAGTATACAACTCGAAATTTTTTGTTGCAACAATCGCCAAGTTATTTACAACTTAAGTTGCTTGCGCTATTTCGCTAGCTGCTTAACATCTGTGTTTGCAGCAATTTGTGGCAACAACTAGGCAAACACACACACAACATGTACTTGCAACTGCCACAAAAATAACCGCAAATAACAGAAAATAGCCTGCAAATCAGCAAACGAACAAAGAATAAATGGCTTTAGTTTTTGTTGTTGTTGCTTTTTTTTTTGCTGCCACATGCATCATGGGCAGCCGCCAAACACAACCAACGCTTGGCTGTACGTGTGTTTGTTTGCCTTAGTACTTTTACGTTTTACGTCGACGCCGCAATGGAACGTGTTTCCCAGGCGTACAGCAAATTGTGGCAACACAACATGCAGAGAGTAGATATAAGCCCACAAGTGTAGTTGCGTGTGTATGTGGCCACACAGCCACAAAACATCGAAATTGCAACAGAAATTGGCGAAGCTTTAAAAGTAGGTAGGAATATGCTACACCAAAAAAAAAAAAAAGAAGAAGAAAAATCCAATAGAAATATGCACGAGTAGACAAAGCGCAGCGGCAACACGATGTGGCACGTACGCAAACAAAAATATACGCTGATTGTGTGCGTGTGTGCGTGTGCTTCGTTTTAGACGAAAAAATTAAAATAAATAAATAATCTGTCTGCGTGTGTAGCGTATGGGGAAAAAAGTATTTATGAAAACTTAATACCGAAATTCGGGATTATGCAAAAATAATTTCGGGATTGCGAGAAATTAATTTTGTATACAAAATTTAACAAATTTTAAAATTAAGCTTACAATAAGACATTTGTTAGATATAAATTTCGGTATCCCGAAAACAGAAAATTCGGGATTATGAATTTTGACTCATGAAATGCAAGATTTTCAAATTATGCATTAATTCTATGCATAAAAAAATATAAAAATTAGTTTTCGGTATCTTCAAAAAAAAAAAAAAAAATAATCCCGAAAGCAATGTTATTCTCATACCAAAATTCCACATCAACCAGCCATTAATGCCACAAAGCACCAGTTATTTGCGCGCATTTTTTACCACATACTAAGCCAAATTGCAACCACAAACATTGCCTTTCCAACATTTGCAATAAATATTACATCTCAAATTGCATTGTAATGTGAGCGATAAAAAAATGCAACCAATATGCCACATGTGGTATATACAATAGAAAAATTGCATACCACAAACGTATGTATGTATGCATGGATGCAGAATGCAATGCTTTATTTCTGTCGCCTTTTTTTCTCGTTTTTCTTTTTTTTGTTTTTTTTTTTGTTATCTCTTCACTTCCTTCCATTCACTTTTTTTTTACAAATTGCCTCGTTACTCCGTCATTGATTCGTGTAAATTACCTCGCATTAATAAGTGACGCGTGCGTTAGCGCTAAAGTGGCCACAATCTATTGCCGATTTTGGATTGCATGTGCAACATGTGTGACTGCCTAACAACAGCAGCAAAACAAATCGCCATACAAATCTAACGCATTTTTCATGCATTTAACTGTGAGTTAAAGTAATCGGCATGCCGATGCCATGTAAGTGCGGATAAGCTTTGCCTCTGCAAACGGCATCGTGAACGGTGTATGTGCCGTGGAAAGTTTAGTTTAGCTGTCGCATGCCACATAATTTTTTACACAACTAAAGGGTGATTCAAGTAGAGGTACTTTTTTCGATAAACTTATTTTGAACAGATCACAGGGGAGTCGTGTCAAGCTGCCACGTTATTTTTGTTTGGCATTTCATCATGGAAAGACCTACGTCTGAAGAACGTTTACAAATCATTTAACTCTATTACGAAAATTCACGTTCTGTAAAGAATGTGTTTCGCGCGCTTTGCTCAACTTATGGTCAACATAATCGGCCTACTGAGCGTACCACTTGCAACATCATCACCCATCTTCAGACCCAGCATTCATTATTGGATGATATTCGATCGAATAGACCACGGGCAGCACGCAGTGAGGGAAATATAGCGCCCGTAGCTGAGAGTGTACACGAAGACCGTGGAAAGTCGATTCGGCGCCGTTCGCAGCAACTCGGACTAACGTATGGAACGACATGGGGCATTTTACGTCGAGATCTTAAATTGAAAGCGTACAAAATATATCACGTGCAAGAATTGAAGCCGCTCGACCCTTCCAAGCGACATCGCTTCGCTCTATGGGCTCTTGAAAAGTTCCAAGAATATACTATGTTCAGCGATGAGGACCATTTCTGGCGCAATGGGTATGTAAACAAGCAAAGTTGCCGAATCTGGGACGAAGAGCAACCTGAAGATATTCAACAGCTGCCATTTTAGTCAGGAAAAACAACGGTTTGGGGTGGTTTGTGGACCGGTGGATTTATCGGTCCAAATTTCTTCAAAAATTATGTCGGTGAGAACGTAACCGTCAATGGCGATCGTTATCGCACCATGATAGCCGACTATTTAATGCCTGAAATAGAAGCTCATGATCTCCGTTATATTTGGTTTCAACAAGATGGCGCTACTTCCCACACTCCGCATAAATCAATGGATTTATTGAGAGTACACTTCGGTGAGCAGATAATTTCACGTTTTGGGCCGGTCGATTGGGCAACAAGATCGTGTGATATCACACCGTTAGACTTTTTCCTGTGGGGATATGCAAAATCGAAAGTCTATGCGGACAATCCCGCTTCGATTCAGGCATTGGATCATAACATCACGCGTGTCATTCGCCAGTTACCAGTCGAAATGTTTGAACGACTCATCGAAAATTGGACTCAACGGATGGACCATCTGAGACATAGCCGCGGCCAGCATTTGAAAGAGATAAACTTCAAAAAAGAAATGCCAAAGAATGTTCTTTCGAATGATAATAGACATTCCCAATTTAATTTGATTTTCTGTGATTTTTTTTCTTTGAAAAAGTAGAGAACCTCGAAATGGATCACCTGTTACATGCTTGATAAGCATGTGTGGACATTCTATACGGATTTTATTTTATTTAATTTTATTTTTTTTTATTTTTTTATTTTATTTTTTTTTAATTTAATTTAATTAAATTTTTTTTTTTTACTTTAATTTTTTTTATTCATTTAAATTTATTTTATTTTTGGTCTATTAGCCTTTGTTTGTTATGCTTAATGCAATTAAGTGAGTTTTTTTATTTATCAACGTCAATTTGTGTTTCACTTTGTATTTAACCACAGATAAATTTCAGTCCTGTTTTTTTTTCAATTTTGTTCGCTTTCCACATTGTCGCATGATTCTAATTGACAGTGTGGTTGCAACTTTGATGTCTTTTTCCGACGTCGTTGAAATATAAAATTATATGTTCGCTGGAATTGAATTATTTAAGATTTAAAGTTTGAAAATCATTTTTTGATTATTTTTGTCTTGCGTTTCATCGAAATATTGTTGTATTTTTCATAATAATATATATACATATATGCAAATTTAATATTATTACTAGGTATAGTGATGCCACTAAAAAAAAAACATTCAAATTTAAATTGAAAAAAAAAAAATATTAATGAAATTATCTACATATTTTATTCATCGAATTAAAAGTATTTCCAATTAAATGATTGTAATCAGTGGCTTCCCATCAATACGCTACGTAATGCTGCATTTAATTAACTCATCAAATATTGACTATAAATTAAAAGTGAAAATAAATATTTGTCTACATGTACGTATGTGTGTGTATGGATTCATTTGGCCAATTGACTTCTCACAATTCTTAACACATTGCGGTAGAAAAGTGCGTAAATTTACTTTAATTATTCATATTTACAATACCTATAATTGTAGGCACATATTTATATGGATAAACATGCTTATGTGTACATATATAAGTACATATGTATACGCCCACAATTATATTAAATATTTTACATTATTATCGTTTGTGGTTTTCAAGGGAACAAAAATTTAATTGCTAATTGGCTGTTGCTTTTATAAATGAAAGGGAATAAAACGTAATATTAAATAAAATAAAAAATAAAATAAAATAAAAAAATATAATCAAATTAATATAAAATAAAAAAATAAAATAATAAAATAAAATAATAAAATAAAATAAATTAGATTAAAATAAAATAAAATAAAAATAAAAAATAAAAAAACAAATGAAATAAAATAAATTAGAATAAAAAAAATGAAAAAATAAAAATAAAAAATAAAAAAAATTAAAAAAATGAGAATAAAATGAAATAAAATAAATTAGAATAAAAGGAAAAAAAAAAAATTAAAAAGAATAAAATAAAATAAAATAAATAAGAATAAAATAAAAAATAAAAAATAAAAATTAAAAAAAATCAAAACGGAATGAAAAGCAAATTAAAAAATTTAAACAAATAAGGTAAATAAATTTAAATTAAAAGTTTAATAAAAAATAATAGAAAAATTAAAAATTTCAATAAATGGAAATAAATTAAACGAAATGAACCAAAAAAAAAAAACATATAAATATATAATTTAAATTATAAAATATATTTAAATAAATTAAAATAAAATAACTTAAAATTCCAAAAAAAATTAAATTTATATTAAAATTAATTAAAAAATTCCGTAAAAAATATGAATAGTAAAATATTTAAAATAAAATAAAACAAAACAAAATGAAATAAAGTGTAAATGAAACTTTGAAGAAATTAAAAATAAAACATAAAAAATAAAATAAAATTTTTAATAATTTTTGCGTTGGGAGGAGAAGAAAAATGCCTTCCACATCATCATTGTGTCGTCACATCAATGATATGTGCCACTTGCAGCTCACTAAAAAACTGTCCTCTAAGTAACCATCGCCTGGCGCCCTGGAACCGCTTTCACATTACTTCCGGGTGGCGTTCCATTTTTCTCGTAGTGAGATTACATCTCGTCACCTGCGTCCAGGGCCCGCTTTTTCTTACGTAGTGCGATCTCTACGTAGCCTGATATATTTCCCAGCTTGGTTCACTCTGAAGCATTGCTGGTACAATGTTGTCCACATCCAGCGGACCCTAGTGCCTCTCGTTCTGCTTGCCAGCGCTCGCATTTAAAAAAAATGTGTGGTCGGTACTGTTCTCGATAGCGTCATTGTACATACAGGACGGCTCTTTTGCTTTACCAATTTTGTGCAGGTATTTTCGGAAGTATCCATGTCCGGATAACATCTGAGTGACAACAAAGTAGTTCACTTCCCCGAATTTTCTCTGTGTGTTCAGAATTTTACGTCCTTAATTAGCCTGGCGATCCATTTGCCACAAGTCTCTTGTTGCCAGCGGCTTTGCTATCGATTGTAGGTATCCAGTTTTAGATTTAGTATATTGCGTTTTTCCCACATTCCTTGGTTTTTAAGGTCCCAAATTTTCTTTCTCTCTAATGTCAGGAGTTCCATAGGTACACTTCCAATTATCACCAGAACGGCTTCACTTGACACTGTACAGTATGCTGACGCTACCCTTAGTGCTGCTGTATGATAAACTACATCAGTTGTTCTCTTTTCTCTTGCGTAGGTCCCCCGATATTGGATATCAGCCTGCTGAAACGAGTTATTATTCTGGAGGACTTTTCCGCGGCGTGTTGCATTTATGCTAACCTTATTGAGAATTTTTTGAATTTTTGACAATGTTATAACATTATTTTTCTAAAAGGGGAACAAAAAAACCATTTTTCCATAAAAAAAAATAATTATAGTTTTTTTCGAGAACGAAAAAAAATTTACAAAATTAGTGTGTTTTGCATATAAGAACTGCAATGAAGTGCAAATAGCAAAGAAATTATTCCTGAAAATATGCAGCGCAGAACAGAAAAAATAAATATTTTTAATATTTCTTCTTTTCAAAAAAAAAAAAAAAAAAAAGAAAAAAAAATTAAGTTTTCCATTTCCAATGTTGTAAATTTGTTAATGGAATTTATGAAAATTGCTATTAAAGTAGGCGTAGAGGAAAAAGAAGTTCACAGCAAACAACTAAAAGCATTGGCGACAGGCGATGAACAACAAAATATTAACAAAAAAAAAATCAAAATGAGTTAAAAAGAACTGAAAGCAGCATTGAAATGATGGAAAAAATATTAATAAAAACGCTTGAAAAAAGTTAAAAGTAAACAAAAAACAACAACAATTTACACAGTTGTGCAGACGCAGTAAAGCTTCTTCAACCTTTTTTTTTTTGTACGTCAGCTAAATTATGTGCCTTTTGCAGTAGACACTCAATAATAGCAGCCACTGTGGATGGGTTGATAATGCTCAATTTGTTTTAATTTTTTTTTTTTTTTTTTTTTTTAATGCTTTTTACTTGCATTTCTCTATCTTTTTCATGGCTTAAATGCATAATATGGTAGTTTTTGTTGCTTTGCTGCACTCTAAAGCCAACGTTGTTGTAAATATTGGATTTGGTTTTTCTTGTGGGTTTTAGTGCATTATAAACGTTTTGTTGTTTTTATTGTTGTCTTAATGCATTTGTTTGCCGGTGACGCATTAACAGCGGCACAATTTTTTTCCACATCCAAAAAAAATCTTACTACTTTTTCTTCGCATTTTTCCGTGTGGCAAGAGCCAATGGCTTATCTTAATGGCTTGCCATGTTCATACAAAATGCACACGCTTACGCCCAGCTAGAGTTGTTGTTGTTGATTTTTATTTTATTTAAAATTTAAAATTTTTTTGTTTTCTTTTTTTTTTGTAAATATACCGTTGTTGTTATTGTGGTACATAGACGTAGATATTTTTTTATTAATATGCCTGCCCTTCAGTCCCACCTTTGTTCATGTGTATGTGTGTGTGTGTGTGGCTTTTGTGTGACCATTGACTAGACAGTCAAATAAATTTATTAATTTTTGATTAAAGACAGGAAAAGGGTAAACAAAAAAGTGAAAAATGTCTATTCAAAGTGCAACACAGATGCCGCCGCCTACCAATGGCCCACCAAAGCTACCATACGCTGTGGCAAACGCTGACTGCGAAGCGTAAATGTGGAGTTTATATTTTTTTTTTTTTTTTGCTTTTTGTAGCTAGTTGTTGTTTAGTGACACAAATTTCTTACATCTGCTGCTATTTATGTACACCATTGACGACATGTTTGTATGTACATATGTCACTGCGCCCACCACAGTGTTCGTTTATTTTGTTGCATTTCTTTGTTATTTTGCTTGTGGGCAACACTAGCCAAAAGAGAAAAAAAACGAAAAAATTTATGACGCATAGCAAATTCAAGTGTTTGTCCACAAAAACATAAAAAAACAAGAGAAATTATGTATTTCAATATGTAAAGTTGTATAAAAACATGTATTAAGACAATGCGTTGTGTGGAAAATATGAATTTAACATACAAACACACATATGCAGACATAACGACTAAACATTGCGTGTGGCATTTAGTATTTGTAATTTTTTGTTGTTGAAAAATATGACAAAATTATGTAGGAAAGCAGCCAAGCAAAGATTATGAAACACATATGGTAATCAACACAGAAATATTGTTTTGATTAAGTCGACGAAAGGCCGCTGAGTAGGAAACCATTAGAGCACAAAATGAAATAAATACGATTTTTTGTTTAATTTATGCGGAGACCTTCACTAATTTTATTGGTCGCTACATATTTCAAAAAATAAAATAAATAAAAATAAAAAATTCAAATAAACTAAAATAAAAATAAGATAAAAAAAAATAAAATAAGATAAAAAAATTTAAAATTAAAATCAAAAATAAAAAACATTAAATTAAAAAAAAAAAACAAATAAAAATAATTTAAAATAATATTAAAATAATAAACTTAAAAAAAGGGTGATCCACTTCGAGGGTCACTACTTTTTTTAAGAAAAAAAACACCAATAAATTCATCGATTGATGCGATGTGTGGGAAACCAAATGTCGCGGAGATTACAAGCTTCAATTTCAGGCATCAAATAGTCGGTTATCAAGGCGCGATAAGGGTCGACATTGACGTTAACGTTCTCACCAGCCTCATTTTTGAAGAAATATGGACCACCGGCTCATAAACCACAACAAACCATTTTTTTTCTGCATGAAATGGCAGCTCTTATATGTCCTCAGGTTGCTCATCGTTCATTGAGCCAGAAATGGGCCTCATCGCTGAACAAGATTTTGCTCGAAAACGTCGGATCTTCTCAGGACTTTCTAAGAGCCCATAGAGCGAAGCGATGTCGCTTGGGAAGGTCGAGCGGCTTCAGTTCTTCCACAAGCTGTATTTTGTACGCTTTTAATTTAAGATCTCGACATAAAATGCGCCAAGTCGTTCCATACATCAGTCCGAAATGCTGTGTATGGCGTCGAACGCACTGTCCACTCTCTACGGCCGCTATATTTTTTTCACTGCGTGCTGGACGTGGTCTATTCGGTCGAATGTTATCCAGTAATGAATGCTGGGTCTCAAGATGGGTGATGGCGTTGCGAATAGTATCATAAGTTGAGCGAAGCGCGCGAACCACATCCTTTAGAGAACGTGAATTTTCATTATAAAGTTGAATGATTTGAAAACGTTGTTCAGGCGTAAGTCTTTCTATAACGAAATGACAAACAATACTGAACAAAAGTAACATGACAGCTTGACACGACTCATGTGTGATCTGTAAAAAAAAAGGCTGTTGAAAAAAGTACCTCTACTTGGATGACCCTTTAAAATAAAATAAAATAAAATAAAATAGAATAAAATTTATAAAAAAAAATAAAATTAAAAAAATAGATTAAAATTAAAAGACATCTTAAATAAACTTAAATAACATAAATAAATAGTAATAATAAAATAAAAGAGAAAGAAAAACAAGAGAAAGAGATATAATAGTCTTCTAATATATACATACAAACGCAAAATACAATATTATTCATAAAAAATTTGCTCCGCATAAGCCAGCATGACCTAGATATTTACATATTTTTTAAATTAAAACAACTAAAAACTCACTTTTGGGGTGTGACTAATTTTAATGTCTGACCGATATAATAGACTCCAAAGCAATTTATAATGCAGATAAATGTGGCATCAACAATGCATATTCGAAATGCAACAAATTTAATAATTATCAATTTTTTTGTGCGTGTAGGCACAAGAACATGAAGTGGAAACGCACATACCTACATGCCTTTTTTTAAACATTTATAAATGCTCAATCAGCCTTTCTTTTCACATTTGTAGATAAACAAATGGGTAGGTATGTCTAACTCACGCCTAATTGTGATTAACTACATTTTGTTGTATGTCAAACCCATTTCATATTATTTTCCTCCCAAATGCATCCATGTATATGCATGCGAACCAAATGCAGTCAAGGCATTCCATTAAAATTTATCATCAGCATTTTAAGGCCTTTCTCTTTTTCGAGCTGCTGCACTAAATTCTTCTACTATTTTTATTTTATCACACAGGCGTAATTTATTTGCTTTCTAAGGAGGTGAGCATTTTAGTGCATTAATGTGTGAAACGTGGCTTTCGAATGCATCAATTTGTAGATAAACTGCATTTAATGTGATTTAGTATGTGTTGCAAGTATGCGTGCGGCATGCCGCTATACATATGTTCTAAGGCTTACAGCATAATCTTGAAAATTTGTTAAGGATATGCACTTCATATAAGTGGTGTTTATTTAACATTTTATGTGAGTTTCTTAAGTAGTTGCGACAACACCTGACTCAGCTGTAGGTAAATATTTGTGGAAGAAAAGTGGTGGAGCTTATCTTTATTGCACACATTTTAGGCAATGAATGTTGGTTGAGCGTAAGTGTTAGATGATGGTAATAAAAAAATAAAATTTTAAATTTAAGTGAGGCAAAAGAGCCTAAGGAAAGCACGAATTAATCTTTATCATGCTAGGTTTTCATATTAAACGTATTTTAGATAAAGTATAATAATCAGAATTATAAAGTTTATAATAAAAATTCATTTTCACCTAATAAATAATTTTTCCCCTTATTTTTTCAGGTAATTGAATCTTATCCGGCATATTTTAACATTTTTTGGATGAGTAAGTACAATAAATAATATAATTTGTTAGTAAGATTTTACTATTCTTTTTACTAGTTGCATTCAACCTGCCTCAATTTAGACTTTTCTTAAAAATTTTTAGGTTTAATCCGAAAAATTCACTTCTGTACTATCTCCATTGTAAATAATTTACTTATATTTTTATTTCTACCTCCAGCGCATAAGATCTCATTTTTTATGGCCTCCCTTTCAATTTTTTTTTAATTGCCTTTATTGAATTTTAGTATTTTTGCCATATATTACAAATTAAATCGAAATATTCCAGCTCTAAATTAATGTCTCACAAACCACACTTAGTTCTTTACGTTTTACCTGATCTGTCCCTACGGCGTAAGATTTAATACTCCATGGTTTTTTTTGTGTCTTATCTTATTGTTTAAACAGCTTCTGCAAAATTCCACTTCTAAATTATCGATTCTCCACAATTCCACTTCTAAATTAATTAATTAAATTACTTACGTACCCAATTTTCCTCAGTTAGTACTCCACATTTCACCTGTTCTGTGTGTTACGACATATAAACTGAGGTTCTGGCACGGCTCGATTTCTGCCTACAATTTATATATTTCCAAAAATTCAATGCAGAATTCAACTTCAGAATTATGTTCATTCTCCACATAAGGCAGGTTCTGAAAGAGAGGTAGCAGCGTATCATAAAAATTATTATTAAATTCAAATTCAAATAGAATTACCTTCACATACCTTCAATCTCTGTCCACATGATTCAAACAAACTTAACTGCTTAACCTATAATACTCAAATTTAATTACCAAATTACTACATATGCCAATAATTACTATATCATTAACGGTTATTTACTATACAATTCCCATGGAACGCCCAAAAAATTAAATAATTACCCAAATTTCTCACAAATCACTCGCTGACAACTGCTGAATATGTTATTTGGTAAACCGTGAAGCTATTTATAATTGAATTGTGTAATAAATATTACGTATAGAAATCAACAACTCTATAAAAATAATAGATACTTATTAACAAATACTAAAAATAATATTAATTACATACAGTCAAATATTTCAATTGTTTTAGAATTACATACATACATCATCTCGTAATTATCGATTGTTATTTGTGTATTGCTAATGAAGGGGAAAGTGTTAGTTAACGAGAATTTCATAATGATATTAATGTCAAATGTAGAATAGCTAGGTGGGGGAGTTGAACGGTTGGAAAAACACCAAATACAAAACACATGACACGTTAGTCATTATGTATGTAAAATCACATCAAATAATATGTTAATTGACAATTGATTGTTGGTGATTGTCATTAGGGATTACAGCTGTTATAGTTTTCAATAAATAAAATAATTTACAAAATCTGCATAAGCAGAATTTACAAAGAATAGTAATTCGTTCCAATGAAAAATGACTAAAAAATCTATTTTTTATTGTATTATAATTTAATTATAAGTAATTAAGATATTTCAGGGAAATAAAACGAATTTTGGTAAATACAAGGGAAATACTTTTTATTTCCTTTCACGCGTTATTAATTACCGCAACAATTGAAATGTTGTAACTTAATTAAAACAAATAGTTTCTAACTTACCGACACTTCAATGGCACTAACCCGCTGGGTGCTGTCCAATTTATGTACTCGTAAGTCCAATTATGCTTAAAGAAAATGAATATTCATTTTTTTGTGCAAATCATGTCAGGTTGCACGTTGCATAAACGTGCCTGCTACCACAAAAATATTATGTGTTCATAAGCGTATACAGAATAAATGAAAATAAATTAAATTCAGAAAAATAAAAAAACAAGGAAAATAATGAAAACATGAAAACTAATTGAAAATTAATATACATGCATTGCTGTGTCTAGCCTTGTTCGGCGTAGCTCACAATGACAAGGCGGAAATAAAATTTTGTGACGCCTTTGTTGTGCAGCGTTGCATAATCGATAGCTGGAAAATTTAGCTATAACTTACAAATGTTATGTTAACCAAAAAAATTTATATGAACATACTTACAAAAAAAGTTTTTTTTTATGCTGCATGACGCGTCATATTGATTTGTGTGCTCGGCTGTATGCTAGTTTTTTTTTATGTAAATTTTGTGGCATGTCTAGCTGTTTGTACAAGCCAAGAAAAACACATGTAAATGTCAGTGAGCTCAACGCTTCATGCGTGCACTATTTGTATGTTATATATACATATATATACACGTTTACTCAAACACATCAATGTTTGTTAATTGTCAAAAAACCATGAATGGTTTGGCTGTTGGTTAGTTGCGTCAAAGCGGTCCTCAAAAAAAAAAAAGAAGCCAAATAACAATGCCGAAAAATACAAGTAAGCCGGAAAAAAAAAAATAAACAATAGAAATATAACTATGTACACAACAACCAAGTTACATACGAACTGCAAACAAACTATGACTTACCTGCATCAAAATCAAACAATAGCACACACCGCATTTGCTTACCTTATTTATCGCGTCCAAAAATGTGTGTTTACCCTCCAAACAAGACATCACCACACACAATGTAAGATAAATAGCATTCAAATTTATTGTCTTTATAACATTTTTGTTGTTGATTTTTTTCTTTTTATTTCTTTTATTCTAACACAAAAAACGCACGCGGTTTATATGACGGCAAAATCACACTGCTAATGAAATTTGAGAAAATGCTAATTCATCGTCACTGCTGTGCATGCACACTCATGACTTATTAACTGTTCAATGCTCTGTGCGCGCTCGCTGTGAATGTGCGTGGTCACTTTGCATGCACTGCTGTGCAATTGTAGTGGTTCAGCGGTAGCGTCGCCTACTCAATAGCAGCAGCAGCGTCCGTTAGCTTGGACTATTTACTCATTTGTTCCAATGTTTTACAATAAAAAGAGCGTATCCGTTACCTGGCTGCGTCTTTTATTTCTCTACCTCTCAACTGATTGAGATAATTCGTATAACAATAGCTGCCGATTAATATTTGCTAATCATCGTTTGTCTTGTGTAATGTGTAATTTCTTTATATTTATTTATTCGGTTTTGTAGGTTCGCAAGCATTGTTTTTTTATAAGAAATATTGTGAAAAATGTAAGAAAAATAAATTTAATAAAAAGCAAAAAATTCATCACACAACTTCAAACGCCTTACTGCTTTATTCTCCACTTGGTCTCTGGGCGTTTGACCAAATATGTAAGTATGTGCATAGTATTGTATTCTCTCTCTCTCTCTCTCTGTCTCCATGTATTGCTAGCTAAGTGCAAATAGTAGAAATGTATATATTCAAGTGTGTATATGTAAAAAATGATGGAAAAAGGCAAATCACACGATAAATCATGACAATATTGGCATAACAATAATGCTTTTGACAGCTCTTAATTGTTACTTGTTGGCATAGCGTATGTAGTGTTTGATTTTTGTATCGCTCACCACCACTCAATGACTGATTACTTATTCACTTATATGGATTCGTTATGTATACGTTAAGTTAAGTATTTATCATATTTATCGTTATTCAAGTGATATGACAGGCTTCCCATTTGGCTTTTTCATTCACCATTCTTGACATTATTTGTTAAAGAAATTATCATAACATTGTCATTTATATTTATGTCGTATCAAATTACGTTATATTCATAAAATAGTTGTGAATATCATTGGCGGCACTGACAATAAAGATCTAGAGATTGATTACTGTTAATTTGTAATTCGGCAGGAAATATGTATGTTGGGCATGTGCTTGTAAGGAAATTAAACAATTGTACACGTAAGATGAGTAAAATGATAAAAATTATATGTGTTATTATTATTTTTAATATATTATTAATATTTTTTACTTAACTTATTAGGTGCAGTTGGAGTTTAGATACCTAAAACCATAGCGAAACATTTACTGTGGAGCTTAAAGGAAAAATCTCGTCTTGAAATAAAAAAAATAAATACTCAAAAAGTGTTTTAAGTCTACATTCCAATCAAAATTGTACTTAAAAATTCTTTTAAATTTACATTTCACTCAAAATTGTGGAAAAAATATAAATCTGTGACGGAAGAAAATTGGCAACGTAGCCAAATAGCAAGAATAGCAGCAAATGCAGACTCGATTCTCTTTCATATGGCTGGATCAAAACTGAATAACAAGGCCAGTGAAGAAAGCAATGGAAAAATGCTTGGTATTAGCAATTATTTTTGTTTCATGGATCACTAAAGCTGCAAGCGGAACTGAAAGCCATAGGTGAGGCTGTCAATTGTATGTGTTTAATATTACTGGGTAAATCTTATTTATACCTTTACGGATAGCCAGACAGCAATAAGGGACTTGAAATTCGTAACAAACAAAAATCAGAAGAGATAAAGGATTGCTGCAGACCACTTAGAGTTATGATAAAAAAGTTCTATCAGAGCCTAGGATGGGTCCAGATCATAGCAAATATACCAGTTAAGGAAATGGTGGGCAAATTTCCCACGAAGGGCACTTCTCTTACATTACCATGAAAGGATTGAACATGCCCGCTCCCCACCGGTAAGTCGACTTTAAAAGAGTTATTCATCACAAATACTAACTTAAGATTGAATAATGTGAACTCTAGCAATGTGGCAAGGATAACGTGACCAAAATGACATAATGGAAATTCACGAGAATTTATGTTAGTCAAAACAGAGGTAATATCTATAAACTTAAACTTTTATTAGACAGAGAAGCTGAGCGTACCATCCAACAATTTCTGCAGGAATTGTAGAGCAAAGGACGAACTCGAACTTTTTTTTGGAATGTTACGTTTGAATACTGGAAATTTGAGCAAAATTGCGGCCACAAAGATTTGTCGATTGTTCTTGAAATGGAATTTCTAACAATTGTTGAGGAACACCAGGTGGGTTGTAGTGAAGAAATATAATTCAGAAGTGGAATATTCTGCAAGCAATTTTTGTGGTCTCCCCATTAAGTTCCGAACAGAAAGCGGCATTACTAGGAATTGAGTGAAATGAAACCGCTACGTGGTAGAAGTTGATCCATTAAAATGTTGAGAAATTATAACGCAAGTAAAAAATTCAGAAGTGGAATATTTTGAGGCATTAAAAAAACTAAAAACCTTTAAAAAAAACCGAATTTCAAGAAATAAGAAAACCAAAATATGTCAAGGTCAAGATGACATGTATGTATGTGTGCTTCTTCTGCAACTGTCTAGTAAAGCGTCCCACATTCAAGCAAGTAATTGAAAATTTTGACTTCTTAGCGTCTGGCTTGCTGGCTGCGTTTAGTTACTGGACGCATAAGAGTGTGCATGCTGTATACATGCATTAGATGCTTTCTTGTATGCATATGTATGTGTACGCCACTACTTGTGTTGAAACTGTCAACTTTTGACAGCTACTCACCAATTGACAGTTACTCATTAATGCAAAGTGCTAAGGACAAAATAAATAGTGACAAGATGCATGAGTACGTACTTACAAGTACATAAATATCTATATATAGAATGAAAAGAAAGTGAGTAAAGTGTCGAAGGATGATTGAAAATATGAGTGAGTAAATATATTTGATGGCTGCTGTCTTCGTATACGAGACTGTAAAGCGTAGAGGCTGTAAATTTTGATTTTCATCAATGGAAAGTGGTCAGTTTTTGAAAGACTTTAAAGTGAGATGAAAATAAAATATTTACAAGCATGTCTGAGAGCATTAAATATAAAGTGGGAGTTGCTATCCAGCAGCTACCAAATACTGCAGGTTTTCTGTCTTTTAGACTAGCAAGCGCGTGCATGGTACACTTTATGTCACTCAGTTAATCAAATTTAATGTGGCGGCTAGACAAAGTTTAAGAAAATTTACTTCCAAATATACAAATGCTTTCTTTGGACATACAGACTATTCAAATAGCTTTAAAAGATGTGAGTGAGGGTTCTTCTTGTGGCTTTTAATGTGGCTAACGGTTGCTTTTCCTTACATTCAAAGTCACGCGTTTGTGTGTGTGTGTAGTTTTACCTTTGCACTGTTTATAAAGCAAACATTTTCAATTATTTTGAAAACCACTTACAGCCACTCGAAAAATAATATTGAAGTGGGAAGGCGCACAGTGCGAGTGCCACACACCCTCCAACTATGAAAAATATACGTTTGTATAAATATTTGTTTGGCTGCCAAAGACGTTCTAGCAATCACTTGTCACTCGGCGTCAAATGCACACACACACACATACACAGGCAACTGCTACTGCGTCTACTACTTAAAGCTACTCGTTAGGAATTCCCTCCCCACATATTAAATACGTTTATTGTTTGCAAAAACAAATCAACATAATGGATAATTTGCCCTTTGGCTATGCATAATATACTACTCTTACGCATCAGACAAGCCAAGTAAATACATTATTCCTACCCCAGTTGCTGCAGTGTTTTAAACTTCTTTGAAAATCCATTGGCATGACTACTACCTACCGCAGTTTCTCCAACTTATTTTTATCACTTGCATTTGAGCGCACGAGGGTTGCTCTCTGCATTCAGAAAATTTTGCAAACTTTGTTGTTGTGTTGTCATATTTGACAGATGTCAATTAGGGATTTGTGTGGGTGAGAAGTTAAAGTTTTCCAAACTTGAGTGCTTTAAAATTGGAGCGGCTGGACAAAGTGATGTCTTACCCTAACTATAGCATCTTCTACCTCCACATGAAGACAGCCGGCGCACGAAGAGCGGCTGTCCGGGAGAGTATTAATGCTCGTTCACGGTGTTAACTGGACACCGGAGTTCCCTAGGCGGAATGTCTAGGGTACTCCAAAGTAGTGGGGCGTAGAATTCCGTTCTGATATTATCAGAAATCTGCTGAGGTCACCTGCCATACGTAGGTATGGTGGGCGGGGGCTTAATACCCCCGACGTCCATTCTTCCAGTTACGACTTGCTGACCGCCCCAGTCCCTTTGGGAGGGTTACTCAAGCAGTTAGGTGTTCGAACGCGTGTATGTTGGAGAGCGCATCGGGAACAACCATAGCCGATAGGAGCGACCTATGTACCGATGTTCCCTTTGGCCTAACAGACATCGTCTGTCGTTCGTCTATAATATAGAAAACCCCATTGATCTACTGGTGTGTCAGTATCGGTGGTCTGCCTGGGAGATCTTTCTTCCCGCATATCCACCCGTCATGTCGACGGAGTTACTAGTAGACCAAAAGTCGGTAACCTTGCGGCCTGCGGGTATGCGAGGGTCATGTAGAGCCAGGCTGTTGGTTGGTCTGGCTGCCACACTAGATATTGTGGTGCGGCTGACGGGTGAGGATCTTACCGTACGTGTAAGACAGTACCCTTAGGTACGAGTTCTGGAAATGATTTGCCATACCCTTATGGTGGTTTTCCGTTGTCGAAAGACCATCCGTGCGGTGTATGGTATGCCACTGCATTTGCTTCTGTTCTATGCGCTCCCTCCACACGCACTTTCGTTTGCCTGCTCCGCATTTTCTATTTGCTTTTGAAAATGTCAGTCACTTTGACAATTACTTTGGCTTTGGCTATTTGTTTGTTGTTGTTACTACCGATGCTGCCCTGCTTGTCAGTTATTATTAAAGTGTGTGTGTGTAGATGTGCTGTCGACAGATCTACGCACATACTATATATTCAATTATACATTGATTGGCACACTCAAGCGCATGCACACACGCACACACACACACACACACACAAACAAAACATATGTGCATTTCTACAATCACTTATTGCTATTTACTGAGTACACCCTCATCTAAATGCAATTTCACTAAATTTACAACCACCCCCCTTTGACTGCCCTTGCCACATCATCATCAGTCGTGCTGACTGTGATTTAGTTTTGTTTGAAAGTTGTTGCAAAATGGGCAAATGGGCAAATGGGGGAAGTGTTCATGTTTGCCCTTTTGTTACTTTGTTAAAGTACTTTATTTAAATTGCATTAAAATGTTTGCTAAACAAACAAAATGCACTAATAACAACAATCAAAAAATAAAAATAAAAATAAAGCGAATGTGAGTGAGATGAAGTGGCGGTCGGTAGAGGGGTGTGTGAGTGGTTGTGTGTGCATTGATTTTTT
Source organism: Neoceratitis asiatica (assembly GCA_030068015.2). Lineage (NCBI taxonomy): Eukaryota > Metazoa > Arthropoda > Insecta > Diptera > Tephritidae > Neoceratitis > Neoceratitis asiatica. The sequence goes on from CM061527.1 coordinate 78,786,979, forward strand.
TATTGGCATTTTAAACTAATTTACACAACTCAATATTAAATTGTTGTTGTTTTTTTCTGATTTCTTGCATATAAAATGCAATTTTAGTATCAATAAATTTTTAAGTGTTGCACTTGCTGCATGCGGCATGTGTCATAAGTTGTTGAAATTCTCATAAAACCTTATATAAATGACTGAATTGTTTGTTGTTGTTGTTTTTGTTGTTATTGTTGTTGTTGTTGTTGTTGTTGTTGTTGTTGTTGTTTTGTTATTGTTGTTTTTTAATGTTGTTGTTGTTTTTGGTTTTGTTGTTGTTGTTGTTGTTGTTGTTTTTGGTTTTCATGAGTACTCATGTGAGAGCCTGAGCAGCTGCTTGACTGCGGCGCGAGTGAGCAAGGTTTATCAATATTTATTTCAATTTTTTTTTAATTTTTTTTTTTTTTTTTTTTGAAAATGCATTAGCAAAAACAACAACAAACGGTATAAATATACAACAAAAACTGCAGCACTGCGCTCCGCATATTTCACACACTTCATTTCATTTCAAACCCAACCCCCTCTCCAATCAATATCATTACAAAATTATTATTACCATAGACATATTTAATAACCGTTATTGCTGCAACCCTGTCATTTATGAATGAGGCGTTCACAGTCGTTGTGACATTAGCCTTCACTTAAGCCCTCCACACAAGCGCTCGCGTTGCAGTCTTTGTATTACAACCACTCTCACAGGCGCTTCCATTTCACCACTTAAACGCAGTTTTTTGTATTGCCTATAAAAAAAAACATTAAAATTCATATTAAATAGACTTTAAGCAATAGCAACCCTTTCGGTCATTCAATTAAATGCATAGCCTTGACTACGCTCTCATTACCGTGGTGCGCTGCCCCCTCTTTAGGGACTTTAGAAAATATTTTCAATAAGCTTGCAGTGCATTGTTATTGTTGTAATGCATTATTTTTTCAATTCTCCAAATAATTTCCTTTTTGTTAGTAGTAGTTTTTCTACGCGAGTTTAACGGGGAAATTTCTGGGCGTAATTACTGTGAGGCAATGACTTGTCAACAGCTGTCAAATGCTTGACTATTTGATTGGTATTTGAAGCATATAATTCTTTTATGGATTACAACACTCTTGCTTGTCATCACAGACTTTCAAATACAAAATTTTTGTAGATTTTATGTACATGAAATAGTACATATATTAACTTCGGGCCGAAGTATGTAAGTACCAGAAGGAGAAGAGATAGACCTAATTTTACCACCGACGAGCAGATTTAAACATGTCCGTCTGCCCGTCTAAGCTCCTCAATTTTTAATAAACCGCGCAGATCGATCGGATATATGAGATAGCCTCACACAGCTGATTCGTTCAGCTATGACGTTTTGGGTGAAAACTCCGCAAAAAAAAGCATTTAGGAGTGTGAAATTTTTTATTTTACAAATGTAAATTCTAGTTTATATTGACACTGAAAGTCATCGGAATCGAATTTTGCAATAAATTTGATATGTAAATGAAAAGTATAAAGACTTCGGCATGGCCGAAGACAGCCCTTTTTTATTGTTTTATTTTATTTTATTTTTACTTTTATTTTTTTTATTACATTTTTTCAATTTAATTTAATTTTATTTTTTTGTTTTATTTTATTTTATTTTAACGGGTAGTAATTTCGATATTCTCTACTATTTAAAAAAAAAAATACTGAAAGTGAAAATTTAATGGGAAATGTTTATTATCATTCGATTCTTTGGCATTTATTTTTGGTAGATTATCTCTTTCAAATGTTGGCCACGGCTACGTCTCAGATGATCCACCCGGTGCGTCCAATTTTCGATGGCTCGTTCGAGCATTTCGACTGGTAACTGGCGAAAGACACGCGAGATATTTTGCTCCAAGGCCCGAATCGAAGTGAGATTGTCCGCATAAACTTTAGACTTTACATAACCCCACAAGAAAAACGGTCTAACGGTATGATATCACACGATCTTGGTGGCCAATCGACCAGCTTAAAATGTGAAATTATCTGCTCACTGAAGTGTTGTCTCAATAAATCCATTAATTGATGCGATGTGTGAAAGTGGTTCCGTGTCGCGGAGATCACGGGCTTCAATTTCAGACAGCAAATAGGTTATCGACGCGCGATAACGGTCGCTATTGACTGTTACGTTCTCTTTGGCATAATTTTTGAAGAAATATGGACCGATAATTCCACCGGTCCATAAACCACATCAAACCGTTGTTTTTTCGGCATGAAATGGCAGCTCTTGAATCTTTTCAGGTTGCTCTTCGTCCTAAATGATTCAATTTTGCTTGTTCACATACCCATTGAGCCAGAAATGGGCCTCATCGCTGTATAAAAAGTTGGCTCGAAAACGTCGGATCTTCTTGGAACTTTCGAAGAGCGCGTAGAGCGAAACGATGTCGCTTGTTAAGGTCAAGCGGCTTCAGTTCTTGCACAAGCTGTATTTTGTACGCTTTCAATTTAAGATCTCGACGTAAGATGCGCCAAGTCGTTTCAAACGTCAGTCCGAGTAGCTGCGACCGGTGCCGAATCGACTCTCCATGGTGCTCGTGTACACTCTCATATTATTTTTCTATATTTTCTTCACTGCTTGCTGAACGTGGTCTATTCGGTCGAATATTATCCAATAATAAATGCTGGGTCCTACGATGGGCGACGTTGTTGCGAATAGTACGATCAGTAGGCCGATTATGTTGACCATAAGTTGAGCGAAGCGCGCGAAACACATTCTTTACAGAACGTGAATTTTCGTAATAAATTTGAATGATTTGTGAACGTTGTTCAGGCTTAAGTCTTTCCATGATGAAATGTCAAAAAATACTGAACAAAAATAACATGACAACTTGACACGACTCACGCGTGATCTGTCAAAAAAGGAATATTGAAAAAATGACCATCTACTTGGATCACCCTTTATTTTATTTTATTTTATTTATTTATTAATTTTTTATTTTTTATTTTTTTATTTTTTTTTAATTTAATTTTTTATATTTTTATTTTTTTTTATATTTTATTTTATAAATTTATTTTATTTTTAGTCTTGTCTGTGTAAGAGGCAGCCTATTTTAATCATTCAAAATATCAAATCCCTAAACTCCAGCATGAAAAACACTCCCAACTTTGCATGCGTGTGGAAAATTTAAGAATTCAAAGAAATTTCTAACATTTTTCAAGCGCATGCCTTGCCAAAAAAAAAATTCAGTTCTGGCGCAGCAAAAGTGTGCTAAGTGGTTGTTTGAAATAAAAATCGAAATGTTAACAGAAAATAATAACCGAAAAGTCTCCACCCCATACAGCCGCGCTCTCATCATATTTACATTATTGGCAGTTTCCGGCTTCGTCAAATTATTGTTAATCAAATATGTAAACAAAAAACAACAACAATTGGGTTTTAATTATTTTTTTTATGCACTGATTTAATTTAACTTAAACACTCAACTATATATGAGTGTGTTGGTATATATATTATTTATAATACATGCAAAAATACATTGGAAAAAATCGTAATAAATTATTTATTTAAAAATTTTCCAATAAATGTGTACCGCACCACAGATTTAATTTTTTTTTCTGATTTTTTTCAATTTGCATTTTTGTTGCCACATTTTATTTATTTATTACTCAATTGATTGGTTGGCTTTTCAAGTGCTCTTGCATTTTGCCAGCACTTGACTTCTGAACTGGATTAATTTCGATTCAATTGTGCAAAAATCAAAAAAAAATAAAAAAAATGCAAAAAAATAGAAGAAAAACAAAATATTGAAAAAGTAGTGAAATGTGCAGTTTGTGGCTTTAGTCCATTTTAATTTGTACACACACATAAATACACCTATACACTTACATAAATACATATATTTTGCTCATGGCAACGGGTAACAGGCGCTGCATTGCTTGAATTTTTGCTTGTCAGCAATTTAATCATTTGAAGTACGCTTGAAAATGAATTTTTTTTTTATTGACTTATGTAAAAATCTCAGTCGGATTATATTTTAAATTGGATTTAATACAAAAAAAATCGACTACATTTTTTCGCTGAAAATATTATCTGAAGATTTAAGCCAGAAATACGATTAAAAGTTTCAAGGTAAGACTGTAGAAAGAAAGAAGAAGAAAAAAATAATTTTTTTTATTATTCTTTAACTCCTAAGAGAGATCAATGCTTCCAATACTAAACTTGGCTCCTTCCGGTTGAAGAAAAATTCATTTTCGACTTTAATTTTGGAACGAGTGCCGTTGTTTTCATTGAAGTTACGGTTTTTAGGCATTCCAATCGTGGTTTCCTTCGGGTCAACAATCCAGGAGCCGAAATGTATATGCTTCTAATGCCTTTAATATTGGAAACCTTCTCATGAACTGTGTGGATATGTAACGATCACACACAATGCCTTCGGCTAAACAAAGTCTTTAGTTACTCGGGTATTGAATTTCCGAACTCGGGTATTGAATTTAAACTCAAACACCACCGATTTTTTTATACGCATTTTCTGAAACCAATTTCAGCACTCCGCTCTCTCTTATGTACTTCACCGACTGAAAACAAGTGTTTTGAAGAGCAAATTGAGTTTCGGAAAGAGAGAAAAGCCGACCGGCGCCATAGTAGGTTAATACAATGAGGAAATACAATGACGCCGTGAACTGGTGTCTTATTTCGGTACAAAAATTATGAGTTCTTTCTACAAATTTCGACTATTTTTGAAGAACTTATACACTCAAACACCGTGTAACGCTCAGATAATATGTTTTATTTAACGTTCTTACTCTTGGTTAAAAGTCCGCGTGAAGAACAACGGTTTGGCGGTCAAGTTCGTGAACATCCACGACAAATCTAACGACTAAGCAGTACCGTAAAATATAATTGGCCTTGTATGTTTCTTTGATATTGTATCTCTCTTTTCTTTTGTAAAACTCTCGACGAATAAAGATTAAATCGCGATTTTGTCTGCCAAATCCTAGTGCTTCATACCACAAGAAGTCCACAACGGCATAATCAAAGAAAACAGTCAATATTAACTTAAGGTTTGATCGGCTTTGACGCCATTATAATAACACCAAGTCAGTCTGAAGTGTTCAAACTTTGTGCGAAAACCCATATTCGCTCATGTTGTGTGACAGGTGTCACAAGCTTGTTGGAATCGCATATTGTCCAAGTCGCGTTCTTCAATTACAGATCAAAAAAATCGATTATCATACGACAAACGACAAACGAACGCTCCGAGTTGTCAATGGCAGTATCGCCGTTATCGTTTCCAAGTAAGTAAGGTCTAATTGCACTTTCGACCGAAGAACGCACCACACAATGAGAGTTTTTGTGTGTAATGGCCTCTCTTAAATTATTTGAGGATTATCGGAGCCTCAAATGTGACAATTTTGACTATCTACGCAACCACCGAGTGAGAAGTAAGCCTCGTCGATGAAGAAAATTTTGTTGGAAAAAGCGCGGTCCACTGCTAGTTGTCCAAATAACCAATCGATGTAACTATTGCGTTGTGAATGGTGGATGGTTTCATTTGTTGTGTGAGCTGGACTTTATTTGGATGTAGGACGCCATAATGTGCCGTCCCAGCTCTTGAGAGCTCTCGAGAAATAGACACATTCGGGTCTTCGTCTACACTTTCACCTACAGCAGCAATATTTGAGGTGGAACGAGAAAGACGATGATTCACGGGCTTTATAATATCTGCTACCGGTCCAGTTTCTTCAAATTTCTTTAAAATTTTACCAACTGCTTGAGTAGTTGGACGATTATGTGTACCATAATATCCACTTAAAGCATCAAAAGGTTGGCCACGGTTGAATCACAATTTTTGTAGTAGGTTTCAACAATTTTAATGCATTGCGCGGTTGCTAAGCGATACATTTTCATAAATGGCTGACTCTTAACTCAAATAAAACCAGTTTGGTTTGACAGTTAAGTTTGACAGATGTCAAAATACAACACTGCACTTTCGCAGCCACTAAATGGATAACCTTTTATATGCGTTGGGAGCTTATATAATCCCTTTTTAATATAATGAAATATTAATGGAATTAAAATATTTTCCATAAAAGCAATTATTTTTATTTTTTTCATATTTTATTATTATTTAAAAAGCTTCATTGAAGGTCGCGCTACCTCATTTGATATTCTTGCATTTTTTTAGAGTAATTTGTTGAGTAATTTAACTCTTATTAAGATAAGTGCAATTTGGTGAAATTCAAATTACATCACCGTTAGACACGAACATGAAAATGTTTATACTCAAATTATTGAATGCATTTAACTGCATATATGAGTGCCGTTATTACTGCAAATATATGAAGTATTTATATTTGTATTTTTTTTCCCCAAATTGCCTTCCTACCATTAGCGACCACTTAAATGAAAGTGAATTCCCGAGTGACGCAAAATGCCAGCTGCCACACTTGCATATGGGTTACAGTTATGTCAAATGGTTTCGTGTTTCTTTTTTTTCTAGTTTTCACTAGGTTAATTGCTTGTGGCCAATATGGAATTATCAGGAGAAAAAAAAAAACTGAAAATATGAAAAAATTACTTCCCAGCTGAGCACAAATTTAAATGATTGCCTCAGCTGCATGGCAAATATAGGTTGCAGGTGAAAACGAAAATATTTAGTATATGGCAACTGATGAAGGTCGACATTTAAATAATTGACTTTTTTATTTTTATTTTTATTTTTTTATCTTCAATTTTTTAATTTTTTAGGACCAAATTAAATTTTCATACAAAAATTCATACTAAATTGTGCTTAATATAGAAAATAGTAATTTTAATACTTTTAATATTATACAGGGTGATCCATATCCAGGTACCCTACTTTTTTAAGGAAAAAAATACAGAAAATTCAAATTTAATGGGCACTGTTTACTATCATTCGAAAGAACACTCTTTCGCATTGATTTTTTAAAGATTATCTCTTTCAAATGTTGGCCGCGGCAACGTCTCAGATGGTCCATCCGTTGAGTCCAATTTTCAATGACTCGTTCGAGCATTTTGACTTGGAACTGGCGAATGACACGCGCGATGTTTTGCTTCAAAGCCTGAATCGAGGCCGAATTGTCCGCAGAGACTTTAGACTATACATATCCCCACAGGAAAAAGTCTGACGGTGTAATATCACATGATCTTGGTGGCCAGCCGACCGGCCCATAACGTGAAATTAGCTGCTTACCAAAGTGTTCTCTCAATAAATCCAGTGATTGATGCGGTGTGTGGGAAGTGGCGCCGTATTGTTGAAACCAAATGTCGCGGAGATCACGGGCTTCAATTTCAGGCACCAAACAGTCGGTTATCATGGCGCGCTAACAGTCGCCATTGACGGTTCCTTTCTCGCCGGCATCATTTTTTAAAAAATATGGACCGATGATTCCACCGGCCCACAAATTACATTAAACCGTTGCTTTTCTGGATGAAATGGCAGCTTTTGAATCTCTTCAGGTTGCTCTTGTTCCAAAATGCGACCATTGCGTCTTGTTTACATACCCATTGAGCCAGAAATGGGCCTCATCGCTGAACAAAATTTGGTCCGAAAGAGTCGGATCTTCTCGGAACTTTTCAAGAGCCCATAGAGTGAAGCGATGTCGCTTGGGAAGGTCGAGCGGCTTCAGTTCAAGCACAAGCTGTATTTTGTATGCACTCAATTTCAGGTCTCGACGTAAAATGCGCCAAGTCGTTCCTTGGGTCAGTACGAGTTGTTGCGAACGGCGCTGAATCGACCCTTCACGGTCTTCGTGTACACTCCCAGCTACTACGGCCGGACTGACTGCACGCTGGACTTGGTGGCCTATTTGGTCGAATATTATCCAATAATGAATGCTGGCGGGTCTCGAGATGGGTGATGGTGTTGCGAACAGTACGCTCAGTAGGCCGATTATGTTGAACATAAGTTGAGCGAAGTGCGTGAAACACATTCTTAACAGAACGTGAATTTTCGTAATAAAGTTCAATGAGTTGGAAACATTTTTCAGGCCTAACTAAGTCTTTCCAATGATGAAATGCCAAACAATAATGAACAAAATTAACATGACAGCTTGGCACGACTCACGCGTGATCTGTCACAAAAAGGCTGTTGAAAAAATGACCTCTACTTGGATCACCCTTTATTATATTTTAGATTATTAAAATTTTTTATATTGTTAAAGAAAATATTTCTTATCTTTTGTAGAGCTTGAATTTCCAAAAATTTAATTCTAAAAATTCACTTTAATTAAAGGAAAAAATTTGAATTTTATTTCCAAGCCATTAAATTTATTTGCCATACATATAGATATTGATATTTCATTTCCTTTTAAATACATACATATTGATTTCAAGCATATTTTCAATCATATTTTTTAATAAATAGAGAAAAAATCACTTTGCATGTTCAATATACATATTTACGAAATTTTCCACATAATCAAACACTTTGATTTCCATAGCTTGCGCTCCATTGATTTTTCTGTTGAAAAGTATTAGAATATTCCTCAAATAAATACTTCTTTCCTTCACTTTTAAAAGACCATATTTTATTTAAAAATTCACTCGATTTGCCTGCAAACATATAAGCTTTCATTATGCAGACAAACATATCACTTGGCTGCTGCCCGATAATCCTTGTGAGTTAAAGAAAAAGAAAATAAATTTCTACTTTCCACCTCCAACAACCGACCATTTATCATTGCAACATGTGTCTCCTGCTGTCGCCTGCTGCATTACCTTTTCGCATATGCCAAATGTATTTCAACGTATTAACTACTATTACTACTACGAAAATATTTAGTTTTTGTTGTATACATTTACATATATTTCAAGTATTAATCACAATCTAAATAGTGTATAGACAAACATCCGATACACTTTTACACTTACACATACGCCACAAGTCTAAATATGTATTTGTGTATGAATACATTAGAGCATTAGTCATGTTAGGCATCCCATATTATCCTCATGTTGTTGTCTGTAAGGATTTACATATTGAGCTATTTTTTAATTTACGACCAACATACGCCTGAATAAACATGAGATAACTTCCTGTAGCAGCAGCAGCAGCAGCAGCTAGTGTATAACAACAACAAAGAGTAGACTCGATAAAAGTGTAACCCTCTTTTTTATGTGCCACAAATAAATGAATAAAATGCATAAATAAAGGGTTAAAAAGCGGAGAGGTAGAGAAAGGATGCTGCTAATATGCCAAAAATGTCGAATGGTTAAAGGAAATACTTGTACAGGGAAAATTGTAAGAGAAAGAAAAAAAAGAAGAAGAGGAAGTAGGAATTTATACAGTAACAATATGAAAGGGTTGCTACTGCATGTGAGTTGACGGCGAGCTGCAGGTTGAGCGCAAGTATTAACGAAAAGGTAGTTAGAAAAATTTGAAAGCTAGTTGGCAATGATGATGGTAAATAACTTAGTCTGTTATTTTATGTCTAGAACTGGGTTACCGGACTTAGTAAGTATCCTAATTTTATACGATTTTTATTTTATTTTGTTTTTTAATTTTATTTTAATTTTATTTTACTTTTATTTTAATTTTATTTTAATTTTATTTTTCCTTTATTTATTTTAATTTTTTTAATTTCATTTTTTCCTTCTTTTCTTTTATTTATTTTTTGTTTGTTTTAATATTATTTTATTTTTAATATTATTATTTTCAACAATTTTTTATTTTTCTAATTTTTTTTTAAATTTATTTTATTGTTTGTATTTTTTATATTTTTATTACTTATTTTATTTTACTTTATTTTATTTAAGTTTAATTTTTATTTTATTTTTTTCAAGTTCATCTTTTTTTATTTTACTATTATTATTTTTTTAAATTTATTTTTAATTTTTATGTTATATTTTTTTTTTTGACTTACTTTAATAAATTTTTTATTTACTTTTGCTTTCTTCACTTTTTTAAATTTTAAGTTAAAAAATATTTTAAACTTCATTTTATATTGTTTTGTTTTATCTTATTTTATTTTATACTTTTTATTTTATGCTAATTTAATAGTTTTTATTAATTTCCATATTTTATTATATTTTATCTTAATTATTATATATACCCATTTGGCGTTTTCCAAAATAAAGGTAAATAAAATGCATTTAAAATATTTTTATTTTCATGAATATCCTTTTTTGATTAGAAAGTTTGAACCTTGGGGCATTATATGTGAATATATGCAGGCTTCGATCCGTTTAAGATAATTTTCGACCACTTTTTGGCACATATTGGGCGCTAGCTCAGGCATAACCTAACGAATGTTGATTTTAAAGTGCTCAGAAGTTAAAGGTTTATCCGCATAAGCCCGGTCTTTCTCGAAGTTCCACAAAAAAGTTCAAGAAAGTTAATGCGCACAATCTTCAAGGCCAATTGACATAACCAAGACGAGAGATTACGCGTTCGGGAAATTTCTCTCGCAATAAAGCCATAGGCGCTGGAATTACATATTGACCAAGTCGCTTTTTTCAATTGCAGGCCAGCAAAGGAGGTTATCATACGACCATAACGCTTAGAATTGACAGCGACAGTCTCGCCGTTATAGTTCTCAAAGAAGTAAGGTCCAATCACACCTCCGAACCAAAAAGCGCAATAGACAATTAGTTTTGTTGGGTGTAGTAGCTTCTCTTCAATTATTTGAGAATTCAGGACGTAACTATGGCATTGGGAACGGTCAAATGGCTTCAATTGTTATGTGAGCTGGATGGATGGATGGATGTAGGGATAATTCCGTGTAAGAAATTATGGCCAAGATGTGCCATAAGAAAGTTCCAGCTCTTGAGAACGTCGGGAAATAGACATATTCCGGTCTTCCTCTACACTTTCACTTACAGCTATTGCGATATTTGTGGTGCAACAAGCAAAATTATGAAGCACAGGCCCTGCAACATCTTTAAGCGATCCAGTCTCTTCAAATTTCTCTAAAATGTTACCAATTGCTTGAGTAGTTGGTCGATTATGTGCTCCTTTAGTTTCCTCTTAAAGCACGAAACGTGTCCATTATATTTATTTTATTTTATTTTATTTTATTTTATTTTATTTTATTTTTTTATATTATTTTTTTTTATTTTATTTTATTTTTATTAATTAATTTTTTTAATTTTATTTTATCCTATATTATTTTATCATATTATTTGATTTTATTTTAGTATTTTGTTTTATTTTATTTTATTTTATACATTTTTATTTTAATCCATTTTTTTCTAATTTTTGATCGTTTTTTATTTTATTTTTTCTTAAATTTCTTTTTATTTATAAGTAATCACATTTATTTATTTTTATTAATTTCAATTTTTAATTAATTTGTTTTCATAAATTTTACTTTTCCATGGACCTTATTCAAATTTATTTTATGGTATTTTATAATGAACTAGCGGACCTCAATCAAGAAAATCTTGAAGTTTTGAATTTTAATTTTTTTTTTTGGAAAACGATACGAAAAAAATTGATTCAAAATTTATTTCCAAACTTTTTTCTAATAACTTTTTGAATTTTTATTTTTAAATTTATTTTCATTTTCATTTTTTCTCTCTTTTTCAACACCGCATACGCGTATTTTGGAATTTTACATGAATTTGCATTAGAAGAGACCAATTTTTACTGAAATATTTCTGGAACGGCTGCGCCAATCTCATGAAAGCTTACTCATTAGCCTTCTCCTAGTATCCCTTTATAACTCCCAAAATTTAGTGCAATTTGATCTGGTGGTTATCAACTTATAGGCGTTCATCAAAATTTGCATTGAATTTTATATATATAGAAGATAGAAGATTATATATTTTATTTTTTTTTTATTAATTTGTTTTAGTTTTATTTTTATTATTTTCATCTTAATTTTTTTTTGTAATTTACTATACTTTACATTATTTCATATTAATTTCCGTTTTCGTTTAAGCTAAGTTATTTTATTAAATTTTTTTATCTTATTTACTTAAGCGGCTGAAATTTTTATTTTTGGTCCTTCCTTTTCCTTCGTTTGTTGCTTATGCTTATTGCTTATGCAATATTCGCTAAGAAGGTTTCCATCCACTATTTAATTCACCAGACACCTAAATAATAAACCTTAACCTATTGTGCCTAGGCAAACAAAAGCAGTAGGATTTAACCTCATTTGCGCGCTTATAACATAAAGAAGAAAAAGAAAAAAAAAACACGAAAAAAAAAATTTCAAAAATTTTGTGTGCACCTTTATCTCCGTAATTTATTCTACTTTATGCTATTTGCACTACTCTACCCCCAAGTAAATATGTAGGCAAGAAAGTAAATTTTTATTTTATTATTATTGCACCAACTACTCTCGCATTGTTTGCTGGTTTACTTAAGCTATTGTTTCAACAAATCCTCGGAATAAATAATAGTTTTGCACTTAAATTCATATCTGCAGCAACTTTTTCGCAGAAGAAAGCAGAGTAGATAACTAAAAGGAAGGAAAAATGTGGCAGACAAAAGTGTTGATGCAGCATAAGTTGCATAATGTGATAGCTCTAACGGTAAATATATATAGTGTCTTTCCAAGGGTGTTGAGCGAAAGTGTTGGTGGCTTTAAGACAAAAAAAAAAAAACCGAAAAAACTTTCTGCTTTCCAAGCGACGAGCGCCAAACAATCCAAACTCATTTGCCGTTGCATAATGTCAGGCGCTGAGCCTTTGTTGCAGGGAATACACTTTTGTATTTACCGGGTTTTTTCTGTGCAAATAATATAAATATAATTTTTTTAGCATTAACAGCGCCACTACGCTGACGCTTATCTGTTTGAGGAAAATAAAAAGTATTTTTTTTTAATTTTTTTTTAATTTTTTTATTTTTAATTTATTTTATTTTTGCGTTTAAAACAATAGAGAATTCGCGTGTTGCTCTTAGGAATATGGCATGTCACCCCGAGGCTCTGCAGTTATTTCTCTGCCCACCACTCAACTCACCACACTTAAATAAAACAAATAAAATTTCATATTTGAGCGCGTCACGTTTCTAACGGTTTTTTTTTCTTTCTATTATTTCAACTCAAAAATAATATTTTCTTTTCTAAAACTAAAAGCTACAAAGAAAGCAAAAGCCACCGCCACTGCCACCTACTACCACCACTACTGCATTTGAACAACACTATCTCTTGCGGCTAAGTTTTGACCAACAATGGCTGGCGGTGCACAAGTCCCGCTTGCCTTTCACCTTCCTTCAGCTTCGCTTCACAGCCATGCAGTTGGTGGTGTTGGCAGCCGTCGTGTCGTGTCGCTTTTCATTGTATATTTCTAAAGTGCGGTTTGTTTACACATAATCTAAAATGTCAAGTGCCTTTCAAGCTTCATACACTCCAAAGTGTTACAATTCTCGTTTAAGCAGCGTCCATTGTATGGTGTTTGCTTCCTTTTAGTTTGGCTGTCCCCACTCATTGCGCGCTCCCTCTCGCTGGTTGAGTGCGGGTGTGCTGTTTAAGTTTTATTATCTCGTCTCTGTTATGAACTGCATTTGAGCTCGGTTACGCGCAGTTCTTGTTTAAACAATGAAATGTTTTAGACACACAGTTTTCTTCGCGCTGCTTATATGACATGGCGGATGACGCGACGCGGCTGCGGTTAAGTTTTCCGTAGCTGATTGGACGCCTCTATTTTGTGTTATATCATCGTGGAGAGTTTCCTGCTTGAGATCAGAGTTTCTAGCAGTAAGACGCTTGGTCACTTTTGAGATTTTCAGTGGGAATTCCACTGAGACTTTCTCCTTCCCATAAGAATCGGAAGCTGTAACACACAGGAAACTTAAGTCTCAAAAGTCTCATGGCTAAATCCCTGAAACAACGTTTGATAGATCATATAGAAGAGATGGTCGGAATGGTTAAGCTGAGGTTATTATTTCCTTCCAAAACTAAATTTCGAATCTTTCTAATCAGCTCTAGTGAAAATAATTAGGTCCATTCTGTGAATAAAAAATGAAATGGGATTACAGTAGCAAAGATAGAAGTCTTGGATACTCATGGTTCATGAATTTGAGCTCTGGAAATGAAAATATTCGAGCACATTTTCTCCATTACAGCTAATGTTAGATAAAAAGGCGGGTCAGATCCGAAAAAATGTTAATGCGAAGCTCGCTTCCTCTATCTCCATCTCCGCATGAGCCTCTTCCTCCATTACGGAAGAAAAATCCCACTCAACCGTGGAGATCTCTGAGGGGTTTTGTCAAAGTTATTCGATGTCGTCAGGACATCCAACGGAAGAGCCAAGAAAGAAGCTTTTTCGGCAACTCAAAAGACCTGAGCAGCCGCTAGCTTGGACTCTGGCTCATATAGTTGCCTATCTCTTTGATATTTCTCATTTTCGAAGTCCTTTACATTATCCGCGGAGAAGTTTACCGCAAGTTGGTGGCGTATGGCGGCATATCAGAGAGTGCCACGGATGTCACATTCAAACCTGATCTGATCTGATACATGGAACAGATAGTGTGAGGTAGAAGCTGTTGTGTGAGCTACACAGCAAAGGCAGATGGAGGTGAATATGGGTGTAGGTTGGGGTGTTAGAGAGAGTTGAGTGTCCCATTGGGGAGAACTATGGTAGAGCATGAAGGTCGGTTAATGGTTACTCTATAAGAATAAGAATGTAAGAAAGAATGCAGAGGGTACAGCCGCAGAAGCTTGAAGGGTTTGGTCGCCGATAATCCTTAGGGGGACATAATCCGAGTCTGTGGTGCATGGAATCAGCTGTCTCAACTCAGCATGAGAAAAATGATCTCTCGAGGAACGTCAGGGCGTAATTTCTCAAAAAATATCTTTTTAAACACTCCAAATTAACTTCCCCGGGTCTATGTAAAATTTTCCGTGACCGAAAAGCTTTTCTGACTCTGAAAAAAAAATATCTGAGCTATTTTCTATGTACTCTTTGAAGACTTCGTATTGGTCAGTATGACATAGTGTACTTTTAAGCTCGTTTTGCCGAGTTACCCTTAGATTTCGAGCCATCTTCCTCTATTAAACTTTTGAAAAGGGATGATTTGAGGAAGCCCGTGTTATATATGTCAAGCTCGTTGAAAGATACTCATGTAAAACTAGGTCAAATCGAAGTAAATCTTCAAAAATTTATTGCCTGCCCAGAAATTCCTGTGGACTAACGGTTTTTTCCGTATGTTTCTTCATTCATCTATAGTATGTGGACAGGCGAGTTGTCTTCACAAGTTACTTTCTTGCTACTCCTCTGCAATATTCTTTTCATATCACTTCAATCTTCACCTGTTATTACCTTCAACGACGGCCGCCCAATTCCGCTGTCATTATATGCTTTCATACAGTTCCTCTAAGATTTGTCATGCATCGTCTTGTGCAACATTGTTTTGTTGCAAAACATATGTAACAACTCGGCGCACGGTCAGAGGTCGCATGTACTTACCACACGAACACCACTGGGTGGCACAACATTCAACCACTTCTCCCAAATGCGCCACCACCACCTCCACCACAGTCACTTTCAACTCTTGACTTACTGTTTGAGCAGCCATTTAAGCGTGTTTTAACGCCGCTTCCCGAGTACTTAGGCAAAAAGAAAACAGCGCACACTTTACATGCATAAACAGCTGCCACATAGACATGCTGACATACTAGATGATGTTAGTTCGCTAACCAATACAAGAGGCGAAGCACGTGAGCGCCAGTGCAGCTCTTGTGCCACATCAAATGCCAACAGGAAGCAGCGCTCGCAAGTCGCTCGTACTCTACTTACCTTTTGCTTGACTTTACTTACTTAACTTGCCACAATCATGTATCAACACAACACAACACAACACAGCATGGCCGTTGAGCGGTAGCTAAAGTTTGCTGTTTAACCTGAACACTGGAGCTGAAGTTGAGGAAAGAAAAAAAAGGAAAAAATGCAAAAAAATTACGAACATGTAAACTATGTACATACTTACCTCTAACATTTACGGCTTTTAAAACTAACGTTTACTTAAGTCCACACACACACACACACACACACATGCACTTGAGCTCAGCGCTTTGCTACGAGGTTAAGGCACCTTTTAGTCGGCAACTTCCGCAAAAGCAGTTGGTTTGATGTGCGATGAAAGAAGTAGAAGAAGAAGAAGCAAAGGAAGAAGAAGAAGAAGATTAAGAAGAAGAAGAAGAAGTAGTAGTAGTAGAAGAACTTGCAACTTTCGCATAGGAACACTTTGTTTACCCGCCAGAAATGAGAAGTTTCCGACTTTTGTTGCTTCCACTCAATAAAAGCCGCACACAAACACTCGCACCCATACATACCCATGCGGGTGTATGTTATGTACTCGTGTACACATGTGATCAGAAACTTTTAATACACTAAACACCGTTTAGACTTAATATTCCATGCAGTCGCATGTGTAAGTAAGTACATGTGTTGAGCCTGGTTATTAGTGTACTTTTCATCCTTTCGAGATTGTTTTTCTTCGCCATAATAGCTTGTGTAAAATCAACAACAAAATTTATATGCCACCGGGTGTGTGTGGCACTGATTGTTGCTTGCATTTAAACGCCTGCGACAAGTAAACATTATTAGCTTGCGGCCACTGCAGGTCGTAGAGAGGAGGGGTTAACTTGTCTTCACAGGTAATTTTTTTGCTGAAAGAATATCAGAGTAGGTAGTTAGATGCGGTCGCTGAGGTGGGAACATCGCCGCACTTAAACCGAAGTGGACTCAAGCTGATACCACAAGTATATCCTAACACCTCATGGTACCTCCCGGCGATCGCAATATCGAAAAGGATATTAGAAGTCGGAAAATCATAGTTTGAAGCTCTGGCCGCCACTCGACGGTGGTTCCCTATACAATATGTCTTTAATATGAAAAAAAAAGTTTCCCATAGAAACCCCTCAAAGTCCTTGGCTAGTTAGGAGAGACTTTAAACTTTTGGTACTTACATTTCTGTGAAAGACATCGAGAGACGCACCACAAACTGGAAGATAAGCTCGGTTAAAAGTCTTCACGTTTTTTTCCTACTTTTTATCCCTTCTTTACCCTCAACTTGGACTACAAGATACCACAAATCTTCTCTTTCTCCTGAAAAATTACCTAAAAGGTAAGTGCAACCGATTTTCTTGCCGTCCTTTTAGCTAATGACCCCTAAATACAGCTATAATCTTATCAATGTCCTTCCTTTTCTTAGAGTATATGACATATGGTCTTCTCGAGCTCCATTTTCAGTCACGTTCGCCTTTTTCAGTCGCGTTCGCCTAGTCTTTCCAAGCCTTTCAAGTTCTGATGTCTCTATTCTTCAGACAGTGTAACCCATATGATCTTCTTAAGTTCCATTTTCAGCCAAGTTCACCTAGCCTTCCCACAGGCCGAGTTCTGGTCCCACATTGCTGAAATCCGGTCACCATCCTCGCTCTACCCCCTCCCACCACATGTTCTTGTAACTAACATAGCAAAAGGAAACATTTCTACCATTCGCCAGCAGTCCGCGCGTTCAGCTATTATCTCTTCTTTTTTTCCACTTAGAGCTAATGGATTACAGCATAGACGTTTCTCGCTCTCCACATCAATGAGAAATTCTCTCCAAGTCGACCTCTTTGCCGTCTTGAGGGGCTTCTTGTAAACTTTCAGTTTATCTTTGTACAGACATTAACACTGCCCTTCGGTTACTCTTAACCCAGAGAGGCTAGCTCTCTCAGTTCATTGGCATCCATTTTCCGTGTAGCTTGTATGTGGGATGGACTCAAATGAGTTCTTCCGAAACAGGAATGTCCGACGGTTAGAGATTATTAGAACTTCTTTATTTGAGTTACTGATTGGGTATTCCTCCGTAGTGAGCATAAGCATCGGTTCCAATGAGTAGACGTACGCTATTATTTCTCTGCGGAAAAAATATCCGGAATTCGTACCCGCGGGTACAGATCAGTAGCTTCGTTTGACATGTAGACCGCTACTAGTGAAGCCGAATTCCTTTTGTGAACTGCGACCTGAGCAGGTCACCGACGTTACTTGACTGAGAGGTAGTGTTTACGGTCTTCGAGATCCGTAGTTTCTTCTCGGCTACCTCATTGTCCAAACAAGTTATTCGTCCTCGCATTCGATTTTTAGGATAGACCTACCGAAGTCCTAGTACGGATATACTTTTCTCTTAGGCAGCAGGCATTGTGACTGCTCTTTGTGGACAGAACATTTTATCTCATGTTGTTGTTGTTGTAACCGCAGAAAAGTTTCCCAAATTAGGATTCGGAGAATATTTTGGGAATATTATGGGTCCTTGGCCAAATAAAAATCCGAGTCATTCCGGTATAAACATCCGACTGTCGCAGGAACTATTGGATTTTAGTCGCCACTTACGACAGGCATGCCTTACCGCGAGTAAATTCATGGACCTCCTATCGTACAGAGGATTCTCATCTGCTTTAAGTTCTCGGTAGGAATATATTACCACTGCGGAGATTTGACAAGCAGCTCTCGGCATATGCCATTCCCTTATTCAGCAAGTTTGGGGACTCCTAATTGTGGAAAGAATATTTGATCTCCACAGATCAGTTGCTTTAAGTTCTTGGTAGGAATATATTCCAATTGAAAATGTCAACCTTCACCGTTATTTATGCCAAAACAAAAAATATCATTTGCATAACTCACTTGACCATAAAATTGCTGTGTGAAACCGCTAGAGACCATGCGAGCAGAAGAGAGTATGGAATTTCCATTTCCAATTTAAATAAGTTTAATTGAATAATCGCAATTATTTTCCTTTAGCAATTAATCACTGTCTTTTGGAGTAAGACAAAAAAAAAATACTCGAGATCTCACACCCCATAGAAGCACTACTGTATGGCATGTAGGTATGCACACACATGCATTGCAGAAGATTGACTACAGCCTCCTTTACGGTGTAGCCATAGTGGAGTGGGGCTCTACTAATGGTCAAACGGAAGCTCATTTATGCATACAAACATTTTGAGTGATTTTCCACTACTGGCAAATAAATATTGTAATTAATCAATGTCTGAGAGATGTGGGAAAAATGCTTTCGCTTGGTAGAGAAACCAAAAAAGAAGAAAAAAACATGAAAATTGTATGGAAAAAAAATATTTTAATTGAAATCGTTTAGGAGTTTTCGCTTGCTCTCTTTTTAACTAAGCAAATGGTCTAAGAGGAGAAGAATTTGGAAATTAGTTAGTTTTTCGTTAGTAGAAATGTTGCTTACGACATGATGTGTTTGCGGCGGTGTGTGAAATGAAATTAATAGTTTTCCAAGGCAATATTTCAATTTGAGGTATTTTTTCGATTATCTTAAAATTATTTAGTAGTAAAACTGCAACGCCTTCATTTCGTGGATAACTAGTTATCAACTGGTTACATTCCAAGTAGTAAAAGGTGTATGAAAATACGAAATTGTTTCAAAATTGAATTCTTATAAATGATTTAAAATTATTTATTTCAAAACCGGTTTTCAACTAGTTAGTTACACACTATTTTTCAACTAGTTACTTTGAAAATATAGTAAATAATAAAAATTGAAAAAGTTTTTATTTGTTTAATTCGATGTTATTGGCTAATTAGAAATTAGTCTTTGCAACCAAACTAGTTTGATAGTTACTAAAGGGTGATCCATTTCGAGGTTATCTAATTTTTTAAAGAAAAAAACTCAGAAAATTCAGATTTAATGGGCAATGTGTATTATCATTCGCAAGAACATTCTTTGACATTTATTTTTCGAAGATTATCTCTTTCAAATATTGGCCGCGGCCACGTCTCAGATGGTCCATCCGTTGAGTTCAATTTTCGATGACGCGTTCAAGCATTTCGACTGGGAACTAGCGAATGACACGCGTGATGTTTTGCTCCAAGGCCTGAATCGAAAGCGGATCGGCTGCATAGACTTTAGACTTTACCTATCCCCACAGGAAAAAGTCTAACGGTGTAATATAACACGATCTTGGTGGCCAATCGTCCGGGCCAAAACGTGAAATTATCTGCTCACCGAAGTGTTCTCTTAATAAATCCATTGATTGATGCGATGTGTGGGAAGTGGAGACGGCTTGTTGAAACCAAATGTCACGGAGATCACGAGCTTCAATTTTAGGCACCAAATAGTCGCTTATCATAGCGCAGTCGCCATTGCCGATTACATTCTCACCGGCATCATTTTTGAAGATATATGGACTGATGATTCCACCGGCCCACAAACCACACCAAACCGTTTTTTTTTCTGGATGAAATGGCAGCTCTTCAATCTCTTCAGGTTGCCCCTCGGCTCTTCGTCCCAAATGCGGCAATTTTGCTTGTTTACATACCCATTGATCCATAAATGGGCCTCATCGCTGAGCAAGGTTTGGCTCGAAAACGTCGGATCTTCTTGAAACTTTTCAAGAGCCCATAGAGCGAAGCGCTGTCGCTTGGGAAGGTCGAGCGTCTTCAGTTCCTGAACAAGCTGTATGTTGTACGCTTTCAAATTAAGATCTCGACGTAAAGTGCGTAAATTGCGCCAAGTCGTTCCATATGTCAATGCGAGTTGCTGCGAACGGCGCCGAATCGACTCTGCTCTGACTAGCTTCCAACTAGGTACTTTATAAGTGCATACCAGACCATTTTTATTTGTATTTTTAATTTTTTTATTTCCATAAAAACGAAATGAAAAATTTTGTTGCTTAATAAAAAAAAGCGAAAAGTCTTAGTATATTCTTAGTTTAGTTGCTTTCTTGAGCCGAAAAAGTTGATTGATTTTCATCTGAGGCGCAAATTCGAAGATTTCTTATACAGAAGAGCACACTTCTGACTGAATTTGTAACATAGTGTCAATTTAACTGCTGACTGCTTTACATTTCAGTTTTTTATTTACTCAAATTTTGATAATTTTTTCATTTTAAACACTTTTACAAACAACTTGTATACAACTAGTTACTACAGAAGCAGTTTGGTAAGCAGTCATTTTTTGTATTCATTACCAAAACTGTATTTTTTAGTTCACTACGCAGTTTAACACTTATTTTTATATGCTATAGACTGACTCATCTTGCGCTGTATTTTTTTTTAGCTACAAAATGACGAATGATTTTAATGCTTGAGTGCATGTGTCAAGTGCCTGTCAACTTGAGAACGCAAATAAACATCTAGAAAAAGTGATTATCTGTACATACATACATACGAGTATGTCGAAATGAATGCGTGTTAAAAAGAATATAATCAAGAATAGAGTGTAGTTGACACATGCAACGAGTTCGAGCCGCCAACTACTTTACTACAGCTTTATTCAGCAGCTAAACTAAGCTGCTCTTCTACGAGTTTTTTCAGAGACCTCGCTGAAGTCACCGCGCGCTGACGGAAGTCGTTATTGCGTAGCTGGGCGCTGCGTGATTAGCTGCCATAATCATCGTCATCGTCGCCACAGAATGGATCATTTTGTGTGTGTGAATGAAATCAAATTTGTCACTTGTCTGTCACTACTATGAGAGTTAGATAGAGTGCTAAAGAGAGTGTGTGTGAGAGAGAGAGAGAGAGTGAGTGAGGGGTGGAGAGAGTTCAAGGAGTTAGTGAGTGTCGTCAGTGCATGGCTGTGAAGTATAACTTAATTTTGCCAATTGATGCACACGTGTACTGCCTGTGACCAGGAGATAAAGGAGAAAATATGAAATTATGGTTATGAGAAATTAGTTTGGTTTATTTATTGAGCTTTTGTAGTGTGAAAATCTCAATTGAAACGAAAAATATAGCAATGATATATCACGAAAATTCTTCACAAAAGAAACTTAATCAAGTCCACTGAGAGAAGTCCGCTAAGCAAAGCTACCCGCGTACTATGAAAGGCAATGTCGCGACGTCTCTTTACGGCATCAGCTCAGTAGACAACGTGTCGACGTGTATGAGATAAGGAGATTTGTTGTTACAACTAAATAATTGTGGGTATTTTTACTCAGCCTGGATATGATTTTCCATTGTGTGGAGACGGAAGTGTGACGTGGTGCATTGTGCTACTCTGAGTCAAGTGTTGTGATAACCTGCTAGTCGGGGCAAACAAAAATATATATGTAATACCGAGAAGAGAGTGGGAAAGCACAAAGCAGCCGGGTAAAATCTGTTTATCAATTAAGTTGGAAATGGATTTTCATCTGTTCCGTACTAATTTTTCGAACTGTAAATGAAGCTTCCTCATGATCCTTCCGAGCCCACACGATATTGACTACGGTCCCAACTTGGCCAACACGTCAGCTTTTTTTTATTACCGAAAATATTTCTCTCGAGTTTAGAGCCTTCCTGGAATTATTGACTAAGCTTGAGTCTTTCATTGGCGACGAGAGGGGCAGAAGTGCCGCTTGGCTATCCGTGTATATAGCTGCTTTCTGTATACTTCCATAGTTTTCCACTAGAGCTTACTGCCCATTTCTATTCCCAGCCCTTCGCCCACTCCGCATTTTATTTTGGACCTATCGATATGGAAAGAGATAGCATCATCCGCTACGAAAAAATTCTCCTCCATTCACGTATGGAAACGGAAGAATTCAGCATGAAAAAAGTGAGACTTATAGGTCTGAAAGTCCTAAGCACTTTCGTGTACTTGGTTTTCTGGTTATTGTAGCAAGACCACTTTTACCGAAATTTTAGACCCCTCTTAACTGGGTTGAAGATCCATGGACAGCAGCTGAATTGCGAAAATACATTGACTTCATTCAGAGAAAAAAATCTCTGAGCAGAATGGTGATACGTCCTACATAATATTAACAGAAAGCCATTTTACACCTTCAATAACTCCAAACTCTGTCTATCCAGACTCGACCATGCTATACTTAAGATTTTCTCAACATTCAATAAGTCCCTACATGACCCCAACCACCTATGCTTGTGTGCCCACTAAATTCTGTAAATATAAAGCCCTCCTCTCTCTCTGGTCCGAGCCCGATGAAATAACTCGTTTTTTTTGGGTCTTCCGTTATATGTATGACTCCGATGACACTGAGTAACTTTTCCTGCTTTTCTTAAGTGGGGTTAAGTTCAGCAAGCCGCTGCACCAACAAAAAAAAGCTGAAATTTTTCTTATAAATTGTATGTTTCGAATGGAGGAAATCCTCCGTGAATAGAGTTCGTAACTAAGTGTGGAGTCGAGTGAGCTTAGGATCCCTTCAACCTTTCAATTTTATTATAATTCGTAGGAAATTCACACTTCTTCAAAGCTTTCAATATGCTTTCACTACATCTAAGATGACTGTTAATGGCGCCATGGATGGAGCGTATGAATTCACGAATCGCCTAGAGGTATCAAGATCTGCATCCGTTTTGTATACTCAATTTTTCAAGCATTTTCCCAGCCACAGAGGCGGTGATCGCGTTCGACTAATTACATACATACATCACTTAGCTATTATGTATTATTATTTTGTCACAACCACAGAGCTTAATGACTGGCCGACAATTTTTTTATTTTTGCGCCGTCATTAAGCAAATAATAGTGCACTGATAGCGCAGTTCCGATAAACACAGTAAAATCACCTTGAATACACACACACACCGGTCATCATGACTCGCCACTTTCCTCTGTGAGCGATGTCGCTAAAATTATTAGCAGAGTAAAAATGTAAATAAAAAAAAATAATATCAACAAACAACAATAACATTGCACTTTTTAACGCGTCCGCGCTGTGCTAGCTGCTCATAAAATTCTATACAATTTGCTCGTATTTCATTATTAATTACAATAAAAAAACAAAAGCCCGTTAACGAAGCGCGATCAGTATAGATAAAAAGCCGGTTTCACAGCGCCACCACACGCCCGTGTCAGCAACTAACAACTACTCGTCGTCGTCGTCGTGCGACTTCGCATTTTCGTAAGCTCATCAACTTGACACAACTATCGGCACAACAGCTGTTTCCCCGTTAGTTTGTGTTGAAACGTTTATATGAACGCGCGCTTTCATCTGACGCTTGATTTGTGCGAATCGCGCGGTTGAAGTGAAAAAAGTGCATAAAAATAAAACGCAAAAGCGAAAAAATAGCATAAATTAATGAAAAAGTGTTTCGAGCGAAAGAAATATTGAAAATAGATTTAATAAAAACACTAAACAATGACTTTCTTGGCGCTCTGGTTACCGCTCTACCTGCTAATCGCCGTCGTCACACTGCTCTTTGTGTGGTGGCGCAAGAACTGCAGTTATTGGGCAGCGCGCGGCGTTGTTTATGATACACCTGCACTGTTCTATGGTAATATACGCGGCGTGGGACGTACACAGGCATTACGTGACCCCTTTTATAATTTCTATCAGAAATACAAACATAGCGCGCCATTCGGTGGCTTCTATTTGTCATTGCGCAAAGCGGCAGTGATCTTCGATCTCGATCTCATTAGAAACATACTCGTTAAGGATTTTGCGAACTTCAGCAGTCGCGGTGCGTACTATAATGAGAAGGATGATCCCATCTCTGGGCATGTCTTCAATTTGGATGGCGCGAGTTGGCGTAATATGCGTGCAAAGCTAACGCCTACCTTCACCTCGGCAAAAATGAAATATATGTTTCCAACGATAGTCGGTGTGGCGCAAGAATTTGTTAAAGTGCTGGGTCAGGAGGCCGCAACGGTTGCGAAGAGTGATGCCGCGAAGCAAGGTATTGAAATACGTGATCTGTTGGCGCGTTTCACCACCGACGTTATAGGCAGTTGTGCCTTTGGACTCGACTGTAATAGCCTACACAAACCGAATGCTGAGTTTCGCGTGATGGGCAAGAAAATATTCACGCAACGTCGACATGGTCGCCTATTATTTGCCTTTGCGCAAGCTTATCCTGAGCTTGCACGCAAGTTGGGCCTTAAAATGACGCCCGATGATGTTAGTGACTTCTTTCGCAAAGTGGTTCACGACACCATCGCCTACAGAGAGCAGACGGGCATACAGCGTAATGATTTCCTCAATCTCTTATTGGAGTTGAAGAAGCAAGATAACGGCTTGAGCTTGGAACAAATCGCCGCACAGTCGTTCGTTTTCTTCATTGCCGGTTTCGAGACGAGTTCGAGCGCAATGAGTTTTGCGCTGTACGAACTCGCGCTCAATCAGGATATGCAGACGAAGGCGCGCACGGAAATTGAGACGCTGCTAGCGCGTCACAATGGCGAATTCACGTACGAATGCATGCGTGACATGCAGTTTTTGTATCAAATCTTTTGTGGTGAGTTTATACAGTACAGACTGAATTTATATTGACCATAACAAACTCTCACGCTCTCTTTCCTCTACAGAAACTCTGCGTAAATACTCAATCGCCTCGATAACTATGCGTAAAACACTCAACGACTATCCCGTGCCGAATACAAAGTTTGTTATTGAGAAGGGCATGATCATTATCATACCCATAGATGCCATACATCGTGATGCCGAAATCTATCCCGAACCGGATCGCTTCGATCCGGCACGTTTCGCGCCTGAGTCCGTCGCTAAGCGCCATCCCATGGCTTGGTTGCCATTCGGCGAGGGTCCACGCAATTGCATTGGTTTGCGTTTTGGTAAAATGCAGGCCATGGTCGGTTTGGCTTTGTTGCTGAAAAACTACAAATTCACTTTGGCACCACAAACGAAAGTGCCGCTGGAAATGAAATTGGAAAGCTTCGTTTTGAATAGCAAAGATGGCATACATTTGATTGTAGAGCCAATTGAGAGCTCATAGTGTAGTGAGCGGGTCATTGGAATTGTTTTTGTAGGTTGTATATTTAGTATTAATAAATTTTAATTTCCAACTATTTCTGTTATGCTTTTGAAGTGGCCTTGGCTAAGCTAAGCTATGCAAATTAGATTTGCATATGACTGAGCTGCCTAAGTGTAAAGCACAGTGGATAGAGAAGACAAGAAATTAGAGTAAAAAAGTTCAATAAATACAATTCTTTGTAGAAAAATAGGTTAAGGAACAGAAAAACTCGAAAACTCAGCATAACCAAAGAGAGGAAAGGCTCCCGACGCTAATCGAAACATGGAGTACTGAAGACTGTCACCTGTGGGATCCAAACACTACCTGGATTGAGTTGATTTCATATCGAAAATTTCCAGTTTCTATATTTGACAATAACAAAGATTTCCCGCTTTATTACCATTCAGACCAGGAATTTCCAGCTTTATTTCCTCTCAAAGGAGTTTGCGGTATTACCAACACTTCGAGCTCAGAGCTTCTTCACCAAGACGAGGCAGTATTAACTGAACTCTTCGACTCGCGAATTATCGGCGTACATCTCCCTATACAGCAACAAAAGCACTCGGCCCCCGCTCATTATTGTTGGCTTAGCGTCTCCCTTACCCCAGACGTAAACAAAACTAACTGGAGACCCATGAAACTGATTGTTTCGATGGGTCGGATGAGAGAGAGAGAGAGAGACGAGTCGGCTCGAGCTACTTGTGTGTAATAGGTATGGTGTCGACTCCTTGTCATCCCCAGGTAGCGAGATCTAGAGTGTATTAACAGACTATATGTAGTAGGCGTTATTTGGAGAAATGTGGTAATGGATGGAATCCCTATGGTTTTGTACTTTTTTCCTGATGTCTCTCTGTGTTGCTTTAGCCTTAAACAGGTTTGTACCAGAGAAGTTTTTACGATTAAGGGAGTCACAGTCTCGTGACAGTCACCACTTTCAAAATTAGAACTCTTAGGCCGTTTTATGTGACGAACAGTTGAGAAGGTTAAAACTTTCCCAAATGGAGGTAGAGAGGAGACAGATAGCCAAAGAGAAGTGCGTAAAAGATCAGGGAATAAAATGCTAGGAGTAGATAATTCAATTTGAGATCCATCTCACATCGTGGTAGCTGAGAAGCTAAATATAAATCAAAATATTAAAGTTCTCCTTAAACGACGTTCCTCTCTTACACAAGAGACGAAGAGACGAAGTGTTTCAAGTGAATTTGCATGCATTTCCTTGTCATCTTTAATCTATGCACCACACCCCTACAGCGCAAACGTACACAACAACTTAACCGGCACACTGAAAGGCGGTAAATGACGGAAGCACGCATGCAATGACCAAACAGCTTTCCGACTTTGCATACAATAGTAATGGAACACATCAGTACAAGCAAACAAGTGAAGACAGCAGCAGGGGAGCAGGCAGACAAATGCTCTGAAGACTGAGAATGCATCGGCCAGTGCATTGGAAGACAAAAGTACGACGAAAGGAAGCGGTGCCAAGTAAGGGGCGCAGAAGACTCAAGCTTTGCATGAGTTGCACTTTTGACTGCTGCCCCACCGACTGCTCTCTCTCTCTTTCTCTTCCTGCTGCTAAAGTTGAATGCAACAATTAAACAATTCCGACACAATAGTTAAGTACACACGCGCACACACCCCGACCGACCGAATTGTACTTGAGTATACACTTCTCAGTCCCATGCAAGCGTGCATGCGTTCGTGTATGCTTCCGTACTTACTATACATACGAGTACTTCTGTGGACGGACGAAGTCAGATAGTGGCAACTAAATTAAATATGACTATTCACTGAGTACAGAACATTTGTAAAGTAGATAAGTGTTGAAGCACCGAAACTTGACTGTCAGTAGAGAGTGGAAGGCGGATAAAGCGAATGGATGGATGGATGAGTGGAAAACATTAAGAAAGAGATAGAGAGGGGGGGTGACAGAGGATGAAAGGGCTTACGACTCAGAGGTAGTGTAAGCCGTAGCTTCTTGTTTGTGTTCACCAGTACATTTCAGCCACATTTCAGTTAAAGCCATACACAGCAGTTGGCTCGAATGTGGCAGCAACTAGTATGTTTGGCTAGCAAATGGCAGCTGCAAGCAGCGCTGAAGAGCTGAAAGCATCTAGGTTAACGAAACAAAAACAAGTTGTAATTTTCCGGCATGCAAATGCTCTTGGGTTAAATTATGACATTTGTAGCATATCACACACTCTCTGCTATCGTCCGACCACAGAGATAAGCGCAGCCCAATTG
The DNA here is from genome assembly GCA_030068015.2 of Neoceratitis asiatica. NCBI lineage: Eukaryota > Metazoa > Arthropoda > Insecta > Diptera > Tephritidae > Neoceratitis > Neoceratitis asiatica. Next base: position 78,814,785 of record CM061527.1, read on the forward strand.
TTGTACGCATCTGTTGCAGACGGAATACAGGAAATTTATGCAAATATATACTAGTGGCAGGGACGAGCCCAGAATTACGTGCTGAGGACGAGTGTGAAGCATTTGAAATGGTCCTCGAAAAAAGGGTAAACAATTTACTGGTTTTTTGGGGTCCTGACTTATTTAGGTGGAGGCTCTGTTGGATTCGATTTCACTGTTCCATTGCTGGACATAACTTTTGTGGTTTGGTTTGGTCTGGTCCGTTGGTGTGTTGTGTTGTTGTAGTCTATAAACGTTTCCCCCAAAAAGATTTCGGATAAGTTGCTGAAGAAACAGTTTTCCTTCGAATAGAAATCAGAGTCCTTCCTACAGACCTACAACATGATTTTCATAGGATTTAAGTAATTTTTCACGACAGGCTTTCGCTACAGTGGTTACATTTTCTAATTAATGGACCCCAAACCACCGGCTTATATATTCACAGAGGCCCTGTTGCCTGAAAAATAAGTACAGAGTGCTTACACCCTTTTATTGTTCGATGGTCTTGAATCGAGACTACTCATATGCTTATCAAACTTGCAGCACCCATCGTCCATCGTCTGAGAATTAAAGTGTGAGTGCTCTTTCGGATTTAGGGGGGTTATAGACTTTTCTTGTCCCATGTTGAGCTCAGCAATGGCCGAAATTCAAAGTTAGTGTACGTACTGACTGACCCCTTCAAAGCCATGACTTGTAGCAGCTCTAAATTCATCGCGTCCTTCAGAGGCCTCTGCCAGTAAGTAGTCCATCCTGTGACTGAGTGTTATTAGAGTGACAGCCATAAAGAGACGCTTATATCTATATATACAATCCAGGAAGACAGAGAAACCATCAGAAATGGAGGGGTCTTCGGTATTCAATAATCGAAATTCTCTGAGACAGAGCGACTTTTACCACGCCTTGGCTAGAGTTTTATATTAGGGTACCTTATTCGGAAGATTTCAACATTCCCCTCACATTTAGAGGGTTTTCATGGCATAAAAAAAGTTTTTACCTTAACCTCTATGGATTTCCTGGTCATCCTCTGCTATATGTGCACCCTTTATTATGTACTTTTGCGTTTAAAATCTTTTTCATTTGCTCCTCGGCTAAAATGGTTAACCTGGGAACATCGCTTTTCCTCAATGCACTCTGCCGCTTCCCACCGATTTACAGATAAATATATATATATATATATACATATGTACGAGTACACTGAGCTTATGATGATTTGACATTTTATGGTATCTTTGGCACTGATTACTGACTCCGTACTGTAAGCACTGTAAGTGTGTTAGTTGTGTCACCAATCAGTTGCTCTACTTTTTACCCGACAACAATTAGATTACAAATCTCGTTGCGTAAGCGTTGTTATTGTTGTTATATCTAGTTGCTGTGGTCAATGATTTGCAATTCACATACCTATATAAGTACATATGTAAATACATATATATTTGTTCTAAGATTTTATAAAGACTCTGCTCAGACCTTGAAAGTGAATTTATCAGGCAATAAAAAAAATACGAAAAAATTTTATATTAAAGATTACACTTATGGAGGCGAAAGTAACAACTATTTCTGTGAAATATATGTGCAAATTCTTTCTGGGCATATCTACGGCTTATCTTATCGGTCTACGATTTTTATCACTTAATTGGCGTTAATCGAGCCAACCAGATGTTTTTGTGGAGAACAAAACTGCAAATTAAATGAAATTTTCAAAAATAAAATAATTTATTAAAATAAAAATATAAAAAAAAATAATTAAATATAAAAAATTGTAAGAAAATAAAAAAATAAAAAAAATTAATTTAATTAAAATTAAAAATAAAAAAAAATAAAAAAAATAAAATTAAAAAAAAAAAAATTAAAAAAAAATAAAAAAAAAAACAAAAAAAAAAAATAAATAAATAAAACTAAAATAAAACGCGATAAAAAAAGATAAACCAAAACCAAAATAAAAAATAAATAAAATAAAATAAAAAAATAAAATAAATTAATATTAAAATAATATAATCTAAAATTAAAACAATACTTAATGAATTATACAAACCAAAAATAAATTAAAACAAAATAAAAAATTGAATAAAAAAGCAAAATTAAAACCAAAAGAAAATATAACAGGGCCATCCATTTTGAGGTTCCAAAAAAAAAATCATTAATAAAATGCATTTAAAATAATTTTTCATAAAATCCCTTTTTTATTAATGGGTGATCCATTTCGAGCTTCTCTACTATTTGAAAGAAAAAAAACCAGAAAATTAAAATTTAATGCAGAATGTTTATTATCATTCGAAAGAACATTCTTTGGCATTTATTTTTTCAGAAGATTATCTCTATCAAATGTTGGCCGCGGCTACGTCACAGATGGTCCATCCGTTGCGTCCAATTTTCGATGACTCGTTCGAGCATTTCGATTGGTAACTGGCGGATGTAACGCGTGATGATTTGCTCCAAGGCGTGAATCGAAGCAGGATTGTCCGCATAGACTTTAGACTTTACATATGCACACAGGAAAAAGCTGACGGTGTGATATCACACGATCTTGGTGGTCAATCGACCGGCCCAAAACGTGAAATTATCTGCTCGCCGAAGTTTTCTCTCAATAAATCCATTGATTGATGCGATGTGGCGCCGTCTTGTTGAAATCAAATCTCGCGGAGATCGCGAACTTCAATTTCAGGCATCAAATAGTTGGTTATCTTAGCGCGATAACGGTCGCCATTGACGGTTACGTTCTCACCGGCATCATTTTTGAAGAAATATGGACCGATGATTCCACCGGCCCACAAACCACACCACACCGTTGTTGTTTCTGGCTGAAATGGCAGCTCTTGAATCTTTTCAGTTTGCTCTTCGTCCCAAATGTGGAAATTTAGCTTGTCTACATGCCCATTGAGCTCGAAATTGGCCTCATCGCTGAACAAAATTTGGCTCGAAAACGTCGGATCTTCTTGGAATTTTTTAAGAGCACATAGAGCAAAGCGATGTCACTTGGGAAGGTCGAGCGGCTTCAGTTCTGGCACAAGTTATATTTTGTGCGCTTCCAATTTAAGATCTCGGCGTAAACTGCGGCAAGTCATTCCATACGTCAGTCCGAGTTGCTGTGAACGACGTCGAATCGACTCTCCACGGTCTTCGTGTACACTCTCAGCTACGGTCGCTGCTATATTTTCTTCATTGCATGCTGGACGTGGTCTATTCGATCGAATATTAGCCAATAATGAATGCTGGGTCTCAAGATAGCTGAATGGTATTGCGAAATGTACGTTCAGCAGGCTGATTATGTTGGCCATAAGTTGAGCGATGTGCGCGAAATACATTCTTTACAGAACGTGAATTTTCGTTAGGAGTTTTCCAGGCGTAAATCATTCCATGTTGAAATGCCAAACAATAATGAACAAAAAGAACATGATAGCTTGACACTATTGACACAGCTATTGATAAAATGGCCTCTTATTGGATCAGCCTTTATATTTAATTTGGACTCTATTTTTAGTATAGTCGTCTACGATATCGGTGAAAAGCACCAAGTAAACAAACTCCATTCACAGAGGCAGAAGAAAAGGCAAAACCTACACCGCAGACAAATAAATCTCTGTTTGGTTGAGAAGCTCATTGTATATATTACCGTTGTTCTTCTGTTGATTGCATACACATTTCCCTACGGTGTTGACACGTTGCATTATGTTTCGCCATTGGTTGCCATTGGTTGCCATTGAATTGAACTCAATAAGTTACGAAAGGAAAAAAGAAAGAAAAAAGAATTTTTATGATGATTGAAATGTCACGCATGGATTTGGCGACGAGACGCTTTGTGACAGCCGCAACCAAAGAGAGGCTGCATGCATACACACTTACATATGTACATGACATGTAAGTGACTGTATGCAGGAGCTCGTAGACGAACTTTGATGGTCACCGCGCAGTGCAGCAGAGTCAAAGTCTATTATAGGGATATATGTATGTGGCATTTTCTCATTTAGTCATAGTCTGCAGCGCAAAAAAAAATTCCGGCCGGTCCGGTACGCAAACAAACTGCATGGTAGTGGGAGCTGACGTGACACGTTTGAGACGATGGGTTTGGGTTTGCGGTTTTTTTCTTTTCCATAAATGCATGTATGTATGTAGCAACAAATATGTTCATATAAATTGTCTAGCATGCGAAATGACAGCTTTAAATGAAGTTGGCCAATTGCCAACAGTCCACACCGGCCGGTCGGCCAGCCAGTTGCAGTACTGTGTTGACATGTTGTACGAAATGCTTTTGTGACGTGCTTATATGTATAGAATTGAATTCATATATACATACATACATATGTGCTTACATATCTATTTGCATTTATTTGCACTCCATGCGCTCCAGCGTAAGCTTCTTTTTTGGTTTTTATTTTTATAATCGCCCATTTTCATAATTCAAAATCCTTCACACAATTTGCGCTTTTGTTCTCCGCATTGTTTTTTGCTTGCCGCTGGCTAGTATGTATGAATGTGTGCATAATTTTATGAGTGTGTATAAATTGTAATGAATTTTCACGCGTCTAAAAGTCTCTATTGTAATGTTAATGATGTCGAATAATAAAAATATATATATTTCTGTAGTACTTGTTGTACATAAGCATGCGTGGGATCATTCGCACATAGCTACATGCATATGTGAGTACATATGTAAATGCCTACCTACGCCTATTGGCAAATATTTATTATCTTGTTGAAAAGAATTGTAAAATTTTTAATTATTTTGCATGGTCTGATTTTATTAAAATCTATATTGTGTTATTTAATTCAATGTAAATTAATATAAATTTATTTAATTTTTTTTAAGTTTATTTTTAATTTAATGTTAATTAATTTTATTATATTTTGTTTTTTTAATTTTATTTTATTTTTTTAATTTTTTTTATTTTATTTAATTTTATTTTATTTTATTTTATTTTATTTTATATTATTTATTTATTTATTTTTTGTAATTTTTTTAACTGCTTAACTTTATTTAGCCTTTCTAATCCTTTTTTTTTTTAAATGTAATTTCTTATTAACTTATTTATATTTTTATTTAATTTAAACTAATTTCATTGTAATTGTTAATTTTTTATTTTCTTTTTTTATTTAATTTTATTTCAGGTAATTATTTTTTTATTTTTTTTATTTTTTTTTCTCTTATATTTTTTTATTATTTTACTATAATTTTACTGTACATTAATTATTATTTAACTTCTTTTTTAATTTAGTCTATAATAATTTAATTTAAATTTAAATTAATTTTTTTTATTACTATTTTATTTTTATTTTTTATCTTATTTTACATTATTTGATATTAAATTAATTATTCATTTTTTGTTTCATTTTAATTTATTTCATTTTACTCTATTTCATTTTGTTTTATTTCATTTTATTTAATTTTTTTATTACTTTTTTATATTGGGAAATACAATTAGTTTCTTTTTTAATTTAAATTAAAATATTTGGTATTTATAATGATTTAATTTTTTTTTTAATTTTTTATTATTTTTTTTTCTCTTTATTTATTTTAATTTTATTTTTTTAATTTTTTTTATTGTACTTTACATATATTTTATTTTATAATTTAATTTTAATTTTTTTCACTTATTTATCTTAATTTTTTCGGAAGTAATATTTTTATTTTATTTCTTTTTCATTAGCATTTTTTAAAATTTCTAATTATGTTTTCATTATAAAGGGTGACCTATTTTGAGGTTCCTACTTTTTATAGAAAAAAAATACAGAAAGTTCAAACCAAATAGAAAATCTTTATTATCATTCGAAAGAGCATTCTTTGGCATTTATTTTTTGAAGATTATTTACTTACTTTACTAATTAATTACTGGACGCGGCTGCGTGTCAGATGGTCCATCCGTTGAGTCCATTTTTCGATAACTCGTTAGAGCATTGCGACTGGTAACTTGGCGAATGACATGCGTGATGTTTTGATGCAAGGCCTGATTCGAAGCGGGATTCTCTGCATAGACTTTACTTGGATCACTCTATCTATTATTACTCTATATATCTTTCCTTTGAATACTTTTTTTCTTGTTGACCTAATGGATTTAATTAAATTATAATCTTTTTTATTCTATTTTTAATTTAATTTAATTCAAAACTTTTTTTATTAAGTGTTTTTTAAATATTTTCAATTTAATTTAAATTTATTATTTTTTAAATTTAATTTAGTTTCATAATGAAATTTATTTTTCATTTTAATATTTATTTTTCTCCCTATTTTATTTATTTTTTTAATATTATTATATCTATATATTTTTATATTTTTTTATATTTTTTAGTTATTTTATTTTAGTGTTAATTATGTTATTATTTCTTTAGTTATCTTATTTATATTACGAAAATTAATTTAAAAGTACTCAAATGATTAAATTTAATTTAATTTCAGTTGTTTTTTTAATTTTAATTTTTTGAAACTTTTAATTTTTTTTTCATTGAATTGATTATTTTTTTATTTTATAAAATTTATTTAATTTGCTTAATTTAATATAGTTTAGTTTAGAATTATTGTGTTTTGTATTATTTTGTTTTATCTGTTTAATATTTTTCTTTGATAGTATTTAATTAGAATAATTTTTTTATGTTATAAAATTTAATTTAAATTATTTTAATATTATTTAAATTGATTTAATTTATTTAATTTCATACTAAATAATTTATTTTTATTTTTTTTAATTATTTGTTAATTTTGATTTGAATTCTTTCTTTGATTTGATTGTTATTCTTTTCATTATATTTTTAATCTAAATTTTTTCATTTCATTTTTTATTCCTTTAAAATTTTTATTTTATTTATTTATTTATAAGCATTAGTATATAAGCATTTTTGTTTTTATTCCATTTTATTTAATTTATTTCTTATTATCGCTGTAGTTATTATTCACCCATTAACTGCATACATATGGCAACACCATTTAGCGCATAATCCCCAAGCAATTAATATTCATATAAATTTAATATATTTTTCGCGCCTCCGAAGCGCCAAATTGCCAACATAAATTCCAAGTATTGAGCAGGTAAATAATGTTCAATATATTAACTGTTTAATTATGCCCTCAATCGCTGCGCCACCGCCGGCTACAAATCACAGCCAATTTAATTGCTGAGCGAACGCACTGAATTGCAACAAAGTCAACGCGTTTGTATATGTGAGAATATTCGCCACAAGTGTGTGCGAGTACACCACGCAGCAGCTATCTAATCATGAAATCGAATAAAAAATGGCCCAGTTAAATGGCTAAAACTGTCACAATGAAATGACTTTATTTCCAGCAAACAGACATGTGAGACGCCAATGCCTTTTTTTTTCTCCTTTCTCTACAGGCACCAACGAACCACACGCGCCTGCCACATAAAGCACTTATAACAATCTGAGCATGTTAGCCATATACACACTGTGCTGGCAGGCAATATGAAATAGGTTGCATATGTGTGTATGTATGTATGTATGGTGTGTATGTATGGTTGAGGTTATGCCGGTATGCTGTACACGCTGTACAATTGCCAGGCGGCACAATGACTTGAACCAATAAAGGCAATTATGAAGAGAAATTATTGGCCATCAATAAAGTTGTTCGGGTTGTCGATAGATTAAGTGCCGTAGGTGAATTGTAGTGAGAAATAGGTGCAAAATTGTGCATTATTGGAGTTAAGGCGGATGAGCTGGAGGTGGGAGTTGAACGAAGAGCGCCGCTACAAGCGGTGGATTAGGTATGCTTTGGTTTCAGAATTTTTTCAACCAGAGCTGAACTTGAATATTTTTTGCCTTTAGAGGACGTTTTGGGCTCAGCAGTTCCTATATGCTCTTCAGAGGCATCCATTTGATCAGTCCAGTAAATTGAGGAGCTTAATATACCATAATTCGACCTAAGAGCGACCTAGAAGTCAGTAAAGAAAGATTTAAGAACTTAGCTTCCTCGGTAGAGCTCCTTCTCCAACCCCTACTCTGGTTGTTCGCGAAAGGAGCAAATTTATCCACGTTCCTTATGTGAATATCTAATTAAACCGAAGCCAAGCATGCAGATCTTGAAAGACAAACTGTACTGTTACATCATTGGATCCACCTGGGCAAGCTCTACGCTGTGAGTACGGCTTCAGAGAACCTATGTAGGCGAAAATTTTATATATTAGGACCTTTCCTCATGCCGTCGTGCCTAGTTGCTTTTACCCACATCGAGTCGGTCGTGCCTTTCCCATTGGTTCGCCTGCTAAACGAACAGAAGGTCACAGTGAGTGATTCGTGAGTTAGCTGGCAAACGAAAAAGCGAACAGAGGAGCGGCAGGTAGTGGAGCGTTAGACTAGTAATGATCTCCATCTCTGGACTAGGTGCGCAAAGCTTTTCCTAACTTGGCCACCCTGCTTCGTCGATTTTAAACTCTTTCCGATCGAAATCGTTGCGGTAAGCAATATGTGTTTGATCTCTCAGGCTCTGCTCATCAAATTTCAGTCTCGTACCTATATGAAGCGACGCTGCAGGAGGAATTAAGGACTCTTCCATCTAAGAAATAATAAACGAAACTCTAGTCCAAAGCAAATCTCCCGTTCGTTAGCAGCGTAGCGCCATCTCCGCATTTGCACCAATTTTCACAGCTTTTACCACACGACGAAAAATCCGCGTCCGCTTGAATGCTTTTCACGCCTGTAAACGAAGTCGCCGCCGCCGTCGCCGAGGAGGTAAATTGTACAAATTATGTATGCGCGCCTGCCACAATTCCAGCAAGCTACAACACACATGCATTGGTGTAGTTAACAACATGCCACATTCGCCATATGCCCCAATGAAATGCTGTACCATCTTTTTTCTGAAGCCACATTTCATTCCACTTGGCAGCTGTACTATATGTGCAACCATAGCACCAATAAGGTGTTTGCATGCAACATCAGCGAGCCGCGTGCTTTATGCCACTAGCGACGAGTAACTATTTCTATTATTTCCTCTGCTATTATTGCATTTTCCTGTCTCCCTCTCTCTCTCTCTCCCTCTCTCTCTCTCTCTCTCTCTCTCGCTCGCTAACCTCTTCTCTACACGTTATTCACCTCGGTTGACCAGCGGCGGCGGCTCGGTGGACAGTCGTTAAGGCGTTGAGTTGCAATGGCAATAGAAATTGTGCCGTGACGTTCACCTGAACTGAACTGAACTTTTATGCCACAAGTGTAGCGAATTTTGTTTTCCTCGTTTGTGGCACTGTTCACTAGCACGCAGCATTGACACTGTAACATATCCAGTCAGACAGTCATATTTTCTTAGAGCGTTTTTATTTTTTATTTTTTCGCCATTGCAATTTTATTTTCTTCCTCCTTTTTGGTTCCAAATTTATTGCTTTCTTTCTCGGGACACGCGATCGCCACATTTTTATATCCATTTTTAAGTGTATTTTTCTTCTTCTTCCTCCATATACACCTTTGTTTGCTGAGCGCTATTGAACACAGATGCCGTTAATCTTTCAAATGGTGCTCATAAAGTCGGTTTGTGGTGAGAGGCTTACGCTGTTACAGAGTTCAATATCAGTACTGATTGGTAAATGAAGTAAAAAAGTACGCATTTATGATCTAACTGAGATGAGGTCAGGACTTAATCTTCATTTTACTGAGTCGCGATGACAACTGCTACTTTTTTTTCGTATCTGGCGTTTCGTAACCGCTGAAGCAATTTTTGGCCGAGCTCCTCCTCCATTTTGTGGTTTTGCGTCTTGATGTTTTTACCAACAAATAAAGGGACCTACAGTTTATGCTAAGCCGATGCCGAACGGCTGATGGATTTTTATGAGGAGCTTTTTAGTTCTTGTCAGAACTACACTCGAAGGACTTTGCATTCCCTGCCTAGGGGCGACCGCAATTAAAAAAAATAATTTCCTATAACTTTCGGTGTTACTCGAACCTGAGCTCGAAGCCAGGCCTTTCGAATTGTAGTACGCAATGCTAACCGCTTGGCTAACGCGGCCGCCTTAACCACTACTTACCCGATCGGTACTATATCTGGTTAAAGACAGTCTGTGATTCCTAAGTTTGGTTCTCTCAAAGTCATACGTTTAGGACTCAAAGTATATCGTATTGAAAAGCTGAAGAGCCATTTGATTTGAAATTTACTTAGTTTTGAGTTCCTTATGGCTTTCCGATATTCACTACACTCTCGTAGCAAGTAAAACAAGAGTAAAAAGTGCTCTCTGTGAAGATAACAAATAATTCTCACAAACAGATGTCGTTGCTTATCTAGATGTGTTGGGAATTATAAGCCCATGCCGAGAGCAAACGAAATGTGTAGTTAAATAACGTCTTACCTCTCTTTAGAGAGACTTTTACTGCACTTCTTGCTGAGAATGGCTTTAAAGGTTGCTTAGCATTCTAAAAGGAAATATATAAACTCCATAGATCCCGGCTTAGATCATGTTGACCAAGCCTCTTGACATTTTTTACATTAAAATTTCTCTGAGAAATTAAAAATTCTAAAGAGTCGCTTTAGTGTGTTTGCTCTGGCTCTCACTTCCGCTTCGCTCTTGCCAGAATCTCTCTGCGACTCACTACAGACATCTCTTTCTCAGTTTCTTTGCTTTTTTTAGATAGTGAGACAATGCATTCTGGTATAAGGAAATTAAAAAAATTAAAAAAGTGAAAATATATTGAATTTATTTAAAAATAATCCTCAGCAAGTGTTTGCAGCAAATCCCTTTCAGACCCGAATAATAATTCATAGTTCCAGAGACTTTTCCGCAGAATGTGTACTTAAATATTGAAATTTTTTGAATAAAGTTAAAAAAAGTGAGACGAAGAACACTTAGCTCAAGCTCAGCAGAGAGTGGTGTTGGCTACTCTTTTTTCAATATTCCTCTTTCCGAGTTGTTTTCAGTCCCGCTTTTTATTTCTAACTCTGAAATGGACATACCGACTAGGATCTTAGAGATTTTCTGCCTCAAATTACTTTCAAAAATGAAAGTTTACCACAGAATACTTAGAATACTTAAATTTTGATATTTTTGGAAAATAAAATAAAAAAACATAAAAATATGTTAGACAACGTCGTCTTAGCTCAAAAAGATTTGCACTTCTTCTTTCCTACTCACTTTTGCTATGCCTATCTCTCTCTCTCTCTGGTTCTGTCTCTTAATAATTTTATCTCTCTCTCCATATATTTATATCTGTGTATCCTTTGTTTCCCTAGTCATGAAAAAGGGGAATTAATAGAAGAAATACATTTTCTAGATCGAATTTTTATATTATTTTGTATTTCGATGAACATCAAATAATTTTTCTATTTTTAAAATTCCCTCTAACTGCTTTCCACTTGAATAATTTTTATGAAGAATTTACTGTAATTTTAAGTACTTAAATATTCTCCAACACACCAATAAGCCAAATTTAATAAATTTCATATTTCTCTATTTGCAGGTATGAAAGCAAAAAAACCAACGCAGAAGTCCTCAAGCAATGAAAAATATCATATTACAACAGCTACTGAGTTGAGGAAAGGCATAGAGGTATAATAGTCTATTTTTCTTAACAATCTGCGCTTCGGTAGCAAACGTAGGAGCTTCTTCTTCTTCCAGATGCTTTCCTTAAATAGCTTAATATCTGCGAATAGCAAATAGACAAATTTAACAATAGAATACACATATTTAATGTTAGAAAATCAATATTGATTTATTCTAAAATGACCTTGAAAGTTAATTTTAGCTAAATTTTTGGCCTTAAAAGAGTGGAAAAAAACATTTAAAAAAAAAAATGAAAGAAAAAGTTTATAATATCGTGCGTATAACTTTCCTTGAACGATCTATTTATTTAGGCTTAGTAGACAGAATTTAATTTTTTAAAATTTTTTTTTAGTAAATCCAAAATAATAAAGTGACGTTTAAAAGCTTTTCTACTCAATTAAACGGACGGTGAGATAAAAGTCAGTGAAGCATGAAAATGCAGGAGTGAAGGAAGGGCGGTGCGTTATAATAACACATAAAGGTTTAAGCGCTGAGAATGTGAAGAATTTTCGATAATTTATCTATTATTTCACATGCAATTTAAAATATCGGAATACATCATTTTTTTTTTTGGTCAGCAGTTTGAAATAATCTGAATTTAACGAAATCGAAGCTTTTGAAGTTATCAGTTGTGTTTTTAAATATTAACTATAATTAGTAAACGATATGTTTTTAAATTTCGATTTTATATCGATTTTTCCTACATAATCTTCCAAGTGTAATTTTTAATATCAGTATTTTCCAACTGCCACTACTTGATCGATTATCGATATTTTACATATAGCATTTTCATCAATATATTGAGTTTCATATTTTCTACTTTTCCTTATGTACTATGAACTGTTATGTATTATTCGAATTTTTTTTTTATTTAACGATATTTTATATAAAAATCGATCTTTCATACATATATCGATATTTTATATAATTATCGATATTTAATATAATTATCGTTATTTAATATATTTATCGAAATTTCATATCCTTATCAATATTTTGTATATCGATTCATATATCGATATTTTTTTTGAAATTTATGGATATATTATATCTTTATAGATATTTTATATATTCATCACAATTTTATATATTTATCTGCATGTGATACATATATCGATTACTGAATATATATTTATTTATATCATATATCAATATTTTATATATTTATCGGTTTTTTTACATATATGCCGATTATTTATAAATTTTGTATATTCTATATATTTATCGATATTCTATAAATTTGTCGATATTATAAAATTTCTTTATCATATATTCATCAGAATTTTATATATCTATCAATATTTTATATACTAAACGTTTTTTTTTTAAATATTTTTATCGTTTTTTATGTATTACTCGATATTTCATATATTAATCGATATATTGTATATTCATCGATATTATTAATCGTTATTTTATATATTAATAGATTTTTTTATATTAATCGATATTTTGCATATTAATAAATATTTTGTATATTAAGTAATTTTATGTATTAATCATTATTTTCTATATGAAACGATAGTTTATGTATTATTCGATATTTTGTATATTAATCGATATATTATATATTAATCGATAAAAAATTTAATTAATCGATATTTTTTATATTTAGTAGTATAGTTTATATATTCATCGATATGTGATGTATTAATCAATATTTTGTTTATTAATCGTAATAATATATATTAGTCGAAATTTTCTATAGAAAACGATAGTTTATATATTATTAGATATTTTATATATCAGTCGATATTTCTAAAATGATCGATATATTATATATTGATCGATAGTTTACATATTTATTGTTATTTTTATATATATTTACTGAATTTTCTATATATTTATCGATGTTTTATCTAATAATAGATATTTTAAATTTTAATCGCTATTTTTTTATATTAATCGATATTTTTGATATATGTCTTATTCTGATATTTTTGATATATGATTCTTATATTAATCGATATTTTTTATTTCGATCGAAATTTCTATTATTTATTGTTATTTTATATTTATCGATTATTTTATTAATTAATCGATGTTTTCTATATAAATCGATATCTTTTATGTATATCAATAATTCTTATATTAATCGATTTTTTTATTTTCTACTGAAAATTCTTTTAATTAGCGGTGTTTTATATGTACATCAAAATTTTTCCATTTTAATCGATACTTTTATATATCGAATTTAATCAACTTTTTTGAAAACAATTTTAAGAATTTAATTTTTTTTGCTTTCAAACAAAATTGCCCATAAATTAAATGTGTATGAGAAAAGCCCTCAGTCTATTTTGCTCGAAACATCAATAATCAATTTAATGTTCATCTTAGTTTCTACAACAACAAAAAGTATTATGTATGCGGTATGTATGCGGCATGTAAGACCTAAATTAGGAAATTTTCCTAGCCCCAACACATACTAGTGTACGTAAACGAATATTCTCATGCAACCTTGGCTAGTTTAGACATCATCTTAAGCACACAATCTCTCTAATATATTTGCTGCTTAATTAGTTGTTGTTGTTTTTGTTTTTGTTGTTGTTTGTTGTATTAATGTGTGGCTTTTGTGTAATTAAACGTGTGCAAGTAAGTCCATATCGTTTTAGTCTAATCACTTTCCATCACACACCTCACCTCTCATGCTTAGGGAAACTTCTCGAAAACGCATACAACACACATCACACATGCCACATGCCACACACACACACACACACACACGCACACATCTCAAAACGGCAAGTAGGTCAGCAGTGAGCAAAGTGTTTGAGACAACGAAAGTTATCGCGCTACTTACGGCCATGGGGCAATAACCTAAAAATAGAAATGAACGATAATGAGTACAACAACAACAACGATAGTAGCAGCAGCAATAGCAGTAGTGGCAGAAACAACAACAACAACAACAACAGCAACTATAATAATAATTAAATGCGAATATATTGAAAGTCTTAAGTTGCGGCTTACGCTATGAGATCGCTGCTGCCGGCAGCAGCAGCATCACCAAAATAATTCATCATTAATCTTCTGCGTACACTTGGCTTGGCAGACGCCAGCAGATTGCGGTAGCGCCAACACCAACAGCAACAACTACAAAATGGAGTGCGAAACCTGCAAGTGTCAGAATTATGCGACCGTTGCGCTGTTGTTGCTCTTGGCTGTGCCATATTCATGTTCAATGGTTTGTGTGTCGCTGTATGTATGCACGTGTGAGTGTGTGTGCGTGTAGGACATGCCGCAAGTACTGTATGCGGCAGGACGCGTCTCTTTTATGGTTGCCCAACAGAATTTGGCTTTTCGGTGATTAATTGAAGTATTTCGGCATAACTGCACACACCCGTCCCGCACGGACTGACGTCACGCACAGCGTACGCAGCTCTCACCACAACGGACACAGACACGACAAGTTCAAAGCGCATTTATGTGCGTCACATAATGTTTTATTGTGTGGTTGTTGCTGTCGAGTTGGCGTTGGCGCTACACAAACTATATGCGGGAGTTCGAGTAGCGCGCCAATTCGAGCCACCGCTTAATCGTATTAAAACATTTGCGGATTAATTTAATGTATAATTTATGCGCTTAAAATACAACAAAACAACAAATATGGGAGTGTTGCAGTGGGCGATAGTTCGGAATTGTAGTTATGTAAGTGAGCTTTTTAGTGCTGAAAACCCCCATTGAAGCTTAAAAAGTCGACACAAAACTAATGTTCAGGCATTGAAAAAGCTGGAGCTGCCAATATCGTAGTAAATCTACCGCAAGATGAGACAGAACTTGAACCTCTACGTCAAAAGGTTGGCTGAGCATTCTCACTTTCCGAAATCGTTTAATAAGGATTTTTCAACCTCTTCCTAGACCTGCGGCAATTTGTCCCAGACGGAGCTCAAGTTATCCGGTGCCTATATATAGGTTTTCCTTATGAAAAATTGTATGTTTTTGACTAGCTGAGACTTACTAACCCCTCTATGAATTCCGAAGGCTGAAGAAAAACTAGTCCACAAATCGCCAAAAAAAAGTACAGCATCAGAGAGATCAGAATTTCTACTGAAAGGTAAAAATCTGAATGAAATGTTGAGGTTATTTTCAGAACATATGCTACCGCGAGAGTTGAGATTAGTTGCAGACCAAGCAGGCAGGGTGCTGAGTCGATTGATCTAGCCTTCGAAAGCTTCCGTCCAATAAGGTGAGGTTCTACACTCTATTTTAGGCATAATGAGAGGACGAAAATCTAATTCCTCTTCAATAGCAAACAGCGTAAGCGCTTAGAGGCGACGAAGAACTGATTCTCCTAGGAACAGAACGTATTTAGAGGTAGGGAGAATCAGCTTCCCCTCTGAAAAGGTAGTAGCGAGAATCTCCGACATACGATGAGGTAATCTGAGGGAAATTTTCTGAAACTTTCAGAAAATTTCTGACTCAAACGAAGTGGAAAGCAACAAGTGCAAAATCTGCTCTAAGTTCTTTGCATAAGTCTCTCTTTGTGAATGTTCTAAGCCTTGAAGAGGAGAGTAGAGTTGTTGAAGGCTAACAAAACCGATGATCTTGAGATATGATAAAGATTTAATATGACATAAAAAATTTAAATTTATGATAATTAAAAAAAAGTAAAAATTTGGACTGACAACCAGCTTTGAAACTTCCTCTAGTCTTCAGAACACCAAAGCTCCAAAGTGTCTAAGACAAGTTCTAGATAGGTCGAGCGAGAAATAGAGGACACAGTCTACATGTGTTACTGCTACTAATGGTCATTCTGCTGTGGTGTGTGATGCCAGTAGCTTGCGGTCTGTCGTTAAGCCCTCAACTATTTGCAGCTTTTTCCAGATCACATAGGCAAATAAAGGTGTGTTTTCCTGCCATACCCTTGCACATTATCTGCCCTGTCTTACATGACGTTAAAGTATTCCATCTAAGCCTGATTCCTCTACCAGTTCTTTCGGAAATCTCATTGTACAGAGTCTTTTTCTACATTCGTTCTTTCTTGCGGCTGCATTATTCACTGCCTCTCTGCTTTCTGGCATCATAGCCGCCTGACTATCAACCAATGTATATTTCTTTTGTCTTTTATGTGATTTCCTGCGGTGCTAGCTAGCTTCACACCAGATACTTCAGTAATCCGGAAATCTGAAGCGCAGCCTGGAATCTAGCTGTGCGTCATGGATTCCGTCGTCCGCTTTAACAGACAGACTGTATAAATGTTGTAAGCTATACTTATCTTGTCATCTGGATTTTTTTAATGTGATTTCCAACCTTCTTTCCTCGACGAAATGAGGGATATGTGTTCTTTTTTGATCACTTCACTTTTACTTATTGAGATTTACTCAAAGGCTCTAGTCGGAAAACCCACCTAACGTCACGAAACTCACAGTGAATCTCGCTGCAATGTTTTCCACTGCAATGTCGATTGATGGTAAGCTGAATAAGCTTTCAAGTACAACCATTGGAGTAATTCTTAGCTTTCTCGTTATGCAGTATACAGAGAGTGTGAGAGAATCGTTGTGAGTATTGTACAAAGAGTCGCTCTTGGAACTGTTTCATGATATATTAACCAATGGGAATAAACTAATCTCAACTGCTTTTTATTGTGTCGGTATTTTTCTCTTTTTTCCGAAGAAAATTAAGCAAAATCATTTTTAGTAAATATTTTTAATGAATATGAAATATTTTTTGATGAAAATAAAAAATATTTATGCAAAGAATTTTTTTGAACACTCAGAATTTATAACACTAAAGTGAATATTTCTTCAACTTAAATATGATTCCGAGCTCAGAAAACAATACTGACCATTTTTCGATTTTTTTTTGCGTCATAAATTATTTCCCAAAAATTTACAAAAATATTCTTATGGAAATTAATCTCGGAAAATAATCGAAAAAGTTAAAGTATATTGTTTAAGACCCTTCGATTTCAGTTTCCTATAAATTTATAACGGGACGTTCCCTTCGAAGGGAAATAAATACTCTTCTTATTGACTTAGATGGAACTCATAAAGGGGGAGAAATCTCAGCATTCCAATGCTTTCCTTACTCCAAAATGAGTCAGACGCTCCAGAAAGGTTTTTACTAGGTTTTAAAATATTTTAAGCTTACATTCTGTGCTGCCTCTCTTGGGGATCTAGAGGGGAGTTGAATGCTGTCCAAAGGTATTCAAATCCTTATATATGTCATAACTATGCATTAGATTATTAAACAATTTTGCTTTGGAGAGAAGAAAACTACCAAGTTCTCAAAAAAAAAAAAAAAAAAAAAAAAAAAAAAAATTTTGTCAGGAAAAATTTTAATATTTTTATTGTTTCTTTAATTTTTTTTTTTTTTTTTTAATAAAATCATACGGTGTAGAACTAAAATTATTCTATAGAAGAAATTTTAAGGCTTTAAAAAATTCTAATTTCAACAAATGACACATTCCACACCAGTGAGTGCCCAATGAAACGGCATGGAGATTAGCTAAAATTAATAAATTTTGGAAAATTTTATCTTAATAAATTTGCATTAACATCCGCCGGCTATAAGCTGTCAAAAATTAATTTTGTGTTTCCAAAAAAAATAAAAAAAATATTTTTTTATATACAAATATATACTAGTGTGTATATGTGTATCTACAACAACTAATACCGTTCAATATAATTTCACACCTCGATTTAACGCAGCCATGCAATTAAAATACCGCAGTTATCCGCGTGGCAAGCATGTGTGAGATACTCGTATGAAAAATTTCCAACGCAGCAGTCGTTCGTCGCATGTTTGGCCTGTTGCATGCGCCACAAAACAATAATCGTCTAGGCATAAAGTGTTATTTTGCTAAATTCGTTTGCCTGCCAGGCCGAGTGTTAGTTAGTTTGGTTGTGTCATGGCAACCGGATGATGCATTACATTACAGCTTACAGCCACATGCGTTGCGCCAAATAAATCGCTTGCGATTATCATTAAATGAAATTAAAACCACCAAAACACACACACACACACATACACATGCAGAAATTTCACTGAAAAATAATTTATTTTTTGTTAAAATATCACAGTTTAAATTTTGCCTTAAAAATCCGTTTGAACTTATGCCTCGCAAACAAAAACAAAAACAATAACAACAGAAATTACGGCTGTGTAATTGCTATCGCTGTGGGAACATGCGTTTCGGCATACCTATGAAGCTAACGGTGGCAATTCGCATGGGCGAAATTCAGACTGCAATTCGAAATCTTGCTCGTATTTACATATATTTACATGTATGTATGTATGTGTGTGTGTGTTTGCATGTAAATTAATGAATTCACGGTTAAATGCTTTGGTATTTTATTGATTATTTTCGACTGCATTTTATTTGAATTTCATAGACCGACAACGACGGATTATTGCTGTGAAATATGTGTGGTCAAGCGTTTAACACTTAAAAGCTGCAAATAAAAAAGAAAAAATATTTCCATTTGTTTGGCAAAATAAATATGCAGCAATTGAGCGTAATTAATTTTAAACTCATTCAACATGTTTTCTAGTGTTAAATTACGAAAACTGCTTAAACAGTTGTATGAGCGCGCTGTGTGTTTAAGTAAGCAGATTTAAGAATTTTTACTACAAAATATTTACTCATGTTTTTTATATGTAGTATGCAAAAATTCAGGCTTTTAGCTGCTTATTTCAAGCAGTTATTACCCAAAATGTCGTTTTTGAACGTTCAATTCCATGACAGCTATATGTGAAAATAAACCGTTCTTATTTATTTTCATTGATGGTTTATATTTCATAATATGTAAGCTAAATACAAAATTACATGCTTCTAGCTGCTTAATTAAAAAAGTTATACGCGAAAAACTCGTTTTTCAACTATAATTTCTATGCGCGCTATTTTTTAAAGTCGTTGAATATTGCTAATTTCTATTGTCAGCTTCTTATGCGCAATAACTAAGGTGAATACCAAATTTCATGCCTTTAACTGTCTGAATTTGAGCAGTTATGGTAGAAATTTTCATTTTTGAACTAACATTTATATGGAAGCTACATATTTTAGGCGTGCAAATTTGTTTATTCTCACTGCTAAGTTTACTTCCATGACAGGCATACAGAATACCTAATTTCATGCTTTCAGCTACTGTATTAGAGAATTTATGACTCAAAATCACATTTTTGAGCAATCAGTTATAGGGGAAGTAAGGTGGCTATTTGTTCTATTCAAATTATTTAGTTTAATTTCACCACTACTACACGCCCTAGTATAAAATAAAAAAATTTCGTGACTTTAGCGCTTTAATTGCAGTGTTTTTGATTTAAAAAACCTATTTTTGAAAAATCATTTATACGGTGGCTATATTTTTAAGTCACCCGATTTTAGTTATTTATGTTACTAATTTTTACTGCATTGCCAGGCAGGCAGAATACTGAATTTCATACCTTTTGTTGCTGAATTTGAGTAGTTTTGATAGAAAATCGCATTTTTGAATGAATAGGTGTATGGAGTATGCATGTTAAAGTCACGCGATTTTAGTAATTTTCAGTGCTAAATTGACTTGTATAACAATCATACAGAATATCGAACTTCATGCGTTTAGCTGCTTATTTGATGAAGTTATGCGTAAAAATGGCGTTTTTGAACGAGTAGTTATATGGAGGCTACCTTTTCTAACCGTGCGATTTTGTTTATTTTTGTTGTTAGTTTTACTCGCATGATAGGCTTGTGGTATACCAAATTTCATGCTTCTACTTGGCTGATTTTAGGAGTTATAAACTAAAATGTTATTTTTGAACAGTAATTTGAGGAGTTTTAGTTGTATAAAGGCAGCTGGGAATAAATTTTAGATGAAATTGCTTGTTCCATAAAATTAGCTCACGCTAAATTGTGTGAAAAAGCTTGTTTTTGTATGTATGTATGTGTGTCAAGGTAAAACCAAACCAAAATTACTACCTTTTTCTACCGAAATTATTACTTACAGTATCCCTAGGCAATAACTAACGGGTTAAATAATGCAAAATATTGCCACCAAATTTATTTAAATTTCTTTCCGCCGGTTATAGCGTTGATTGCAACCACAAAGCGCGTTGATTGCGTGCTGGGCAACAACAAAAAGAACCAAAAAAAAAAAACAAAACAAGCCAAATGGCCCAAGCAAACACAACAACAGCAGAACTCATGCCGCTGCTGAACAATAATTATTATGCATATGAATGAGCAACAAAAACAACAACAAAAAACCTGGAAACATGGATAATATGCGTAAAAATATGTAAATACTCAATGGGAATAAAATGTCGATATATATTTACAGATATAAATATGTATGTTAATATGCATACATACACAATATTGAATTACCTCAGTATATATGTACATACTATCACTGTCGGTAGCTTATGATGTGCAGTGTGTACCAGCACAGCGTGGCTGCCACATGCTGCAAGTAAACTGCAACCGCAGGCTCTAGGCATTGCTGGTGGTAGCATGCAATTTCAGATTTTTTTTTTTTGTTATTTGTTTTGTTCGAATATATTTTTTTTTTCAACTTTTTTTTCGCGGGATATAAAGTCATTTAAAATTTATTACAACTGCTTTACGCATAAATGAAAAAAAAAATGAAAAAAAATTCATAATTTTAAAGTAAAAAAAGAAGAAGAGCGAGAAGAGCGTACAACAATTACCGTTGCTTTCGTGTTGATGCCACATCAACATGCTGCAATTGCAACATGTAACAGTGCTGAAAAGTTTTTTTTTTATACTCTCCTCCTTGTTGTTGTTGTTGATAAATTTCAATTAACAATCATTGCAGGCTCACAAGCGCACGCAGCAGCCGCCGGAACAGCAGGAGTTGGAAGAGCTGCAGTGGCTGTAGTCGCTTCATAAATGCTAAATTAAAATACATTGTAATTAAGTGGTGCGCGCTGTCCTATGCCAGAGCGAGAGAGAGAGAGAGACACAAAGAAAGAGAGAGAGTGAGAGAGGGAGAGGGTGTGGGATAGAGAAAGGACAAAAGAGGGCAGTGGTTTAAGGTGATGTAAGGCGCAAAAGGCTTCATTCGCTATATATTGACATACAATATGTGCTTCGAAACACACATACACACGCACACATACATATATATATATATGTATATGTATGTATGCTCATGTATATTGCATATACATCCTTCCCACATGAAAACACTGTGTGTCCTTTGAGAGTTAAACGCTTGTGCTGCCCCTTCAATGCGTGTGTATGTCTGTGCATTGCCTTTGTGTGGTAGTAGATTAACAACAATACAATTTAATTACAATTCAATCGCATTTGAATTACCACAACCACCACCACCACCAATCAGCCACCAAACGCAATCAATTTTAATGTAATAATTTCAAGCAATTTGTAGAAATTTTGTAGTTAAATTGGCGCTTTGATGTATGTCCTTCTGTGGGGGATCTACCAGTGCTTTAATAAGCTGCTTGCATTCAGCTAACAAATTAATTAACCATTAGTCATAACGAAGCCAGTCATGACGATGAACTTCGTCTCGCTTCCAGTTCGTAGCACAGTTTATGATTTTTTGCTACACGCGTGCGTTGTCCAGGCCTTTTTCTCGCCATGTGCGCTCGTTTCTGCTTCAAATCCATATCGAATCTATTCAAAAGCTCTGAATAATACTCGCCGGTGATCCATAAAATATTCAGCAAAAACCTTACGAAACCATTTTTTGTAGTAAGATTTGTCCCTGGCTTAAAAATAAGCTTCAGTTTCGGCGATCAACTCTTCATTCGACGAAAATTTCATCCCAGCGAGCATTTTTTTTTTTTTTGAGATCTGAGAACAGAAAATAGTCGCTGGTGGCCAGATCTGGAAAACACGCTGGATGCGGAAGCAATTCGAAGCCCAATTCATGGATTTTTGCCATCACTTTCAATGACTTGCGACACGGTACATTGTCTTCGTGATACAGCTCTTTCTTTTTCTTCAAATGCGACTGTTTTTCGGCAATTTCGTCCTCCAAACGGTTCAATAACGCTATGTTATAGTCGCAGGCTGTTGATGGTCCTTTCTTTTTCAAGGTAGTTAATGCAAATTATTCCATGCGCATCCCCAAATACAGACGCCATAACCTTGTTAGCCGACTGTTGCGTTTTTGCATGCTTTGGAGCGGGTTCATCGCATTCGACTTCATCGCGGAAGACTGTCGATCGATTGAACTTTAGAGTGAAACTATTGAGCCATATTGAATCCTTTGTCACATATCAATGAAAAAATTCGGGTTTTTTACGCTTGAACATCTCCAAACACTGCTCCGAATCATCAACTCGTCATTGTTTTTTTAGTATTCCCACATAAAAACTCTAACGGTGTGATATCACATGATCTTGGTGGCCAATTGACCGGCCCAAAACGTAAAATTATCCGTTCACAGAAGTATTCTCTAAACAAATCCATTAATTGATGCGATATATGGGAAGTGGCGACGTCTTGTTGAACTCAAATGTCGCGGAGATCAAGAGCTTCCATTTCAGGCATCAAATAGTCGGTTATCATGGTGCGATAACGGTCGCCATTGACGGTTACGTTCTCACCGGCATCAAGTTTGAAAAAATATGGACCGATGATTCCACCGGCCAACAAACCACACCAAACCGTTTGTTTGATGGGCCTCATCGCAGAACAGAATTTGGCTCGAAAACATCGCATCTTCTTGGAACTTTTCAGTAGCCCATAGAGCGAAGCGATGTTACTTGGGATGGACGAGCGACTTCAGTTCTTGCACAAGCTGTATTTTTTGAGCTTTCAATTTAAGATCTCGACGTAAAATGCGCCAAGTCGTTCCATACGTCACTCCGAGTTACTACGAAGGGTGCCATATCGACTCTCCTCGGTCTTCGTGTACACTCTCAGCTACGGCCGCTATATCACTTCACTTCACTGCGTGCTTGACGTGGTCCATCCAATAAAGAATGTCGGGTATCAATATGGGTGATGGTGTTACGAAGAGTACGCTCAGTAGGCCGATTATGTTGACCATAAGTTGAGTGAAGCGCGCGAAACACATTCTTTACAGAACGTGAATTTTCGTACTAAAGTTAAATGATTCGTAAACGTTGTTCAGGCGTAAGCATTTCCATGATGATATGCCAAAACAATACTGAACAAAAATAACAGGATAGTTTGATATGACTCACGCGTGGTCTGTCAAAAAAGGCTATTGAAAAAAATGCCTCTACATGGATCACTCTTTATATGGATTTAATTTTAGTAGCGCCATCTATGTGTCAGACCGGGGACTTTTCAATTGACCTTCTGAGCAGGATATCTGAGTCTTCCACTCGAGGCTTGATGGATGTGATCAAGGCAACCAAAGTGCATATTTTCGGCGTATTAAGAGTATTAATGTTGAAAAGTATTAAAAAGAAAATGAAAGAATAAATCCAATAAGCAAATGACAAATTTATCATTAGCACAAATACTAAGCCTTATTATATGTGGAAATTGAATTACTTTTTTTCCCACTGCCACGAATCAATCCACGTATTGTCATTTGTCACGCTTTATTTCTACAAAGGAACTTTTATGCGTTGCCATAACCCAAGATTTAGTATTACTCAACTCATAGCATATTTGTACACAACAACTCAACCTCAACTCATAATCATCTCGGCTGCGAATTATTGAATTCTATTGATTGCGAAAATTAGATTTTGCGGTGCTCCACGCATGCTGCACGTCACCTCACTCATCACATAGCCAATATACATACGATATGTACTAAACATTTCACGACAATTGATGTTGGTTGCGTTGGCAGGAGGCAGGAAGGAGAGAGAGTTTCGGCTTTATTGTTGTTGTTGGTGCTAACGCCAATCAGCCGCCAATTGCAGGTATTTTTCGCATTTATTGAAATTTGCGTTAAGCGTATTACTCGCTCACCTGAGGAGGTACGTCGTCTATATGTGTGAGTGTGAGTGCAGGTGACTCGTATGTATGTCATAAGCTATTATTTTGATATTAATATGAATTTATCATACAAAAGTATTCAATTAATCTGCAAAGAATTATAAGTAATTATCGATAATTACACATATACTCGCATTCGATATGTGGCAATGAGGTGAAGTATTGTAATTCATATTTTCTTTATTCCTTTTTATGGAAATCCTATTAATATTTTTTTTCCTTTTGTATACATACGTATGCAGAAGATCAGCAAGTTATATATTTTCTCAAAAAAAAAAAAATAATAAAAAAAAAAAAATTATTCGTTAAATGAAATTTATTTGGAATTTGTGATTGGTTTACAAAAAATTATTGAGCCAGGAAGAGAACAAATAAATTATTAATGTATATTGAATACAGCTCATTTACTTATAACCAAAAACAATTACAGGCCGCATTAAACAATCCTAAATTATTAATGTTTAATTTAACGATTTGATAAATTTGCTGGAAAATATCGCATTTAAATAATTCATCAAATGGACGAACAATTTTTTTTGTTATTTGACTGAATCGACATTATAGCAATACAATGTAATATTTTTATGAATATTCTCTCTAATAAAAAATGCATTAATGAAATTCATCGAATAGACGCAAATTTAAAATTTGCAATTTTTATAAAAATTATTGTTTTGAAACATTTTTTCATTACTCATTGAATTCGTCGAATCGATGAATACTTTTTTTGAATTAAATTCGTTTGAAATTCATAATTAACCAGATCCGGCAAAGCGATTCTTGTCTTAAAATTTATTTCTTGATTATTAGTTGAATTCATCGAAACGATGAAGAATTTTTTTAATTAAATTAATTTTATATTCATCATTAGGCAATTCCGGCAAATTGATTCTTGTTTTAAAACATTTTTTTTTTTTATTATTAGTCGAATTCATCGAATAGATGAATAATTTTTTTAAATTAAATTTGTTTCAAATTCATATTAGCCAGTTCCGGCAAAGCGATTCTTGTTTTTAAACGTTTTTTCATTATTCATTGAATTAATCGAATCGATGAATAATTTTCTTTAAATTAAATTCGTTTCAAATTCATAATTAGCCAATTCCGGCAAAGCGATTCTTGTTTTAAAACGTTTTTTTTTTTCATTATTAATTGAATTCATCGAATCGATGAATAATTTTTTTTGTTAAATTCATTTTATATTCATCATTAAGCGATTCCGGCAAAGCGATTCTTTTTTTAAAACATTTTTTTTTTGAATTCACCAATTCGATGAATAGTGTTTTTTTAATTAAATTCGTTTCAAATTTATAATTAGCCAACTCCGGCGAATCGATTCTTGCTTTAAATCATTTTTTTTTTCATTATTCATTGAATCGAATTTTTTTGTCAAATTCATTTCAATTTTGTAATTAGCCAATTCTGGCAAAATAATTCGTAGTTTTTCACTCAATATGCAATTGTGTTTATTTTGGATTTACTGAATCTTCCTTAATTACAATTTCATTGGGTTGATGATGAATTTCCGACCAATTAATAAATAAAAAATTGTTAAAAAATATTTTATTATTTGAAGTTCAATCTAAGGGTTTAATGGGTTTGTTAAAAAATGCTTTAATCAAAGTATTCATCGAATAGATGAACATTATTTTTTCTACTGGCTCGCTGCTAGCTACTTAATACATTGTAAAGCTTTTTATTTGTATTTTTTTTATGAAATTCATTTGATTAATGGAAAATGGAAAAACGCCTTGAAATGTTTTGAATACATCATCCAGTTTTTGAATATTTATATCTTATATAAGAAAATATGTCAAAAGGATGAACAACATATATTTTTTTTTAAATTTATCTAGAATTCTTATTTTGGAAAATACGTCGAATTCATTAAATTCATTTAATACAACTTCTACATATTTATTATGTTCATTTAATTTTTGATTAATTTAAAAAAAAAATAATGAAAAACATTTTCATAGAAAAGTTATTCAGTTCAATTTATTTTTTTCATACATTGTAAATATTAAAAAAAAATAATACTAAAACAAAAGAATTCTGTTTTAGGAAGGTCGATATTATTTTGCTCTAAGTTAATACTTTTAATGAATGTTTGTTTAATTAAAAAGCAATTTCAAAAAAATAAAAAAAAATTCATCGAATGGAGGAAATCTTAAAAAAAAAATATTTAAACCAACTTTTAATACAAAACAGTTTTTTTCGTGGAAAAAAATTATTCATCGAATTGATGAATTAACTTCTTTTTACATTATATCAAAGTCACACTTGAGAAATTCCACTAAAGCCATACGTAACTAAGCACTGTACTCTACATGCATATTGAATATAATGTACACCCTTTTTTTGGAAAAATAAAAAATAAAAAATTTAAAATATGAAATATAGCTTTTTTGTTGACTTCACGCTACCACCAACCATTTTCGCATTCAACATCGACAGTGATGGCGTAAACATACATATGAAATTCAATTACATGCCTTGACATATGATTTCTTTGTTGTTATTGTGTCTTTGATGACTGCGCAGAGGGGTACTGCAGAAATGCATTTGACAAGCAAGGAAAGCACTCATTGACAGCTCAAGAAGAAAGGGGGTAAAAGCTATTAACAAGGCCGGGGGAAGAAGTGATGCGGAAGAAAGAAGTTTTTACTCTCAAAAAAAAAAAAAAAAAAAAAAAAAAAAAATGGAAAAATACTGAAAATTAATATGTCTGAAAACTGAAAGGTTTTATTAAAATTTTATAATTTTTAATAATACATTAGTAAAAAATATTTTTTCCCGAATTTCGTACAGTTAGCTATTCAAAATTAAAGCTCCCCACCAAAGGTTTATACAAATTAGTTTCACGAAAGCAAATGAACTTTTAAAACAGCATTTAATCAAACAAAACATACAACTTTAAGCTCAAACAAACTTCAACACAAGCGCCATGCATGCACAAAACGTATACAAAAAAAAAAAAAAAAAAAATCATCCCTGATTGTATTTGCTCAAGAATAATATGCGCTGCTCACCACCACCCATCACTATTAGCAACTTGATAAATGCCACATTAAGTTGCATGTACTTAAGGCATGCCACATGATGCCAACAACTTCGTCGCTAAGCGAAAAATTTGTATGAATATGTACATGTCTATCAGTATGTATGTGTGTGCACGCTAGCCACATTCCAGCAAACATTCATTTCATTTTAATTTCTCACATTTAATTACTTTATTTATCAGGAATCTCATAGTCATAAACATCCATAGGGTGAGTACTTCATGTCTATGTATAGATGTATGTATGTACGAGTACTCATGTATGTGTTGTAGTGGCATTACCACATCCACAAACCTAAACATAAACATTAAGTAATTTTGGTGTATGAATCAGTCAGCGCTGTGGCACCCACCCATCATCGCCCGGTGCTTAGCGGTCGCATGTTGGCTAACAAAAAATTCACCGAACCGCATACACATGCCTGCATACAGCTATTTTCATCAACGTCTACTAACACATGCAGACTAACAGACATTTGCATGTGTGTTGCTCACACACACATATCTCCTTTTCTGCTTAAACATTCTCCTTCCTTTCTTTGTTAAACAAAAATTTTTTTTTCACATTTAATTTCTTTGGAATGTTGCATGCGCGCACAATAAACCCATATATGTACATGTACGTTCACGAAGCTTTCATGTTGTTCAGGTTCAAGTTCCTTGCACGAAACATGAAATGTACATAAATATATATATATGCTTGAGTATAAAATATTTATCACTGTAATCATTCTCATTCGCGTTGAAAACTTTTTTTAATGTTTAAATTAGCTTTTGTGTGTGTGTGTGGAAATTACAAAAATTATAGCATAGCCATAGGCGCAAACTACTTTAATTGGTCTTTATTATGGAAATTCGTTATAAAATCTTAGATTTTATTTTTTTATTTTTTTTTATTTTTTTATTTTGTTTGTTCTATTTTATTTAATTTTATTTTATTTTTCATTTTCTTTCATATTTTTGTTTTATTTTATATTTTTAATTTCTTTATATCATTTTATTTCATTTTTTTATTTTTTATTTTATTTTAATCTTTTTTTTATTTAATGTTTTAATTTTTTTATTTAATTTTTAATTTTTTGGATTTTTTTTATTTTTATTTTATTTTATTTTAAAATATTTTTTATTTAATTCATTTTATTTCATTTTTTATTGCATTTAGTTTTTTTAATTTTATTTTATCTTTATTTTATTTTATTTTATTAAATTTTTTTATTTCATTTTTTTATTTTTTATTTTATTTTAATCTTTTTATTTTATTTCATTTTTTATTTTTTTATTTCAATTATTTAAATTTTTTTTGATTTTTTTTTTAATTAATTTTTTTATTTTTTATTTTATTTTAATTTATTTTTAATTTAATTCATTTTATTTTATTTTTTATTTCATTTAATTTTTTAAATTTAATTAATTTTTTAATTTAATTTTTTTTTCATTTAATTTTTTTAAATTTTATTTATTTTTTTTTTTGTTACATTTTTTTAATTCAGTTTTGTAATTTTTTAATTTTTTTAAATTTTTTTTTTATTTTTACCTACCCATTTCTGCTTTCACATACCACATAACGTTGCTGTTGTACATTTACAGTTGCTTCCTCATACACTTCTACACCTAATTCCCCACACTTCTAACTCCAACTCAATTTCTCTAGACAAACATTAGCGATCGCTCGCTTAGTGGTTGCGAAGAGCCTTCATATAACGGGTGATCCATTTCGAGGCTCCCTACTTTTTAAAGAAAAGAAAAACACAGGAAATTCAATTCTAATGGAGAATGTTTATTATCATTCGAAAGAGCATGCTTTGGCATTTATTTTTTGAAGATTATCCCTTTCAATTGTTGGCCGCGGCTATGTCTCAGATGGTCCATCCGTTGAGTCCAATTTCTGATGACTCGTTCGTGCCTTTCGACTGGTAACTGACGAAAGACAAGCGTGATGTTTTGCTGCAAGGCCTGAATCGAAGTGATATTGTCCGCATAAACTTTAGACTTTACATATCACCACAGAAGAAAGTCCAGCGGTATGATATCACTCGATCTGGTGGTTAATCGACCGTCCCAAAACGTGAAATTATCTGCTCACCGAAGTTTTCTCTCAATAAATTCATTGATTTATGTGATGTGTGGGAAGTGGTGCCGTCTTGTTGAAACTATATATCGCGAAGATCACGAGCTTCAATTTCAGGCATCAACTAGTCGGTTATCATGGCGCGATAACGGTCGCCATTGACGATTACGTTCTCACCGGCCTCATTTTTGAAGAAATGTGGACCGATCAGTCCACCGATCCACAAACCACACCAAACCGTTGTTTTTTCTAGATGAAATGGCAGCTCTTGAATCTCTTCAGGTTGCTCTTCGTCCCGAATGCGGCAAATTTGCTTTTTTACATACCCATTGAACTAGAAATGGGCCTCATTGGTGAACAAAATTTCGCTCGAAAACGTATTATATTCTTGGAACGTTTCAAGGGTCCGTTGGGCTATGCGGTGTCGCTTGGGAAGGTCGAGCGGCTTCAGTTTTTCAGTTCTGGCACTGTATTTTGTACGCTTTCAACATAAGATTTCGACGTAAAATGCGCCAAGTCGTTCTATACGCCCGGTGCTGCAAACGGTGCCGAATCGACTTTCCACAGTCTTCGTATACACTCTCAGGTACGGCCGCTATATTTTCTTCACTGCCTGCTGGACGTGGTCTGTTCGGTTGAATATTATCCAATAATGAATGCTGGGTCTCAAGATGGATGATGGTGTTGCGAATAGTACGTTCAGTAGGCCGATTATATAGACCCTCAGTTGAGTGAAGCGCGCGAAGCACATTCTTTACAGAACGTGAATTTTCGTAATAAAATTGAATGATTTGTAAACTTTATTCAGGCGTAGATCTTTCCATGATGAAATGTCAAACAATACTGAAAAAAGTACCATGACAGTTTGACACGACTCTCGTGTGATCTGTCAAAAAAGGGCTATTGAAAAAAGTACTTCTACTTGGAACACCCTTTACATACACCAGTGACTACCTTGAATTGCCTGCTGCTTGTCGCAGCATGTGTCTGCCATTTATCACAAAGCGCAAACTCATATGTCTGCAACACCCCCTCCTGGAAGCCCATTAGTCGTCAACGCGTGGATGTGTGTGTGTGGCGTTTTACTTTTAGCTCCTCTTGCTCCCCTACATGCCTTTGTGCACCTATTTACCATCTTTCTTCACTAAAAACATTTTACATACTCTTCGCGTTTATTCATTTCCTTTTTTCGCTCCTCCCCTTCCCGCTTCGTGCATTAATTTCCGCTCATCAAACCCACTGCTTAATTGTTAAGTATTTTTAGGTGCGGTTACAGTTGCTTGGGCATTTAACTTTAAACACATTTACTGCGCGTGTGTGTGTGTGTGTGTGTGCTTTGTGTTACTCCTTTCCACCACACTGAAGCTCCTACTTTGAAGGATTCCCGCATTTTATAGCGCCTAAAAATATGTTTTACCTCATGTCTGTACATTCTTTTGTAATTTCCTTTACACATTTTTTGTTTTTTTTTTCTTTATTTGTTATTCGCCGCTCACATGCTGGTTGCCCATTTTAACTTTGTTGTTGCTGTTGTCATTGTTGTTTCTCCTGTGGTTACCATTACTACAGTTTGCCATTTGTTTTTGTATTTGTGGTTGTTCATGATTTTGTTTTTGTGCGCCTTTTTTTACCGTAATTTCTTTATTTTGTTGAAATTGTTGCCGTTTTTGTTGTTGTCGTTGTTGTTGTTGTTGTTGTTGTTGTTTGGTTTGTTGTTGTTGTTGTCGTTGTTGTTGTTGTTGTTGTTGTTGTTCGTATTTCAATTTCCTTTGTTAGCACGCCACACATGTGTTCACATGAATGAGTCTTTTCATTTGTTTGTGTGTGTATGTATGTATTTATTTAATTTTTTTATTTTTATTTTTTTTTTTGCATGAGTGTGTGTGTATCCCTGTATCGCTCCCTATTTAATTTGCCATTTTAATTTAAACAAATTAAAAATACCAACGTTGACTCAGCAGCAGCGCACATTACCTTAGCATTTTCATTTACTTACAGTTTAGCGGTCATATTGAGGCATATTAACAGGCGCTGTTGCTGCTTCTTACAGTTCTATGTATATGTGTCGGAAATTGGTATGTGTATGTGTCGTAAAAACATATAAAAATACTTTACATTGAAGGCATGCTCCCATCCTGCGAGTCATTTGCCCAATCCAAAATTATTTTGAGTTTAAAAATATTCATATTTTATTCTATTTAAAAAAATTAAAATTTATAACAGCTCAATTGAAAAGTCCCCGACCAACCATAGTAAAACAGATTTTATTTGGGAAATTTTTTATTTTTTTTTACTCAACATAGTTCCCTTTTCGATACCATTTTTGTGGTACGATTTGTCCTTTGCTTCAAAAGTGGTCTCAGTTTCGGCGACCATCTTCTTCATTCGACGAAAATTTCTTCCCAGCAGTCATTCTTTTGAGATCTGAGAACATGAAATAGTCTCTGAGAGCCAGATCTATAGAATACAGTGGATGTGGAAGCAACTTGAAGCCCAATTCATGCATTTCCATTATCGATTTCATCGACGTGGAACAATTCATGGATTTTCATCATACATTTCATCGACGCGGGACACGTTGCTTCAAATGCGGCAATTTTTCGGTGATTTCGTAATTCAAATGGAATAATCGCTGTTGATGGTTCCTCCTTTTTCACGGTAGTCAATGAAAATTATTCCCTACGCATCCCAAAATACAGACGTCATAACCTTGCCAGCAGACTTTTGCGTTTTTCCACGCCTTGGAGCGGATTCATCGTGTGCAGCCCACATGGATGACTGTCGATCAGTTTTCGGAGTGAAATGATGGAGCCATGTTTCATCCATTTTCACATATCAAAAACTCGGATTTATTACACTTTGAACATCTCCAAACACTACTCCGAATTATCAACTCTTGGTTGTTGTTAGTTAAAAGTGAGCTCGCGCGACACTCATTTATCTGGAGATCTGGGTGAGCAGTGTAACGACTTTTTCACAACACGCGTCCGGGAAACTTTTGTTGCCGAAGTAGCTTGGTTTGCTGTAGCATATACCGCGTTACCTCGCTGAAACTAGTAACCGTCAAGACCTTTTTCACGAACGTGTGGTCATTACGCTACCACTTGCACCAAAATCTGTTATCATGCTCTTTCTCCTTTTGTTAAAAAAAAAAAAAAAAATATGCCTATCCGAAAAAGTAATTTTTTGGCCTTAGAATGACGTTTCAAGAATTTGGAATGGATTTTCTGTACCTCATATGAGCCAATTTTACTTTAACGCCGTAAGATTGTCTTAAATTTGGCTCGAGAAATCAGTTTAATTATCAGCTATTGGTGCGACACTTTTACTGTATCGCAAGTGACTAGATTAGTCGATCGGTAGTGTTTCTTGTGTTATTTACATTACGTACGGTGAGAAATTCCCATAATTTTTGAAGAAGTTAAACAAAGTGGCTTTAGTAATCAGTTATTGCCTCTATGGTCTTACTGTAAATAGCTTACTTTTTCTTCTTTGAGCTTTTTGTTGTCGTCCGATCATATTATTTATATTTTGAAAATGTTTTGACCAGCATGTACTTCATAGAAGAGAAAAATAATTATGGAAAGCTTAACTTAGGCTTCGTTTTTTTATTTCGTAGAGTTGAAGTTCGAATACCCTACAGTTCGATTAGTTTTATTGTTTGTTTTTATTAACCTTATTTTTTTCTTGGAAGCTTAGTTTTAGTTAAATCGTGTTGCATCTTTCGTTTTATTGGTAAAGAAGGTAAAAGAAAGTCTTCGAAAGAGTGAGGTTAGACAAAAGTTAAATTTTTTATTAATAACTAGTGTGTTTTGAACAATAATTTTTTGTTTTTATAATTAATCTTTCTCATGTAAGGCAGTAACAATAAATATATTTTTAGAATACTGTCATGCTGTCTTCTCTATTCGTCTTTTTCTGGTTCTACAATTTCTAACACTAGATCTTAGGTTCTGATAGATTCCATAACATTTTGTTTATTTTCTCTTACCTGCTGTTGCGATTGGCTTCAATCTCATATTTCTTTTGATGTATAAAAATATTTAATTTAAGATCTTCACTGCAGTTTAGCACATGTCCAATTGTATCGTTTAAGCTGAATTCTGTTTCCTTAGATGACTCTTGTGTTGCTGCATGATCAATTTGTCTACATTTTTTAACTCATTTCGTTTCAGTGCTCTTTTTAGAGTAGGACAATGATAATTACAAGCTCAATAATGTTTTTGTTTCTGTTTGAGGAGTGTTTGTTTGAGATGTATATTTTTTCGTAACTGAAAGTTTTGATAGTATATTTGAGTTATTCTTTCAATTTGATGCTTAATTATCTCTAAAATATCATAATTTAGCTTAAACCTTCAAACAGGCATGGAATTGCTCGAAAAATTTTAGCAACTCTGTTTCCCTGCTTTAACTGAAGAGTGTTGGTAAATATATGGATGTAATTGCGCATGTATATGATAATTGAATTTTTTTTCTTTCATATCATTATTAACACATTATGGCTGCTTTTTGTTTTCTGGTGCCCACATTTTTTTCCTCCTCTTTTTATGCATTCGCATACTCGTATATGTGTGTGTACTTATCACTTATGACTTGCGTTTTAATTAAATTATGACATTGTTAATGTAGCGTTATTTAAGTTACATCGTCTCATCATACGATGCGAAACCTCTCACATTGGGTAGTCCTCTTTCCCTCTATCTCTCTCTCGCATTTTCACTTATCTTTATTTCATATACTTTTGTATTCGCTTTGTGCGGCGCTTCCTGCTACTGCTGTTGCCTCGTCATTGCATGACGAATCTCATCAGTCTTTCATTTGTTGGCTCATTTGCCTCATGGACACCCACGCTGTATTAATTCGGTTGGTGTTTTTCTCTTCTTCTTTTTTTTGGCTTCCGTAAACTTGTATTTACTTTGTTGGTCTGCTGCTGTTCCTCACAGGCCGTCAGTCAGGCAGTGCGTGTCGCGTAAGTATTTTGCTTTTATTTTTATTTTTATTTCAATTTTTTTCGTTTTCATTTATATTTTATGTTCCTTTTGATGATTTCTTTGTTTTTATTTTTTTCTTTTCTTCTTCCGCATATAATTGTCTTTACTTAGTACATCCCTAGTGCAAACGCAGACGCTTTTACTTGCAATGTAAATAAAGTAATTAAAGTAATAAAATGTAAATTTGCTTGGCTGGCGGCAAAAAAAAGGTTGTTGCCTACCTACAGGCGCATATCACTTGAAATAAACAATTTTTCAGGTATTTTTTTGGTTTCAGTTTTCATAATTTCCCTTTTGCTTTTGCGTGCGCAATTTTCCTCACCATAACACACACTCCTCCTAGTACAAATACACTGAAAGGTGATAATTACTGTTATTTAATCATTAATTACACCAACCATATCTAACCCGTGATGTGCTGGTGTTGCTGATGGTGATGGTTGCTGCTGGTGGTGTCATTACTCTGTCACTTCTCAGCAGTCGCACATGCAATATTTTGATAAATATACAATTGACATGGAAATGTCAGTAACTTGGTTTGTTTACCTTTGGCGTGTTTTTGTTGTTGCTGTTGTTGTTTTTGTAAAATATGTTACCTGCTGTTTATTTGACATTTACCTGTCAACTTGGGGCATGTCCTGTTGCGTGTCATACTTGTACTTACATAGACATATACTTAGCTAAGCTGTTGTTTGATATGAATTTGTGCATAGGTATGTGTGTGTGTGTGTTTTGGCAAATGAGCTGCTGTCTTAAAAAAGTTTTCGATTAAAGTGCAAAGTGCTTGCAGGCGAATGAGATTACGAAAATGTAATTATATTTATTAATTTCAAAAATTTTAACGCATTTTTTTTATTAATTTTCCATATTTTTATTAATTTTGTTTTATTTCATTTAATTTAATTTAATTTTATTTTATTTTTATTTACTTATTTTTTTATTTATTTTTATTTTTTTTTATTATACTTTTTTTTAATTTTTTTTATTTTATTTTATTTTACTTAATTTTTTTTATTTTTTTTAATGTTTTTTATTTTGTTTATTTTATTTTTTTTTTTTTTAATTTAATTTGTTTTTTTTTATTTTTTAATATTACTTTTTTATGTTTAGTTATTTTATTTATTTTTTTATCTTACTTAATTTTTTTTATATAAATTATTTTATTACATTTTACTTTAATTTATTTTATTTCGTTTAATTTAATTATATTTTTTTTTTAATTTTTTTTTATTTTACTCTATTTCTCTTATTTATTTCATTATTATTTTATTTTATTTTTTTATTTTATTTTTTATTTTATATGTTTTTATATTTTATTTTTGTTTCATTCATTTTGTTTTATTTGATTTTATTTATTTATTTTTTCATTTTTTTTTCCATTTTATATTATTTTATATTATTTTATTTTGTTTTATTTTATTTTATTTTATTTTATTTTATTTCGTTTAATTTAATTATATTTTTTTTAAATTTTATTTTATTTTACTATATTTCTCTTATTTATTTCATAATTTTTTTATTTTTTTTTTATTTTTATTTTATTTTATTTTTATTTTTATTTTTAAATTTTTTTTTATATATTTTTATATTTCATTTTTGTTTCATTCATTTTGTTTTGTTTGATTTTATTAATTTTTTTCATTTTTAATTTATTTCATTTTATATTATTTTTTATTATTTTATTTTATTTTATTTTGTTTTATTTTATTTTATTTTATTTTATTTTATTTTAGTTTAGTTTAGTTTATTTAATTTTGTTTTATTTAATTTAATTTAATTGTTTTTATTTTTTATTTTTATTTTTTATTTATTTATATATACTTTTTTAATTTATTTTATGTTTTTTTATTTTTTTATATTCTTATGCTAGTAATGACTTTAAAATATAATTCAAAATGCTTAATCTGATGTCACATGCGTGAATTTGGTAATGTATTATACATCATGTGATGCAGCATCATATGATGGTATAAAATTATTAAATAGTGAAATTTTGCTATTTTATAATTTCCGCATAAAAAATATAAATATGATGGAGAATTTAAATATATATGTATATGATACATACAACATGCATCACATGATATTGCCAACTCAAACTATGTGACATCACATGATGCAAGTAATGGTAATAACTACATTTAAAGCATTCCTGGAAAACATCAAAACGCTTTTTAAAGAAATCACAAATAATTTCAGCATGAATGTCGAAGAGCAATTACATATTTCCCTACACATATACACATATCATTCTTGCTTTAATGTTTATTTGCTACCACACATGAAGTGCGTTAATGACGCATCACCTGTCAAAATGCATTACGACAAATAGCAAAGGATGATCAGCTGTCATAATAAACACAGATGTGACTCTTGTTGCCACACACAGTCGTCAGCTCATATGCAGAAGGAAATTAAGAGTAAATCGAAGGAAAAAACAGTATCAGAAGCAGTTATAAACATAGTAAATACACAGAAATTCTTTTAAAGTCGCATTTTGCCCACTAAAAGCCATGTCACATTTCCTCTTTAAACAATACGCCAATCATTCATTGATTCCTCTTTCCAACCCGTAAGAGCTTCACACATCACGCACCCACAATGTGAGTGATTGCTCTAAAGAACTGCACAGCTGAAAGTTGTCTTCAATGCAAGGTAAGCAAGTGACAGTAGTTCCATTGAGCGGACTAGCAGTGAGTGTGGGAAATGCATGAAACCGACGATAGTGTAGAAGCGTGGGTCGGCCAGTGTATTCTTGATTCTCTCGGCATCTCTTTACTCGCATATCCAGTCCTTACGCTT
Source organism: Neoceratitis asiatica (assembly GCA_030068015.2). Classification (NCBI taxonomy): domain Eukaryota; kingdom Metazoa; phylum Arthropoda; class Insecta; order Diptera; family Tephritidae; genus Neoceratitis; species Neoceratitis asiatica. The sequence goes on from CM061527.1 coordinate 78,852,082, forward strand.
TGTCAATTACTTTATTTAAGCCTACACAAAGCCAACGATTTCTTAGCACTGATTAGCCTGTCTGATTTACGTCGCACAGCACACACACACACACACACGATGTAACTATGCGTGTGTACGTGCAAAGGGATAATCACCTGCAATGCATTAATGATGCTGACGTTGATGGGGGTGATGCGCAATTGCGCGACCAACGCGTCAAAATCGGCGACAGTGCATCGAAAACCGCATACCACATGAGCTGAGCTCAATTTCAATCGGCTTAGTGCTTGATTGTCGGCTTTTCGTTTGTCCAGCACATGATTTTGGTTTGTCGCTGGTGATTGTTGTTGCGGTTACTGACTCAGTCTTGCATGAGAGTACGTGACTTTGCAAACTTTATACCGTTAGTTAATAATTTTTTAGACGATACTTTCAGAATAAAATGTTGAAGTAATAAAAAAAAAAGAAAAAATAAAAAAATAAAATAAAATAAAATTAAATTAAATTAAATGAAAAAATAAAATAAAATGAAATAAAATAAAATTAAATGAAAAAATAAAATAAAATGAATGAAAATAAAATAAAATAAAAATTAAAAAAAATAAAAAAAATTAAAATAAATTTAATTGAAACCATATTAAAAATTGATAAAATAAAATAAATTAAATAAAATAAAATTAAATATAGTAAAATAAAATAAAATATAAAATTAATTTAATTAAATTAACTAAAGTAAAGTAAATTAAAAAAAATAAAATAATATAAAATAAAAAAATAAAATTATATAAACTAAATTGAATAAAATTAAATAAAATTATAAAAATAAATAAAATAAAATATAAAATTAATTAAATTAAATTAACTAAAGTAAAGTAAATTAAAATTAATTTAAAAAAGATAAATAAAATAAAAATAAAATAAAAATTAAACAAAATAAAATGAAAAAAAATTAAAATAAAATTAAATAAAAAAATAAAAATTATTTAAAAAAAAATTATAAAATAAAATATATATAAATAAAATAAAAATAGTAATATTAAGTAAAATATATTAAAATGAAATAAATTATATTAAATAAAATTAAATACAATAAAATAAAATAGAACAAAATGAGATAAAACAAAATAAAATAAGTAAAATGAAATAAAATTAAATTAAATTAAATTAAATTAAAAGTAATAATAAAAATATTAAAGAATAATTATATGGACTGAAAATTAAAAATTTTGAAATCTAAACTAATGTATTTTCAAAAAAATAAAATTTAATATAATATAATTAAAAACGTATAAAAAAATAAATAAAATATATTAATTAAAATAAAATAATGTAAAATAAAATAACATAAAATAGAAAAATATATAGAATTTAATCCAAAAAAATATTACAAACTATTATATAAATTGATTTAAAAGAATAATATTAAAATATAAAAATAAAAATAAAATTAAAAATTAAATGAAATTAAAAAATTAATTAAAAATAAAAGAAAAGAAAAGAAAGTATAAGAAAAAACATTAAAAAATAAATTAATTTAAATTCAACCAAAAAAATAAATAAAAAAGCAAAATAATGCAAATGAAAAGGAAAAAAATTAATATAAACAAGTGTAATAAAATAAAATAAAATTTAAATAAACGAAAAAATAATTAATTTTAACAACATAAAAATAAAGAATAAAAAACTTCATAATTTTTAATTACTCAACTGCAACTCATTTTGCTCGTACCGAAAAGTTGTTTGTTAATATTTTTTGGTTTTGCGGTCCCCCCAATAAATGTCGTTTAAAACTAACAAATTTTTTCGGTTAAGTGGAGTCATTATTTTTTTGTATGTATGTAAAACTTCATAAATATGTATATATATGTGCACATATATACTTGTTAACACCAAAAGTTTAAACACCAATCGCCTCCAATCCAAATTTATTTTAAATCATTTAACTTTTGTGGTTTTTCTTTGGGCAAAGCGGCAACACTTAACTGTTAGAAACTAACCACTTTCGGTGATAAACTGCAGCCAATTTAAATTTTTTTTTTTATTCATAAAACATTATGGGGAAAGTACGAAAAAGAACTGAATTTATTACTGCTAATTGAAAAGCAGTAAAATGAAATTTTTGAAATGAAAGTTTTCAGCCAGGTAAAAGTGAAATGAAATAAAATATTTGAAAAATTCATGTAAATTAAAAAAACAAAAACACAACCTCAAAATGATCTGAAGAGTATCTGAATGCTGTTAGAATAGTGAAATTTCTCATCTCGTCAAAATTTAGCTTGAAACCACAAGCTAGTCCTATTCAGCTACTAAACAAACTCTCGTCTACTCTCAAATCATTCATCATTTCTCTTCACAATTTGACTGGACAAAAGTTGCATTTACCTGAGAGGCTGTTTCAGGTCTACTCAAGATGTAAGCAGATGGTATGAGAGTGTTTATGATCGCTTCGAGAATTGCTTTCCTATCCACCCGCGTGGAAGCTTTGCCCACAGAAGCTGACGGATCGATAGAAAGGCTCGTGTCATCTTTTTTTTCTCTTGAATGGAGCTCCCTCTTCTTGTTCCAGTCATTAATGAGTCCAGTCGTTAATGAGTTGTTCCTCGTTACCGAATCAGGAAGAGAAAGATTCTCTCTTCTCTTTTCTTCTCTACATTAAACGTAATACCCGTTTGTGGTAAGTCATTTGCCGCCGGCATTCCCCATTACACAATGACGTAATACGCAAATTATGCTTCACAATTGTTTTTTCACTTTGCCCACAGACTTTTTTAGTAGGCAAATGAACCCAATATGCGCTCACTGCTTCAATCTCATAACCTACTCACCAACTCAAGCTGAAATGCAACTCAAATTGCCTTAAAGGTCTTGCCTGGCGAAATCGATTTCGTGAAAAGGCATTCAGCTCTTGGCACTTTCGAGTCATTGTTAACTGTATGAAGGCGAGCTGCCGCTGACCAACCAAGTGTGCACAGCATCAGCAACATCAATCGATCCAACACGGTTTATAGGCTTTAACTTGTTGCTTTGCTTTCTCGTTAATTTTTTTTTTTTTTTTAGAATTTCTGCCTTGTCCGGGTCTCTCTCTATAGATGGTTAATGGAGTTCTGTAATCACATGCTTCATCATCAAAACTACGTTTCGTAGTTGCATTTGTTGGAAATTACTTCGTCGCAACAATTTAAGGATTAAAGCATGAATGTACGTGCAACTCGTCGTAGAATAAGCTGAACATGATATAGTGGCACTCAGCGGCGATTGCAGTTGAGTAGTAAATGATGATGATGAAGATGACAGTGATGATGATGATGATGATTATGATATGGACGGTGATGGTGATTATGAAAGGGATTATGAGGCTTGTGAAGATAATGAAGATGATGATTATGGTTAGGCTGATGATGATTATGAAGATGATGACGATGTTTAAGAAGAGGATAGTGATGATTTTCGGTATAATTCGGGCATGCTGATGATGACGTCCAAGACTTTTGATGAGTTTGAGGAACATGATGATGCTGCTGATGACGTTGATTTGACCAATAATAACCGGTTCATCATTCGTCATCATTCGTCAGCATCAGCAACATCATCATCATCATCATCATCGTCATCATCATCATCATCTGTCACACAATATTTGCATTTTTATTTTTATTTTTTATTATAATTCTTCATGGTAGTCTTTCTCGTCATGCTTCTTCTCCACCAAGTGCAGCCCATCAATGTTTCTGTATCCATCTGCATCAACAATTCTCTTACGTAAAACACTTCATTTGCCTTTTGCCTAACCAGCGTTGTGACAATCATAGCTTTTAATCCGACTTCAGTAAAAATAAGAAAATTCATAAAAGGCCTGCTGCGGCAGGTAAGCCTCTTCTTAGCAATATTTTTTTTAGATTTTTTATATATTTTATTTATTTTGAAAATTTTTTTTTTTTGAATTTTTTTTATTGAAGTTGTCGCAACGCAGCCACACTAGCGCGCAATTACTGTCAATGCAGGCGATTTGTAATGGTGGATTTATATTTTTTGATTGATTTATGAGTTAAAAGCATCGGTTTTGTGTGCTTTTGTGAGGGTTATGTGTGTGAATGTGTGTGTATATATGAAGGCTGCCTTATTGTTGCGCTGCAGTTCGATTAGAGGTAAGATGTTTCTAAGGAATTTGAGTTAATTAAGTAGAATTTAATTTAAAAAAATTTTAATATTTTAATTAAATAATTTTTTATTAACAAAAAGCTAAAAAAAATATTTTTTTATGCTATTATGGTATATATGGTATTAAATTTCATTCTTAAGAATATATTTTGACGCCCCTTTCATCATTAATTCTGATTTTATTTCTTAGATTTTTTTACCCGAAAATTCCAAAAATATTAAAAACTATACAATTTTGATTTAAATTTTTTTATCCAATTTTTTTTAAATTTATTTCATTTTATTTTATTTTATTTTAATTTAATTTAATTTAATTTAATTTTATTTTATTTTGTTTTATATCATTTTATTTTATTTTGTTTTGTTTTATTTTATTTTAATTTTATTAAATTTTATTTTTATTTATTTTATTTTATTTATTGTTTTTTTTTCTTTCAATAAAAAACCGTTAACTCAAGTGAAAGTTTCAAACTGACTTCAGCTGACATAAAGTCCAATACTTGTTTATGCAAAATGCAAATTTTTCTCGTCTTCTTCTCCAGCAACAACTCACCTCGTTTATCCAACCCTTTAATCACGCTCCAACCAATAAAGCAATAAAACAATTTCACTTGCATATTTTTCACTACTCGCGAAATGCAAATTTGAATATCGCGAAATTGCTAATAAAATCAAAATTCGTTATGCCCTTTAAATCTATAAATGGACAGGCAAGTTACTCAAACCAAAAGAGCTTGGACCGACTTGCCCAGAAAAATGCCTTATATACGAAATAGCATGCAAAACCTATACTAGTCTGTATGTAGACAGATGTGTATATATGTAAATGTGTATATATTTACATCAAACAAACTGCATTAGTAAAACTAGTGCGCCTTGGTCGACTCGACTTCGACCTCAACTAAATGCGTTTCGAAGCGATTCGTCGCGATTTGCATTTAAATTTGGTTGGAATTGGTTTAGTTGCGCTTTTGCGAGCCTTAAGTGTTGCACAACCAAAGCACTGTAGCTAACGAAATGGTTGCTTGTGATCAAGTTTTACAAATAAAATAAAAAATAAAAAGTTAAAAATAAAATGAAATAAAATAAAATAAAAATAAAATAAAACAAAAAATTAATATAAAATAAAAAATAAAAATAAAAATTGAAAAAAATAAAAAAAATAAAAAAAAATAAAAAAAAATAAAATAAAATAAATTAATAAAATAAAATATAATAAATAAAAAATATAAATAAAAATAAAAATAAAATAATATAAAATAAAATAAAGTGAACTAAAAATAAAATTGAATAAAATAAAACGAAAAAATTAAAATAAAATAAAAATGAATTAAAGTAACATAAAATAAAATAAAATAAAATAAAATAAAATAAAATAATATAAAATAAAATAAAATAAACTAAATAAAATAAATAAATATAAAACAAAATATATTAAAAATTAAAATAAAAATTAAATTAAATAAAATTAAATTAAAAAATTAAATTAAATTAAATTGAATTAAATTAAATTAGATAAAATAAAACAAAATAAAATAAAATAAAATAAAATAAAATAATATAAAACAAAATAAAATAAAATAAAATAAAATAAAATAAAATAAAATAAAATAGAATAAAAAATAAAGCAAAAAAAAAAAAATTTGAAAAATAAAATAAGATAAAAATTAATTAAATAAATTAAAAAAAAAAAAAATTAAAATTAATTTAAAAATAACAAAAATTAATTTAAATAAATTAAAATAAAATAAAATGATTTAATAAAATAAAACAAAAAATGATATTATATTAAACTAAATTAAATTTAATTAATTAAAATTAAGTAAAGAAATAAAATAAAATTAAATTAAATTAAAAAAATAAAGCGAAATCTAATAAAAAATTAATAAAAATAAATTAATTTAAAAAAATTAAAAATTTAATTGAACTAAATCAAAATTAATTAGTTTAAATTATTAAAAAAGTAAAAATATGGAAAATATGAAAAAATTTACTTAAAATCAAATTATTTAAATTAAATGAAACTTTATAAATTAAATAAAATTCAAATAAAATAAAACATAATAAAATTAAGTAATTAATAATTGATTATATCAAAATTAATTAAAACATCACATAGCACCACACCTCAACCCACACACCAATTAGCAGTTGAAGAAAAAAAATTTGTTAAACGAAAACTCATTAAATCCATATTAAGCAGCTGTTGCACCTCTCATGGTAACATATCAATGCAAACTAAAGCGTTAGCCAACCGTTATGCCCGACACACATGCACACACACACACACACATGCCACACATGCTTTGTCGCTAATTGCCGCCATTCCTCATTCCTCAAGTGTATTAGCCAAGCCTTTTACAGGCTGCCGAGCTTAAATTCGAAACGAAAACCGTTGAGTATTATTTTGAATGCAACGCTAAGTGGCAGCACACAAACGTTTATGAATGTATGTATGTACGCTTGTATGTTTGCTTTTTTTTGCCGCTGCAAGCATTTAACTAATGCTGCTGCTACAGATTTTGCATTATTTGCACAGACATACACCCACATACACATACATATGTGCATGCTGCACACTCTAGCTGTAACTAGCCATTTTGTGGCAGGCAAACGTCAAAGTATTTAGCTCCAAAAGAACCAAAGCTAAATCCTAAAGCAAAGCGTTAGCTACAACGACAAAAACCAGGCTGAAAAGGATGTGGTGAATGAAGAGAGAGAACAAAAAAAAAACAGCAACAACAACAGCAATTGTGCAAAAATAGTGAAAAATGCATTTCGCATTCAATTTGCCATGATTTATTCCACTCAATTATTGATGAGGCAGAGCAAATGCCAAACGAACGTGCCGCATAGCCGCAAGAACAACAAAAACAACAAAACACAGAACTCAGAAAAAGAGTTGCGGGTTTTGGAAATCGCAAAGTCCTAAATAAGTACTATGTACGTATGTGTTTGTGTTTGGGGCGGGTTTGAATGGATGGATTGCCGCTTTGGCCATTTGGTGTTGCGCGCAAATCCATCAGTTGCGAATGCGCAGCAAATTCATTCGTCAAAAGTAGCCATGACGATGGATAAAGAGCATACTTATGTAGATTGTGGTGCATTCACAATGAGGTAGTAGGAGAAAAAAGCAGCAAAAGCGATGAGATCTGGGAATACTTTACGGAAAACTTTTCAGCCCATAAGAATGTGAAAAAATGGAAATGAAAAAAAAAATGTAATTTTTTTCTTATTTTACTTTATTTTATTTAATGTAATTTAATCTAAAATAATTCTAATTTTATTTTTTTTAATTTTTTATTTTTTACATTTTTATATTCTTTATTATTTTTTATTTAATTTTAATTTTTTTGTTTGATTTTATTTTAATTTATTTTATTTTATTTTAATTTTATTTAATTTAAAAAGAATTTTTGTTTCAATTCATATTATTTTATTTTATATTGTTTTATATTGTTTTATTTAATTTTATTTAATTTATTTTTTTTAAATTTAATTTAATTTTTTTTTAATGTAATTTTATTTTATTTTATTTTATTTAACTTTTTTATATTATTTCATTTTATTTTATTTTATTTCGGTTTTTATGTTTAAATTTTTTTGTTTATTATCTATATTTTATTTTATTTTATTTTATTTTTTTTATTTTAATTTAGTTTCAATTTATTTTTTAATTATTATTTTTATTTTTATTTTATTTTATTTTGATTTAGGTTATTAATTTTTTTTTTATTTTATTTTTTTTTTATTATTATTATTTTTTTATTTTATTTTATTTTATTTTATTTTTTTTTCTGATTTAATTTTTTTTTTTGGTTATTTTTAATTTTTTATATTTTATTTTATATTTTTGTATTTTTTATTTTATAATATTTAGTTTTTAAAAAAAATTTTTTTTAATTTTTTTTTTTTTTATAATTTATTTTTTTTTTTTGTAATTTTTTTATATTTAATTTTTTTTTATATTTATTTTATTAATTTTATTTGACTTAATTTTTTGTTTGAATTTTATAATTTTTTTATTTTTTTTTGTAAATTTTTATATTAATTTATTTTATTTTTTTCTTTATTTAATTTAATTTTTAATTTATTCTATTAATAAATTTTTTACTTGTTTTAAACGGAAATTATGAGAATTTCCTACTGGGTCATTACACCAAACGCATGTCTGCACTCGCTGTTGAGCTGACGAATGTGAAAAATATGCACAATTTTGGTAGGTTTTAGTAGAAAATAAATAAGTGTACACCAACAACTACAACAACAATCAAAGCTTACAAACAAATATTTCAAAGCACCATTGAGCCATGAGCCTTCCAGCCATTCATACTCATGCAACACAAAACAACAGCACCAATTGACGCTGCCACAACTGAAGATTAGTGTCCCCAGGGTAACCTCCGACATATGATGGTTAGAATGGCCTAAAAAAGGAGCTAACTAGAGGAAAAATTGCGCACAAAGTAGTTGAGAGCAAGGAGAGAAAAGAGTAATAAAACCAAATCTAGTCAAACCAAAGCCGGAACACTATGCCAAAGCACATATGCCAGTCCAGGCAGTTGATATGACCACAAGCTGAAGAGTGTGTGTACATATATGTATATACAATATGTACAACTGTGTGTGTGGGATGCATTGAAGGTTTGTGCGGCCAGCGGCTGATATGGGCGGCAGTCCAAAATGGGCGTTAAGTATTCGCGCCTTGCGCCTGGCAAATAAGATGAAAACGTTTAAACGTGATAATAGCGAAAAATAAAAATAGAAAAAAAGAACGGAGAAAATCGCCGCTATGTTGCTTGGGTGGACAAGCGTTTTCAAACTTTGATGGATAGCTGTAAATTCAACTATTTTCTTTTTCGATTTTTCTCCAATTTATCGGCGCGCTTTTTTTTACCCTCAAGCCAGCAAAGCCATTTAGCAAAGTGACGGAGTTGTTTGGCGGAAATGCTGTAGATGTCAGTGTGTGTGGGTAATTGAGAAGAATTTTTTTTATAAACGTTTAGTAAACAGTTTTCACACTCTTTTTTATGAACTAAAGTGTTGGTAGCCAGAACTAATGGAATTGATTATTTCTTACTTAAAGGATTAGTCGGTTCAAATCGTATAGAAAATCATTTAATACTTTCAAATATGCCGTTATTTGACACTAACAAAAAGAGAAGAAGTAAAGAAAATAAAACACGAAAAAATTAATAAGAAGACGCCGCAACAGCCGAGTGTTTAGCATTGCGTACTAAAATTCGGAAGACCTGAGTTCAGTAATAACAGAAAATAAATTTTACTAAATGCGGTCACCCCTCGGCAGGGAATGTCAAAAAAAATAAAAGCCAAAGAATGTTCTTCCGAATGATAATAAACATTTCCCATTAAATTTGAATTTTCTGTGTTTTTTCTTCTTTAAAAAAGTAGGGAACCCCGAAATGGATCACCCTTTATATATAATTCGCAGTTTTTTTTTCGAATTTTAAATTTTTTTCGCACAAATTTTAAAAATATTCATTAGCCTTACCGCCACTTGGAAGGCATTTATTCCACGCCATATACAGCGCGCGCGCGCTCTCCCTCTCCTGCGCTCGAAATGCATGCATGCATAGTTATGAAAAATTTGGCGCAGAGGAATTTCATAATTTGATAGTTTGTGCCTGTGCCTGAGACGACGATGTTGCTGCTTATGAAACTTTAGTGCTCTGCCTGCTGCTGCATTCATAACTCTGCCAGGGCTGACTGAGTGTGGGCTTGCTTTGCCATTTCTACTTGCCTCTAAATGACATTTGTTTGCTGATTTCTTCTGCCTCTTCCACTTCTTTTTAGTTTTTATTTGCTTTTATATTTTTCTTTTTCTTTTATTATTATTTTTGTCTTTTCTCTTTATTTGCTTGCTGCTTGCCTTCGTCTGCGCTCACTCCTTTTGAATTCAAAATTTTATGTGGAATTTTATTTTATGAAATTTATATGCGTACGTGCGCAAAATTAGCAAAGCAGCAGGCGGTGCAATGCAAGGATGGAAAAAAGCGGTGAATAAAAATTAAATTCTATATGACGTAGCAACACTGCGCAGTCGTAACAAATTATGTTGGATTTTTTCCACTTTTATTTTTATTTTTATTTTTATTTTTTATTTTTTTGGTCATACGTGCGTTGCAAATGTGACGCTTAAATTAGGCATTAAATGGGAAGAAATGAACGCAGACAACAGCAATAATAAGAAAAAAGCAACAACAACAACAAAAAGCAGCAAACCACAGCACTATATGAAATGAGTTGGCATATCGATCTATGTCTGCCCAGCAATTCCAATGAAAATGATGACTTCGATGACTTCAATGACTGCAATCACAGCAGCTTCTTCAACGAAGAGCCTACCTTCACTGTCTGTCTCTCGGCAACATTGTTGTTTAACGCCGCGGCTGCTTTTTTTTTTTACCATTGAAGCTTTGACCATCTATGGCCATGCTACAGCTCCACCTTCACACACACAGCCGTTGGCTTGAACGATCATCAATATCACTCCATCACTTAACAATATTTCTTTGCTTGATATTCGTTGATTGACAGTTGCATCGTTCAACTTGTGGCAATTTTGTGGCTTGATCAATGACATACACACAAGCACAGACGTGTATGGATAGTCACAGCGGCAGCAAAGAATTTTGAGCTTGCTCATTGTTCGCTCATTTATATCCTTCTTTTACTCCTTCGCTTATTTGTGCGGTTTTTTGCTTGAATATTTTTTTTATTTTGTGTTTTTTTCGTTTTCTTTCTCCTTTAAATTTTAATTTTTTATTATTTTATTTTTTTATTTTTTTATTTATTTTTTTTTTTTTTTTGGTTCGCAGGTTCGCTGGTCTCAGCCAATTTATGAATTATTTATTTATGTGTTTCTTTAAATGCCATAAATGCTCATTTATAATACAAAGTTAGCCATGGCTGTAAGAGGAATTCTTGTGTGTCATTATTGAAAAATTCATATATTGTTGCATTACTTATTCTAATACTTTTTTATTTTTAAATATATTACTAATTTTTTGTGCAATTTCTTACTTTTTTCCCTTCTCTTGTCTTTCTTTGCAGGTAAATATTGCAAATTTCTTGGAATTTTTTCTTCAATATACTCATAATCGTTGAACGTGCTTTTGGTAGGCGCGCACATAATTTGATGTGGCATGCAACATTGTTATTTAATGATTGTTAAATAAAGGTAAATGCTTATTGGTTTTAGTTTAAAAAGTAAAAAAAAAATGCGAAAAAATTAAAATTAGGAAAAAAAAACTACAAACGAAGGCTCTTCAATCCCGTGAAGATTTGAGTATACTGTGTCCTTTGAATCATAAAGTGGCTTCCTCTATTTTTGAAAGCTGTCATTTTGCTAAAAGCTGTCGTTCTGGAACTCAACTATTCAGGTTTTTTTTTTTTTTTTTTTTTTTGGTGGCCGAAGGCTGAGTCTGCTAAAGATACTGCTACTTCCCAGTTTATGCAGCATGCACGATTCGTACTGCCCACTAAGGAAGGGTACACCTCATTCGTTTCCACGCTCAATCAGTATTCTCATACCACATTGGCTACTTGCGGAGCAATACGTCTACATAATAAACCCTTAACTCCGTATGCAGTTCACTGGTCCCACGCTATCGTCGCTAGATATTTTTTCGCAGGACCAGCTTTAGCAAGATTGGCTCTTAATGGACAACTGATCTGTTCTATCCTTCGTTATGTCTTCTTCTTTTTTTGGCTACTGCGTTGCCGTTCCTTTATACTCAATTCCTGGAGAGCGATTGCCCAAACCAAATTTTCACTTTATTCCACACGTTTCTACTTTGTGTGAAGTGGTGCACAGTCGTTCTCTGGAGAACCCGTTCTTTAATGAGGCTCTCTATCTATATCTATACTCTCTACTTCATATTTCGTGCAGGAAAAGAAGATGTGCTGCGCTTTTTCGCTACTTACACCACAGAAAGAACAATCTGTCCCATCTCATTGAGGTATTCTCTGAAGCAACCGTGTCCGGTCAGTAGCTGCGCCAGGTAGTTAGCCGTCTCGCCGTGTTTTCTCTCCATCCCGGGCTTGTATTTTACCGATTAGCTTGTACGTACATCTACCTTTCTCTGCTATGTCCCAGCGTCTCTGCCACTCATATTGACTTTTCAGTCTTTCTGCGTTCCGCTCTTCTGTTGTGAGTCGCCCTCCAATGCTTCTGCATCTATAGTGTAAACTCTTTTGAGTTCCATTGCCATTATAACTGGTGACATGATGCGACACCGTGCGGAATCCCATGATAACTCTGATTGCACTAAGCCTGGTCACAGATTTTGCTTTCTTGGCATAAGTTGTATTCTGCATTGCTGGTCCCCGGTGATCGGTGCCCCATACATTATCACCGACTGACTTACTTTAGCCAGAAATTCTCGGTTGCTCTGGCTTGGTCCGCCAATATTAGTCATCATCCTCGACAGGGCCGCTGTTATTCGCCCTACCAAGTTCTTCGGACAATAACCGGTCAGAACTCCCAATATGTCCGAGAATGATCATGCGATGGTAAAAAGTTACCCTGACCTACCGCGGTCCACCTTGGGACAGAAGGATTTCGAACCGCGCAGGCTGAGGAGCTAGCCCCACGCTCGCTGTATTTTTTCAAGGCACACCTCTCCATAACCAGACCGCATGTTGACAGAGAAGCGCCCAATTGTGCTTTGTCCGGTATTAACGAAGCGGTGCGAGCAAGTACTCATGCGAATTTAGTTCTGAAAAAAGTCAACGCCACAGACAGTGGTGACAAGATCCCATAGTTCGAGTAGCTCGTAATGCATCACAGATGAGGAGAAGAGCCACGCGTTGAGGAATTTCCAGCTTTCCAGCTAAAGTAGTATTTTCTAACAACTTCAACCATATAGAAACTGCGATCCCGCAGCAGTATAACGCTGCCGATGTGTCCTTCCTCGGTTTTTGCTTTCCAAAATAATTTACTTTCTAGAAGTGTCTTCAGGCGAATGACCTCTATCGAGGGGAGATTGCTGCTGGGCTTCTGATACGATCGGGTTTTATGGGGGATTTATGACAAGGTCAGTTCTGCCCGCCGAACCTGTTACCACATTTGGGTCAAACAGAGTACTTAAGAATTTGGAATGTTATTAAGCGCCCTCTCAATATCGAGAGGAAACCCCGCACGGCAAAAATCTTATAATGAATTGCTACCTCTATCAATTTTGCAGTGGTATGTGAGAGACTCAACTCAGCGTAAAGCCCACGAAAGGAAGTTCCAAAGAATGTTTGTTACACTTTCTATACAAATCAATCATCCTTTCCCGGGGTTTTCAGTAGAAAGAAGGATAAAGTAAATGGTGAAAGAGCTTTTTAGTAACTGCGACATCTGCCGACTTTCGCAATGAAAACATCTCTGCTTAAGACGAGCAAAACGAGAAGGGGTTGAGCCCTTCACGGAAACGCCTTAATGTAGCAAACCATTTGTCGAGGCGAGTGCACGGCGCTTTCATTATTATAATCTTTTATTTGTATTAGTTGCATAACCGTTATTCAAATATAAACTTTTTTTTTCAACGCCGCGCGTGCCTTTTCATAAAATTTGAGTTGTGCACTTTTGCTGCGCAGTCCAACGGATACACAAACACACAAACACACACTCACTCGGTAACTGTTTGTAAGTAGTTATGAATTTTGTTGTTGTTGTTGTTGTTTTGCTCTCACATGAATATATGAGTCTTTTCTCGCAAGTGTACGTGCGTTGCATTGCGAAATTTGCACAAAGCGAAAACAACAACAAGAAAAAATGTGTTAAACTAAAGTTTTAAAAGTAAATAGAACAAAAAACTAAGAGAAAAGAGAGAACGCGCAGCACGGACAGTCGCGACGGAGTCTACATATGCAGGGGTGGCGGTCTATTTCAGCAGGATACTGAAGGAACGAGAGTTAGCTGAGCAGCTACTAGAAGGGGACTCGCAGTGTTTTTGGAGGTTTTTTTTTTCTAATTTTTGTTTTTTTTTTTTACTCTCCTGAATATACATAAGCGCGCTGTGTATTTTGCATTTTCCGCCGCTTAACAAAATGCTGCAAAATGTTTATGGAAATTGCTTGGCATACAAGTATGGGAGTAGTACTGAAATATATATGTAAAGGGTGATCCATTTCGATATTCCCAAATTTTTTAAAGAAAAAAACACAGAAAATTCAAGTTTAATTGGGAATGTTTACTATCATTCGCAAGACCATTCTTTCGCATTTATTTTTTTGAAGATTATCTCTTTCAAATGCAGGCCGCGGCTGCGTCACAGATGGTCCATGCGTTGAGTGCAATTTTCGAGGACTCGTTCGGTCATTTCGACTGGTAACTGCCCTATGACACGCGTGATGTTTTGCTCCAAGACCTGAACCGAAGTGAGATTGTCCGCATAAACTTTAGACTTTACATATCACCACAGGAGAAAGTCCAGCGGTATGATATCACTCGATCTGGTGGTCAATCGACCGGTCCAAAACGTGAAACTATCTGCTCACCGAAGTGTTCTCTCAATAAATCCATTGATTGATGCGATATGTGGGAAGTGGTGCCGCCTTGTTGAAACCAAATGAGGCGCCGATCACGAGCTTCAATTTCAGACATCAAATAGCCGTTATCACCGGCATCATTTTGGAGGAAATATGGACCGATGATTCCACAAACCACACCAAAACGTTGTTTTTCTGATAGAAATGGCAGCTCTTGAATCCCTTCTGGGTGCTCTTCGTTCCAAATGCGGTAGTTTTGCTTGTTAACATACCCATTGAGTCAGAAATGGGCCTCTTCGCTGAACAAAATTTGGCTCGAAAACATCGGATCTTCTTGGAACTTTTCAATAGCCCACAAAGCGAAGCGATATGTTGCTTGGGAAGGTCGCACCGCCTCAGTTCTTGCATAAGCTATAGTTGGGACGCTTTCAACTACGGCCGCTGTATTTTCTTCACTGCGTGCTGGATGTGGTTTATTCGGTCGAATATTATCCAATAATGAATGCTGGGGGAGGGTCTCCACAGGGGTGATGGTGTTGCGAATAGTACGCTCAGTAGGCCGATTATGTCGACCATAAGTTGAGCGAAGCGTGCGAAACACATTCTTTACAGAACGTGAGTTTTCGTATGAAAGTTGAATGATTTGTAAACGTTGTTGAGACAGCCGTGAGTCTCTCCATGATGAAATGCCAAACAATGCTGAACGAAAATAACATGACAGCTTGACACGACTCACGTGTGTTCTGTCAAAAAAGGGCTGCTGAAAAAAGGACCTCTACTTGGATCACCTTTTATATGCGAAGCTCTACATGTGCTTATATGTAAGTATGCTTGCTTTCAACTAGACGTCTTGTGGCACGTTCCGTTGCGTTGCACGTATTTTGTTTTTACTTCCACATGGGCCGCATATATGAAAGTGTGGAAATGCACATATATACTTACGAGCATATGCATATATGTGTTCAGCTGTGTGTTCATTGCCAACAATGCTGCTCGCATTTTAATTTATGACTTTGTATTTATTTAAATTAGGAACTCATTAGGAGTTGGTAACGCCGTCTGGGTCCAACAAAAAACCACTCCACTTTCCGTCACTGCGCCGTCGTCTACTCGCCCGCGTTAGCTCAGGCAGCCAGTCGGCGAGTCGGCGAGTCAGCCTGCATTACATTAAACACAACCATCAGCATTGGAGGTTATGGCGCACTTCAGCCTGTGTCGCCTGCTCGTTTTGCTTGCAACAATTTACTGCCCACGCTGCTTGAGTTGTTGTTATTTCTACTTTTTTTCTTTACTTTCCTCTGTACGCCTTACGCCAGGTTATTTTCGCCCATTTTTATGTCATTACCATTTTAGAGCTTGGCATTTTTTCAAGCGCCACTACAGTTATTTGCCTCAATGATATGTGTCTTCTGTTGTGATGTGGGTGGGCTGTTAAGTACTCATACACACATACATACGTTCATATTTAACTATATAAAGACTGTTGACGTGTGTCCACTAAGACTCTACCTCTGACATCCTTCTAAACATTGGGCTTTAACAGACTCGCCTAAGAGGCTAAGTGTCTATTAGCGAATTGAGTCATGTTGGCATATAAATTTTAAATTTCTGCCTCGAAGGCAACAACAGCAACGCATAAGAGCATAAATTTTTAAGCTAGCTTTTGAAACGATGCAGATGGAAATGAATGCTAATATTGACTATATTTGAAAAATCAAAATAAATTATAGGAAAAATATTTTCCCAAACTACCAAAAAAATGGTACGCCATAAATAATGTTAAGCCATAAATATGCGCAGACATGATAATTTTTCATTTGTATTACTAAAATTTTAGATAGAAACTAAAAAAATTTGTTGCCATAAAATATGTCTTGACATAAAAAAAATTTTATATGCCTTATAAAATTTATATATATGTGAAACATTAAAATTTTTCAAAACTTTCGTACAAAGTGGGATAGCCAAAAAATATGTTCGCCCATGGAAAATTGTTTCTTCCATAAAATGTTGAAATTTTATGCAATCTACTATGAAGCTTTTATGAGAAAAATGTTTATATGTTGAAATACGAAAATATAGTGGACCTAAAGAAAACAAACTCAAAGTGTAAGCAACAAATTTTTATTCAAATTTACAAAAATGGTCTGCCATAAATGATGTTAAGCAATAAAATAAGTGCACATACGAACTTTTCGTTCGTGCTTTCAATATTTTTATTATTATGTGATAATTCTTAACATAATTGAAAAAAATGTTGCCATAAAATATGTCTAGACATGAAAAATTTTCAAACCTATAAAATTATTTATGAAAATTTTTAAATCGATAAAAAACTCATGAAAAAACATGTTTATTCACACTTCAAAAATGGTGTACCATATAAATGTCTAGCCATTTTTGAACACAAAAACTTTATTTATCCTATTTTGAGTAGATACGAGATACATATGCATATATTTTTTTCAAAATCTCCTTTTTTTTTTTGAAAAAAAAATTAAAAAATATGCAGCCATACAATATGTCTTAATATGGCAAATGTTTAGTCTTATAAAAATTATTTAAACCATATTTGACGTCAAAGTTTTCATCGAAAATAGTTAAAAATAAATAAAAAAATAAAAAAAGCTTTTTCAAATCGGCTTTCAAAACTGTTAATACGAAAAATGTTTAGCCATAAATTATGTCTAAACAGAAATTTAAAAAAAGTTTGAAAAATAATTTTTTACATAAAATTATTACAGTTTTTAAAAATATCGAACAAATTCGTAAGAAAATTCTTCTTCTTCTTTGGCATAAGCACCGCTTACGCCATTATAGCCTCGTCAAAAATAGCGCGATACTCGTTTCTTCTTTTTGTTGTTTGACGCCAGTTAGAAATACCAAGTGATACCAGGTCGCTCTCCACTTGAACCTTCTAACGGAGGAAAGCCGTCCTCTTCCTCTGCTTCCGCCAGCGGGTACTCCATCGAATATTTTAAAAGCTGGAGCGCTTTCATCCATTCGGACGACATGACTTAGCCAGGCGTAGCCGCTGTCTCTTGATGCGCTGAACTATGTCAATGTTGTCGTATAGCTCGTAGAGCTCATCGTTCCATCGTCTGGGGTATTCACCGTTGCCAACGCGCAAATGACCGTAAATCTTCCACAAAACTTTTCTCTCGAAAACTCCTAAAGCCGAATCATCGGATGTAGACACCTCTGCACCATATATCAGAATGGGAATGATGAGCGACTTGTAGAGTTTGGTTTTGGTTCGTCGAGAGTGGACTTTACTTTTCAATTGCCTACTGGTCCAAAATAGCAGCTGTTGGCAAGTGTGATTCTACGTTGGATTTCAAGGCTGACATTGTTGGTTTTGTTAATGCTGGTTCCCAGATAGACGAAATTATCTACGTCGTCGAAGTTATGACTGTCAACAGTGACGTGGGAGCCAAGTCGCGAGTGCGATGACTGTTTATTTGATAACAGGAGATATTACGTCTTGCCCTCGTTCACTACCAGATCCATTCACTTCGCTTCTTTGTCTAGTATGGAGAACGCAGAACTTACGGTGCGGTTGTTATGAGCAATTATATCAATATCATCGGCATACGCCAACAATTGCACACCCACACGATAAAGAGTCTCCTTGTCTGAAACCTCGTTTGGTATCGAACGGCTCGGTGAGGTATTTCCCGAAGCTGATAGCGCTTCTAGTATTATCCAGCGTCAGTTTACATAGCCGTATGAATTTCCTTATCGTGTTGTCGAAGGCAGCTTTAAAATCGATAAAAACGTGATGTGTATCGATTTTTTTTTTCTCTCGGGTCTTCTCCAAGGTTTGGCACATGATGAATATCTGGTAAATGGTGGATTTGTCAGGTCAAAAGCCAAACTGATAAGGTCCGACCAGTTTGTTGACGGTGGGCTTTCACACAATATGCTAGATATGACCTTATATGCGATATTAATAAGACTTCTCCCACGATAATTGGCACAGACCGTGGGGTCTCCCCCTTTTCGGATTGGGCAGAGCACACTTAGGTTCCATTCGTCAGGCATGCTTTCGTTCGACCATATTCTGCAAAGAAGCTGATGCATGCTAATTGTCAGCTCTTCGCTGCCGTATTTAAGAACCCAAAAATGGCTTACCAAAAATTTTAGCTTGACATGAAATTTGTTTTGACATAATGTTGAAATAAATATCAAATTTTTTAATATTTCTTAAGTTTTATAATTAATGTCATGCCATAACATATCTCCAGAAATAAAATGGTATGACATAAAATATGGCAAGCCATAAAAATGTAAATTTTTCTTTTTTGTTTCTAATTAAGCAAAGAAAAAATTCACAAAAAAATTTCATTGCCTGCAATCAACCGCATACATTGTGCGCACACCTACATATACCTATGCATTTATCAACAATTTTCTACTTGCGCTATTTCATGCAATTATACACTATATCATAAACTATAAACTTTTAATTCGTGCAACAACAACAGAAAAAATGGCGCGCTCATCAAACAACTGCAATGTTGCCTTGCAATGCACCATGAGAATATGGTTAGGAGTGGTATTAAATTAAATGAAATGGCTACTACCTACCACACTTCGTTTGGTACATCATATTACATTGTAATTGTATTTACTTATGTTGTTGCACGTGCAACATAATACTGTTGTTTGCTACCACATTACTCATGCCCATTTTTGTTAACACACGAATCAAGCGCGTACATATTTCATTTGGCAATTTGCTAGTCTTTAATCCTTTTTCGTGTGCACTGCATCGCCAAGTAGACTGCTGCTAGCAACACATACACTTACATACATATATACGTATATGGTACAACACCATACAAATGACACCCACAACTACTCATTGTTATTGAAATGAGTTATACTATCCAGCTGGCGTATACCCTTTATCTACGATTTACTCGCTTACAATCGCCCTTTGCGTGGTTGCTTCCCGCCTGAGGCTCTCTCCGCGGTTTCATTGTTATCGGTTATCGTCGCAGAAAAAGCGTAAATTCGACTTTGAATTCAAACGTTTTCAACAATTAATTTTGAAAAACGTTCCGACGTCAACGCTTTATATGCATTTGGCTGAGTGGCAGCAAAGGGAGGGCGATCCCTTTTAAAAAAAAAAAAAAAAAGCAAAAATCGCGTATCAACTTCTATTACTCCGGCTTTGTAATTATGTGGTACATTGTGCGCATGCGTATAGCTTTTCATTTCCTACTTTGTTACAGCGCGCGCGCGCCCAAAATAAGTGATCTCTTGGCAGCGATAAACTCGACTTGCTTGGCTTGGCTTGCTGATTACTCGACTGGCTTTTGGCTTTGCGCATTTGCCTTTGACTCTGACTTTGGCTTTGGTAGCTGAGCATGCTGAGCGGCGTTTTTTTCTTTATTTTCTTTTTTTTTTCCTTTATCTCATGACTTGGGTGTGGATTTCTGTGTTACTCTGCTTGTGCGCGGCGCGCTCACGCGCATGCGCAGCTAAATTATATGCTTTTAAAAAGCACTTAAACGTAATTGGATTGTGTGTAGTAGACAAGCGATGCCGCTGATGTTGCCGCCTGAATTATTAGTGCACGCGTATGCCGTCGGTACATGTGTAGTGTTGTAATTTTGGGTTTCGTTGTTGTATGTAGCGCACTTATACATATGAAAAAAACCTCTTTTTGTTAAAAAAATACGTATATTTGTAGGAGCCACAAGATATTGTAAACTTAAGCTTAGCAAATTTTTATTTATAAGCTTTAATTGCATATTACTGTAGTCGAAAAAAAAAGCAAACAACAACAACGTAATATTAGCTTAATGCATAATTTATTTCGAAGCTGATCGTATGCCATTTAAACTGAAACATAATTTATTTTAAAAAAAAATTAACAAATACGCCGCACTGTAATATAATAGCATGACAAGCAAAACTGTCTTAACACAAAAAATGGTATGACATAAAATATGTTGTGACACAAAATGTGGTATGACATCAGTCGCAGAAAATTTTAATTAATACATAAAACGTTATTTCATTTTCTAACATAAAAATGCTTCGCTATAAAAAATGGCATGACATTGTACATGGTAAACAAAATTTTCATCTCTGCAGAATTTGCGAAACCAAAAAAACTTAAATTAATACATTTTTTCAACAACACATACAAATGTAGGTATATCATCGGCAATAATAATATCTTTTTTTTCCTCAAAAACTAAAAATCTATAAAATTAAAATAATTTCATTGTACATATGGGCATTAAACTCACACTCGCTTGCCAATTACGAATATTTACCATTTTTTTCGAATAATTTTTTTTTACCAATTTCGTTATAAACATTAATGCAAATTTGAAATTTACAACAGCGAAGCAAACAGATATGCATTAAAAATTTACACCATTAACGGAAATGCCTAATGACTGGACATTAAAAGAGGAAATAAATTATTGCTTTGTAATTAGGCGTAATTGCTTTAATGCGCCAAAAAAAAATGCGATGAAAATGTAAATAATTTATTTAAATTTCAAATACCACTTTTCGACATTATATTTTTCTGAAAATAAAATGCTAACATTATTGTATTTCGTTTTTTTAATTTGATATATTTAAATTTTTTATTTTATAATATAATTCAATATTGTTTTACTTTATTTTAAATTAATTATTTTATTTTATTTTTATTTATTTTTTATTTATTTTTTTTATTTTTATTTAATTAAATTTAAAAAAAAAAATTTTATATTTTTAATTTTTATTTTCATATATATTTTTAATTATTTAATTTAATTTAATTTAATTTAATTTAATTTTATTTTATTTTAGTTTTTGTTGTTGTTGTATTTGGTTTTCATTAATTCAATTTAATAATATTTTTAATTATTTTAATTTTATATATAAAGAAATATTGAAAGTAGGATTGCTTGCGAAAAATATTTAAAAGACAACATCCATGATTCCCCATCTTCATATAGGCCTATCTGTTTGCTCGACACAGCGGGAAAAGTGCTTGGGAGATTAATTAAGCCCAGAATAGAGACAGCCTTCTCTACCTCAGGGGGCCTCTCTCCAAAACAGCCTGGCTTCCGACCCGTTGTGTCAAAACTATGTTCCATAAACGACGTTATAAAAATTTTAGAAACTGCCCATCGTGGTTGTCATATTTTTAAACCCATTTTACTCCTGGCCAAGTTGGACCTTCGAAATGCCTTTAACAGTGCTAAATGCAGCGAAATGATCCATGCCCAGAAAAAGGTTTTCAATACTCCGAGCTACATTAATTAACGATAAGAAGCCATTTGAAAAACCGGGTGGTAGTGTACCAGATCACCTATGGCCCGCGAGAAATGATCATTTCCTCAGGTGCCTTGTGCCACGATATTAAAACTCCAAATGCCTGACGACACATTCTTAGTTAGACGGGCATAGGAAACTACACCAAGTGGTAATTAGAACTCCAATCTGACTAGACTCATACGGTCTCAAGATAGCCACTGCGAAAAGTAAGCTGCTCTTATTAACAATTAAGCAACTTTCACTGGAAATAAGGCTAAAACCCATATTTTTTTCGACACAAAAGGATCATAAACTAACTCGGCGTAAGGCTATACTCGCAATTGACATTCCGGGCGCAGGTACAATACGTCGCAACAAAAGCCGAAGAGATAACAGTGCAACTTAGCCGACAAATCGTCTAGCATTAGAGGAGCAACACAACAAAGAAGAGAATTGCTCTTGTCCACCATCGCAAGCATTCTTCTACGAATATATGATGCAGAAGTCTGTACAGAAACGCACAAAATCAACCA
This sequence comes from Neoceratitis asiatica, assembly GCA_030068015.2. Classification (NCBI taxonomy): domain Eukaryota; kingdom Metazoa; phylum Arthropoda; class Insecta; order Diptera; family Tephritidae; genus Neoceratitis; species Neoceratitis asiatica. The sequence continues at coordinate 78,874,527 of CM061527.1, forward strand.
TAAATGCAAGATATTGAGTAGAGTAAAACATTTGGCAGCCCTGATAGAGTTCTCAGCTTACCAAACAGCGTCGGGCTCGGCATTCTCAACAATAAGTAGATGCATACCAATCAAGCTCCTGGCTATTGGGCGAAAAAAGATCTGGGAGCTAAAAAGGCACTGGCAAGATAGAATTAAAACAAATATTAGAGAAAGGGTGAGTTCAGAAACTCTCTCAAAATTGCAAAATAATTGAACAAATGAGTCTAGAGGTAGAAGGAGGAAAAAATTAATTTAAAACCTGCAGTAATGGATCAGCAGAGACTTCGGGAATAAAATTAAGTTATGTCACGCAAATGCTATCCGGGCATGGCTATTTTAAGATGGAAATATTTCCTCAGAATGAAAAAAAAACACACAATCCGAAGTGTATCGACAACGACTCGGAAAGTGGAGTGTACACGATGGCAAGAACGGCGAACCACACTAGCAGAAGTGACCGGTGCGATAACAGTAGAAAACGTAGTTGGAATTATGCTACCTAGTATTTTGTCCGCACTCCGAAAGTCACACTGTTTTCTACACCTCGCCCATAGAAAAAAATGTTAATATTATAATTTTAATTTTTTATTTTAATAAATTTTGTTGCTTCTTTTTTCAATTATTTTTATTAATATATATATTATATTTAATTTTTTATATATATATATAATTTTATTAATTTTTGTTATACAATTTATAACAGTAAAAGCCAGAATATAACTAAAAGAAAGAATTTAATATTATTATACAAGACACGTCTCGAAATGGCACGCAGAAAGGTCAAATGACTATAAAATAGCTGAAATATGGACCACAAAAATAAAGAAAATATGCGTATAAATAGATGAAAAAATATTAGCGAGGCCAAAAATAACAAAAATATATGTGTAGCAAAGACATAACGAAATGATTTTATGTTTATTATTATTAGGATTCATTGAATGCGGATTATCTGCCAGCGGCGGTGGTAGCTAAATGCTGTTGCCTATAAAAAAAGAAAAAAAGGTCAATACATTTTTTTTCGGTTCTCCTTAAATAAATTTTTGGACAATTTATTAAATAAACCAGAAAAATAATATGTAAATAATAAAAGAGAGTCGCTTTTAAACTTAATTTATTTTATATAATTTTATTTTTTTATTATTTTTATTTTATTTTATTTTATTTTTTTTTTTTATATTTTTTTTTTCGTTTCATTTCATTTAATTTTTTTTTTTTTTGTATTATGTTATTTTAATTTATACTATTTTATTTTATTTTTATTTATTTTTTTAGTTTTTATAATTTTTTTATTAATTTCTTTTTCGTTTTAATTTAATTTTTAATTTCTTATTTTTTTAAATTTTTTTTTCCTTTTTTATTTATTTTTTACTTTTATTTATTTTTATTTTTTTTCGTTAAATTTTTTTATTTTTTTTATATAATTTATTTTATTTATTTTTTATTTATTTTTTTTTTATTATTTTTTTTTCGTTTTAATTTATTTTATTTTATTTTTTAATTTCATTTTATTTTATTTTATTTTATTTACTTTTATTTAATTTTTTATATTTTTTTATTTAACTCTTGACTATTCGCCCGTTTCGTATCACCCATTTAATTTTAGACTAAGCAAAACTTTTGCAATTCAAGCAGCTTAAAGTAGTAACTTGAAGAGGGCTGACTATTGTTCTCTATTATGTACATACTATTACATATTTATTTACTTTTATTATTGTTCCATGTCCTTCTTGAAGTATTTTCAATAATAGAAAACCATATTTTCAAGCACCTAAGCATTGATGATCAGTTTGGGTTAGCTCTTGTGTAGCCATAACCATTTGGCTAACCATTTGGTTTTTATTATTCTTACTTAAACTACTACATTTTATTTGTTTCCTTGCTTTCCTCTCATTAAATGGACAAACGTTGTAAGGAATTTAATGTTAACTTAAGTAAGTTGCAAGTATAAAGTTAGATGTGCAGAAGCTTTGCTATCTCTAGCTTAAGAGGTACAAAAATTTTATAAAGGTGTGTGTGTACCTGTGTACACAGGAAAAAGATAACTCGAACTATAAAGGATGTCAAGTAATTCTACTGAAAACTATATACCAACAATTGTTGCTGCCCTTTTCTTGTCTTCGCTTTATTTTTTTCCATTTTTCTGTCTTAAATTCAAAGTTGTTCGTACACATTTGCGTCCTTTTGATTTGCTTTGAAATTTTATAAGTGTCCATGAAAAGATGTGGATATTAAAGAAGAAATGTTTTTGGTATAAAGGAATAATCCTAGAGAAAATTTGTTTTATATCAGATGTCTCACACTTAAAATCAATTAATTCGAATTTTTTTTTAATATTTACTCACTCCGAGTCGCTACGAACGGCGCCGAATCGACTCTCCACGGTCTTCGTGTCCACTCTTAGCTACGGCCGCTATATTTTCTTCACTGCGTGCTAGACGTGGTCTATTCGGTTGAAGATTATCCACTAATACATGCTTGGTCTCAAGATGGTTGATGGTGTTGCGAATAGTACGCTCAGTAAGTCGATTATGTTGACCATAAGATGAGCGAAACGGGCGAAACATATTCTTTAAAGATCGCGAATTTTCGTAATAAAGTTGAATGATTTAAAAACGTTGTTCAGGCGTATGTCCTTTTCCATGATGAAATGCTGAACAATAGTGAACGAAAATAACATGACAGCTTGACACGGCTCACGAGTGATCTGTCAAAAAATAAAAAGCTTTTGAAAAAAATACCTCCACTTGGATCACCCATTGTTTATTATATTCTCATGTCCTATACTATTGTATCTTTTTCTTTTTGCGACTTTTTTAATTTTATTTCAAAGCTTTCTTCTATTTTATTATTAATTTTATTTTATTAATTTTTTATTTTTTTATTTTTTTTTTTTTTTAATTTTACATTAAGACGTTGCATTGTATTTTATTATCTTTTCCTTTATAACCTTTTTTAATTATTATTAATATATTTTTTGCCTTTTTACTTTAATTTTATTTTAATTTAGAGAAAACTTGCTTTCTCTTATTTTCCATATAGTTTTTTTGGCTTTAATAATATTTTCTGTGCACTTTCTCTTCTATTTTCACCGTTCCCCTTCTTTCTTCCTTTTCTAAAAACTTTTGGTGTCTTATATATTTTTATTTCATTGCATTTTTTTTTCAGTTAACTTCATTTTTTCCCACTTTCCTTGCTGCACATTTTTCATTTAACCATTTACGCTCGTATCTTCAACTTTTAATCGCCATCTTCATCGTTCACTTTCTTTTATGCGTTGACACTCTTAACAACTGTAATTCCATTTCAGTAAAAATAAATAAAAAATAGAAAAAATAGGAAAAAAAAATTTATACGTTTATCCTTGCTGAAGGTATCATTTTCAATGTCGTATCGTCAGTTTTAGTGGACCAACTACGGCTTCCTTACATGCCCGCTAGGAAAATCTTGCTCACGAAAAGAGTTTTGCTCAGTTGTAGAAATTTTTATAAGGTTTAGTTTATAAATTGGTTAAGAATTCTCACAAAAATATCTAGAAATTCACCACAGTTTTGTTATCAACACCCTTAAGCTATACACAACTTTTTCTTCACTTTTTAGAACTCACTGTTTGCAGAAATATTTTTTTTTGTCTCAAAGGTAGCTTTCTTTTCCTACAGAGTGCCCCACAACTGTAAATTGTATGTTTGTCTTTTTCGTCTATTTTCTTGCCACTTTGATAAATACACTCATTTACCACTGACTTGGGTTTTCTTGGTCTAACTGAGTATCATTTCTCCACACCTACTTAACGTTAGTTTTGCTCATTCCATTCTACTATGCTCTACATGCTCATATCTTAAGCTAACCATCTTGCTAGCATTGAGCATGCAGTTCAACTTATTAGCTTCATTCGTTTAGAGTGTCACTATAATTTTTATTTATTGCAAATTGCATTCTACTTAAATACTTCTACATACGTACATATATATTTAAGTATGTGTTGAGGTGACAGATAATGGGGCAAAAAAGTTGGGATATCGTTTGGCGAGAGAAACATACAAAATTTGGTATTACTGGTGACAGCAATTATGAGAAAATGGAGAACTCACCACTTGTTCAAGACTATATAAAAACTGAGGTGAAATAATATGGATATTTAAAAACAGTTAGGTTTGAATTACTTCTACTAACGTCCGTTTAAATATCCGCTGCATTTTGGTTCCCTCAAGCTCTAATCATCTAAAGTATTATAAGACAGAGAGAGGCAAACCTATGCCAAAAAGACGTTAACTTTTGGAACATAATTGTTTCTACATTCACCATGAACAATTGTTTCTGGAACGGAATTTTCAATGTCACTTCAAAAACTATGTGAAAAATAAAGAAAAATTTCTTCAGTTCTCATCTTCTCAAGGATCGGACAAATGTTTTCCAGAAAATATTAATCAGAATTCTCACCTCAGAACACAATCGTTTTCGATTTGATGAGTCGAATTCTAGTTAGTTCTCTTTCGCCAGAAAGTGTTTTAGGTTAAATTGTTTATAAGAATTTAAGGATGAATACTCTGTGAAGAACATTTATTAGCTTAGAGTCCTTACTGAGCTTTCATTCAGTTTAAATTATGCAGAAAAAAACTAAATAATGCGTAGATAGGTTAGGTTAGACTTAGGTTAGAAAAACATCGACAACATTTTGAGCAAGATCCGTGATGATACCACCAATTCCTCAACTGGTTCCACTATCAAACCAACTTCGATTATCCGAAGAGCTTCATTAGATCAAAACCCATTACGGCAGCTAGGTTGTATAGATCACCCAGAAATATGGAAACCTAGCACTGCCCAAAGCAGGGCAATCCCACAGACAATGGCTTGTCAGATCTTCTATTACCCTTTTTTAAGGAGTACTTTTCTGAGATTTCTATCTGTCCCATTTACATGTGGTAAAAGGAATATCAATGCATTCTTCGCGATAATAAACTCCTAGATCATGTCTTGACTTGTAAGTTCTTTCGCCTTACAGTTTTCTCGATGTCGCTATGGCCAGGTACTCATTTAGTATGTTTTCTGGTCATCTTCTGCAGAGTTCGGCTACAGTCACACACAATTTTTGAGTTTGGAGTTTAGACATGTCCTTAGCTTAATGATCTGAAGAACTCTGCAGTGGTCCTGTGGGCTGAAAGAAAGATTCATACGGGAGTTTCTTGACAATACACGACCACCGATGTTTGCAACTATGTTTAGAGGCTCATTTGGTGTTACTAAGTGCGCCGCTAATGCAACTCAACATTTATATTTCAATTTTTTTCTTATCATATTAGCATTTGAAGCTTTATTCCATGATACATCCTGGGATTTGACCCCACTTCTTGTCAATAGCCCTTTTGCATTCATTGAGGAAGGTAACAGCATTCTCGTAGCCCCGGACCATGTTGTTTCTGCAGTTCGATCTCCTGACCAAGAATACTCTCAGAAGGTATTTGTTCCAAGATCAAGCAAGGCTCTTGTAATCTACTGTGAGTAGCACCAGTTTGACCTGATTCAAGTCCATGCAGAGTCCGCAATGGCAAGACCATCACAAAACTATTCGAATGGTACCCTGACAAAAGTCAAATAGGGTTTGTGAGAACTTGCCTCTATGTGAGATATCATAAAAGTAGGCAATGACTCTTCCACCATCCCAATCCGTTTCTGTTAAGAGCGAGCTTACCATAGGTTTGCAGAGCAATAGACAGAAAACTCCACTATGAGAAATGCTTCTGTCGACGTACTTGCATGCTTGACACTCTACTAGTATCGTAGCTGGAATTCCGATTAAGAGTAGCAGATTGACATATCTTAGTGAAGGAATGCTGATATTCTAGCCAACCAATACACTTTGAAAAATGTTTTTAAAGACACCCTCTATATCTCAGAAGGCAGTCTGACAAAATTCCTTATTGTGTAGAGGCCTTTTACCAAAGGAGACCAGTGAATGACTTTTTCCTTTACTGCTAGGTGTGCTGATCATTTGTAAACAGTATGTCATCTGAGGTTACATCGTTGGAACTAATTTCTAGTCGGAGATAGTGAGGAGAACCCGTTTTTGGGCAACCCGTTTTAGTAGAGCGCCATTTCTGATAAGTTGAATGTAAAATATTCAATAAGAAAGTAGAGGTCGAAGAAAAAGTGGAAACATCCTTCAACTCGCTCTCTTTTCGACCAAAATTAGTTGAGAGAAATCATGTATACCCAAAGTTAATCGAAAACCAACAGGTTGTGCGACTTAACCAATCGACTCATGCTACTTCGAGCTTAAAGCCCTTTCCCGCTCACCTACCTGCGAAATTCTCTCTCTCTCTCTCTCTCTTTCTTTGAGCGTGTGAAAAAATCACTTTTAACTGCTAATAGGTTTCCAAAAAAAAAAAGAACGCAAATAATGAGCCAGCAGAGTACAATATGCCAACAAGCAACATGCAACAAATATCAATTCCCTAAGGGAACACAAGCAGCACAATAATATTGAAGGGTGTGTCTATTTAAGGAATATGGCAATAAGAAGTAGAGAAAAAAATGCGGGGGGAAAAAAGAAAAAGGAAGTGTAGCAAGTAAAAAAAATAAGCGAAAAACAATTTAATGGTCTTCTGAGCTCGAACTCGAACTTCAAATCTATTATTGAAATCTATGAAAACCATTAAATTTTCTTTCCTCGCCACAAGAGTGCAGCAGCAGGAAGAGTGGGAGAGAGAGAGGGGCAGTTTAACTCGGTATTTGCTTGAGATGGTGGCGTTAGGGAAGGTTGATTTCTTTCTGCTAGCAATGTTGCTTGTTATTTGTTGCTGTCTTTTTGTTGTTGCTGTTTTTATTATTATCATTTTTGCCTGCATTTCTTGCCATTTTTTATCGCTCGCATAGATATCTTTTAAAATTCAACTTTTATTCATTTTTAATATGAAACATACAAAAGAAATGGGTGCGTAGTGCGGGGGAGAGTTAGTGCAGAGAGGGGTATACAGAAGATATTGGTAGTGCATATAAAGTAGCTGAGTAGAGACAAAGCAATGGTTATTTAAAGAGGCACACAGAGGTTGAGTTTGAGTACTTCTTGGTATACAGTAGTAAAGAAAAGTGGGTCTGAAAGCCGGCCGAGCACTGAAAGGTGTGTGCGGTGGCTTAGTTGAAAACGTGCGTTTTTTTTTATTTTTTTTTTTTTGGCTACCACAAAGGTCACTACTTGCTACCATGTACACGCTCTTTCACTCACTGCTCGAACCCACATGCTTACCTACCAGCACAGTCAGCTTTCAGTACGCTGTAGAAAAGACTGCCAGACTGCGGTCAGCGCATCAAATCGCTACCTAGTGCCACGTACTTAGTTATATCCTAGACTGCGCGCACAATTGTGCATCTGATAAGAGAACGCGCGCACACACACACACACATAGAGCGAGAGAGACGGACAAACTCAAGCATAATCAGTTTTTGGCTTATTTTTTCCTTATTTCATTTGATTTTTTTTTCTCTCTATCCTCTTTATTCCTACTTTTTCAACCGAAATTCATTCGCCCATGAACTGTAATCGAATGTCTGAATCGCTGCTGCAATAACTGGGATTGAATTGAGCAGCAGCAGCAGCAGCAGCAGCAAAGCGTCGTCATCGTCTCACTGCACGCTTGGTTAGATAGCTTGATGTGGAGTTGGGCTTTTGAGTTTTTTGGACAATTGCTACAATGAAGTAGAAAGAAGAAGCTTGCATATTTTTGATGGTCTACTGCTGCAGCTGCTGCTGCTGGTCGCTTGCTTTGATAGTTGGTTGGTTGGTTGGTAGTTTTTGATCACATCGCCGATTTCTTTACGCTCGCGTACATTGAGGCGAGGAAATTGATGATGTGGATGAATGAGCAGTACGCAAAGTGATTAAGAGATGGTCAGCATACTGATATGGAGTTTGCAGAAATAAAACTAGCTGTATAAGTATATAAAGCTGTTAAAGGAGAGTGAAAGACAGTGCTGCAGTTGCAAAGAATCTATATAATTTTTTCAAAATTTTTTCGACAATAAAAACATTTATTTGAAGCAAATATAATGTGATCAGAATTTTATGGTTGGACATTTTTAATGGTATGCCATTTTTATGGCCTGACATATATTATGGCTTAACATTTTTGAAATGTTTTTATCACATCATTAATATTTATTTACTTTAATTAAAAAATATGCGTTTTATGGCTCAAAATCTTTTTGTCTCGACATTTTTTGATCTTTTTGTTATAATACCTAAGTTTTTCAAAACTTCTTCTATTCGTTTTTTTTCTAAACCTTTTACAAAAATATGCCACTGTGCCTAGACTAATCTTATTAACTATAATGCGCATGAGTAATTCGAAATCAAACTGAAGAAATATACATACAGACGTTCATACAAGTATTTGTGGATAGTGAGTGGCTTATTAAAATTGCTTTATTTGCCGAATTGGTTAGGGAAAAATAAATGGTAGGGGATAAAGATAATTCAAAATAGTAATTACTTAAACTGCATTTTGGTATAGTGATTTATGTGAATAAATAAAAAGAAAGACTAGCCATTTTCAAAGAGAAGGGATTTTTTGTGATATATAAGCATACTTGGGCATAGATTTTGAATGAGTCACAAGAAAGAAATGTAGGTATGAAAAAACATTACACAATTTTTTCATTCATATTTCCGCTGCCGAACATTAGCTAATACACTGTTGTCAATTTTCTCTTTCCTGGAAACCCATATTTCCACGTTCAAAAAATATCTGCTACACTGTTGCCAATTTTCCCATCATTGGAAACCCACATTTTCGTACTTAAAAAATATCTACTACACTGTTATCAATTTTCCTTTGCTTGGAACCCCATATTTTTGCAGTCAAAAAATTTCCACAACACTGTTGTCGATTTTCCCTTTCTTGGAAATTAATATATTCGTAATCAAAAAAATCCACTACAATGTTGAAAATTTTCCCATCATTGCAAACCCATATTTTCGCAGTCAAAAAATATCTAACACTAATAAAGTTGCTATGTTTCCGTAAGAAAAATATTCACATAATGCAAGATATTTCTCTTGAGTGTTTTTTATGGCAATGTTGATATTTTTCCTTTTCAGGAATTCCGAAAATTATTGTGAATTTTTGCTTCATGTTTTTTTACACTGTTGAATTTCCTTATGAGACGTTAACACTATTTGCGTTTTCCTCTTATGATTTTTTATAGCAACGTTGCCAATTTTCTTAGGAGAAATATTTGAAATATAATGGATTTCTTCAGCAAAATTAAAACTTTGCATATAAAAGTTATTTACAATATGAATGTTTTTCCGTAGATTCTCTTACTGCAACGTTGCCGAATTTCCTTATGAAAAATACCCACAAGCGAATTTATCTTCAGGAATTTTAATTTTTAATTTTTTTTACGATTTTTCTTCACGATCAAATGTTACAAAGTTTTTACTTACGATTTTCTGTTATCTTTTTTATTATAATAAACTTTGTAAATTTTCCTTATGAGAAATATATACAACACTTGCATTTTTCTCTTCAGGGATTTTATTGCAACGTTGCCAATTTTCCTTATGAAAAATATTTACCAAATTGACGATTTCCTCTCTGGGTTATTTTTATAACAATGTTGCCATTTCTCTTGGAAGAAATATTCACAGCGCACATCGGGAATTCAAGCAGCCCTACAGCAACGTTGCCAATTTTCTTAGTGAGAAATAAGTTTCTTTAATTTCCTCTTTAAGAGTTCTGGAACGTAAATTTTCTTTCATAAAGCATCGTTACCAATTTTCCACTCACAGCACATGTTGCCAATTTTCTTAGTGAGAAATATTTTTTTCATTAAATAATTTTCTCTTCAAGGTTCCTGTTACCAATTTTAACTAAAGGTACTATCAAGAGCAAATATTCTTTCCCGAAATAACGTTGCCAATTTCCCCAATTTGAGATATTTGCAGCAGCAACATTTTATCACGGTGGCATACCCATTCTTTTCACTGTAATTATCGGGAGAGATTTTTATGCAAACATTTTTACAGCGTTGCCAATTTTCTTTGCTCAAATATTAACTAATTTTAAACTTGATGTGATGATTTTCACATTTTTCATGGAGATAAATCCGCACAACATTTGCACTGAATAGCAATGTTGCCAATTTTCCTTATGAATTCCTAATTGTGCTTATGTAGAGTTAAAAAAAATTTTGTAAACTTTTTTACACCAACAAAGCAAAATGTTGGTAAAATAAAAATGAAAATCTTAGCAATGTTGCCAATTTTCATTGAGCATTGAGTATACGCAAGCTCTGCTCCATTCAGCCATGCTAATTGTCAAAGTAGAGAAGCAAATTACTTTGCCTCCTGCCTTGACTCGGCGGCTGACCCAAGCGAATGTAGATATTAGCTAAATGACTCATTGACTTAAGCATTATGATTATTATGGATATTAATTTATATTTATATTAATATGTATGAATATATGCGCATATATACTCGTATTTAGGTTTCTAGTAATTTACTCATTTAGTTAGTTGAAAGAGATTTCCATTAGAAGCTTCATTGCACAGCTAAGAAAAAAGAATCTCTTAATGACTTGCCGCTACATACATACACTTGTTCAAGATAATACTCTTTTAAGCCACACTTTGTTGAATATTCTTAACTGAATATTGTGCAATAAATATTCTTACTCATTTCTCTCTATCGCTACATCCCTCTCTCTCTTTCCCCCCTACTATAAGAGGTATTATGACTTTCAAGTCATTCAGCCATCAGCGATTAGCAGCTGTTAGAAGTTTGCAAGAAATGAGAAACGACAAAAAAAAAGTCCACTAAAAATCACTGCCACAAACACGCATATGTATATATATATACATATATATATATATATATATATATATATATATATACACTCAAACCATGGGGAGTCATTTTGGCAGCTGCCGCAGTGTCTTCTGCTAGTAGTCACTTGTTCATGCCGCTCTTTGCTATTGAGCTTCTGGCAATCGAAGATTTTTGACTATCGTTTAGCTTAACGGGTTTTGCTACCAAAAAAAAAAAAAAAAAAAAAAAATCCAGAAGAAGGAGTGCTTTCGTAGCCCAGCTGTGCTTGTGTGGCTTATACACTTCACCATGAACAGTTGAATATTCGGCAGCCTATTCGTTTTGTTGTTGTTCCTCTTCTTCGTCTACTGCTCTACTGGTGAAAATTTTGTACGGAGATTATTCAATAACTTATTTAGCCAGTAGGCTATTGTGGCAAGTAGAGAGAATGGCAAAGAAAATACGAGGCTGTGTGTGCTACCAAAGTGACTACTGCCCAAAAGTGGCAGTGAAAAATTTTCAGATTGATTTGGTGGCATTTCATATATGTACATACATACATAAGGAGATGTGAAAACTATTGTGCTTATTGCCTTTTGTATTTTTGGTTAAGAATTTTTTTTTTTTTTTTTTTTTTTTTGTTCACCCACAATGTGTAGTTGTGCAGCTGTGTGGCTTTCGTATTTGCTTTTCTCCCATTCAATTCATTTGTTTCTTCTACTGTTTGCTATCCGCTTCTGGGATAGCGTAGCTGAAAGAAACCTCATTTATTTATTAATTTAGTATTTTTGGACTTTTGTGGCGCGCTTTGAGCAGTAAAAATGCTTGTATAACATACATATTCATATTATTCATATATTCGTATATATTCACTTGGCCATAACATTTATGGTCTTAAATTTTTTTTTTTTTGCTCATACATATTTATGTATGGATGTTATGGTCGATTATAATGATTTTAACTACTGGTAAGCAATGTGGATATTTTATTTAAGTGATTTGCGTATGTTTGTTTGTTTGTATGTATATTTATTTACATATTCATGCATATATTTGTACAAAAGTCAATCATATTTTTTTTTTTTTTTTGCTAGAGGCACTTGTTCCATTTGTTTGCTTTGGTTTGGGGGGTTTGAGTAAACAGTTGTATATATATATATATATAAGCATATATGTATGACGCGCAGAAACAATAAATTTGTGCCTCATCAATAGCTATCTATGTTTGTCACAATTTAGTTTGACCGAGTGCTGTAAGGCCCGCTTTATTGTTAACTTTTATTAATATTTCTTTTTTATTGTCAACATTTTATTTTTTTGATATTTTTTTATGTTTAGACATATTATGTTAAGCAATATGCTATGTTTAGATAAATATTTTTAGTCTTTTCATGTACAAGAAATAATATATTTACTTTGGTCCAAAGTATGTAAGTAGCAAAAGGAGAAGAGATAGACCCATCGAAATTTATAGCGATCATATCAAAATCACGAGCTGACTTGATTTAGCTATGTCCGCCTGTTCGTCTGTTCTCTGTCCGTCTTTCGTTGTGTACGTCTGTCTGTCTGTCTGTCCGTCTTTCCCTCTGTCCTTCACAAACTATTCACTCAGTTTTTGAGATTTTTTTAACCAAACTTGGTAGGCAGATGCACCTATATTTTTAAGACAATTTGCCGAAACTAGCCCGTTCAGACCACTATGGCATATAAATAACCGACTTTTCAGATTTCGAATTTTGAGTCATAAACTCGTCAAAAAAGGACCTAAGAACGTAAAATTTAATATACTACACACACATAATGAGCTGCTTATTGAAAATCATCGAAATCGGACGTATATAACATATAGCTACCATACACCGATATTTTCAGATGTGCGGTTTTGGTAAAAACTCAGTCAAAAAAAAAATATTTAGGAGAGTGAAATTTTGTATTACTCACACATATTAATAGCATATTTGTACTGAAAATAATGGAAATCAGATTACTATATCATATAGCTGCCATACAACCGATTTGTTCAGATATGAGGTTTTGGGAAAAAAAATCCGCTAAAATGACATTTAGAAGCGTAAAATTTGGTATTCTGCAGACGTAAATTGAAGTTAGTATTGACACTGAAAATAATTTATTTTATTTTATTTTATTTTAATTTCATTTTATAATTTTTTTAATTTTTTTTTTCATTTTTTTAATTAAATGATTTATTTATTTATTTATTTTTTGATAACTTTATTTGATTTTATTTTATTTTATATTATTTTATTTTTTATATTTTTTTTCTTTTATTTTTATTTTTTTATTTAATTTAATTTAATTTTATTTCATATTTTTATTTTAATTTATTTTTTTTGTTTTTATATTTAGGTTTTTTATTTTTTTATTTAGTTTTAATATATATTATTTTGTTTGTTATTTTTTAAATTTTTTTATTTGCTTTGTTTCATTTTATTTTATTTTATTTAAATTTTTTTTAATTTTTTTTATATTTGATTTAATTTAATTTATTTTATTTTATTTTCATCTATTTTCTTTTAGTTTATTTATTTTTTTAATTCACTTTATTTTTAATTTAATTTTATTTAATTTGTACTATGTTTTATTTTTTATTTGGTTTTTTTTATTTTTATCTACGTTTTTATTTTATTTTATTTTATTTAGTTTTAATTTATACTAATTTATTTTTTTTAATTTTTTTTTATTTTTTATTTTTTTATATATTTTATTTAGTTTTAATTAAAATTATTTCATTTTTTATTTTTTTTATTTTTCTTTTTTTACTTTTTTTTATTTACCTTATTTCATTTTTATTTATTTGATTTAATTTTTTTAGTTGATTTTTTTGTTTACTCTTTTTTATTTTATTTTGTTTTATTTTTATTTATTTTACTACTTTAAATTATTTTTTTTAATTTTAATTTTCTTTTTAAGATTTATTCAGCATTTATTTGTTTGTTTATCAACCTATTTAATATTTTTTTATCATTTCTCTTTATCTAGGGCAACATATTTTAGAAATATTTTTTATACATCTTTTAGTTTTTTCTCATCTTCAATCGGAAAACACTCCTCTGCAGCCTTCAACTAAATTATTATTTAAATAATACTCATTATCTCATACTTATTACATAAAAGCGCACAGCATGCGTCGCCGTCTTTAATGTAATTTAACTCTTCCCACACACACACATTTCACAATCAACACACACATGCACTACACACCCACTGCACGTCACTACACCGTTAAAATCTATTTTTTGGTCATGTTAAACGCGTTAAAATTGCACTTATGACATTGATTTCGTTGCTCTACTTTCGAGCATGGCATAGTCGTTGTCGTTGTTGTTTTCTGGCTTATATTGTAATTATTGTTGTTGTTGCTGTTGCTTGCATGTTACTGCGGTTGTGCGGTGTGGTTTTGGCACTGATTGCCAATGTTTTAATTAAATTCGAGCCAAAAAATAAAGGGAAAAAAAACAAAAACAACTAACGAACCACAACCCATACACCGTCAAGCTCATCAACTGTGTTGCATTCATAGTACATACCTAACTACACATGCTATGCAAGTGGCTGAATAGCAGTGGATCGATGAAGAGTTCTTTAGAGTGGGAAAATCATGTATTTACGGTGTATTGGAGTGTTGTTGGGTTTTTTTTTTGCTTATGAAAAGTCCTTTGTTGTCATACTGTCCCACTCGGGTCAAATCTACTTCATCACTGAGTGTTTTTTTTTTCAAACACACACTTTGAATATCGCTGCGGCTATGCAAATCGTCAAAAGGCCTACTGTAGCGTTGCAATATGCGCCTTGGGGGCCACATAGTGTTGGGCATAGTGTTGGGCATGTTTAGCTAGTGGTGCGGCTAAGTGGGTGTTCGAAAGATAATTAACAACAAATATTTAGTGTTAAATGTCAGATATATGAAACCACTGAAACCGTGACATAGACAGCAACAACAACAACAAACAATAACAACAAAGGCAGACAACAAGGGCCGGGTGGGGGAAAAAAAACAAAATTAAGTGCAAATGAGTGGCGAGAGAACAGCAGGAGGCCACAAAAAAAAATAATAATAATAGCAAAAGGAAAAAAACAAAAAAAAACCACAAAAACAAAAAATAATAATACACCAAAGCGAAACCAAAACAGCGATAAAACAACAAAACCAAAGCGATTACAGCATATACAACGAGATAACAACAAAAACAACGATTTGACAAGTACAACAACAGCAAAAACCATTACGATAACCACAACAAATGTTTTAAGAAAATGACACAAACAAAAAAAGCAGTAAAATGCTATAACAATATAGTTTGTTGTTGTTGTTGTTGTTGTTGTTGTTGTTGTTTATTATTATTATTGTTGTTTTTGTTTTTGTCAAGTAATAACAACAACGCCGCAACGTCAAGCTTTAACTAAATTAACAACAATTTTCGCAACAACCAAAAGTCAACCAGCAGAGTGTTGCCACAGACATGAGCTTACATGTATTTTTTTTTCAAATTTTACATATTTACATACATATATACATGGGCTTAGTACTTAGTGCTCCACTTGCCCACCCGCACAAATGTTGCCTGGACTCTGTCATGCATGCGAGTCTGTATGTGGAGCGTTGTTGCGCTTTCTGAAGAGGGTGTGTTCGCGTTGCACACTCATTCTTGTTGTTGTTCTTCTTAATAACGTTAGTTTTGTTGTTGTTGTTGTTGTTGTTATTGTTGTTAGAGCAAGCCTGTTATCTTCTTGCGCAACAGCCCAGCTTGTGGCACCACATACGTCTCAAAAAAGCTGTTTTTTTGAGTAGAAGTACATACATATTTACATGCCCATATATATGCATATGTATGTGTGTGCTTAAAAAGACCTTTTGCTGTGCACTGGGTTAAAGTTGTCATTAAACAATGCCAGTGTGAAGCTCAGTTAGCGAACATTAGCGTATAATTAAACCACCCACACTGTAATGGTTAGAGAACAACAAGAAAAAATGCTTTAATAACAAAAAAAGTAACTGAAAAAAACAATAAATATGAAATGAAGGTTATATTGGGATATGAAATCGGGAAAGAAGATAGCACGAATAAAATAGTGGGAAAAAAACATAATAAGAATAACAAAAAAGGAGTGAGAATTTAATATCTTAAAATGGTTTAAAAACTCTGTACTTTAAGCCAAGTCAGCTAGCAAAAAAAGCTCTGCGTTCGATCACGACCAACTAAAGAATCGTACTAGATTGACACAAATCTCTACAGGAGAACATAATAGATTATCCCTCGTTTAAGTACCTGCTCATATATACATAGACGGGAACTGCAAAACGGTTGAGCTTGTTAGGTGAGGTATAACCAAGCAGGTTCTCTCAGTCGAAATCGAGCAAAACTTGAACGTAATGTAACCGAAGAAAGTCGAATGGTTTATATTCTATGGAAAAGAAAAAAAATTTCAAATGTAATTTTGAATCCTGCACGAAGGCCAGCATGAATGAATGGATTGTTGCATGAGCTGCACAAAAATGACGAGTTTTTGGACACTGTTTCAGGAAAATCAGCCATCAAAGATTGATATGCTAAGTTTAGACGTGGTGAAATGAACAACCGAAGTCGGTGAACGCAGTGAATGCCCAAAAGAGGTTGTTAACGACGAAAACATCAAAAGAATCTACAAAATGATTTTGAATGAACGTAAATTGAAATTCAGCGATAAAGCAAGGTTATGGCATCGGCATTTAGGGTTGTGCATGGAATATTTTTCATTGACTAACTTAAAATAGGAAGGACCATTAAAAGTGACTACTATATAGCATTATTAGACTATTTGAAGTACGAAATCCCCAAAAAAATAACAGCATTCACCAAGCCAATGCACAGTGTCGCAAGTCAGTGAAATCGTTTGCAAAAAGCCATGAATTGGGCTTTGAATTGCCTCCGCATCAATTATAATCTCTAGATCTGTCCACCAGCGACTATTTTCTGTTCCCAGATCCCAAAGGAATACTCGCTGGGAAGAAATTTTCGTCGAATGCAGAAGGTGATCGCCGAAACGGAGGCCTATTTTGAAGCGAAACGAGAAATCGTACTCCAAAAAATGGTACCGAAAAGTTGAGGGGTCGCTATAAGCAGTGTATCCTCCACTTGAAGAGAACTATGTTGACTAAAAAAATGAATTTTGTTTTACTATCGTAGACCAGAGACTTCTCCTTTGGCTAATTGATGTAGACTTTGGCGTTTTGGGGCTGCTTGTCTGGAAATTATGTTGTCTTTATTTTGTTTGGACGGAATTTCATTATGTCTATTGTACGTAGTGTCGGGATTGCGTCTTGTTTGGATTTTTTAAAATTGTCTGGATTATATACAGTCTGAATTTTGAAAGTCGGGATTATATGGAGTGCTCCCAAAGCTCATAAGGGTGTCCAAGTGAGTGGAAAAGGAGACGAAGGAGGGAAGGGAGGTTACGGGTCTTTTGTTTACATAAATTTGTCTTTTTTTTCAAATCTTTCATTTGTCATTGAGAGAATATTTTATAAATCCCGAACCTGATTTGATTAATCAAAATTGAACGATTAGTTTGAATGCTCATTTTCTGATATGGGATAAAAATGATAAAAATGTCATAAGTGTTGTGTTTTACAGTTTACAACTGATTGTTGTTGTATAACATATGAGAATATACATATAAACACATGTATGTACAGTGAAGTTCACCATAAACGAAACAGATATCATTTTGTTACGCCTCGCTACGCATATTAGATGTTGTTGTTGTTGTTGTTTTCAGTAATTAAACTCACAAAAGCCAGCTACAAACACCACCAACAACAACAATAGTTTAAACATTACGTTAAGCCAAATATGCTGTGCCATTTTCGGCTCTCACCTCCCTCTCTACAGGGTGTTCGCTCTCCAAAGCTGCCTCGTCGCACTGTTGTTACAACGCCATAGGTG
Source organism: Neoceratitis asiatica (assembly GCA_030068015.2). NCBI lineage: Eukaryota > Metazoa > Arthropoda > Insecta > Diptera > Tephritidae > Neoceratitis > Neoceratitis asiatica. The sequence goes on from CM061527.1 coordinate 78,892,302, forward strand.
GTCCCTTTAATGCTTGGTGGCTGCTGACAGATCCACTTATGTACATACAGTTGAACATGTACCCATGTATAGTATGCCACATGCACCAGCAGTCAACTGGTTTGATAGTTAGTTGACTAGTTGAAGATTAACAGTTTATTTAACTACATTTTGTTGTTGTTATTGTTGTTGTTGACGTTTGTTGTTGTTTTTAATGTTCATTATTATTTTCTCTGTTTACCAGTGTCTGAAGCAGAAAATTTAATTTTGTGCCAAAAAAACACAAAGAAACAAAAAAACTCGCAACTTTCGTTACGCAACTCTCTGTCGCTGATGAGCAAGCTTGGCAGGAAAATGATGCGTACGTGCAGTGAGTGTGCGCCGTTAAGGAAAACTATGACCTAAACCAAGCATGATACTTACTTTAGAATAAAAAAAAAAAACTAAAAGTTCTTTGTTCAAAATGAGAAGCACAAGCTGGTTTTCGGTGCTTCTAAACGTTCACTAATCAACATTTCATAAATATTTTGATTTGTTACTTTAAATTAGAGTATTCCTTGGCATTATATGTGAAACACTACATCATCCAAATGACCGCCTTGTGAGTTATTGCAAACTCCGATCCATTTGAGGTAATTTTCGACCACTTCTTGGCACATATTTGGCGGTATCTCAGCCTTTACTTGACGTCTGTTGGTGTTCAAGAGCTCAAGAGTTAAAAGTTTATCTTCATAAACACGGTCTTTTGCTTAGCCCCACAAAAAAAGCCCAACGGTGTCAAATCGCACGATCTCGATGACCAATTGATATCGCAAAGGCGAGAGATTACGTGCGGCCGGGAAATCTCTCTCAAGATAAAGCCAAATTCGCTCGTTTTTTGTGACCACATTTTGTCGAAGTCGTGTTCTTCAATTGCAGGCCAAAACAAACCGGTTATCATACGAAAATAACGCTCCGAACTGACAATGACAGTCTCGTTATCGTTTTCAAAGAAGTAAGATCCAATCACCCTCCGGACCAAAGAGCGCACCAGATAGTCAGTTTTTTTTTTTTTTTTGTATAATGGCCTCTCTACAATTACTACAATTACTTAAGGATTCCCGCGTCCCCCACTGAGTGAAAAATGAGCCTTCTCTCTGAAAAAAATTTGGTTGGAAATATAGCGGTTCAGTGCTTGTTGTTCAAGCACTCAACCGACGTAACTACGGCGTTTCAGTTGCTGTGTGATCTGGACTTTATATGGATGGAGTTGTAAGTCCAAGTGCAAAATATGCCATAATGTGCCCTAAGAAAGTCCCAGCTTTTGAGAATGTCGAGTAATAGATTCGGGTCTTCGGCTATATTTACTATACTTACAGCAGCGATCTTTGAGGTGAAACGAGCAAAATGATTATGCACAGGCCTTACCATATCTATAACCGGTTTAGTTTTGACAGATGTCAAAATACACTTTTGAAACCACCGGATAACTCTTTACATATAAATAACCATAAAATGAACCATGAAAATTAAATAAATTGGCACTTTAATCATTAATTTTTCTCTCCCTTTCTTTGCAGGTAAATACTACACATTTTGATCTGACAAAATTTTGCGTGGAAGCCGCACCGGGCCAGTTCTTGGCCGCCGTATTTGAATAGCTCAGTCAGTAAGCTATCATCTCCCACCGCCTTCATGTTCTTCGGGCCGGGTAATTGATATTCACAATACATCTCGTAGCCGGGTAAGGGAAAATCTATTGCATTGTCATGGCAGCGGCAGCAATAGCCGAATGGTCGACAGTGCGGACTACCATTCGGAAGGCCGGGGTGTTCGCCATCTCCAAGTGATCCACTTGCACTGCAATATAACAGCCTAGAGAAGTGTTCCTCCTATAAACTAAACAAACACTGGCTGTCGGTCACTCTAACTCCTTCCATTTTTTGGTCCCACATGAACGGTCTTGGAACCTGCTGTATTTTGAAGCATTTGGTCTTAGAATTTTCGAGCATCTACTCCTTTGGACAGACTTTCGACCTCTTCGTACTCATGCATTTCGGACTGTGCCTATTACTCTCTTCCAAGGCGTTTCTCTCTTCAACTCTCCTTATTTCTATCACACTGAGAAATAAATTCAAATATGTATTTAAAATTTTTTTAAACAAAGTTTTAGTAAATGTTCGAGATACATTTTTTTACATTCTTAAATCACATACGCATTTATATAGATGTAAATGGTTTTCCAATAGGGATAATATGATTTTTAAGTATCGTTTTGGCCATTTTTAATATGTCATGATCCGTCATTTTTTTGTTTTCATTGTATTCAGTAATGTTTACAATTTCATCCATGGACCACCATAAACGTCGTGAATTTGCTGATTTTGCCTTGGAACAACTTGAAAGCGATAAAGATTTTTTTACACAACTGGAAGAAGTTGATCTTAACAACATCTGGTTCCTAAAAGACGGGGCTACATGTCACACAGCACGTGCAACAACCGAATTATTGCGAGCAAGGTTTGGAAGAGATTCGATTATCCCAAGAAATTGTGACATTGAATAGCCTCCAAGAAGTTGTGATTTAACACCACGAGACTACTTCTTGTGAGGTTATTTGAAGTCCTTGGTCTTTAGCAATAAACCAGTCTCTCTTCAAGCTTTAAAATTCAATATTGAACGTGCTATTCATGACATGCGACTTGATTTAGTGGGAAAAAGTGCTCAAAAATTGGGTTCATCGAATTCTTTCCTGCAAAGTGAAGTAAGTCGTGGAGACCATTTGAATAATGTTATATTCAGAACTTAATTGTATCGATAGTACTTCACGTTAAAAAAAAAAACATTTGAATTTCCATAACAATTGGGTGTTTTTTTTTAAAGAAATCATATCACTCTTACTGGAAACCCCTATATGTATGTGTATCTACAAGCTTGTTTTACGATTACTCGCTCGCCACTTATGCACTTGCCACTAAAATGAAAATTAAAAGCATAAGTAGTGGCTTTATCTCGTAACAATTTTAATGGAAGCTTTCACAAAGCACAAAACTATATAAGAAAATCTCAAAATTGATAATTTCTTCTTCACAAACAGCACCAACCTGTCTTGATAGGCGCTGAGTAACAACAACATAATGTTGTTGCAATCCTAAGAGAAAAAGAGAAACCAAAAAAAAAAAAATTAACTTAAAAACCTTTCAGCATTTTTATTATATTTTCACTCTTTACTTAGCATTTTTAATGTCCCAAACAATTTGATGTAACAAAATAATAATAAAAACAGAAAAATAATAAAATTAAAAGAAAAAAAATTGCGTTTGGCCTGAAAGAATGTGTGTGAATGAGTTGTAATTAAATGGCAACACTTTTGTTTCTTTTTGTTGTTGTTTTATTATATGTGTGTGTGAGCACTAAAATTCCTTGCTGTATATTACATACATAGAGAAATAGGTTGATTGATATGAATAATGAATATATGCGTGTGTGTGTGTGTGTGTATGTATGTTGCAGTGCATTTCCAACGTATTTTGTGCGTGATTTGTCATCATCATAGCGACAGTTGCACGGCGGCATTTTCCATTTTCCGAAGAAGATATATTTATGTATATGTATGTGTTTATTACCGCTACTTCAATCAATTCAACTTAATTGAGTCATTTTAATGCGTTTGTTAATGGTCAACAATAATCGTAAATCTGCCCGGACATTAATCATGTCATCACATTAGTGCTGGATGCTGAGTTATATTAAGTGAAATAAAATATAAACAAAAACTGAATTGTAACACATATAAATTTATTTATTTATCTCATTTCATTTAAGTAGCCGCGCAGTAGTTGTAAAAGGATTTCAACAAAGTGGTCATAAAGTGTATAGATAAATTTGTTAAAAAATAAAAATATAAAAAAATGCAGAACAGTTATGAGGTCACCTGCGTGGTCAAGCTTTAGAAGTTTTTTTCAAATCGAAAGCTCAAAAAGCTTTCATAAAAAGTTTTAAAACAATTTGATATTCCTTATAAAAGCTCGAAAAGTGCATTAAAGGAATTTCTATAGCACACCGAAAGTGCAGAAAGTTCAAAAAACGTTATAAAGCTTTTGAGGAAAGCCTAAATTCCTTGCAGAATAGATTAAAAAATATATACGTAAACTCAAATCTCTAAAGGCACAAAAGAGTATATTTTAGATTTGAAAGCTTCCGGTACTAGAGCTTTTGTTTTATTTCGAAATCGAAAGCTCAAAAAGCTGTAATAAAACATTAGAAAAACGCCTGAATCTTTATAAAATTTCGAAAAATATATTAAAAATCAATTTAGAGGCAAATCGAAAGCTCCAAATGGCCAAACAGCTTTAGAAATATTTCAAAAAAAAACCTTAATTCCTTACAAACGCTGGAAGAGTAGATTTAATAACTATATCTGTAAATTCAAAACTATAAAAACACAAAACAGTTGATTTTAGTTATGAAAGCTTCGATGTTAGAGCTTTTATTTTTACTTGAACTTGAAATCGAAATCTCCAACAGCTTTAAGAAAAAGTCAAAGAAACACCTGTATTGTTTTTAAAAGTTTGTAAAATACATGAAAATAATTTTGACAGCAAATCAAAAGCTCAGGGAGCTTAAAAAAATTTAAACATATTTGATTCAAGGCTAAATTCCTTAGAATATCTCGAAGACCACTTGTATATTAAAAAACAAAATCAGCGCTCCAAAAGCAGAAAAAATCTACTGTTTTAGGTGCGAAAGCTCTCGGTGGTAGAGCTTTTCTATTTATTTCAGATTTTATAGCGCATTCAGTAGCAGAAATTCAAGAAAATTTTATCAATGAGGCAAGCTGAAGGTCATAAAATATTTTCGGTTTAATTTTGGCGGAATGTCCGATGGATGTTTTATGAGGAGCTTTTATTTCATGCCAGAAATATACTCGGAAGGCTTGACATTCCCTGCCGAGGGGCAACCACAATTAGAAAAATTTATTTTCTATAATTTTGTATATTCCTCGAACCCAGACTCGAACCAGGCCCCCCGAATTTTAGTACGCAATGCTAACCACTCGGCTTTTGCTGCCGCCTCATACTCATTGTGGTTCCGACAAAAACTTTGCATTCACTGCTTACTACTTAGCAGTAAAAGTCCTAAAGAAAAGCTTTTCCCCTCCTTTTCAGGTTTTATCCCCAAAAGCTCTATTGACATTGAGGGTTTGAAATCTAAAAAGCAATAAAAATATAAAACTAAAATCTTAATTAAATAAGTAGTGATTTAAAAGTAGATGTAAAAGCCGTGAAAGCTATAAAGTTTGTATTAAAAGTTTTAATGTCCACATTACCTCTAAAAACAAAAGATATTGTTCTATTCAATTCTATAATTTGTATAAAAAAAACTGTGTTATTCTACCAAAACCTTTAGTATTGAAAGCCCAAAAGGCTCAAAATTAAAAACTGTAAGTTTAGGTACGAATTTGCAGAGAAAGCTTCCATTTTAAGCTGAGCCTCCGATGCATTTAAAATCAAATTTAGTTGTCATTGGCTTTAAAGCTGAATGTTGGGCTCATAATTATTATATAATTAGAGCTTTTAAGTTTAGAATGAAAGCTTAAAATGCATCAAATTAATTTTTTTGTTTTGTAAAATTGAAATTTAGCCGAAACTGAGGTTAAATTTATATATTTTCACCAATGAAAATAAATTCTAGCTTAAAGCTTTGAGCTTTTAAAGACTTAATAATCTATTTATATCTCTATTCCTCGTTTGCACTTGAATTTGGCTTAGTAAGTGTGTCGACGATTTAGTTAGTTTGTCGATTTCGATGACGTGAAGCGAAATCACTTAAAGATGCAAACAATAGCAAAAGCTGAAGTGCAAATAGACTTGCGATAATCTTACATTTCGAAGTATATACGAATGTATACAAACCTACATCCATATTGGATTGAATATATGCTCGTGCAACTGTATGAATAAGTCAGTAAATATTTTTGCTATATAAGCAATACAAGGAATTCCAGGACGGAAATTCGTTACATATGCATGGATGAAAGCTCTTCCCTTTTTTCACTCTATTTGCCCAACAGCTTTCACAGCTGGTACTTAAGAAAATGATTTTCTTTATATATTAAAATGCCAATAGTTTGCTATTATTTATTTTTACATACTTATACATACATATATGTATATATGAGAGAGAATATAAATTTTATGTGTAGGTACGCGCTCTTCTGCACTTGTTTGCTCAGTCATGCGCTAACAATGAGTTCAACGTCATTCACTTTGACAGGCAATTCACCAAGAGAGAAAAAAATCGCACTCTCCTCAAGCCACTGAAGAAGATGACTGAGAGCAAATTGTGGTTTTTATGTAATTGACAGGAGGTATTTTTGGAGTTGTTGTAGGGCATAAAATGTTAAAGTTTTTGAGAACGATTTTAAGAGAACTTAAATTAAGGGAAATATTTTTAATGCGAGAAAAAAAGTTACAGAAAAAATTTGTATTAAAATCCAATAATTTTTTGTTTACCAATTTATTTCAAACTAAAAAATCGACAGATTAATCGAGACAATTTTCTTTATTAAATCACATTTGAAGTGTTTTCCTTTTCCTTTTTTCTCTTGTTTTTTTTTTTTTTTTTTTGAGAAAAAAATTCAAAAAAATCTCGTACTTTTACTACTGCCTCACTCACGATCCTCGACGCGCAACAACAACGCACCACCACCAGCATTGATGCCATCTTTGAAAAAAGTTAACTTCGCTTTCAACAATCCACGTATTATGTGATTTGGCCACGAGTCAGTGTCGAATACCAAATTCTTTATATAATATTCACCCTTCGGTATGGGACACAAGCCCTCATCAGGCACAAAGGGGAAATTCGTATTTTCACCTTCAATAAAAGACGCTTGCAACACCTTTGGAAATAACTCTTTCAGGCCCTCACAGATGGGTGTGCGTGGCACACCCATTGGCAGCAGCTTGAAATTGCGCTCTCCTTGCGGACAGGAATATAATTCAATTTGAAAGGTGTAATGATCACTGGCCATATCTTCGGAGAATTTAACAGTGCCATTGATGTAACGTTCACGTCCGATAATTTTCATCTCACCCAAATGGAAAGCGGTCTCAAAGGTACCATCGAAATATTCCCAGCCCTCATTTTTCACTATGTAGGGTTGCTCGGCCTGTGGAAGGAAGGAAAGTTTAGCAAATCAAGGAATATTATCTATCGAATTTTTTATTTTTATTTTACCTGCGAAAACCTGCCGAGCATGCAAACTGCTAGCAAACCAATGGCGATTACACAGAATTTCATGCTGAGCGGAGCTGTAAAGTTCAAAGTATAAGCTTCGTGTGGCATAGCGAGGATTGTATATATAGTTTTCATGGTCACATTGAAAACATGTTAGATCTCACTGATAATGCGAAACAAGGTATTTGCTGTACTAATTTAAATATTTTCAAAAAAATTTTATAATTTAGGCGTACACTGGTTTTATATCTTTAATCGGTAAATGTATCAGAAATTATAACAAATATATAAAAAAAAATAAAAAATCCAACTAAAATGCAACAGAACAAAAAAAAAATTGAATTAAATTAAATTAATTTAAATTAATTTAAATAAATATAATAAAATAAATATAATAAAAGTATAATTAAACTAAAAAAAATTAAATAAAAGTGAAATAAAATTAATTTAAAAAATAAAATAAAATAAAAAATAAAAATAAAATGAAATATAAAAAATATAATACAGGGTGCTCCTAGATACTTTTTTCAATAGCGTTTTTTTTTGACAGATCACCCGTGAGTGGTGTCAAGCTGTCATGTTATTTTTGTTCAGTATTGTTTGGCATTTCATCCTATAAAAGGACATACGCCTGAACAACGTTTTCAAATCATTCAAATTTATTACGAAAATTCACGTTCTGTAAAGAATATGTTTCGCGCGCTTCGCTCAACTTATGGTCAACATAATCGGCCTACTGAGCGTACTATTCGCAACACCATCATCCATCTTGAGATCCAGCTTGCATTATTGGATAATATTCGACCGAAAAGACCACGTCCAGCGCGCAGTGAAAAAAATATAGCGGCCATAGCTGAGAGTGTACACGAAGACCGCGGAGAGTCGATTCGGCGTCGTTCGCAGCAACTCGCACTGACGTATGAAATGACTTGGTGAATTTTAGGTCGAGATCTTAAATAGTAAGCGTAAAAAATACAGCTTGTGCAAAGACTGAAACCGCTCGACTTTCCTGAGCGACATCGCTTCGCTCTATGGCTCTTGAAAAGTTCCAAGAAGATCCCACGTTTTCGAGTCAAGTCCTGTTCAGCGATAAGACCCATTTCTGGCTCAATGGGTATGTAAACAAGCAAAAATGCCGCATTTTTGACGAAGAGCAACCTGAATAGATTCAAGAGCTGCCATTTCATCCAGGAAAAACAACGGTTTGGTGTGGTTCGTGGACCGGTGGAATCATCGGTTCATATTTCTTCAAAAATGATGTCGATGAGAACGTAACCGTCAATAACGACCGTCATGAGCGCGCCATGATAACCGACTATTTGATGCCTGAAATTGAAACTCGTGATCGCCGCGACATTTGGTTTCAACAAGACGGCACCACTTCCTACACATCGCTGCAATCAATGGATTTATTGAGAGAAGACTTCGGTAAGCAGATTTTTTTTACGTTTTGGGCCGGTCGATTGGCCACCAAGATCGTGTGATATCACGCCGTTAGACTTTTTCCTTTGGGTAAAGTCTAAAGGCTCTGCGGACTATACCGTTTCGATTCAGGCCTTGGAACCAAACAACATTACAAGTTTTCAGAAACAAAGGGGCAAATATATGTGGACATTCCAAACGGAACATTAAGTTTGATTTCAGTAAGAATAAGGGGTCTGGCAACTGAGGTTATTATTTTAACCAAGAAAATTACGCCAAGCATTTCCCGACGACTGGAGAGAGTAAGGAGATTGATAAGTTTCAGACGACCAGTATAAGGAGTATAGATTGTACTGAGAGTCCCAATGAAAATTGCTTAAGGCAAATAGGAAGAATTGTTTTTGAATAGACTCTAAGCTGTCAGAGTAGATTTGATACCTCGGGTTCTAAATCACTGAGCCGTATTCAAGAATAAGTCTTACTAATGTTATCTACAAAGCTTTAGTAACATAAGGATCATTCAACTCCTTTGACCAACATTTTACAAAAGCCAAGATGCGTTTGGCTTTTTTGGCTATCACACCAATGTGATGCGTGAAGTTCAATTTAGGGTCCATAGTGATCCCTAGATCAATAAAACTGTGAACCTGCTAAATAAAATAAAATTCAAAAGTCCTTTTTTATTAACCTCAAAATATACAAAATGCTCTACAACAAAGAAGAGGGAAAGTCAAAAATATAATTTTACTGAAATCTTTTATTTTAAATTAATGTTTGACTACTCATACTGTTTGACTCCCCGCATTCACTCTCGATCCTCCACACGCATCACCAACGCAATAGCACCAACATTGAGTTCATCTTTGAAAATTGACATCTTCGCTTTCAGCAGTCCTCTCGGTATCTGATTGGGCCAAGTTTCAGTTTCAAAGAGTAAATTCTTTAGATAATATTCACCCTTTGGCAAAGGACACAAACCCTCATCGGGTATGAAAGGAAAATCGGTGTTTTCACCGTGTACAAAAGAAGGTTGTACAATTTGTACAAAATATGTTTTGAGACCTTCACAAAAAGTCATGCGTGGTACACCCATTGGTAGCTGTTTGAATTGATCATCACCATTGGGCGCAGAGAAAATTTCCACTTGAAATTTGTAATGATCACTAGCCATATCTTCGGCGAATTTGAGAGTGCCATTGATGCAACGTTGACGTCCGATAATTTTCATATCACTCAAATCGAATTTGGTCTCTCTGAGACCCGGGAAAGACTCGAAACGTTCATTTGTGACCTCATATGTTGACTGTTTAGTCTGTAATGTCCAAGGAATTTATGATATTTTTATTTTTTTTTAATTTAATTTTTTTTTTTAAACATATTTACCTCCGATAGACAACTAAACATGCACAAGAGTAGTAGAAAGTTTTTCGAATAAAATTTCATTTTGCGAGAAATGCAAGTATTTAATATATATAAATTTATGATTTGTAGCGCTTTACAGCACATTTTCGCAGATATTTATAGCATTTTTGCGTTCAAAATCAAAAATCATTGATAATTTGAAACATGAATGTTAATAGGGCATAGCTAGGCATCTCTAGATATGAATCTTGATATGCGCTGCAATACAGGGTGCCAATTAAATGGAAAATAATTTCATTAGAGCAAAATACTTCTCATGAACAGTACAAAATAAATGAAGGAAGCGTATGTTACTAAAGCAACAGGTAAATAGGAAAACTGGAAAATATTAAGATGTGGAAAGTGATCCATAACTTTAAGAATAAACCTTGGTCACCATAATTAGTTACACTGGCATAATTGCCGCTGTCTGTACTCAATATTTATACTTCAGATAAAGATCACATTGATCCGAGCTCGAAGAAAACTAAGTCGAATGAAATTTAAATATTGAAACAAAAATTAAAAACAAATTACTACGTATGAAAAAATACGCTTAATGAAAAAAGTACTAATTTTCAGCACTTATAACCTCAAACTCTTTTAAGAAACACAGAATTAGTAAAAAGAACACCAACAAATTAGCTGATCCTGTAACAACCAAAATAAGAAACGGGATCTCTGACATGCTACCATGTTACACACTGATTTAGCTACCTTCTCGATATAATTATAAAAATTCAATGGATATTTCTACTATTTGGTATAGAAAATCCTCTATTTCTTAACAAAACTTCAGTAGCTGAGGCTTATCAGGTTGAATAAATAAAAAACCAGTCGTAAAAATAGCAATTCCTTAATTATACACAGCAACTAGACTCTCTTCTGGCCACAAAAGCATCAATCAGAAAGCTAGCTCATAAGGCAATGACAAAAAGCGAATCGCACTAGCAGTTATTTTCATGTTTCTCTCACACAATTTAAAAAAATTTGCTTAATTTAATTTAATTGCTCAATTTTCTTCAACACTACCTCAAATCACTCAAGTCCTTGACAGAATGAATCTTTAAAAATAGAAAAAAAATATTTAAATTGCATATTTGTGCACAAATTTTTTATTAATTATCATTTTTCTCCACATTCATTTGTCAATTTTCTTCACATGCGATCCTCAATTCTCATCACCACTGCACCTGCACCAACATCGATACCATCTTTGAGAAAAGTCATTTTCGTTTTCAAAAGCCCTCTCGGTATTGGATTGGGCCAGGTATCGCTATCCATGAGCAAATTTTTAAAATAATATTCACCTTTTGGCAGCGGACACATACCTTCCTCAGGTATATGAGGAAAATCGGTATTCTCACCGTATATGAAAGAGGGTTGTACGACTTGCACAAAATAAGTTTTCAAACCATCACATAGAGGTATGGGTGGTACACCCATTGGCAGAAGTTTGAAATTATCATCACCATTAGGTGAGGAATATAACTGAACTTGAACTTTATAATGTTCATTGTCCATATCATCCAAGAATTTCAAAGTTCCATTCAGGTAACGCTCACGACCGATGATCATAAAGTTATCTCCAATAGCTGTGGTCTCTTTTAATCCTCTATAACTTTCCGTACGCTCATTTTTTATTTCATACGATTTCTCGGTCTGAAAGAGAAAGTTTTTCCCCATGTTATTGAAGGAATTTCATAAACGTTTAGAGGATAAGTTTTTCAAATGAGATTTTCAGAGTCTACTAGCTATCAGCCGCGTGATCTTTACACTTTTAATTTAAGGAACAATTTTCTGTCTTCCACACATATCTAGAAATGAAAAAATTAAGTTTTAAAAACCTTCAACTTACCACACAATTTGCAGCGAGCATCAACCAGGCCACAAGCAGGATAACACTTTTGTAAAATTTCATCCTGCAAGGAGCAGTGCAGTACAGGAAACTCTATAGCAGTTGCAATTTCGAAAAGTAATACCAAAACTAAAAAACTAAATAAAGTTGCTCAGTATTTATGGGCGTTATCGTAATAAAATCATTCGAAATGATATTGTAAAAAACATGAAAATGGTGGAGCTCAATTTGGTCAACTTTTCCCCCTACTATGCCATTAAAATTGCCGAAACAAGGTGTGAAAAAGTAATTAAAATACTAAAAACCAACTTATCAAAAATGCATATCGATTATATTATGATTACGTGGTAATTGAGGCAATGAACATTTTATACAACTTACACAATGTATAGCGACATCTAGCGACAATATTCTTTACGCATTAATTTTTTTATTTGTCACTGACTAATCGTCAAAAGTAAATTATAGAGACGAAAATCTAAAGTCTCCTACTTAGGAATATGACCCTAAAAAAGCACAAGGTCCAGATGGAAACACCTTTGTAAGGATGCAGACTCTAGGTGCTTGAAAAATGAAACTGGTTCCTTGCCATATCCTTAAGATCTTCTTGGAGCTGGTCAAGTTACTAAGAATATAATTGTTTAAACTTCTGTTTTGTGCCACTTGAATATACCATTTTTTTTTTTTTTTTTGGGAAATATGCCCCCAGTAAGGAAGGATTTTTTGATTCATTGTTCCAGCATAAGAATTACAGCCTGATTATCAGCAAAAGAGTTAGATTGCTTCAGAGGGGTGTTTTGTAGGTTGATTGAAAAGAAGGAGGCTAAGGACATGACAAAGCGGCCACACTTATGTCATTCAGTAAGGTCATTATGCTAAGCTGATATTGAATTGACAAGGCTTTGTAAACTGACCCTGGATAATACCAGAAGCGCAGTCAGAATTGGGAAGTAACTCTCCAAGCCGTTCGATACCAATCGAGGTTTCAGACAAGGAGACTTTTTATCGTGTGATTTCTTTAATTTGATGCTGGAGAAAATAATACGTGCTGCAGAGCTAAATAGATCATAACAACCACATCGTAAGTTCTGCTTTCTACAGAAGCGAATGGGTCTGATAGTGAACGAGGGCAAGACGCAGTATCTCTTGTCATCAAATAAACAGTCATCGCACTCGCGACTTGGCTCCCATGTCACTGTCACAACAGTCACAACTTCGAAGTCGTAGATAATTTCATCTATCTGGGAACCAGCATTAACAACACCCACAATGTCAGCCTTGAAATCCAATGCAGAATCATTCTTGCCAACAGCTGCTACTTTGGACTGAGTAGGCAATTGAAAAGTAAAGTCCTCTCTCGACAAACCAAAATCAAACTCTACGCTCAAGTCGCTCATGACTCCCGTCCTGACATATGGTATGGAATTGTGGACGATGTCAACATCCGATGAGTCGGCATTAGAGGTTTTCAGCGAGAGAAAAGTTTTGCGAAATATTTATTGTCCTTTGCGCGCTGGCAACGGCGAATACCGCAGACGATGGAACGATGAGCTGTACGAGCTATACGCCGACATTGACATTGTTCAGCGAATCAAGAGACAGCGGCTAGGCTGGCTAGGTCATGTAGTCCGAATAGATGAAGCCGCTCCAGCTTTGAAAGTATTCGATGTAGTAACCGCTGGCGGAAGCGAAGGAAGAGGAAAACCTCCACTCCGTTGGCAGGATCAGGTGGAGAGCGATTTGGTATCACTTGGTGTTTTCAACGGGCAGCAAACAGCAAAGAGAAGAAACGAGTGGCGCGCTATTGTTGATGCGGTTATAATCGGGTAAGCGTTGCCTACGGTAAAGAAGAAGAAGAAGGTAGAAGGTGAATTGATTACTCCCCCGACTAGTTACGCCACGAAAAGCAAAGTTTCGGCGCTAATCAGAGTCTCCATGGCCCAAAAAAATAAAAAATCCGGGTATTTTTCTGTTAAATAAAAATATTTTTAAAACTACCAGCGCCAAGTCGGTAAATCACTTTTTAAGCTGAAATCCGGAAATAGAAAAAATTTTATTATTTCCTGTCAGAAATACAGTCGGAGGGGCTGAGCACTCCTTGCCGAGTGGCGATCGTAATTAAAAATATAAGCTTTCTTGCTTAAATTAAAATTTTATAATCTGAAATGTTGGTCGGGCGAGGTCTCAAATCCTTCCGAATGTTAATACACACTGCTAACCACTCGACCCACTCGACTATTGCGGACGAGCTCAAAAATAACTCCAAAAAAACTCACTTTCCTGAAAGTAGTTCCACAAAGACACCGATTTTGTTCAATACAAAGTCTACCAAAGAATTCTAAATGCTCTCCAGTCTTCCGTTTTTTTTTTTTTTTTTTGAAAATTTGAAATTCTCTAGTCTTTCAAAAAATAATATCAATACACAAATATAAATATTATTCTGCGAAAATTTTTTATTCTGAAATATTGATTTCATGCATTCCAAAACACAAATAAATTTCCAAGTGCTTCCACTGCTCACTCACGATCCTCAACACGCATCAACAGCGCACCGCCACCAACATTGATTTCATCCTTGAAGAAAGTCAACTGCGCTTTGAGTAAACCTCTTGGTATCTGATTTGGCCACGAGTCTGTATCGAATTCCAAATTCTTTATATAATATTCACCCTTCGGTATGGGACACAAACCCTCTTCGGGCACATATGGGAAATCGGTATTTTCACCCTCGACAAATGATGGCTGCAACACTTTCGTGTATAAATCTTTCAAACCCTCACAAATGGTGGTACGTGGCACACCCATTGGCAAACGTTTGTATTGGTCATCGCCTTGTGGTGAGGAGAAGAGTTCAATTTGGAATTTAAAATGATCGCTGGCCATATCTTCGGTGAATTTAACAGTGCCATTGATGTAACGTTGGCGGCCGATAATTTTCATCTCACCCAAATGGAAAGCGGTCTCACGTACGCCATCGAAATGCTCGAAACCCTCATTTTTCACTGTGTAAGGTTGTTCGGCCTGTAAGAATTTGAGTAATAATGTTTAGGTGAAACACAATAGTTTTGGAATATAAATAAAATATATATAATATTATTACCTTCGCGAATCCACTTAGGACATAAATGATCGCAAAAACTGCGTTTAAGCAGAGTTTCATTTTCAAATAATCAAAATTTGTCGTGTTGCGTAAATGATTTTCACAAACATTGCTTAGCTCTAAACACGCTTGGTCGGTATTTATAGCTTTTATATGGTATTGACCGAAATCACAGATAAATAAGTAACATGGAAATTAGAAAAATAATTTAAATAAAATTAGAATTGCAGATTATCGTCAGTTGTTAGTTGAAGTTGCGTAATTCTGAAAAATCACCATTGAGTCACGTGAGCTGCGAGGCATGCTATGCGTAAAACACAGACCTTTTCAACTTAGCTGAAAGTGCTAACAAAGCCGTACAATAAAAAATTATATTTTATTTTCTTTTGTTTTTATTTAAATTAATTTAATTTTATTTTATCTTATTTTATTTTTATTTTTATTTATTTTATTTTATTTTATTTTATTTTATTTTTTTATTTATATTTATTTTATTATATATTTTTTTAATTATATTATTTTTTACCTTTTTCTATTGTATTTTATTTAATTTAATTTTATTTATATTTTATTTATTTTATTTTATTTTAATTTACATTATAAAGCGTGACTCAAGTAGAGGTACTTTTTCAATAGCCTTTTTTTTGACAGATCACGCATGTGTCGTGTCAAGCTGTCATGTTATTTTTGTTCAGTATTGTCTGGCATTTCATCATGGAAAAACCTCCGCTTGAACAACGTTTCCAAATCATTCAATTTTATTACGAAAATTCATGTTCTTTGAATGAAGAATGTGTTTCGCGCGCTTCGTTCAACATATGGTCAACACAATCAGCCTACTGAGCGTACTATTCGCAACACCATCACCCATCTTGAGAACCAGCAATCATTATTGGATAATATTCGACCGAATAGGCCACGCCCAGCACGCAGTGAAGAAAATATAGCGGTCGTAGCTGAGAGTGTACACGAAGACCGTGTAGAGTCGTAACGGCGCCGTTCGGAGCAACTCGAACTGACGTGTGGAATGACCCGGCGCATCTTAATTTGAAGGCGTACAAAATGCACCTTGTGCAAGAATTGAAGCCTCTCGACCTTCCCAGGCGACATCGCTTCGCTTTATTGGCTCTTGAAAAGTTCCAAGAAGATCCGACGATTTCAAGCCAAATTTTGTTTAGCGATGAGGCCCATTTCTGGCTCAATTGGTATTGAGTAACAAGCAAAATTGCCGCATGTGGGACGAAGAGCAAACCAGAGAGATTCAAGAGCTGCCAATTCATCCAGAAAAAATAACGATTTGATGTAGTTTGTGGGCCGGTGGAATCATCGGTCCATATTTCTTCCAAACTGATGCCGATGAGAACGTAACCGTCAATGGCGACCGTTATCGCGCCATGATAACTGAATATTTGATGCCTGAAATTGAAGCTCGTGATCTCCGCGACATTTGGTTTCAACAAGACTGCGCCACTTCCCACACATCGTAACAATTAATGGACTTATTGAGAGAACACTTCGGTGAGCAGAAAATTTTACGTTTTGGGCCGGTCGATTGGCCACCACACCGTTAGACTTTTTCCTGTGCGAATATGTAACGTCTAAAGTCTATGCGGACAATACCGCTGCCATTCAGGACTTGGAGAAAAACATCACGCGTGTCGTCATTTGCCAGTTAGCAGTCAAAATGTTCGAACGAGTCATCGAAAATTGGACTCAAGGGATGGACCATCTGAGACGTAGCCGCGGCCAACGTTTGAAAGAGAAAATCTTCAGGAAATAAATGCCAAAGAATGATATTTCAAATGACAATAAACATGCCTCATTAAATTAGAATTTTCTGTATTTTTTTTCTTTAAAAAAGTAGGAAACCTGAAAATGAATCACCCTTTATTATTTATTTTATTTTATTTTTTCATTTTTTTATATTTTTTATTTTTTTCTTTTTTTTCCTTTTTTTTATTTTCCTTTTTTATTTTTTTTTCCTTTTTTATATTTTTATTTTTACATTTTTTTTATTATATTAGTTTTATTTAATTTTTTTTCAGAACTTTTTATTTGTCGTGACCACATCGATGCACATGTAATATCAGATTTTATTTTACTTTGTGATGCCGAAAGAGAATGTAGTTATTTAAATGGGGCGTGTCTGTATGTAAAGGCGTTATAAACACTAATTACGTCCACGTGTGTTAACTTCCGTACATATGTATATATAAAAAAGTTGTATTCGCAACTCTGCCAGCGAGTGCAGTGACTCAGAAGGCAAAAAGAGTGACCATAAGCGAAAAATGTCTAGTTTAAAACCTATGAAGTGAACTGATCCTCATGAAAAGCACCCTAAACCCTCCTCTGACATGAGAAAGCGAAGCCAACCTTCGCCTTGTGACTCTTAGTACGAAGCAGCTCAATGAACTTCAACGACTCTAACCACTAACCATTTTGCCTGACTTCTCAATGGATTGAGCTTGTTAAAACAAACAAACAAAACTTCATTCGCTTGCCAAATAATTGACCAAGTTACACCCCATCAGGGTCTTTCATAATACGTACCATTTTACTCACGCCTTATGTACCCTATTATTTTACACTCCTCACTCCTCACCGCCTGGCATTACTAACCCCTTTAACTTGACTGTGCTGTGTGTTGTGCGCCTCGCCTTGCCGACTTTGCTTGGCGCCTGTCAGTGGAGCTGTCATATTTGACATTTTGCGCTAATGCGCGCGTGCAACCCAGAGGGAAGAAAAGAAAAAAGAATAATTCGCTTAGACGCCCTTTTTCGCCTCAGACACGTCAGCTTTCGCTGTTCAAATTAAGGCAAATAAATGATGTTTTGCAGTTTTTCCGTAATGATACAATAACAACAACAACAACAACACAACACACTTTGTGCCAGTAAATTGGGTTAACAGTGAGCGATTGTTTGTTGACTGGTTGATGCGCTAGACACGACGCATTCCGCGAGCGTCTGTCGCACAGTTTTTCTGAAAAGACTGCGATGTGTTTAGGTACTTATATATTCTGGCGGCTCAAAGCTGGCGTTATGCCAGGATAGCGAGAGGAAGGAGTATTGAGTATCTTTACAAGCTTACATACATATCTATATGGGGCGGTTCGATGCGTGCTTTGAGTCTTGGAATTAAAACGCCGCAGAATTGATATGTTAATGCAAATGCCGTGAATAAGATGTGATCATTAATCTTCACTAAGCGATTTTCATATAAGCAGTAAGTATTCCATCAAACAGAGTTATATAGAATACTCAAATAAATCGCTGGCAGATATTAGCGTCTTCTTCCGCAATATTCAGTGAACTGTAAGCGTTTTCCTGTTCAAGACAATCAGCACATCATATGAGTGTATCATTAATTGTCAGTGATAGCACAGCACTATAAGACACGAAAGAGTTCATAGAGAAAGGAAATGAAATGAATGGAAACCAATGACAGCTCACTTCATACAGGAACTTATTAGATAAGGCAATCTCGCAAAAGCTCAACTAAATGATTTTCTAACATTATGCTCTTCGATCAAATTTTATTTTGGTATTTAATTTTTATTTTTATTTTTATTTTATTTTTTATTTATTTATTTTGTTTTATTTTATTTTATTTTATATTAGTTTATTTTTTTTTCTTTTTTTTTAATTATTGTATTTTTTATTTTATATTAGTTAATTTTTCTTTTATTTTTTATTTTTATTTATTTATTTTTAAATTTTTTTTAAATTTTTTTATTGTTTTTTATTTGAATTTATTTTATTTTAGTTTTTAACTTGATTTTATATCATATTATTTTATTTTATTTTATTTTTTTATTTTTATTTTTTATTTTTTTTTTAAATTTAATTTTATTTTTTTTAATTTTTTTTTAATGTTTTTCTTTTTATTTTAATTTTATTTTTTATTTGAATTTATATTATTTTTTTAAATTTGATTTTATATCATATTATATAATTTTATTTTATGTTTTTATTTTAATTTTTCATTTTTTAATTTTTCTTGTTTTTTATTGTTTTCTTTATTTGATTTTATTTTTTTAATTTCTTTTTATTTAATTTTAAATTATTTATATTATTTAATATTATTTTATTTTATTTTATTTTACTGACTCGTTCGAGCATTTCACCTGGTAACTGGCGGATGACACGCGTGATATTTTGCTCCAAGGCCTGAGTCGAAGCGGAATTGTCCGCATATAAGGTCTATGACTTTACATATCCTCACAGGAAAAAGTCTAACGGTGTGACATCACACGATCTTGGTGGCCAATCGACCGGCCCAAAAAGTGAAATTATCTGCTCAGCGAAGTGTTCTCTCAATAAATCCATTGATTGATGCGATGTGAGTTTGAAGTGACGCCATCTTGTTGAAACCCAATGTCGCAGAGGTCACGAGCTTCCACTTCAGACATCACATAGTCGGTTATCACGACGCGATAACGGTCGCCATTGACGATTACGTTCTGATCGGCATCATTTTTGAAGAATTATGGACCGATGCTTCCACCGGCCCACAGATCACATTAAACCGTTTCTTTTCGGATATAATGGCAGCTCTTGAATCCCTACAGGCTGCTGTTCGTTCCACGTGAGGCAATTTTGCTTGGTTACATACCCATTGAGCCAGAAATGGGCATCATCGCTGAACAAAATTTGGCTCGAAAGCGTCGAATCTTCTTGGAACTTTTCAAGAGTGCATAGAGCGAAGCGATATCGCTTGGAAAGGTCTTGAGGCTTCAGTTCTTACACAAGCTGTATTTTGTATGCTTTCAATTTAAGATCTCGACGTAAAGTGCGCCAGGTCATTCCATACATCAGTCCGAGTTGCTGCGAACGGCGCCGTTGTGACTCTACACGGTCTTCGTGTACACTCTCAGCTGCGACCGCTATATTTTCTTCACTGCGTGCTGGACGTGGTCTATTCGGTCGAATATTATCCAATACTGAATGCTGGTTCTCAAGATGGGTGATGGTGTTGCGAATAGTACGTGACATCTTGACCCGACTCACGCGTGAGCTGTCAAAAAAAAGCACCTCTACTTGGATTACCCTTTATTTTTTGTAATTTAATAATTTTTTACTTTATGGGTTTAATTTAACTTTATTTTATTTTATATTATATTATTATATCCTCCTTTTATTTTATTTTATTTTATTTTTATTTATTTTTTCATTTTAATTAATTTTATTTTGTTTTTATTTTCTACTTTTTATTTTATTTAAGTTTTATTTTATCTTTCTGTTTAATTTAATTTGTTTTAAATTAATCTAATTTAATTTAATTTTTTTTTTTTTTTATTTTTTTTATTTTAATTTAATTTAATTTTATTTTTAATTTAATTTAATTTAATTTAATTTTTTTTAATTTAATTTAATTTAAGTTTTTTCTATTTATTTTTTATTTTATATATTTTTGTAAATCTTTTATTTCATATTATTTTTTATGTTTTTTCCTTTGTAGCCTCTTTAACAGGATTGCATTTGAATTGGAAATTGCACTTGTTTCTATTATTATTATTATTTTTTAATGCTTTTCTTGTAAGAAAATCCGGCAGTTCAACGCCATAAAAGGCACTGAGCAATGCAATTTGCGTAAAGTGCAGCGAGCAGGGAAATTTAGTAGTAGTAGTAGTAGTAGTAGTAGTAGTAGTAGTAGTGGTGCTGCATATTTACACCCAGTGCAGCGCACAAAGGGAGTTCAGGAGGCCAAAACTTCGATTTTTGCAACATTTTTTATAACCTTTTTCCCAACCTCGCACCGCTATTGTGGTAGAAGAGTGCAGAGTGTAAAGAACATTTCCCACCACATTACTCGCTGACATTAAGCACATGATTTTGAGCTGAGTAAAAGCAGTGCAAAAAAGGAGTTGAGTAAAAGTTGTGCAAGTGAATGAGAAGTAAAGTAAATGTAAAGTGAGTGTGTAAGTAATTGCAAGAGGGGCATGATTTTGTTTGCAATTTTATTTATTTTCCTTTTAAAGCGCTGCGCTCCTGCGGTTGCTACTCGATTTCAATTCAACAACAGCAAAACTCCTATTTACATAACATTTACACGCACTACTAACACCGTCTCCCAGCGCATTTCGGTACAAAATAGAGCAAAAAATGTTGCGCAACTTTTAAGGAGTTGCAAGCGATTTCTTATACACAGTTTTTCACTGCTTTCTTTGCTGGCTTTTATACAAATTGAAAATTTCTTAGCAGTAGCAAGCAAAAAATAAATAAATAAAAAAGTAGTAGAAGTAAATGCATTAAAATTGGTAGTAAAAAGTATTAGTGTAGTGAAAAAATTGGAAGTTTCATGTAAAAAAAAAATGCTACGCTGTGCGGTCTTTACTCCATTCTGTAATCTCAATGCGGTTTTATGTACAGACGCACTCTCCATGCTTTCTTCGCAGGCTCACTTTTTCTTTACTATTTTTGTTTGTTTGTTTTTTTGTATGCCAACGAAGTTATAATTAAATTTAATTATAACTTTCGTACTTCAAGTGCTGGGGCTCAACTCATACAAATTTCCATTTTCCATGCTCCTTTGCATTTCTCTGCATTTTTTCGACGCGTTATTCACTCCACTAACTACACTCCTTTACGCTACTCACTCAAATTTCTCGCGGAGGGTGTACTTTTTGTGGTTTCGAGTGGAGTTCGCCTTGCATTTTTGTGGCATAAAAATGTGCATTTGGTATTTGCCAAAGTGTCAAAGTGTGAGAATTGCACTTTTGCAATTGACAGCTAATTTACTAATGGTTTACTGGCATATTGATTATGCAGAATTGAGTGCCGTTGAATGTGGGAAAGATTTTTTTCAAACTATTTAATTTTTTTTTATAAAATAAATTTTACTGCTGTTCTGATAACTTTTTAATGCTTTTTAGGAATGAAGCAAAAATTTAGCGGATCACTAATATTTCAAGTTAAGCCCAAATAATTATTTAAAGCTTAAATTAATATATTTAAGCTAAATAAGGGCCGTAAGTGTAATTATAAATAAAATAAGTTTACTAAAAAATTTTTTTTTGGGTTTTTAGCATAAAATTATATCTATAATCTCTTATAAATCTATTTTTTTAATCCTGACATTTTTAGTACTTTTTTAGTACAAATCTAATCTAAATCGATTTTTTAGTACAATTTGTTTTAAATGCTAATTACGTCCACGTGTATCAACGTATTTATTCTAATCCTGGCGTTTTTAGTACACTTTTTAGTACCAAAATTCTAAATCAATTTTTTAGTACAATTTGTTACTTAAATAAGTAAAATACTAATTACGTCCACGTAAGTTAACATATTTTTTTAATCCTGACATTTTTAGTACTTTTTTAGTACAAAGTTCTAAATCAATTTTTTAGTATATTCTGTTTTAAATACTAATTACGTCCACGTGTGTTAACCTTTTTTTAATCCTCGCATGGTTAGTACTCTTTTAGTACAAAATTCTAAATCAATTTTTTAGTACAATTTGTTTAGCACAACTTGTGATAAATACTAATTACTTCCACGTATGTTAACGCATTTTTTCCATCCTGACGCTTTAGTACTCTTTTTAGTACAATATTCTAAATTAGTTTTTTAGTACAACTTGTTAAAAAAAATACTAATTACGTCCACGCAAGTTAACGTATTTTTTTAACCCTGCCATTTTTAGTACACTTTTTAGTACAAAAATCTATAGTCGTTTTTTTAGTACAACTTGTATATAGTGCTAAAAGGTGGCTTTTTTTTATTCCTCAAGCTCACTTTTAGTATATTAACTTTTAGTACATAAGTATTCAGTGCACTTTTAGTACATACTTTGTAGCTAGTATTATATTGAAAAGTGTTTTCCTTTTAGTACAACTTTTTAACTCTTTTTAGTGAATTTTTATAATTTCTAACCAGAACTGATTATTTTAGTACACATTTTAGTTAGTTAGTTTTTTTAGTACACATTTTAGTACATTTTTTAGATGACTTAAATATTTTACTTAAGTTTTAATGAATTATTAGTATAACTTTTTAATATTTTTATTGCATTTTTTCATTTCTAGCCAGAACTGATTATTTATCATTTTAGTACACATTTTAGTACATTTCTTTGAAGACTTAGTTATTTTACTTAAATTTTAGTATATTTAAAGAGTTCAACGGATATTTAATACATAACAACCAACTAAAAGTACACATGTATTTTTAGTACATTTTTAGCAAAATTTCATTGCATTTTTTTTGAGCAATTCAGGTTATTACGCCACAATATACCCTAGTTGAGTTAAATATTGTGTAATTTGTATTTGGCAAATAATTATATTAGTTAGTATACTTTTAGCACACTTTTTGTACAGCCAAAAAAAAATAACAGCTGCTAAAACTATAATTTTCTTTAATTTTAAAATTTTTATTGCCATTAATTTTATTTTATGATACTTTGCCTTATTCCACTATTGATTTCTTTAGTACTAAATTAATATACACTTTTGTCATACTTTCGCAGCTGCTTTTTTAAATTTAGTACATTATTTAGCAAAAATTTTGCATTCACACTTAGTACTTAAGAATATTTTTTAATACAGTTTTAGTACACGCTCAGCATAAACATTTTCTTGATTGTGTTATTCTATGTTAGCAAAAAATTTAGTACTACCTTAGCACATTTCTATTAATAAATACATATATATTTTAGCAATAAAATGAATTAGTATGTGTTTAGAACAAGTTTAATAAATTTTTAGTATTTTATTAATGTTAGTATTAATATTTTTAGTACTTTTTTGTGTGTGTTTTTGGTAATATTTCCATCTTTAGTTTTAGTTATATACAAGTACACTATTTAGCCTTCACAATTATTACTTTTTTACTATGTGTTTTACTACAATTTCATAACCATTCATTATTTCATTTTCATTTTCATTATTTGAATATTTTCTTCAGAGCATTTTTGGTATATTTCTGGTAAAGAACATATATTTTAAGTACTAGTGTTATATATTTTTATTACTGGTTTATTATGTTTTAGTACTAGTTACAACTATTCTTAGTACTAGTTCAATATATTTTAGTACGATTCTTATATTTATTAGTACTAGTTTTATATAATTTTAGTACTAGCTTTATAAATTTTTAGTACTGGCTTATTCTATTTGGGTACTAGCCTAAACTATTTTTAGTACTATTTCAATGTATTTTAGTACTAGTTTAATAAAATTTTAGTACTAGTTAAATGTACTTTCGCACCAGTTTAATAAATTTTTAGTTCAAGTTTTATTTTATTTTTAGTACTAGTTTAATATATTTTTAGTACTAGTTAACTACTAATATAATACATTTTTAGTACAAGTTAAGTACTACTTTAATATATGGTTACCTTTAAATATATTTTGGTACTAGTTTAATTTATTTCTAGTACAAGTTTTGTACTGAATTAATATATTTTTAGTACAAGTTTAGTACTAATTTAATATATTTTATACCTTTCAATGTATTTTGGTACTATTTTGACATATTTTTTGTAGTAGTTTAGTATATTTTTAAAACTAGTTTAAATTAATTTTAGTACAAGTTTAGTACTAATTTAAAATATTTTTAGTACAATTTTAGTACTAATTTAATTTATTTTTAGTACAAGTTTAGTACTACATTAATATATTTTCAGCACAAGTTTACAACTAGTTCAAAATATTTTTAGTACTATTGTAATATACTTTTTGTACTAGTTCAATCGTTTAGTACTAATTAATATATTTTTAGTACTAGCTAATTGCTCCTTTAAAAACAGTTTTTTATAATATTAATAATAATTTTATATATTTTTATATTCTTAGTAATAGTTTAGTATATTTTTAGCACAAATTTAGTACAGTTTAAGTTCAAAATGCCAAAAATGTTGACATTTTTTCACTTGGTTTTCAGAATATATTCTGGGTGTATCCATAATTTCAGTATATTAAATGGTACAATTTGATAATTATTTTTTTTTTAATTTATAATTTTTTTTTTTTTTTTTTTTTTGTTGGAAGTAAAATCTGCCACATGTTTGATAGTTTTGATTAATTTTCAATTTTTATTTTTTCTTATATTTCTAATTTTTATGTCTCTTTTTATTATTTTCTTCTTTTTCATTTATTCAAAATAATTTCCCACTCGCTTATTGAAATTTCCAAATGCGCTTAAAATGCATATATTTATACATGCATATATGTACGTATGTGTTTGGATTTGTCATCTCTTCAACCTTATAATGATGCACATTCATCAGTGTGCTCGAATTGCTCGCTTACCTCCTGCTCTCCCCAAACACAATTTGGGGTTCAACAAACACCGTTATGCCATTTACTGCTTAAAACCCCAATCAATTAAATTTCTGCGTGGTCGCATTTCGAATGGGGCACAAAAGAGCAAAAGAACGCTCCCCTACTACTGCTACTATTGCTACTACCACTACTACTACTACTACTACTACTACTACTACTACCACCACCACTACTGCAGCTATTACTATTTCCTGTATAACGTAGCATTTCTCTGCTGAAATATATGTTTTTAGCGATAGAAATGTTTGCGTATTGCAAAATTCTAATGCATGCCACACAGCACCAAAAAAATGTGTTGCACTCGTGCGCTTGTGGCTTGCAACAATATTTTCATGTGCTTTATATGTGCATATCTATGTATGTGTATGCATATGTATGTATGTGTGTGTTTATTTTGTGGCCACAAAAATTTTCGCCAATTTTTCTTCAACTTGTTATTGCTTATAGTTTGTATCGTTTCCGTTAGTCGGTATTTTTTTTTTTTTTTTTTTTTGGTTATGTGTTGTTGCTGCAGCTGCTGCTGCTACCACTCACTGCAAATAAGTTTATGAGCGTGTGTGCTGGTCAGTTTTTTGTTTTTGTTATTTTTGTTGCACAAACAAATGCGTTGCAATTACACACAAAAAAAAAATTTTTTTTCTGTGTGGCATGCCATCATTTAGCTGCCATTCCGCTCTCCAACCAGCGCGCTTGTCGTCCATTTCCAATGGTCCAGTGGTCCACCTGCATGCTTTCCGTGCTCACGTTGCGGTACAACAAGCGCCTCACAACGTTCTACTCGCGCTCGTATTTCACTGTGGCAATTGCTTTCATTTATTTCGTGTGTCTCTCCTCCGCCTCTGCAGTGTGATTGCATGGCATGGGGCATCAATGCTCGGCACGAATTCTGATGGTGTGCATGTTGCAAACAAATTACGTTCCGCACATACTACAGTTTAGATGCACATATGTATATGCAGCATTTTGTATATGCATAAGTATGTTTGTGTGCGTATGTTTAGCACCAAATCAGGTGGGAATTGCCAAATCGTGAGGAAAAGTTTAAAATCGCGGACACACACATTTGTATATGTTTACATGTGTTTAGACGGAAAAAAAAATCAAAAAAAATTCTCAAATGCCCAAAAGCGTTATTTGTGTGGCACAATAAAGCGGCACGAATGCGCGTATGCATTTGTGGCAATGCGGCAAGTGAGGCATCACAAATTAAGCAGCGTAAACCGACAAACAGTTGGCAACTTATCGCCAACTCGGTGGTCGTTCGTCGTTCGCCAGTTCAAAATTATGGCCTCACCTTACTGCAAGACAATTAAATTGAGTTTGCATTGCGGCAGAACACAATCGGCTGTATTTTTCATTCAACGTGTGGCATGAAGTTGAAAAAACAAATTGATTTTCAAGTCCATAATTTTTTTTTTCATTAAAATAAAATACGAAGATCCTACATTTATTGATTTTTATTTACTTTTTTAACGTTTCATATGGCAAATATTTTCCCCCACTAGGTGTCTCCGGTGTCGAATTATAACCCAAACTCATGCTTATGCTCCCATTTAACACTTAATATGCATTTTCGCGAGAATTTCGTTAACAAAAGTGATTTATTAAACTAAAAAATATTCGATAGGTGTCGCAAGTGTCGATTTATTAAAAAAAACCACATTTGTGGTCAGCTAAATTGGAGCAGATCTGATTTGGCATATCACAATTTACTCTGATAAATTGCATTATTCGAATTCCTTTAGCAGAAGGAAATTAAAATACCAAAAAAAAATAACCGCTAGATGGCGTCAGTTATATAGGAAAAATTGGATTTTGATCCGATTTAGCCTTTAGTAATCCGTTAAGCACCATTGAGAGCAAAATAAAATTGCAGTAGCAGAAAAATATCCTATCTAGTTTTATATTTACGACTTAATTTAACTGATAACATGCAGTATTATTAAAATTTCGCCAGCAAAAGGAAATTAAAATGGCACAAAATTATCTAACAGGTGACGCCAGTATCATGTTACTAACTTAAGTCATATTTAGGGTTCAACTAAGTCCACTATATTCCTCAATAGAGAAAAAATGTCCACTGGATGGCAAATGGGTTTTATTATTTCCACAATCTCCACTTAAGATCTGATTTAACTTAAAAATACCTTTATCAGAGAATTTCGAAAGAAAAACGAAATTCCAACAGCGAAAAAATTTCCGTTAGATGGCACCTAAGCAGAATTCTTTACAAAATTTATATTTTGTGATCCAAATTATTGCTTAAAATTAAATTTACGACCTGATGGAACTGATAGCATGTATTTTTAACGATATTTTGGTAGCATAAGGAAATTGCGGTAGCTAAAAAATATTCGACAGGTGGCGCCAGCATCAAGTTATTACCTTAAGTCATATTTAGGGTTCAATTAAGTCCATTTTAGGTATTACTATGGAGGTTCGATAGCAAAAAGAAATTCAAACAGCGAAAAATTATCCCCTAGATGGCGCCTGTGATGAGTTATTGCAAAAAATCTCTTCTTATGATCCCATTTAACCGATAGCATGCATTGATAAGGGAATTTGGAAAGTATAAAGAAAATCCAAAAGCGAAAAAAATTCTGCTAAATGCCGCATGTGTGGAATTATTTCCAAAATCGATATTCATGATCCAAATGATTGCTTAAATTAAATTTACGATCTGATTTAACTGACAACATAGGTGTCGCCAGTGCCTAGTTATTACATTAATTCGTATTCAAG
This sequence comes from Neoceratitis asiatica, assembly GCA_030068015.2. Taxonomy (NCBI): domain Eukaryota; kingdom Metazoa; phylum Arthropoda; class Insecta; order Diptera; family Tephritidae; genus Neoceratitis; species Neoceratitis asiatica. The sequence goes on from CM061527.1 coordinate 78,920,313, forward strand.
GTTCAATCAAGTCTATTATAGGCATTTCTTAAATGATGCGATAGCAACAAGAAATTCAAATAACGAAAAAATATCCGCTAGATGGCGCTTGTGGCAAGTTATTTCAAAAATCTCTATTTATGCTTCGATTTAACCCATAGCATAGAGGTTTGATAGCAAAAAAAATTATAATATATAAGTATATATAATAGAGAAAAAAAATCGCTAGATGGCGCCTGTGTAGAAATATATCCAAAATCTATTTTTATGATCCGATTTAGCTCTTTTTTGAAAATTTTGCTGATAGGTAAGTTAAGAATTTGCGTCTGACAAAAAAAAAAAACAATTCTATGGCGACAGTTTGGGAATACTACAGTATATCTGAGGTTTCAACCCATATACACAAGTTTCTCAGTGGACAACAGGGTTTAGCACCAAATGTTAGAAGGGGAGTGTCGGTTATTAGCAGAGCGTTTGAAGCATATATGAGAGTCTGTTAGGGTAATTAAGTACTCGAAGTAATACTCAGTGTGCAATCAGCTAACTCCTTAGCTAGTTTTCGTTTGATAGTAACCGCTTGAGAAGTGCACAGCAAAACGTGACAAGCAAATAAAACGCCAGTAAGTTGCTTTAAGACCCTGCCTGATGATTGAAATTTTAATTAAATATAGCTTTAAACAATTCTCCGAAGTATTTTGCAGACAGATTGAGGTGGTTATGCCTTTAGAGTGAAAATATTTGCTGAATATCAAAACTCATTTTTTAAATATAAAATCATTAGGCGAAATATTAAGAAATTATGCTGAAAGTGTTTGCCTCGTTTGAAATTTGCGCCAAAAAGAGCAAATCGCATGCATATAAGCATTAAACGCATTTTTCAACCTATTCTCCCTTTAAACAGCAACTCTCTAGTTTGGCGCCTCATTTAAGTAAAAACGTAAAAAATAAATTCCGAAAAAAAATATTCAATTTCCTTTCACCGCCTACACGCGCTTTCACGTAATTTTAACCATTAAAAGGCTGCTCGCTTGTTGCCTTTTGCCGCCATTTTTTATGTTGCGCACTGACAATTTCGCTGTCTTCTGCAGTTGAGTTTTTTTATTTTTTTATTTTTATTTTTTGAAAACTTCAAATGCGTTGATAAAATTTAATGTGTTGGCATGTGGGCACCACAAATTTGGTACAATTTCTCTGGTCGAGGGTGTAAGTACTTCTAGTACCCCCGATGTATGTATATTTGTAAGGAGTACATACAGTATATATATAAAATATATATGTATGCACGCATATATTGTATGTTAATATACGTATGCATAAATAATTTTCGTAATTTGCTTAGGTGTTGTCACCACAGCTGTTGCAGACATATTTCGACTCGACTAAAGTCATTAATGCCGAGTTTTTTTTTAACTCTTGAAGCTTAAAGCTTCAACGTTGTTGAATAAAGTCACTGACTGAGCTATTTAAGTGCATAACTTTTATTTAAATATGAGTGAACTGTGAAATTTCTTTCTTGAGTTGTTATATTAACCGAAAAATTTAAGGACTAAAATTCAAAACCTTTTAAAAAACGCGAATTTGTGTAAAAAGTTTTAATAAATCTTCAAAATATATATTTTTATTTTTATTAATTTATTTTTTTATTAGGAAAATTATTACTTATTGTTTTTTTTTACTTTTTTCTCAATAATTTTTTCTCAATATTTAATTTATTTATTTATTTCGAAAAATTCCTATTTTTTTCATTAAAAGACAGACAAATTTCCGTCAGAAGTTTTTTTTCTTAGTTTTTTCAACTCCCTCGGTTGGTCTTCATCCAAAATTTTAGCAAGAAGTAAAAGAAGGTTCACCCCAAGAACCTTAAAACTAACGGAATATATTTAAAAGTAGCAAAACTTCGAATACAGACATTGTTTTCCTCGATTAGTGTGGATAAACCCAATACTAAAAGGCAGACTGTAAATTCTTCTTTAAAAAAAATAGTTTGCCTACCTGAATTCTCTGGCTTTCATTCACCTTCCTTGCGTTCCTTAGAGAGTGTATTTAATAAATGAGACCCAAATGGAGCATTTCGCATTAATATTTTTTTTTTGGGCTTACATTAGCAATAATTTTCTTTAGCTACATGCTGTTGCTCTTTAGCTACTCAGCTGCTCTCATCTCAAAAGTGGTTTTGCGCTCATCGCCGTCAGCAGAAGTAGCTTGAGATTCCTAAGGCTTCTCTCAGTTGATATTTTTCGTATTTAAAATAAACTTTTTTTTTTTAAATTACTCAAATTGCTATATATTTCTGCTTAAAAACAAAAAATTATAAATAAATAACTATAAAACATGTAAAAATAACTAATGAAATTAAAGGAAAACAAAATACCGGAAAAAAAGTTTTAAAACTTTACTCAACCTATTGATTTTTTTGGTTCAAAAAGAGAAAAAAAAATTTGTAAATCTCAAAAATAGATCAGTTGAATTTTTATTTAAAATTCAAAATAGTTTCAAAAATTTACTCACATTAAGATATTTAAAGGAAAAAATATATATAAAAAAACTTTAAGTATATAAGTATATAAATAAATCTTATAAAAAAGTAGAAAAAAAAATTTTTTTTTAAACATTAATATTTTCATAAGTAAATGCTTGACAAAGAAAAATGTTTGAAGTGGATTTTCAAAGTACCGAAAATCTTTATCTATATACTTTTTATAACAGAACAATTCTCATTTATTTGTATGCAATTTATGAAAGAAAAAATATTATTATTTTTAATTAAATTGGAAGAAAGCAATCAAAATAAAAAAAATTATCATATGCGATAGTGTCTCAAAATTCTTTTCACATTTCAACAAAATAAACTTCAAAACAGTATACGTGAATATTTTTATGTTAATATTTGGTGTGACCACCTGCAGCGTCTATTACACATTGTTATCTCGAGCGCATCAAAAAAATAAATTTTTTTTTACGTCATATTCGAGTGGAATCTTCACCCACCCCTCTTTGATGCATTTGCTAGGATGTTTTTGCTAGTAGGGCAACTTTTTGCAGGAGCATCTATCACTTATTAGCAATTATATAGCCAACCAAGCTTGGGATCATTATCTTGATATAGTTTGTATTTGAATTTATTTGGATTTTCTGGATAGGATTGGATTGGATTTTCATATACATTATTCAAGATTACTTTTTGGTCGTCATATTGGATCGGACATTTAAAATTTTACAAATCTCACCTCAAATTCGTGTTCAGTGACCCTAAATATCCTTTTATATTAGTGAATATTTCCCTTTTTAGTCCACCCTATTGGGTCCATCATTTTGAATTTGACAAATTTGACCTCAAATTTGTGTTCAGCGACCCGAAAAACCAATATAAACGAAATTTCATTCAAATTGATAAATATGTTACTTTTTAAGTTCGCCATATTGGATCCGCAATTTTGAATTTTTCAAATCTAACCTCAAATTCGTGTTTAGGGACCTTAGAAATCTATAAGTTCACTTACTCTTAGACAAATAGATGGAGTAACTAAAATTGTAAAGGAAAAACTGTTTTCAAACTTTGACACGCGTTTTCTCGAAACAAGATTTTTCGAATCTGCGGGCATTCTCGTTTATGAACCATTTAACCAATCAACTTCGCGATTTACCCGTCTAAAAGAATACAAAACTCTCCGAAGTTGTAACATAGAAAATCGCAATATTTTGATCAGTAATGATTCTTTACAGCCGGCCAAAGTGGAAAAATCATGCGAAAAAATGATACTTAATTTTCAAGTAGTCGCCATTTTGTTTCTATAACAAATTTTTTAATGTTTTTTTAGGTTGAATGTAATCTTCAAGATCGTTTCGGTTTTCTGCTTGTAAACGACGAATTGCAATCTGTATCGTGCCCGCAGATGAGGTCGGTTCTCGAAACACCTTTTGCCATTTTGGACGCCATTTTTGACACCCGACACTGAAAAATTTCAATTTTTAAAAGGAAACCCAAATAAACATTTTGTAGAAAAGCGCACATGTCTAAGTTATTTGACTTCTTCAAAAAAAATTATCAAACATTAGGTAATTTTTGCACAATTATATGAGAGAACCCCCCCTTAAATAACTCTTATTTCACCAGCACCTTTGCTAAAAATACAGTCCGATACCATTACAAAAATTTCCACATTTTACTGTGAGAATAATGTTCTTGCTGTTTTGGGCTATTAGCAGCTTTCTCCAAAATCTTTGTGTACTCTACTGGATTTGAAATGTGAGTTAGAGCAAAAGAAAGTCGCTTCTCAACGTTTATTTGCGATCGCAATGGTTTTTTTCTTGCACTTCTTGATGAATATTTGTGTTTTAGAAGAACTCTTCGGACTGTTTCAGAAATTTGAATATGTGAAATTTTTTTATGAATTTAAAAAGTTTATTCAAAAAAATTTATTTAAAGAAAATTATTTTGAAAAAAAAAAATATTTTGAAAAATTTCATTTTGAAAAAAAAATTTATCAAAACAGAACAAAATAATATAAAAAATAATAATAAAAAAGCAAAAAAAAGTTCTCACAGCTCATTCCACCTACACAAAAGCAAATTCCGACGCAACGTTCATGCGAATAACAACAGCAGGAAGCCACTTTTCTGTCACACTAGACTAGTGTGGCACATTATGACAGCAATGCTAACTAACGGTGTTAATACACATATAAAAATACAACAAATACAGCAAATACTTCAAGTCGCAAAACAGAAAAGCGAAAAATTCTCAAGTGTATCATGTGTCAGGCCGGCGAACGTGTTATGACATAAGTCACCGATGCCAGAAGACAACAAGAACAACAACAGCAACAACAACCACAAACAAATCAAACAGAATAATAATAATGAAAGAGGAGGAAAAACCAGAAAAAACAGAAAAAACTGCACGATAAATGGCTATAAAGGCAATAAATAAAAATTATAAATGAACAAAAAAAAACAACAAAAACAACAAAAAGTAAGCAAACGAGAATCATAAGCAGCAAGTTTATTGCAATTTGTTATTGCTCTGTGGTTGTTGTTGTTGTTGTTGTTGTTGTTGTTGTTGACACTTACTTAAGCGGCTTCTGTATGTCGAACACTTTGGCATTTATGTCACAACCATGCAGCGCCCAGCCGCAGTCGCAGTCGTCAGCTCATAACAGCAACAAACCAAAGCTTGCAACTTGATACCGACCGCCACAGACAGAAGACAGTAGAGAAGAACGGCTGAAGACACGGGGTAGTGGTAAAAAAAAACTGGAAGCAAATATTGCCCTCACGGTTTTGCGGCGAGTAAGGCACATAGCATTGACTGAGCAACGGTTAAGCTCATAAATAGGAAGAATTCGTCACATGAGCTCCACACACACAGCCGTTTGGGATTTATTCATTGCTCCGTATGTGTGTGTGTGTCAGTGTGTGTGTGTGTGCCTGTGTGTTGTTTTCACAGCCTTTTTGTGATTTATAAATGTCAACTGTGAAGTTATCGTTAAATTAGATGGAAAAATGGTGTAGTGAAGTCATAATAGTGCGGGAATATCGAATGAGAATTAGTCTGTATGGCGAATGAGCTAAAAAACAAACACAGAAAAGCGGTTAGCAGTGCATAAATGAAGAAAAGAACAAAAGCGTAGATTAATCTAGTGGCGCGCCTATTGCCCCAAGGCAATCAAACAAAGATTTCGATTAGTTGGTTGCCCGGCAAACAGTTGAGAGGAAACAAAGCGCTTAGAAGAGAATTACTGTGGCAATAGACAGAAGGAAAATGCACAGGAAGGCAAGGTGAATGTTGAAGGAAGACAGCAAAATGTTGGGAAGAAATAGAGGAAACAAAACAAACTTAAATAAAAGCTGTAATGGGATTTGTGGACTCAAAGGAGATAGACAAAACTTTAAGGAATAAAACACGGAACAACCAATTAACGTTGAAACGGTGGAGACGTGGATCAGAAATCAACTGAAAATATATTTATTAAAACTTAAAAACATGCATTTTGAAAACAAATACCAAAAAACAGTATAAAGGTATATAAGGGTGATCCATTTCAAAAATCCCAAATTTTTAATGAAAAAAAAACAGAAATTTAATGAGGAAAGTTTATTATCATTCGAAAGAACATACTTTGGCATTTATTTTTCAGAAGATTTTCTCTTTCAAATGTTGGCCGGCGGCTACGTCTCAGATGGTCCATCCATTGAGTGCAACTTTCGATGACTCGTTCGAGCATTTTGACTGGTAAGGGGCGAATGACACGCACGGTGTTTTGTTCAAAGGCCTGAATCGAAACCGGATTGTCCGCATAGAATTTAGATTTTAAATATACCCACTGGAAAAAATCAAACACACGATCTTGGTGGCTAATCGACCGGCCCGAAACGTGAAATTATCTACTCACCGAAGTGTTCTCTCAATAAATCCATTGGTCAATGCGATGTATGGGAAGTGGTGCCATCTTGTTGAAACCAAATGTCACGGAGTTTACGAGCTTCAATTTCAGACATCAAATAGTCGGTTATCATGCAGTCGGCATCAGTTTGGAAGAAATATGGACCGATGATTCCACCGGCCCACAAACCACACCAAACCATTGTTTTTCTGGATAAAATGGCAGCTCTTAAATCTATTCAGGTTGCTCTTCGTCCGAAATGCGGCAATTTTGCTTCTTAACATACCTATTTAGCCAGAAATGGGTATCATCGCTGAATAAAATTTGGCTCGAAAACGTCGGATTTTCTTGGAACTTTTCAAGAGCACACAGAGCGAAGCGGTGTCACTTGGGAAGGTCGAGTGGCTTCAGTTCTTGCACCCGCTATATTTTTTGCGCTTTCGACTGATGATCTGAACCTAAAATGTGCCAAGTCGTTCCATACGTCTGTGCGAGTTGCTGCGAACGGCGCCGAATCGACTCTCCACGGTCTTCGTGTACACTCTCATCTACGGCAGCTATATTCTCTTCGCTGTGCTCTGGACGTAGTCTATTCGGTTGAATATTTTCCAGTAATGAATGCTGCGTCTTAAGATGGGTGATGGTGTTGCGAATAGTACGCTCAGTAGGCCGATTATATTGACCATAAGTTGAGCGAAGTGCGTGAAACACATTCTTAACAGAACGTGAATTTTCTTAATAAAGTTGAATGAGTTGGGAACATTGTTCAGGCCTAACTAAGTCTTTCCAATGATGAAATGCCAAACAATAATGAACAAAAATAACATGACAACTTGGCACGTCTCACGGGTGATCTGTCAAGAAAAGGCTTTTGAAAGAAGTACCCCTACTTAGATCAGCCTTTATTAGCCAGTTAATAGCAAATATTGAACGATTTTCCATTTCACATTACCACGAAAATTCAGCTCCAAATAATTGCTAAAAAAAAATATAATTTGCACACATTCAAAAGCAACAGAAAACTGCACGAAGCAGTAACGAGCCGGGTCAGTATATCCTAAATCTAGCATCAACAGCGGAAGCATTGTGCTCCGCACACAAGGCCAATCAAGAGCAAATGTGTTGGGGTCGCTCTGATTGCTGATGGTTAGACCAAAGTCAGACGACAAACAAAATTAAATAGTAGTTTGTTGCAAAGCAAAAAAAAAAACAACTTCCAGAAATCAACATCGAAACTAGACGAAAACGAATACAAAATGAAAAATTCGATAGTTGAACAATAAAAATTGACAATCGAGCGGAATGGCAAACTAATGAAATTGTTTGTCTGTGTTTGTATGAGGCAACTTTTTTGTGCGCTTGACCTTTGTACGAGTATATTGTACCAGAAGCAGCAGACAGACATATTTACGTCTGCAAGGGGTGTGTCCTTAGGATATGTAAAAGGCATCATGTGATGTAACTAATAATAAAATTGCTTGTGGTTATCCGCGTAGATATGTTTTCAACAAACATGAATGGATGGACAGCGATTAACCCAGCAGTATTAGGAGGAAGTCCAATGAAAATTAAATTTTCTGAAATTTTGGTTTTTAAAATTTTTTAAACAAATTTATGAGAAGATTTCGGCGTTTTTTTTTACTTATTTATCCCTTCTCTGTACGCTTTATACTGTTATCATTAGCATTTTTGGAATTATTTTCTCATTCTCTATATCTACATTTTTCTCATGGCCTAACTACATTCTCGCCCTATCGCTCTCTCTTTGCGTATATATCTTGCTCTGCACACGTTCCTCTCACCTGTTTTAGCTAAACGTTGGGTGTAGAGTAGATTATAAATGAGTGAAATTGAGAATATTTTACAGAGAGCACTGTTTGTATGCTAGAATCGATGTGAAGCTTCTACCTCAGGCACTATTTTTTAACTCTTTCGGAACACTTACTTTGTTCTTTATCTCTCAATCTCTTTTCTTGGTCTCCGCATCTAATAAATGGTTATTCATTTAGTGGTTTCGAAAGTGTAGGGCTAAATTTTGACAGCTGTCAAAGTCAACTGTCAAACCAACCAAGTTTTATTTTAGTTAAAAGTCAGGCATTTGTGAAAATGGATCGCTTAACAGCCACGTTAAAACTGTTGAAACCTGCTACAGCAGTGGGGATTCAAACGTGGCCACGTTTCGTGCTTTAAGGACAGATTAGGGAGCACATAATCGTCGAACTACTTAAGGAAGTGGTAAAATTTTTATGAAACGCTTTTTCCAAAAAAAAAAAAGATAAATTCTTTAACGACGAAGCACATCTCTCACTCAGTGGTTACGAAAATAAGCAAAATTGTCACATTTGGGGCTTCGATAATCCTCAAATGATTGAAGAGAGACCATTGCACTCAAAAAATGTAGCTTTCTGGTAAGCTCTCTGTTCCGTAGACGTGATTGGACCGTACTTCTTTGAAAACGATAACGGTAAGACTGTCATTGTCGCTTCGGAGCGTTATGGTCATACGATGACCGACTTTTTTTGGGCCTTCAATTGAAGAACACGACTTGGACAATATGTGGCTCCAACAAGATGGTGTCAAATTTCACACAATACGAGCACATATGGCTTTATCGCGTAATCTCTCGTCTTGGCGATGTCAATTGGCCACCGAGATCGTGCGATTTGACACCATCGGATTTTTTTTTTTGTGAGGCTACGGGAAAGACCGTGTTTATCCTGATAAACCTCTAACTCTTGAGTACTTGAAAACCAACATTCGTCAAGTTTTGGCTGAGATACCGCTCAATATGTGCAAAAAAGTGAGGGAAAATTACCTTAGACTGACCGAAGTTTCCTCCACATTTTCAGCTATGGAGGTTTGCTTCACTTCTATAACTTCCGGCATTCTTTCTACTGGGTTAGCAACAAAAAGTTAACCAAAACCGTTATCTCAATGCTCATTTTTGTTTGCCAATACCGCCGTTTTGAGAAAAACACAATCAGAAATCCTTTCAAGCCTTAAAAGCCCTTGGCCTGCGGATATTCAACGGAGTTTTTCGACATTGATTGGTATACCATGGCACACATTGAGAAAAGGGAGTGAGACATATATATAGAGAGAGAGGGAGAATGTCAGAGCGAGTGTGAGTGCGAGTGCGAGTAGGAGTAGCGTATCGAACTTTATTTGCGGTCAGCGAAAGATGAAAGAACCAAAAAAAAACACACTAAGAATTCAAAACTGCCGAATTCAATGGCGGCGCAATTGTAATAACGCCTGTTTGAGATTGTAAAAGGAAATTTGAAATCTTCAACGCCACCAGTTATCCTGGCAATAATATTGGCATTCAATTGTGTGCGTACATGAAGCATTCCTTGGAACCTCAGTGAAATTCACTTTCAGTTTTTAATTGAAAAATTTTTCAGTTTTTTTTTCGCGTGCGTTTTATAGCCCTCAGCCAATTACAACAAAGCAACATTGTTGCGGGCGTAGAAAAAAACACTTGAAAGGATCTACGAAATGGTATAAAAGAGTGTTAAAAAGGCAATTTCGCGTATGGCATAACTAGCGCATTTGGATCACAGCCATAACCACAGACAGTGACAACTGAACGTAATCGAATTGAAATTTTATTGCTTTTTTTTACCCGGATTTTTTTAGGGTTTCCATTTATACAACATTACTGCTGCGGAAATTATAACCAGCAATAAAAAAAAAATATACATTTTCCCTCAAATTTGTGCTAATCAACAGTTTTTGGGGTAGAGCACATCGCACCTAGCGTGCGCTGCATTTTACGACTCTCACACGCGTCAAAGTAGTCAAGTGAAAATCTTAGAATTTTTCGCCATTAACAAAAAGCTCATAAGCAATCTAATGAAGTGTGCCAGCCAACGCGGAATAATTCAATTGTGAGCAATACTGCAAATGAAAATTGAAGAAAGAAAAGGCATTTAGCGAAGTTTTTACCCATCAACGGCCAACGAGCCCAAAAAAAAAAACACAAATAAAAATTAAATCTATCAAAAAATATCATAAAAATCACTTTTACAATGTCATAAAATTGTTGCTGCGAAGCCGAACACGAAAACCAGCTGATAAGTGACGTAAAGCAACAACCAACAACAACACGTAGCGTGCAGAGCGAAAATTGAGCGACACGCACAACACCACGCAGCGAAGGGTGTGAGAGCGCGGTGTAAGAGCACACAATGCTTGAGAGTGAGTCAGCAGCACACGGTTGCACACGGTGCAGTTGAAACAATTTTTTATGGTACGCTGTAAATTGCTTACTAAATAGACTATAAAAACGTTTTAACAAATGAAAATGTTGAATTGAATTCCAATGTTTGGATGATACGTGCGCATCAGCAAATTGTGTTAAGTGAAAGTGTGTGGACAGACAAAAAAAACTTAAATATTAAATTAAAGAAAGACTAAAATAAAAGAAATAAAAAGCAAAAATACAAAGCTTGTAAATATAATAGGAAATAAAATTAGGAAAAACAGAAGAATAGTAAAAAAAACTGCTTGAAGCTGAGCAGAATCTGTAGAAAGAACTGGAGCAGAGGAATGAACCTTCTAGAAGAAATTCCTCTCATTTCTTTAAGTAGTGTTCTCTAGAGTAAAGAAGCCACTACTGTGAGCTCTTCAGCATTAATTTTCCTCTGTCAATACGAAGTATACAAATTGAAAGTACTGATCGACTCTGGAGAGGGTAAAGCTATTGTTGAGAATAAATTCAATTAGGAAGGAATATATTTATAAGATCTTTGAACAATTTTTAATTAACCCGCAACATAAATTAGGTATTGAGGACTTTGATTTTCGCTGAGGACTTCTATCTGAGCCCATCTTTCATATTAACGAGAGGATATTTTGCAGTTATCACTTATTCCTCCTTTCATGGTAACTAAGTATATTTTTTCAAGACAGAAAATCTCTGTATTCTCTGCTTTGAAAAGTTCTCCAGGGGTATTTCGGGATTTTTGCTTTTCGGAAAACTTTCTATTCTAGTGAGAATAGAGTTTGAAGTAGAACGAAAATGAGTTACCTTTCTATTCTCCAAAAGTTGTGTTCATGGGAGCGAAGAAGCCATTACTTTGAGCTCTTCTGCATTAGTTCTTCTCTGAGAATCAAGTATACTACTCGACTGTAGAGAAGGATAAACTACTACTGAGAGTAAATTCAATTAGAAAATAACATATTTATAAAGTCTTCGAATGTTTTTTTTTTACTTAACCCGAAGCAGAAATGAGATATCTAGGAAGGCGCTAAGAACTTTGTTTAGCGCTGAGCCCATCATTCATACTAAGGAGCGGATCTTTAGCAGTTATCATTTATTTCTCCATTCGCGGGAACTTGGTATATTTTTTCGAAACAGAAAATTTGAAAAGATCCCGTGGGATATTTCGGCATTTCGCTCTACTGAGCTCCTGTTGTAGGAATAACCTAAGGGCTCATTTATATTTTACAATTTCTTCGTACTAAGAATTTGAAGTATAATGAAAATGAGTTACCTTCGTTAGCTATTATACCACAGTAATCATTCAAGTAAAACTGAATTGAAACGAAATGAGTGCTCCGGGAACCTTGATGAATGTCGAAGTTCCCAACAAAGCTATTTTTCACAAGGCTTTGCACAATTCTCCGAGCTTAGGATACGGAATTTTGCCCACCGTGATGGTTAGAATGTCTTTAAGTAGACGGCTCTGGTAGTGCCTATAAAAAAAATGATAAGAGCCACTTAGGGATATTGTTTTAAGCCGCAAAAATCTTCTCTGCCGGTTTAAATTTCCAATATTTAGATTGATTATCTCTGTTGAAGACTCATTGCGTATTAACTACTTGCTTGATATGTTCATTCTCTGAGGTTCACATACTCATAAAAAATTTGCAGGGATAATAGCTGGTGATGCCCCCAGCTTTTCCTGGATTTCGGTCTTCTAAGTATTTCATGTAGCAATGCACAAACATTTCATCGAGTCAAAAGAGATTAACCTTTGTTGGGAGGTCGGAGCGTAGATGGTGGAGAGTTCGCAAGCATATATCCCCCTCTTGAAACTCATAAAAACATTACACCAATAATAGTTCAACCCCTCAATGCGTAGCGAATCACGTGTAATTTTAATTTAAAGCATAAAGTTTTGATATTTCAAGTTGTCAACAGTAATGTTTTTAGGAAATAGAATAGACAACCATAAGACGGGGTTAAGAGAAAAAAAAAAACAAAAACCACAACACTTTAGGGGCAACTAGGTACGCGCCAGCAGTCATAAGTCAGCGCCATGGCGCTAATAATTCATACAGAATAAACGCATATACATAAGTGCATGCACAGAAGAACTTGACTAATTCTCGTTCCCCCTTTTTTCTCTTAGGTGAGCACACGTACCGCAACGAAAGTGCTGCAATGCCACTTGAGGTGTTCGAGCTTCACTGTGAGGATGTTTCAACAGTTTCATTTATACAAATTTTTAATTTAATTTCATTTAGTACAGTTTTTTAATTTGTTATTTTATTTTATTTTAATTTATTATTTTATTTTACTAATTTCTTTATTTTTTTTTAATATAATTTAATTTTTTAAATTTAATTTATTTTTATTTATTTTTTATTTTATTTTTTATTTATTTATTTTTTTACTACTTATTTATTCATTTATTTTTAATATTATTTTTTATGTTTTTTTATTTTTTTCATTTTTTATGTTTATTTTTAAATTAATTTAATAAAATTTTTTTTCTTATTTAGTTTTTTCTTATTTTTGTATTTTTTATTTTTATTTTTTTTATTTTTTTTTTTAATATTTGTTTATTATTATTTTTTAATTTTAATTTTAATTTATTTTTATTAATTTTATTTTTTTTATTTTTTTTTACATTATTTTTTTATTTTTTATTCAAATTTAATTTTTTTTTTATATTTTGTTTTATTTTATTTTATTTTTTTTATTTTAGTTTTATTATTTTATTTTTCATTTAAGTATTTTTTTATTTATTTATTCATTTATTTTAATATCATTTTTTATATTTTTTTATATTTTATTTTTATTTTTTATTTTTATTTTTTAAATTAATTTAATTTAATTTGTTTTCTTATTTAATTTTTTCTTATTTTTTTCTATCTTATTTTATTTTTTTATTTATTAATAGTTGTTTATTACGTTTTTTTAATTTTTATTTTTATTTTATTTTATTTTATTTAATTTTTTTATTTATTTAATTTAATCAAATTAATTTTTTGCTTTATTTAATTTTTTATTTTTTTATTTATTTTTTATTTATTCATTTTTGTTTTAATATTTTTTTTTATTTTTTTTGATATGTTTTTTATATTCTACTTTTTTTTAAATTAATTTAATTATTTTTTTTATTTTAGATTTTTTTCTTTCTTATTTAATTTTTCATTATTATTTTTTCTTTTTCCTTTTCTCATTTTATTTTTTTATTTATTAGTATTTATTTATTACTTTTTTTAAATTTTAATTTTAATTTAACTTTATTTTATTTTTTTATTTTTTATTATTTATTTATTTTATTTTTTTTATTTTAATTTTAATTTAATTTAGTTTTATTTTTTTATTTTATTTTATTGTCATTATTTTTATTTTACTTAATTTTTTAAATTTAATTTAATTTTTTATATTTTGTTTTGTTTAATTAAATAAAAAAATTTTTATTTAGTTTATTTTTATTTATTTTTTATTTTGTTTAATTTTAACAAATTTTTTTTTTGGTTTTTTAGTTACTTATTTATTTCTTAATATTAATTTTAATATTTTTTTTCAATTTTAAAATTTTTTTAAATTAATTTTTTTAAATTTTTTTAGTTCTTATTTTATTCTTTATTTTTTTTTAATATTTTTTTTTATGTCTTCTTTTATTTTTTTTAAATATTTTAATTTATTTGTTATTATTTTAAATTTTATTATTTTGTTTTATATTACTTTATTTTAATTTTAAAATTTTTTTTATTTTATTTTGTTTTATTTTATTTTAGTTTTTATAATTTTTATATTATTTTATTATTATTTTTAATTTTTTAATTTTTTATTTTTTATTTTTTATTTTTAGTTTTATTATATATATTTTTTTTATTATTTTTTGAATTTTTTTTTGGAATCTTATTTTATATTATTGAATTTTTTAATTTTATTTTATATTATTTTATTTTACTTTACTTTTTGCCACAATAAAATTGTCTTTGAAAGCAGGTTTATAACGCATTGATATGAACACATAACCACATTTGTAGCTGCACTTTTACGACTCACTATTTGTATGGAGACCTCCCCCATTCAATCGGTATGTGCAACATGCTTGCCACAAATTCACAAACATACCAACAGCGAATGTGAAGCACACCAAGAGCCTACAGCGTCACTAAAGGGACCAACATTAGTGTAAAGAGAAGGAAAAAAAATGCTATGAAAAGCCAAAAAAAATAACGAAACAGTAAGCAACTGTAAGGATGAAAGGATTGATAAAAAAAAGGGGCCAGGCGAAAAGTGCAAACTATGCTGCGATGATGTGCTGGAATGCTTTTTATGTGCGCGTGCCACCGTCGTTACAACGTCGCAGTGCATGCAACTCTGCCTCATATAAAAGTGCAATGCCATCAGTGCCGATATCAGTGTGGCAATGACGTTGCTCCACAGCATTTATGTACAGTTATTTGCCACAAATAGTTAGGCGCTGCGCAAAAAAAAATTCAAAAAAATATACAGCAAAAAGTATTCTCAAGTATGTGTGGCAGACGCTTAAATATGCTATTTTTGTCGCATTTTACATGTACTTAAGTACAAACATACATACATACATGTATGGCGCATTGTTGCAACATCACTTGCTGTAGCGCAGTGGGGCGAAGTACACACATTAAATGCATATTATTTTATGTGCGTATGAATGGTTGTGTCACGGGCATTTTTTGCACATGTTGCATGTTGTCCCTTTGCACAAGCAGACACACACACACACATATATTTACCTACTTATGCATGCATATTAGACACACCTAAGGCAACGAACGCTCACCAGCTTCATTTGGCGCTCCCACACGTGTTGCGGAGCATGCAGCGGCTTCAGTGTTGCACGCACACGCACTCTCCTCTCACTGCCTCACTGCCGACGTCCACTTTCATTGGCTTCCTTTCCTTTCGCTTGCGCCAGTCGAGACTATTTACTTACATTTATATTTTGTAATTTTCATCACTGCCGCATTTTGTGGCATTACGACGCCACCGTGTTGACAATGTTGCAAGTTCCAAGTAATGTGGCACATTCATCCCACAACAACTATGGTGTATTGTTCGTGCACTTATTCAATATTTCTGCTCATTGTTGCAACACATTTTTTGCTGTTTTTTTTTGTTGCTTTCTTTTCTATTATTCATTTGTTGCTGTTGTTTTTGTTGTTGTTGATTGGGTGCGTTTGTGCAACATGCTGCTACAAGCAATTTCACTAGTTGCCACAGACAGTTAATTTAAAGTGATTTCATGTTGTTGATAGTAAAAATATTGCCATTTCTGTCTCCCTCTTTGTCTGTCCGTCCGTCCGTTCGTCTGTCTGTCTGTCGATCTCATTGTTTGATTGTTGCTTTCTTCACTTTGTCAGCGAGCGTAAAAGTATTTATTGTTGGCGTATGTGAGTGTTAATAAACTCGCATATGTAAGTCTCGCATATGAACGTCTGTAGGGCGCTGTGTGCGAAATTTCGCTCCAGGAAATTTAGCGTATTCAATACCTTACCGTTAGGTGTGTCTGCACTTCAATGGCCATAACTAATGTGTGTTTCATTTGAATTGAATTCCGCCACACATTCACATATGTATATACTAGGTGCGGCCTATCAAAAGATATCACACAGTTTTCCTGGAATCCACCGCAGGGCTTGTTCATCTTGTTGATCAGAAGACTAAGACCTTTTCATTCCCCGCATTCAGCACTGTTCAGGCACGAATGAGAGTTCAAACCATACTTCGTCTTTCCATACTTCTCCGTCTTGAACGAGATGTCGATGGGATTGATCTTAGCTCTCAGAATAGGGGCTAGAGCCAATGCGCAAAGAGAACAAGCCTCGAAAATAATTCTCGTAAAGGCAGATATACCAATCACTATAAATTTTCTCCGAACTGGCATCACCTTTGCTATTAAATACTCTGTTAGCAGGCGGCACGACTAAGAGATACCTACTGATTACTTATGTTATAAAGAGAGTCAGTGTTAGAATCAGAGTTCCCAAATGTTGTCAGCATGAGGAGAACTCTCGCGCAAAATTTTAGGTTAGAAAATCCTTAATAATGGCTGAAATGTTTTTTGACCGGGTTTCTCCTCAAATTTATGGTATCTGTCTTCATTCTTTCCAAATATTCAAAAGATCTCCGGTTTTAAGACGCCTAGGTTTGGATAATCCATGTCAGAAAAACGGAAAATATCTTCCCTTTTTATAGTATTGGACGTTGGCCTGTACCAGTTTCGAGCCCATGACCTTAAACACACTAACTGATTTCGAGATCTATACGATCACGGCATTCGTCCCTCGAGAATCTGAGCTTGACACGCTCCTTTGAAATTTGATGTATGATGGCATATTAAGATTACAATTTCCAAATAGAACCAAGGTAATAGGTATCGATATCGCCGTGGTCAGAGTGGCAGAAACTATACCCGAGGTGGAGGATAAGGTCAACGAATCAATAAACTCTCAACAAGGAAACCGTAACTTGGTAGAGGTGATTAATATCAGAGTAGGGTCCGCAATTAATATATAATCGATAACTGATTATCTTTTAAGGTTCACATAGAGTATGCGGTTGATAAGGCTTCAAAAGTCCATGCTAGTCTATCCCGTATTGTGTCAAATAATGGCGGGCCTACACATAGTCAGAGAAAGCTATTAAGTAGGGTGGTAAGATCTATTCTGCTATACGCTGCACCAGATTCCAAACGATATCGGATGAAGCATCATATGTTCAAGCTGGTCAAAACCCAATTAAAATCCTCGCTGAGGAAATGAAAGGGGTGTATTTAAGGCTCTCGGTTCTAAATGTGGCCGTTAATTGAAGCGAAATCACTGCCGAAGAAAGGCGTCGGTCTATAAGTGACTGGAAAGAACGATGGTATAACTCTGCGAAGGGCAGATGGAGTTACGAGCTCATTCCTTGCTTAAGCCGGTAGATGGAAAGAAGACACGGGGACACCGACTTCTTATTTTATATTTCACAAAGGAAAACTTCCAAAACTCTCACTAGGAGCACTGAAATGTTGTGTATAAGAACTTCTACATGTTTTATGGTCCCCCAAAATCTAAAGCTTCGCAGTTCAATCGAATAGGTTCCCTCTTTTGAAGAGATTCGCTCGGTAAGCACGCTATACCAAAGTTTTTTTGCACTGCTGTGGTCAAATCATCCACTTGCCACTAAGTGAACCACTAAAAATGTGTGGGCCGCAATAAAAATGGCTAAGCACTGAGCTATCTCTTTCCAATTTGCAATTCAGCGATGTACCTCAAAATTGACAGCGAAGAATTATAAACTTAAATTTTACCTAAAATTATTTAGTAGATTTCACTATTGCCCCGCTCGCTACGCGCTTACCACTTGTCACATGTCACTTTACACTTCGCACATTATACGCTTTCAAAGTCACAAGTTAAATCTCTTAAGCCAGCAGTGCACCAGCGTAAAGCCCTCCATGCATTAATTGCCATCATAGCTGTAAACATTTGTTGTTGGATATTTGAAATTTTCATATACGAAAACCAGCCCGCATGCAAGTCAACCCACATAAAAATGCACACAGCACGCGTTGAGTGTGTGTGTGTGTGTGTGTGTGTGTGTGTGTGTGTGTGTGTGTGTGTGTGTACAAAAACAATGCTGACAGCATTTAAGTGTGTTTCGTCTTGAGTGCTCCGGCACTTCGTGCAAAATGCTGTTGCTCTGCTATCCACCACTAGCGGCGACCTCCCACATTTTTCGTTTTTTGGCATACCTCCATAGTGCTCGCTACTTTATGCGTGTTTAAGTAGCTGCCTTACGCCATCCAGCCTTCCATAAAGTGTTTGAGTTGCCTTCACCCCAGTCTCATCTTCACTACGCAAGCAATTCATGTTCATCACCATCTCACCTGCTGACGCACGGCATTGCTGCACTAAGAAATACTTCAATTTTATTACATCGTCTTGCTGCACTAAATGTCAGTCGGTTGACGCGAATCGCAGCGAACATGTGTCATGTTCTGCTTAAATATGAAACTGTACACGCACACACACACATAAACAAACAAACAACAAACACTGCATCAACTGCATGCCATTTGGCTCTTGGCACATTTTAATGTTACTCAGCTATTTACCTTAGTTGCCTTGCTCTTGGCGCAACGCTTTGCCGCACATAGCAAAAGTACAATGCTGCCTTTTCAGCGTAAATAGTGCAGCAACAACAACAATAACCTTGTGGCGCATTAAGTGTGCAAAAACAAAAAAAATACTGCATATTTGCGTTGCTGTCAAGTCAACTGACAGGACTAAAGACTCAATGGCAGTTACAGGTTTAATGCTTGCAGGCTTGTGGCATAGAATGTTGATGGCAGTTTAAAGCTAAGCGGCAATAAAAATGAGCGATTTCAGTATAGTAGTAGCAGTAGTGTTAGTAGTAGTAAATTGAAAATATCGCTCGGGTCAGTGACTTATTGACTTTGTATGTTGAAGAAAAGCAAAAAAAAAAAAATAAACAATCAAACTTAAGCTGAGCAAGGAAATCAGTTCAAGTGTCGCTTTTAATCGAATTAAAATCAGTGTAATATGCGGCAACCCTCACCAACCAGAGGCTGTACAGAGAGTAGACGCCTCATGAAACATGTGCTGCTACAAGCGCCATGCCATAAATAACTGTAAGCATCAAGCGCAAAATGAAAAAAAACAGTAAATTATTTACTTATAACGGCTGATCCATTTCGAGGTTACCTACTTAAAAAAAAAAAAAAAACACAGAAAATTCAAATTTAATGGGAAATCTTTATTATCAGTTAAAAGAATATTCTTTGGCATTTATTTTTTCAGGATTATCTCTTTCAAATGTTGGCCGCTGCTACGTCTCAGATGGTCCATCCGTTGAGTCCAATTTTCGATGACTCGTTCGAGCATTTCGACTGGTGACTGGCGAATGACATGCACGATGTTTTGTTCCAAGGCCTGCATCGAAGCGGTATTGTTTGCATAGACTTTAGACTTTATACATATATCCACAGGAAAAAGTCTAACAGTGTGATATCACACGATCTTGGTGGTCAACCTACGGCTCAAAACGTGATATTATCTGCTCACCCACGTGTTCTCCCAATAAATCCACTGATTAATGCGATGTTTGGGAAACCAAATGTCGCGAAGATCACGAGCTTCAATTTCAGGCATCCGGTAGTCGGTTATCGTGGCGCGAAAATGGTCGCCTTTGACGTTTACTTTCTCACCGGCATCATTTTTGAAGAAATATGGACCGATATTTCCATTGGCTCACAAACCACATCAAACTGTTGTTTTTCGGATAGAAATGACAGCTCTTGAATCTCTTCAAGTTGCTCTTCATCCCAAATGCGACAATTTTGCGTGCTTAAATACCCATTGAGCCAGAAATGGGTCTCATCGCTGAATAAAATTTGGCTCCAAAAAGTCGGATCTTCTCGGAACTTTACAAAAGCCCATTGAGCAAAGCGATGCCGCTTGAAAATGTCGAGTGGCTTCAGTTCTTGCACAAGCTGTACGCTTTCAATTTAATATCTCGACGCTGAATGCTCCAAATCATTCCAGACGCTACTCCGAGTTGTTGCGAACGGCGCCGAATCGACTCTCCACGGTCTTCGTGTACACTCTCAGCTACGACCGCTATATTTTCTTCACTGCGTGCTGGACGTGGTCTAGTCGGTCGAATATTATCCAATAATGAATGCAAGGGGGTCTCAACATGGATGAAGATGTTGCGAATAGTACGCTCAGTATGCCGATTATGTTGACCACAAGTTGAGCGAAGCGCGCGAAACACATTCTTTGCAGAACGTGAGTTTTCGTAATATAATTGGATGATTTGAAAACGTTGTTCAGGCGAATGTCCTTTCCCATGATGAAATCCCAAACAATACTGAACAAAAATAACATGACCGCTTAACACGTCTCACGTGTGATCTGTCCAAAAAAGGCTTTGGAAAAACAACCTCCACTTGGATCACCCTTTACTTACTCCGCCAGGCGATGGCAACTGCTTGGCAAATTTTTTTCCTTTTATTTCTTTTATTTTCTTTTTGATTCTCGCATTTTCAGTGCACCCCACACTCGCGCCTCATCCGCTCAGCCACTTTTTTTCTTTCTTTTATTTTCACACACTTCTAACTGCAGCAACTCGAGTATGATTTTTTTCTTTTTATTTATTTTATTCCTTTAAACTTCACTCCACGCCAAAACGCCAGCTGTCTTGTCTTTTACCCAACAATTGCACGATTTAAATTGTAATGATTTCATTTCATTTGCCACAAACACCCTACAGAAGCAAGCAAGCAGACTAGCACATGACATACCAAAGCCCAGCAAGAACAAAGAAGTGCCAGAGCAGCAGCAGCAGCAGCAGCACGTTGTGCGCACCCATCATTAAAAGTCAACGCGAATGAGACTGCTTACTTATTTGCCAGTGGTCTCCTCCCTGCTCACTCTGCACGCTCACTTTGCACGCTCTTCGCATACCCACTCATCGCTGCGCGCAGCCAGTTAGTTACTTCGTGTTGTTCGTTCGATCTGGTGCGCTCGATAAAAGCTAATTTGCTACAGCGTCCGGCCGCCGACGACAACTTTAACTATGCATCATCGTCTGCATTTTACTTCCTGCTCGTTGCTCTCACTTAACTTTGCCGGCTGCTGTTGCTGCTGCTGTTGCTGCTGCTTAATCTTTGCTACAACTTTTCTGCTTGTAAATTATTTTCCTTTTCTTTCATTTCTTTCCAACTACCCATCCATCCTCCAATGGGTGTCGATGAGACCACGATAAGGCGCACACAAATACTGAAATTGAGCTGCAGAGTTGAATTACTTTCTTTGCATTGCGGCGGCGGCGGCGGCGGCGGCGAATATTATTGCTCTAAGTAGTATTTATTTCTTGCACAGCCTTCGTGCATATATATATATATATATGTATGTATGTATGTATATAAATAAAACTTCGTATACGAGTATATACGCCAAGTGCGAGACGATGTAAAGCAGAAATCAAATTATGAAATTCACGACCGTGTCCGACAACCAGATTAGAAACAGATTAAGTTGAGATAATGAAATTGCTTACATGGATTGTGTAGTGAAGTGAGCGTAGTGAGCGCAGTGAGTGTGCGAGTGAGCGAGTGCTGCTTCTTTTAGGGAGAGGGGAATGAAATGCTGAGTATTAGTTGAGCTGCAACAAGCAAACATTGGTTGTGCGATTGGGTTTGACAGTCCGGAAAAGGCAGTTTAAACTCGATGACACAGCAAACGATGATATTGACAAAGCAACCGTGCGCTAATGGGGAAATGACAGCTATCTTTGCGGTGAAAATGCATCGTGGTACATACATATTTGTCAGCTGTTAGCGGCAAATTTTTCCTGATTTTTCATGTGATTATTTATTTTATTTTTTTCACTAAAGTGATCTGTTGCAACAAATCAGGTGTTAAGTGTGTACTGTAAACTTAAATTGTTCTTGATTGAAGTTGGTGGATTTAATTTCTAAGGAAAATAGCTTGTGGCACTATGAAAAATTTTCTATCACACATTTTGACATTTAGAAATTTTTTTCTTATGTATTTCTTATTAATTTGGTTATATTAAATGAAATTCTCAGCCTACTTTAGTTAAAATTTTGAGTAAATTTTAAAATAAATAATTTTTATACTTTCTTTACAGAATTTCCGGCACCTTATTACCCAATCAATATCAAGAAATAAGAAAATCATTAAATCCCACAGCGTTCAAAGGTAAGTTTAAATTAAATTCAGTTTAAAGTTAATTCGTTTTCTTTTTCAGTGTTTCAGTTGACTTAGTGGGTGTGAAAGGAGTTTTTAATATCAATTTTTAAAATAAATGGATACAAGAAGTACCAACTCAAAGACACCGCAAACAATAAAGAATAAAAGAAATAAAAAGAAAAAATTTCCGAACTTCATCATCTTAAAACAGCCATACAAGCCTCCTCTTAACTATGAAATAGGATAAAGAACTTTAAATAAATGAAATAAAAAGAAAAAAGTATACAAAAATGTCGCTCTTCGCAATATAGCCGAAATGGGTTTGCAAATACTCTAGTTACACAATAATGGCTAGGCAATTCCAAAAACACAGTGGCACAAGAGTAATTTTCTTTCAACTCATATATTCATCATTCTCTCATTTACGATATTCTACGCCGCTAGGATGCAAAGATCAAGAAATCTTTCGCAAACCATTTCTCTTCGAAGCCTGTTATGTTATCGTCTGCGCTCCTGCTGCATGTAGGATGCTGAATGTCTTTTTCTTTGCCTATTCATACCGAAGTAGCTCTTGTCAGACAGATGTATTCTGCATTGGATTTCAAAACGGACATCGTACCAAAAATGCAGCTAATTTTCGTGCTATCGAAGGTTTCCAATCAATTAAAAAGTGGTGTATATCGATTCTTTGTTCACGAGCCTTTTCGAAAATTTTACATTTTATGCTTTCGTCCAACCACATGGTGAAAAGAAGATGAATCATTCATCTTGTCAGCTCCTCGGCGGCTATTTAAAAAGCTAAGCCGTTCGGCTCTGGACGCTCTGGTATTTTTCAGGTGGGTATTTTATATTCGGAGTTCTTCGTATTCTATCTTCCTCATACCCTGTGATAATGTCATCGATTAGGACATAGAGTTCGCCTTCTCCTGGAGTTTTATTTCTACAGTCAATCAACAGGTAGGCAGGAAAGATGTTCCCTCAATAAATTCAGTATACAATGGGTATCAGTCGCCAGCTCATCTACAAGGAATTTTACATAAGTTTGCTCCAGTCTTGAAACCTTCTGTAAAAACGGCACTTTTCTGTTGGTTAGCCCCTCAAGCTATCATTATATTCAAACATTTCGCTTGCTCTGTTTTTCTGTCTGCATCTTACTTCTCTTTTTCAACTTTAAGTAACTATCCCACCGCGTACGTGTTGTGCTTGGTCGGAGCGTTGCAAGGTAGCCATTTTATCCAAAGTGTAGTTCGGCATTGCTTATCTTATCAGCATTCCTACAATCTTATTGAAAATCAATGGTTTCCCAGCGTCGATATGTAGGGAGCTTGGAATGTCGTTCCACAGTCTCCTTCTGTAAGTCGTCACTTTTCTGTCCGCTAGCCTCTCAAGCTTTCTTTATATTCAAACATTTCGCTTTCTCTGTTTTTCTGTCTTTCTGTTTGCATCTTGCTTCCCTCTTCAACGTTCGTCACCCACGTGTTGGGTTCTTTCTCACCGTTGCGAGATAGGCGATTGTAGTTCGATATTGCTTATCATACCAACCTTCCTTTAACCGTATCTTAAATCAGTGTTTCCCAGCGTCTGTATTTAGAGAGCTTGGAATGTCTGTGGAACGACATTCTTTTAACCCTCAGAAAGCTGTGATTGCAGCATTTCGACGTCAGATTTTTCTTTCGTTTGTTGACGGTCATGCTATTCAGCACAGAAGCGAGTTTGTTTCAACAATTTGACAAGAAGGTGGTCCGATTCGATGTTGAGTCCTCGGAACGTACGTACCGTTTAGTAGAAACATGTCTTCCATCTAGCACAAAATAATCGATTTAGTTGCACGATTTCCGATCCAGTGACAGCTATGCAGCTTGACGAGTTTTCTCGAGGCCAAATCTGGGGCTGCAGATAACCGTATTCCGGAAGCTGGCGTAGACTATTAGTCTCAGTGCCTTAGGGGACGTTTTTTGTTCACCTTTTACCTCGTATTTGAAATTCTCGACCAGCTTATGTGTAGTTACATATATGCGTAAGCCGAAATTTCCTGAGTAATTTATGCCACTCAAAATTTATAATTGAATTTTTTAACTTGCCTCAAGGAGCTTGATTTAAATTTATGCCGCATGAATATCAAAATTCAATAAATCAAGGGGTAAAGGGTTCGGCAATGAGTTCAATGCAAATAATCACAGTCAAGGTTGAAAGGGAGAAAAACTTGTCATGTAAAAAATTACAAAATTCGCAGAACTGAAAGCAACACTTTCGCTTAACTGCTGATGGTAGCAGAAATTATAAGTGAAATAAAAGTGAAAAATTTATGAAACGAATATCAATTATAAATGAAACAAAAGTTCAACCGAGCAACTTTTCAGCGAAAAAAAGGAAGAAATTAAATAAAAATTTCTAAAACATTTTTCTCGTAATATATGTAAATTGTAAACGATTTGAAATAAAATTTAAATTTTCATATGCAAATTTATTGTTGTAGTTGTGGTTGCAATCGTTTTTTGCTTGTCTTCTTCACTCATACTGCTTATCCACCCGCAGGGAAATGCAAACTTTTGCATGTGAAAATACAATTTCTGCTCAGTGTCGCCGCAACTGAGATTTCATAGACCAACAACAAACAGCACAAACTGAAATTCAAAACCAAAAATTGTGGAAAAAAAACAGGAATAAAATAGCGCACGGTTAACTCAATTGTGAGTAGATATTTATTCTAATTCATGCGCTCGCTTGTGTTTGCTGCTGGCGGTGGTCGTGGTGTTGGTGTTGAGTGCCACACGCCACACGCCAAACGCCAAGCGCGACACACGACAGGAAAACGAGGCGAATAACAGTAATTTCTGTAGTTTTTGTTTTTCTTGTTGTTGTTTTTGTTGTTGTTGTTAGTTTGCGGAGTAAACTAAATTTTCCAACAATTCATTTAAGTTCGCCAACTATTCGCTTTTTTGTTGCGCGCGCCGCCTGTATCACTTCGCTCCCCCGCCAGATCTGCACTGGTAGTGCTGTAGCAACACCTTCCTGCCTCGCTCACACCTCACCTGTCACAAGCGCTTGCTTGTAAATTTGTTTGTCATGACTTTTGTTGTTGTTGTTATTGCATTTGTTGTATTGCCAGTGCTTGTGGATTTCAGCTAGCAGCTCGCATCTAACAATTGGCATTTGTTTGACCACCTTACAAGTCACTTTCGTTTGCGGTTTGTTTTTCTATTGTGTTGTTGTTGTTGTTGTTGTTGTTGTTGTTGTTGTTATTTTATTACTTTAGTTATGCTCTTCTTTGCTTACGATAGTTTTTTTCTTTTTCTGGCCAAATTTCTCTTGAAACTGGGTTATTGTTACTCTTTGCACTAAAACCCTTTGGGGCCAACAGTCAACTTTCACTTGAATATTTAATCATTTTGGCGAAATTGTTGCACAAATTTGTATGAAACTTTTTTAAAGCTCAATAGCTTTAAGTGAGTGGCGATGTTAGTTGCGAAAAAGCTGAATATTTTCGCCACAAGATTCACACACGGCGTCTAGACCTTAACAAGTACTACTGACTTCAGAGCTGTCTGAGAAAAAACTTATTGCTCCTACTTCTCATACATCTCTTTTAAGGCTCCTAGAACATAAATCATATTATTTCACAGCGTTAGAGACCACAACTTACTTACTCCTCTCTAAAACATCTGGGGAAATCGCTTCATGGTATGCGCAGCCTTTTTGCGGTCCTGTCACTAAAAAATTCCAAGTAAAAAGACTCACAAGGAAAGGCATAACCTTTCTATTTTATTATCCTAATCACATTGCAACCTCTGAGTCTTTTTCATCTTCAGTTGGTAGCTGAGCCTACAACTGAAGAGTGACGGACACCCAATTTTTTTCCATGATAGCAAAAGTAGAAGAGTAGTCCCTTGGAGCCTCTACCGCCACCATATCATTATCCGATATGTTACTGTGTCCAGGGACCCACACTAGATTCTAAGAGAACTTCGGTAGATCTCTACTCTTTCCGATTCAATTGTTATAGATTTGATCCGATAAAATAAAAGATTTGCCAATATCAAACTCTTTTGATGAGACTCCGTCGCCGATTTTGTTGAGTTATTTTTACATTCTTTTTGTTAGTGGAACTTTACTACTCAAACAACTGCAAGCACTCTTATCGATACATTGACTGCCCATTGATACGCTAGCATCTCCACTTTCGACTCACCTCCCATTCTCGTGGCAAGACTTCATGAAGTTTCCAAAGACAAGCTGGTTTCCTACTCACATGTCTCGAATTTTATAGTCTGGCTTTCTCCGAACTGAAAAGGGAGCATGTATCCAGCAGAGCGAACAATTTCTGGTGAAGACATATATTGGAGTCCCAAATGAAGGAGCTCTTAACTTCTGCACGAATGGGTCGAAACTTGACGGAAAGCTCAGTGCGAGAGTCTTCTGTCGAGAATTATCCATTTGTGGAGGCTTTGTACTTACAGACCAATGCTTTTCAGGTGAAATTGGTTGCTAACAAAGAAGTTATGGACAGTCAAGTTGCTTGGAAGTGTGGTTTCTAAGAGACAGTCTAAAATTTCTCATATGACAAACGGCTTTTATGGCTTTGAGTTTGCTCTTGGTGAGCTCCAAAATTTATCTCCGAAATTCACATTTGTCTATGGCGTCGATATATTCCAGAATAACTGTGATATGGTGGCCACAGCGCAATAGTTCAGAACTTCAATGCTGTTGAGCTCGCACGTTAGGGTACTACCGTTTCGTTAATTCCGGACAAAATGTCAATCAGACCATACATGGTCTGCTTCTGGATAAATATCTTTTAAACCAACTCAGTGAACGCTGGTCTAGCACCTCAAACTGAGCAGTTGTGAGATCCTTCTAACCTAAGGTCGAACGTTGATGGTCAGGGAAGTCCCTTTCTATCCCAAGATCAAAGATCTCTTACTTGAGTTCACAAGACCGGGTCCTCACTGTCTTCGGAAGATTTGATGGAGTCATCTCTTCATTTTCGTAAGAATTATGCTCGTTTGAAAGACCGAAACTAAAAATACTCGGATAGTATACGTTTACCAGCCCGAAGGCATTGACAGACATTGATATCGGACGAGTTTTAAGATGTGTGATATTCACTAAACGAATCACTCAGTGAAAAGTGGTCTAGCATGCTCTTCTCAATAAATCTGTAACCACATAAGTTAATTTGCAGAACGTACATGCCTCTTCTCTATCTCTCTCTATCCAATTAAATTTTTTAAATCTTTTTTCGGGTTAACAATCTCTTTCGTAATATTGCTCACCAATTTCTATACATCATTCTCTCTCATTCTCGCTCTGCCTCTCCTTCTCTATCTCTCTCTCTCTCTCTCTCTGTACATCAGTTTTCTTTTTGATTTATCTCCTCTCTCCGCTGGAAAATTCTGTTCCTTCCATCTTCTTCTGTATTAATTTTTTTTAGTTCCCTTTTTGCAGTGCAAATACCTGGTTGCTCCTTTTGTCAAAGCTCTGGACTTACAGAGTCTTAAAGTACCTAACATTTCCCCGCTCTCTACTACTAGATAGACTGAAAATTAAAATTTCATGTCAAACAAATTTCAATTTTTAACCAAAAAAAAAAAACGAAAAAATATTCTATTCCATTTTAGCAAACAAATTTGTCGACTAATCCCAAAACCAAAAATACTTCAAATAAGAGTAAAGTTCAAAGCTTAAAGCTTTGCAAATTTACACAAACACTCACACATAGCGTACATGCAATGAAACTAACCGTTACTTACGCAGCTTTGCACTTAAGCTTGAGATTTATCACAAATAAAATTTTCACTCTTAGTTTACTCAAAAGTCTTTTTTTTGCACCAGGAAAGTAGTTCAGAGATTTAGATCACCTAGCTACCACCGCTAGCACATAAATTTTTGAAAAAGCCAACAAACGGAGATTTTCCACATTTACCAGTCTTGTGCACTTTCTCTACCCGAAAGGCTACATTTCACTCTCTCTCTCTCTCCGCCTCTCTATTTTGATTTCTAAACTTTCACCTGCATTTACTCAGCAATTTTTTTTTTCTGCCTTTTTGTTGTCCGAGCGTGTAAAAGTTGCCTTCGTCATCACACCCGAGCAGTGCATTACATATTTTATGACTCTTAGCCACCAACAAAATCAACAACAACAATAACAAAAACAACAGCAGTACTTAAGAGCCGACACTTTTACTTCCTTCGAAAATATTTTGTGTGAATTTTATTCTTGTTTTCTGTACGAATTCCGGCTTGACATGTCCCTGTGCTGAATTCGCTTTTGAGTTCCTCTGTTTGTTTGTTTGTTTGTTTGTTTGCTCGTTTGCTGTTTTGTCGCTTGTTAGTGTGACTTTCTTCTATTCCACTGTGGATTTCATAGCAAATTTTCCGTTTTTCGTTAACTACTCAGTTGAATACATACTCGTATGCATGGGTATACATGTATGCATGTGTGTGTGTGTTAGCCTTGTACGATGTAGCCATTGTTGTGGCTCAAACGCCATCAAAAAGTTTTATTCGAAATTTAAGTGAAAATTTTGCTGCATAACGATGACATTTTAAAGACCTTGAGTGTGTGTGTGTGTGTTGCTCTCTTTTGAGTACTTTCCCTTAAGTGGGTAATCGGATTTTAAGGTGAAAATACTTGATGTTTGGTCAATTGAAATTTCAAGTAACGGAAAATTTCACTTTTTGTAAATAATATTGAAAGAAGTAGAATAAACTAGAATAAAATAAAATAAATAAAAAAATTAAATTAAATAAAATGAAGTAAAAAAAAAAAATAAAAAATAAAATAAATTATAAAAAAAAAAAAATAAATAAATAAAACGAAGTAAAAAAAAATTAAAAAGGAAAAACAAAAAATGAAAAATTTTAAAAAATAAAAAAATAAATAAAATAAATAAAATAAAATGTAAAAAATGAAATTAAAATAAAATAAAATAGTATAATATAAAATGAAATAAAATAAAACAAATAAAATTAAGTAAAACTAAAATAAAATAAAATAAAATAAAATAAAATAAAATAAAATAAAATAAAATAAAATAAAATAAAATAAAATAAAATAAAATAAAATAAAATGAATTAAATAAAATAATAATAAATAAAAAAATATAAGAAATAAACAAATAAAAGAAATTAAAGGAATAATATAAAATTATAAATATTGAAAACGGGTGATCCGTTTCGAGATTCCCTACTTCTTTAAAGAAAAATAAAACACCGAAAACTCAAATTTGATGTGCAATGTTTACTATATTGGAAAAAACATTCTTTGGCATTTATTTTTTCAAGATCATCTCTTTCAAATGTTGGCCACGGCTACGTCTCAGATGGTCCATCCGTTGAGTCCGATTTTCGATGACTCGTTCTAGCATTTCGACTTATAAATGGCGAATCATACGCGTAATGTTATGCTCCAAGACCTGAATCGAAGCGGGATTATCCGCATAGACCTTAGACTTTGCATATCACCACAGGAAAAAGTCTAATGGTGAGATATCACACGATCTTGGTGGCCAATCGACCGGCCCAAAACCTGTAGTTATGTGCTCACCGAAGTGTTCTCTCAATATATCCATTGATTGATGTAATGTGTGGGAAGTGGCGCCGTCTTGTTGAAACCAAATCTCACGTAGATCACGAGCTTCAATTTCAAGCATCAAATAGTCGGTTATCATAGCGCGATAATGGTCGTCATTGACGGTTACGTTCTCATCGGCATCATTTTTGAAGAAATATGAATCGATGATTCTACCGGCCCACAAACCACACCAAACCGTTGGTTTTCTGAATCAAATGGCAGTTCTTGAATGTCTTCAGATTACTCTTCGTCCCAAATACGACAATTTTGTTTGTTTACATACGCATTGAGCCAGAACTGGGCCTCATCGCTCAACAAAATTTGCTCGAAACCTCGATTCTTCTTGCAGCTTTGCACGCGCCCATAGAGCGAAGCGATGTGCTTGGGAAGGTCGAGCGGTTTCAGTTCTTGCACAAGCTGTATTTCGTACGCTTTCAATTTAAGTTCTCGACGTAAAATGCACCAACTCGTTTCATACGTCAGTCCGAGTTGCTGCGAACGGCACCGAATCGACTCTCCACGGCCTTCGTGTACACTCTCAGCTACGGTCGCTATATTTTCTTCACTACATGCTGGACGCGGTCTATTCGGTCGAATATTATCCAATAATGAATGCTGGGTCTCAAGATGAGTGATGGTGTCACGAATAGTACGCTCAGTAGGCCGATTATGTTGACCATAAGTTGAGCGAAGTACGTAAAACACATTCTTTATAGAATGTAAATTTTCGTTTGTAAAGTTGAATAATTTGTAAACGTTGCTCAGGCGTAAATCATTCCATGATGAAATGCCAAACAATACTGAACAAAAATAACATGACAGCTCGACACGACTCATGCGTGATCTGTCAGAAAATGGCTATTGAAAAAAGTACCTCTAGTTTGATCACCCTTTATAATATTAAAAAATACAAGTTGAAGTAATTAAACGCAAAATTAAACTAAAAAAAAAGGAAATTAAATGAAATAAAAAATAATTAAAAAATAAAATAACAAAAAAATTAAATTAAATTATAAAGTAAAATTAAATTAATTGAATAAAAACAAATATGGTATTATAAAATAAAAAAACCATAAAAAATAAAAATTGTTCAGCTACATCTCTTCATTATCTTACTCTACCCTACTCCAGTTAATAACCTGCTGCATTAAAATTTGTCTGCAAATTGACCTATCAGTAGCCACAAAGTCACCAGCGTTTAGCATGCCTACACCGTTTTTTCCCCATTATATTCGCCATAATTTTAATCCCTTTTCCTATTTGGCACACATTGCCGCCTGCACGGAAGCTGTGAAACAAATTTTCTCCACATAAAAGTAGTTAAATAAAAAATCCTTTGACTGATACAAACAAACAAGCAAACAAAGTACTTTTCCACCAAAGCCGCCACTAGCTGTTGAATGAGGTCTCTACATATACATACATATATATATATATATATGTGTGTGTATAATGTAATGTAGAGTGTAAGAAAGCGAGGCAACTGGCTTAGTTGGGGC
Organism: Neoceratitis asiatica; assembly: GCA_030068015.2. Lineage (NCBI taxonomy): Eukaryota > Metazoa > Arthropoda > Insecta > Diptera > Tephritidae > Neoceratitis > Neoceratitis asiatica. The sequence goes on from CM061527.1 coordinate 78,951,707, forward strand.
AACAACAAAAAAAAGTTGCAAATAAAAAGCTCCGCAACAAAAAAGATTGCCGAGGCTGATAACATTGAAGTAAAAAGTTCATTTTGCATGCCGCTTTGCCAGCAACGGTGTTGCCAACTTAACTTTTTTTTTTTTTTGTGTTGTGTGTGTTGCGCTGCTAACGCCGCATCGGTTATTGCCTTTAGTCGCCCAACAGCGGAGCGCTTTAACTGTCTACCGCTACTTGGCACACTACCAGCGCCGCCGTCACTGCTGATCTTTACAGCTTCATTTGCCCAAAAAGTAAATTTAGTTAAAACTTTGCTGGGCGTATAGAGGATTTGCCTTTAAGTTGGGTATACACAAAGCCTACATATACATATGTACAAATGAATGTATGTTTGCTGTAGGTATTTTCACATATTAAAATTCATATATAGTTAAAAGCTTAATTTAGCCCTAGTAACACACTGTCGTGGTTAATTACTTGGAAAGTTTGCTGTAAAATTAAATTGAGTTCAGGCGGCAACCGAAAACCGAATTCGGTCAGCTTACTGAAGCATTAAATTATTAGCAGTTAGCGAGGTTAAAGGGTTTGCAAAAACGAAGAGCGTAAATGGTATTAATACTAAATTAAATAATTCCAAAGAAAATTGCTCGAAAACTGCCTGCCATAGTTAACATGTGTGGAAAAGATCAAAGCATACGTAGAGGAATTCCAAGAAAATATTTATTTGAGTTGTGGAATCCTGAAAATTGCTTCTATTCGTATTGAAAATAGAAATTCTATAGCAAATTTTGATAAATTTTTCGTCTGTCACCTTATGAAGTTGACAATAGAAAACGTTCAATTCTCATGTGGGTGCGGCTATCGAAGCTAAAAAATGATTCTTAGAAATGCTGAGCGATTAGTTGCCTGAAGGGAAAAATCGAAAGCTGGTTGCTTTGACAGTACATTGACTCTCTGTGGGTTCAAATAAAATTTTCAGCAGCAATTACTTGCACTCAAAGCTGTTTTTTTTTAATTTTAATTTTTATGTTTTTGTGAGACTATCCCAGTAAGACTGTCTTTGTGAGACTATCCCAGTAAGACTGTTTTTGTTAGACTGTCTCTGTAAGGCTGTCTCAGTAAGACTGTCTCTGTAAGACTGTCTCTATAAGACCGCACCTGTAAGACTGTCTCTGTTAGACTGACTCTGTAAGACTGTCTTTGTAAGGTTTTCTCTGTGAAACCATCTCAGTAAGACTGTCTCTGTAAGACTTTTTTTGAAGCTGCCTCTGTACGATATTCTCTGTAATACTGACTCTGTAGGACTGTCTTTGTAAGGTTCTCTCTGTGAAACTATCTCAGTAAGTTTGTCTCTGTAAGACTTTTTTTCACGCTGTATCTGTAAGATATTCTCTGTAAGACTGACTCTGTAATACTGTCTCTGTAGGACTGCGTCTATAAGACTTTTTCTGTAATACTGTCTTTTTAAGGTCATCTTTGTAAGACTATCTCTCTAAGAATGCCTTTATAAGACTATTTCTGTAAGACTGTCTTTGTAAGATTTTTTTTGTAAAACTATCTCTTCGAGTTCATCACTTAAAGCTAGATGCGCAAGACTGTACGTATAAAACTGTCCCTGTAAACTATCTTTATAAGACTGTCTCCAGAAGATCATTATTAGAACTTTTATTAATCTATGCCTCAAAGTGTAATTTCATTTCTTTTTGATTTTCTATTGTTTCTGTATAATATTGTAACCTGAAATCAGATCAAAAATGATTTTTATGCAGTCGTTAAGACTTGAAGGTGGCATTTTTTCCTATTTTTCATGAAAGCATCTGGTGAAAAGTTGCATTTTATATGAAAATATTAAAATCTTAGAACTAAGCACCCCAAAGAACGAAACCAGGCATTGAGGATGGCGGAACGCCGAAATCGGTTTGTCACAAAACCAAACTTGACAAGGAATGACGGAAAATCGTTCCAATATAAATCAACCTACCACCCTGTCGGAAGATCAACACAACAAAAGGAATCAGTTTTTTCCTCAAATTGTCAGAAAAATTGTTTTTTTTTTTTAAGAAAAACTAAAACCGAATTCTACCATT